>CM059272.1:11592879-11620379 GCA_030347295.1 Setipinna tenuifilis
TTTTAAATGACATAAAGTGGCCAGTAGTAGTAGGACAGTAGTCTGACAACAAAACTCTTTTTCAGCTGGCTTGTGTGTTAGGCTGGTTTTTCCCCTGCCTGCGCAGAAGCTCCCCATAGTTCCTCTATCCACTTGGCTGACACACCCCCCTCTGAAACAAGTTGCGCTGAATGAGAGATCAAGCCTGCTAGCATTTCACACAGCCACCACTCACTCGCTCGCTCGCTTACTTACTTACTTTACTTCCCTGTCTGTCTCTACCTAACCCAGACGAGCAGCTGAGAATTCTTACCAAGCTTCTGAGCGGTGAGGCAGACCCCCGTGTGTTTTGGCGCGTGAAGGCTATGTCCTGCAGATAAAGTTAGCCCAGGCAAAAGGGGGGAAAAAATACACGACCCTTGGTGCTTTCCCCTGCTGGGAGACGAAGGGGACTGCTACTTTGCTACCAAAGTGGCGACTCACTCCTCCCCTGCCCGCTCCTATTAAAATCAAGGCAGTGACGTCTTTCACCCGTGCTCTCTCTCTCTCTCGTTCCCTCCCTCCCTCCCTGCCTCCCTCCCTTTTATGCACTCCCACACATAGCCTACTCTCTTTCGGTCTCACACATACAGGCACACACCTACACGCGCTTCCTTCCACACGCTCGTACTTGCTCCCTACGGACACATAACAAGCGGCCTTCACTTCCAGAACATGAACTTTGCCATAGGGTTGAGCAACTGCAACCAAGCCCTCCTCCTACTGAATACAGAAACAAAACAAAACCACACAGCTACTCACAAACTAGGTAAAGAAAAATGCAATGCAGGCTGACAAACACTGCGTGAATTTGTCATGTTAAAATTGGCATTTCAAAATAAACTAGGATTTCTTAGGTCAACTGCTATGGTTTATGCTGTACTTCTAAGTACCACTGAAAAGGTCACCTAGAAATAACTGGCCATTCGAGTTGGTAAGGTCCAGCTTCAGGGGTTAAAAACCCTGCTATAAATTCATTACATCTATTTACTAAACCTGCTGCCTTTAAGTAGCAAAACTTTCTAGACAGGTGGATGAGCCAATCAGTAAAACCTGTTTTAAAAAGCGCAGATAGATCAAATACATTTCTGAGACTGTGGTTTTTACACCTCCGCTGGCCACCATTTTCCATACTGAGATGCGTTCAGATGCGACTACCACACTTCAGTTAAGCTGGGCGAAACACACATAGCTGGGATTCCTCCTTCACCTCCTTGTGTAGTGCCAGGCAGGTCCATGCTTGCTAGACCTCATTTGACTCCTTGCACACCCCTACTGCAACTGTTGAGAAATATGAATCTCACAACCATTCCCCTTTGACAGACGGCCTGGTTTATCTTCCTGAGCACTTCAGTCAGGACGGGTGCACCACCCTGGAACATGCACGGCTCAGAAGCCCAACGCTGAATGACAGTGCAGATTAGGGAGAGTTAAGCTTACACCATGCATACTGTCATAATCCTGCATTAACGATGCATAATGAGGCAGAAAGCTCCTTTGTGTTCAAGAGCATTTTTTACTTTAAAGAACCTTAGAACCAATGAACAAGGAGGCCTTAAGGCACCAGCTGTACTTGTCAGCCCTTTGTGGTGTGATCTGGCTCAAGGAAAGGTTTAGGAAGAGCCAATGCATTTGTGTATAACACTGCCAAAGGAGTTCATTGGGAAGATTGTTTTTTTCCTGTGACCATATGAAACACCACAAATTGATCTATTGACCAATAACAAGGGAAAAAACGTCACGGTTTCTGAAGGGATCTTTGTCTTGGATGCTTTGTAAATAACAGATTATACTGACAATATCAATACATCTGAATCAGCAGTGAGCATTCCTGAGAAAACCACAAAAACATTTTTCATTTTTTTCCACATGTGTTTAATGCTTAAACAGACTCAAGTTTTGGAAAAGAAGAGCTGTTAAATATGGCATGCCTTTAACAAACGGTTTGTGGCCTTGACCAACACATTTTTTTTCATAATGTTCTCAGGCTTGGTCTGGTCAGCTGGAGAAATGAGTTACATCACCTTACCTTCAGGTAAATTTAATCACCTGAAATCAGTAACATAATCCTCAATCCAGTTTTATTTAGTTTCAGCAATCATCTCACATTGCACCTGCTCTCAGAAAAGCGGAACCACAAAAAGGAAAAAAAAAAACACTGCTTAGCTCACACTGCTCTTTTTTTTTTTAAACCTAGTGGTGAAAAACAAAACTCCCATAGAAAAACCACACAAGGGACATGGGGTTTGCTCTGCACAAAAATGACAGTGCAGGGGGCAAAAAGAAAGAAGTTGTTGATGAGTCCACCCCCCACCCACTCGAATGATGTGGTAGGGGGCAGGTCAAAGATCTGGACTGGATTCTCACTTCATTTTTCTTATGAAGGCTTTGGTTTGGCTGGGTTTCACTTCTGGTATTTTTACCACTGAGGAATTCTTCAGTGACAGAAACAAACAGAGTGTCAATCGGGTTAAAGCTGAAGTTCTGACCAGGCAGGCACACACCTCTAAAGAAACTATACCCTGTCCAACGAAACCATAGACGCAAGTTCAAAGTTCCCTGCAAAAAGCTACATCATCAACTGTACTATAACAAAAATAAAAAATATAATCATCCTTACAGCCAAAGAGCCATGACTTCCAGTCCAATGTTTTTAAGACCTGCCTTATCTACATGGAGATATGGCACTAGGCTATAGGAATCTCAGTCTGCATATCATTATGTGTCAAAGTGCAGATGATGATGAGGTGATATTGCGAACTAAAAAAAAAACTTTGCCTGATAATGAGGCTGTAAAACAATCAGTAACTAATCATTACCAAAATACTATTTGACTAAATGCAGAGAAATGACATACCATCAGTCTGATGAAAGAGAATGAAACTGCAGGATTATTTACGCAGTATTCATTTACCAAACAATCGTCCAGTTATGATTTCATAAGTAGCTGTGTTTTGTAGCTGTACGCGCCTGTTTTTTCCCCAAAACAAACAACAGAAATATTTGCCTTTGAGTGAGAAGAAACTGGGATTTTGTCACCACTGCATGAATAAGGAAATCTCCCCCACATCCATCACCAGCAAAAACAATTAACATGTTCACAATGTTTTCTGTCAGGATCCTTCCAGCACGAACAATAATGCTGTAATAACTTTCTATATCCACCAGCCTTTGATTACCACCACAGAAAATACACCAACAGCAGCATGGCTAAGTGCACATGTTAAAGACATCATCACTGCAACTGGCAAAGGGCTGCCCTGACATCATGATCTATGCCTCTCATCTCTCCAAGAAAATGCATCAGATGAGTCAGCTATCTAGGGATGCTCTTCACAACGTAGTCTGAAAGTGTGCAAACAGTCCTCCTATTCCTGCAGCATCCACAATGGGAATGGAAGATGCTGTGCATACAACATAAACAAATCCGAAATTGTTTCTTCCCCTTACTATGCATTATTTAACCTCTGTGTGTAAAAAAAAACATGCAAAACCTGGCACACTCTGCGGTGTGTTTCTTCCCCTTACTATGCATTATTTAACCTCTGTGTGTAAAAAAAAACATGCAAAACCTGGCACACTCTGCGGTGTGTCTGCAAAAAATAGACTCTTCCTAAATGCTACTTTGAGTCGACACAATTTACCTACACCTGTCTGTAAGGACCTACAAGCAGCTGAGACCTACCTCCTCCTGTGTGGTTGACAAACGTCATGGATAAGAGCTATTTTAAGTGCAGTCGGACCTGTAACCTGATCTTTGCCCATCAATTAGGCATTCCACCCAATGCATTGCTGCACAACAAGTTGCGCTGATCAGATTGACACGGTGCAAAAAGTAACTTAATATCATTAACAAACTACATCGATGTTGGGTACACTCTGGGCTACTCTTTTCCTCTTTGCACGTGGTGATACTGAGTTGCACACACAATCCACAACAGCCGCAGTTTCTGGTATTGGACGAGTAACTTCACTAGACTTGGTACAACTGTGCATGCCTCCATGGGTTAAAGAATAGAGACGTGCAGACCCGTAGTGTAAGTAAAAATATTAAATATTGACACACTCTGCAATAACCTTTCTAGACCACGGTATTTGGTAAGACACTTGACAGAAAACATAACATGCCGACAATTTTGCAGTCAACCAAACTGGCGCCTTTCACATGTTAATCACGATGTTCTTTTGCAAATGTTTAAGTAATTAATTTCACAGTCCGCCCCAAACAGATATATGTGATAAACGTGGCAGAGCTAAAAGCACGCTTTCAATAGGTGATCAAATCAGTGATCACGCGCAAAGTAGAACTGGCTTCAATAGCCATCTTGCTAATTTGAGTACATCTTGCGGCTACCGCTGGACATAGCGGTATGTTAAACAAATAATTCTCGCCCTGGTGGGACTGTTGAAGGGAAGGATGCATTTGACTCAATATACAGAACTTCATTTTGTAATTACCACTCTAAAAACCACGGGGGTCAGTGAAAACACTGCTAATATGACGGGTCCATTTGTGGAAAGCGAATGGTGTGCTATATCAGACTCTGCTGGACAATGCTAGGCAGCTAAGCTAGCCATCATTCGATAGCGGAATGCAACGATGGAGAACCCTCGCGCACAGCCTCGTTGTCAAATAGTAAAATCTGTGATAACCACGCGTCTCTTACCACTGCAGCGTTATCGTAGCGTAAGGCTGGTAAATGTGTCTGACTACATTGAGAAATGATGTAAAATGGCACACAATCGAGCTACTCACTCAGAAAGAATCAGCTGATACAACGGTGACTCAGTACACTCCACGACTTCCGCATTCACTTGCAATTACAACCTGCCTCGAAAAACGAAACCTATAATCTTGACCAATAGCAAAGATTGTCCATGTAGCCCTTGACTCATCTCTGCCAATAGCACTCGAGAATTCGGCAGATGAAGTCATGTGTCAGCTGTACTTTTAGCGATTCACGTACGGTGGCTGAGTAGTAGGAACACACCCACACCAAAGCCAATCCCAAACCATTGTGAGGGAGAGCCCTTTGGCTGGATCTAATGCTGTGTTCGCAAGCTCTGAGAAAGCTGAAAGATATAAGTGTACTGCATAGACATTGCAAGCGACAGACCAATTAAAGTCGGACAGTAATAATAATACGTAGGCTACATTTTTTGTAAAAAAAATATCTTTAATGGAAAAGGATATTTAGTGCTGTAGTTATAGCCTAACTAAACAGATGATTCCTTGCAGAGTCTCTGGAAGCAAATCTATCAGAGGAAAATGTATAAAAGTCCAATTTAAAATTGTTATGTTATGTGTTTGCATTGCTTTCTTTCATTATATTAAATGTTAGCCAGAAATTTTCGGCAACGCGCTGATCATGATCAATTGGTACAGAATCTTCAACAAACACAGGAACGCAGCCTAAATATTGGCAAGTTACCACAGCCAATAGAAAATCACAGCGCGGCACAGTATGGTCACATGGCTCGCTGCATGGAAGGTAGCCGTATCTCCGGTCTTATCAAGGAATTCAATGATGTGCTGTTAAAAAAACGCGGAAAAAGAAACCCTCGTGACAGTAGTGTCTCTGAAGCACGATTTCAGTTTTTTTTGTCCGAGAAATATATCTATTTCTTCACATAGCTTGTTACTTTTAAAAAATAATAATGAGGAAAACATATATTTATCATTTGTTGTTTTAGATTAACTGCAATCATGTATTATGCAGATTAGGCTACTGAATGTCGAGTTCTATGCCTTGTTATTATAAAAACGTGAAATTCTAATTCAAAAGATCTTCTTCTGAAAATGTTGATGATAAAAACCATAGCCAATGAATGTAACTACCATGTGTAAGGTATATGAACTCAGTGTATAGCCTAGGTGTCAGTAAAGGCTATAAGCAAGTCTTCTGTTTACCGTGTTGTATTACAGGCAGGGCTATTTTTGTTTGACAGTCTCCCTTTTAATAATCACTTCTGTCTGACCTCAAACGCTCCTCTCAGTACTAAATGAATGGGGAGGTGAACACCTCTACTCTGAGTATTTAATAAGGGCATGACCTATGACCTTTCGTTGGGGCCCTGAGAGCACGCTCCTGACAAATTACAGTTTGCTCTCAGAATATATAATTAATAAGCAACAGCATTTGATGCCAGATAGTGAGGGAATGTGGCTTAGAAGTTGAGGTTATTCTAACTAAACAGTTTTAAAATGGTACCATACAATCAATAGGGATAAAATGAATACAGTATGGCAAGTCCAAAAGGTGGTTGCCATTCCTTTCTAAAATGACCCCACGTGTAAAAACCACATGTTTCATTTGTTTAAAACAGGCCAAAGTTACTGCTACTTTCGATAGTGTTTCAGGTCTGGGTTTGTGTACTTCGGAGCAGCAGTATTGCACCTCCCTCTAGTGGCAGAATAGAAGTAGTGATCATATTACAATGCTGAAGTAAGCACCTCACTATGTATGCAGGGAACATGGACAGCCATCAAACTCTGATGACTGTTAAAATGTGAAGTTATGGGTTTCTTACATTGGTATTTGTTCATCTGGCCACCAGAAGGATTTTGTTTGTTTAGTGTTATATTCACAAGTGTTCCAGTTTTCTTTGCAGACCACAAAATGTAAACTGTGTTCAAACTGTGTTCAAAAGACAACATTACAAGCAAACAAAATCAAATAAACAAGATCCTGTTTGAGGTTTTGGGGTTGGTTTAAGGAAATGCTTGGGTTGTTGTGGCCTGTGTCATTTGGACCAGTCTACAAACAGCAGAGCAGGGCTATTCATTGCATTCCACTACTATGAAGCTCCAGGAGTGGTTCCTGAAACTTAACTGAAATGGAGTGAAGAACCTGACCTCCCCAAATGCCCTACCACCACCACCACCACCCGACCGCACTGCATCGTTATTTTCCTGCAGAAAAATGACCTTAGCTCGGCCGACCGTTTGGTGTCCCAAATAAGGAAATGACGAGAATCAATATGGCACTGGCCAGAAGACAACAACACCTGGCAAACATGAGGCGGATGGGCGAGCGGGAGGCACCTCTGGAGATCACCCACGGCAGGCAGGGGGGTGGGGTGGGGTGGAGCAGAGGGCAGAGGGGTGTTGACCTGCGGGCCAATCACCAGGGGGCCTTCGGCCACTACTTATCTGCGGGCGCATGTCCTTTGCCGACTGCTCTGGATCATTCTGGTGACTCTTGATCGTCACAGGTGGCCATCACAGTCGACACCATGGTGAGTACGACCCAGCCCAGCGCCTGAAATATCAAAGCATCTCCCAAACCAACACAGCCTGCAGCGACCTGCAATGGCATCTTTTCTGATAATGTCTATTACTGAGCTAAAACTTGAGGAAATGCAGAAAATGTTTCCACATACTAACTAGCTGATGTGTAATGGGGTTTTAGTTTCTGAAAATGAAATGATTATTTAAGATGACAGGGAGACAGTTGTGGGATTGTGCAAAACACTCATTTATCTTGTGATAACTCTCTCTTTAAAATAATCATTTTTTTCTCTCTTTAGACGTCTTACACTGACAAGGGAGAAAAGGTAGGTCATTTCGAAACAATCCTCAAATGCACCTGTGATACAAATATTAATATTCAATACATTGCTCACTTCATTATACTTGTTCTGTGCATAAAGCAATGTAACAAATTCTAAGGAAATATGTTATTCACCACTGTAGCCAGAGAGAGGCCGCTTTGTGAGATTTCATCATGTGACCTTCTGGGTAGGCAATGCCAAACAGGTAATAATCCCTTCTAGAACTGCTTACTGTATAATGTCTATGTAATGTAGCTCATTTATCGACCTTGTATGTCTGTTGTGATCCTGTGTTAAGATCAATGTTTGTTTTCTATTTGTTTTTTATTTGAGTTTGATTTGTTTATTTGTAATCCCTCTGCAAAAGAGATTTAATATATATCAACTGGACTTTACCTGGAAAAATAAAGCACAAAATCATAATATTAATAATACTAATAACAATAGCATATTCCTTTGTATACAGCCTAAATTAAGTCTCGTTGACTTAAGAAATGCAAGATCAATGTGCTGCACATGTTTGTGGTATCTAGTTAGTAGTAAGCCCTTTATGTATTTACTACTACTACATAAAGGGCTTACTACTAACCCGATACCATAAACACGTGTACCATATTGATCTTGCATTTCTTAAGTCAACGAGACTTATTTATCATCAGAGTATGAGGACGATTGTTTAATGGTTAATGCTTAATTTTTTGCTCTAATAACAAGCAGAGGTAGATATGTTGAAATTGAAATTGCGAAACTGTTGAAGTTTTGTGATCCATCTGATGCAAGACTGTTTGTAATGTTGGCATACACCCAATCAATATGTGTTTAAAGAGCAAGGGTGACTGTGGCACATTAAAACACAAACAAATTTTGTGAAAATGAAAAAAAAAAAACGAAATGAAAGTGTACATCCACTTTCTTGCTGAAAAAAAAGCTGATCAGTGTGGCGGAATTAAAATCACTTTGCGCTGTTTTCTCAGGCTGCTACATTCTACTGTGACAAGATGGGCTTTGAGCCAATGGCATACAAAGGCCTGGAGACTGGTAGCAGAGAAGTGGTGTCCCATGTCATAAAACAGGATAAGGTGTGTACTCCCACAGTGCCACAGCCCTGCTGATCACGTCACCAACACCTGGACACTCAACAAACATGTTTGCTCAAGGCTCATTCATAGCAAAAGTTTTTTCTTCTTCTTCTTCTTCTTTTTCTAACCCCACAGATAATATTTGCCTTTGAGTCTGCTCTAAATCCTGGGAATGAGGGTTGGTTTATGTGTTTTTAAAACTTTTTTGAGTGCATTTACTTACTGAAGCAGTAGAAAATGACTATATGACTATATTTCTGATCCTCAGAAATAGGTGAACACTTGATGAAACATGGGGATGGGGTCAAAGACATTGCCTTCCAGGTGGAGGACTGTGACTTCTTAGTTAAGGTAATCATTCATGCCAGAGATGTCTTTGTTTGGAGGCAATGGTAACTTAACAGGCCAGATCAAACATAAGACAAGTTGAGTTGCTGAACTGATCATTGTGATAAAAGTCTTGTCTGCATATACTTTGTTGCTGTGCTGTGTTTGTAACTAGTCTGCTCTTTCAATATTTGCAGACAGCTAAGGAGAGAGGTGGTGTTATTGTAAAAGCACCATGGGTGGAGCAGGACACTTACGGAAAAGTCAAATATGCCATCGTTCAAACGGTTAGCCACTTGATCTAATGCACCACTTCAAATCATCAAAGGCAGATATTGTGTTTCACAGAGGATCGTATTTTACTGATTGAAGTTTGAAATAATGCTGATCGCATGTCTGCCTTTGCTCTGTGCTAGTATGGAGACACGACACACACATTCATAGAATACCTGACTCCCTACAAAGGCCTCTTCCTGCCTGGCTACAAAGAGCCTCTCTTCCGCGATCCTCTGCTCCCACAATTGTGAGTAAATTACTGATAAAGCACACTGACATAGTGCCTTCCATCCTCTACAAATAATAAGTTTACAGATCGGAATAAATGGTTAATAATTACAAGGTAAACTTAACAGAATCAAAGCGTCTCACACCGCACACATGAGATGTATTGACTTTTCCCCCTATCATTATGCATACAGGCCACCAGGCGGCCTCAGTTTTATTGATCACATCGTGGGGAACCAGCCAGATGACGCAATGGGGCCTGTATCGGACTGGTGGGCATTTCTCTATCTCTCTGTCTACATTGTAAAAACGTGAAGCTTAAAACCAACTTAAAGTATCAAGTGCTTCATTGATCTTTTTTATATTGGTTTAACTTAACAATACAATGTATGTTATGAATATACAAGGCATTATTAAGTTAAACAAATGTAAGAAGTCCCATGCAGCCACTTGCCTACATTTTATTACATGATTCAGAGCATGATTTTTTGATCTATTCAGTTCATCATTTATGTTACTATGACACAAATGGCTAAAAAAAGACATACACACGTGCGGTTGCTTTATCTGTGCTGCTTCTTGTCCAACTCTCGATCTAGGTATCAGAAGTGCCTAATGTTTCACCGATTCTGGTCCATAGACGACAAGCAGATCCATACGCAGTACAGCTCCCTCAGGTCCATTGTGGTCACCAATTATGAGGAGACCATCAAGATGCCCATCAATGAACCAGCCCCAGGGAAAAAGAAGTCACAAATTCAGGTTTTGTTTTTTTTTTTTAAGTTAAAAAGTTTAAGTTCAAGAATTTTCTGGATTCCACTAAAGAAGTGGTGCAGCACAGCCAAAAAACAACCCATGGGTTGTAAGTTAAGGGACACTATCGTGCAACTCTAATTATCTTTAACTGCAAATAGCTGAATAGATTTGACCTTGAGCATTTCACTCATCTGTCATCGCTATTATTAAATATACATTCTTTTCTTTTTTGCATGCTGATTGCTTACTATTTTGTACTTATTAACCATTTTTACTTATTATCATGATTACTTATTATTATGATGTTTAAGCAGTATAGGAGTTTGATGTCTACTGAGAATGTGGTGGCAAGTGCTTAAAGCATGAGATTAGCGCATTCGTGAACACACTTGTTTCAACAGGAGTATGTGGACTACAACGGTGGCCCGGGGGTGCAGCACATTGCCTTGAACACACCCAACATCATACAAGCCGTACGTCTATCACTCTCTCCTCTCCTCTGACCGAAATCCTGCATTTAAATGAATCTGACAGAACAATGACTGACAGGTTGCCATTTTACCTGTTTCATAATTACTCTGAGGGTCTGTAAGATCAGCCATGTGTATTTTGTGTGGAGACAGATAGTGAATCTCAGGGCTCGAGGAATGGAGTTTCTTGCTGCGCCGGATACTTACTACGACAGCCTTCGGGAAAAGCTCAAGACAGCCAAGATCAAAGTGAAGGAGGACCTAAACAGACTGCAGGTGAGCCATGGGAGGGCACTGCCTAGTGGTGAGTGGAATTTCCCATAAAATCCATCTCTCCAGAGGGTGCAGTGGTTAGAGCACCTGACCATGAATGGGCATTTGCCCATGGGGACCCAGGTTTGAATACAGCCTGCGGTCATTTCCCAACCCTACCCCATCTTTCTCTCCCACTTACTTCCTGTCACTACCTTCACTATCTATCTAAACAAATCTATCCCTCCTATTGTATAGTATGGTGCTGCTTCTTAGAGAACTTTAACCAGTTTATCCACATATAATAATAATAATAATAATAATAATAATAATAATAACAATAATAACAATAATAATAGTAGTAGTTTGCCATATGTACAGTTTTCATTCTTTATATTCTGCTTGTGTGCAGGAGTTGAAAATTTTAGTGGATTACGATGACAAGGGCTACCTGCTTCAGATCTTCACCAAACCTGTGCAGGACCGACCCACTCTCTTCCTAGAGGTCATTCAGCGAAACAATCACTTCGTGAGTATTTCTGATGGAAAAACATGGAAGACATTTCAAGAACCTTGTCCTAGTCACTGGGATATTGCAACAGGGCCATTATACACCAATCTCGATGCCCAGTACCTGTGATTGTAAACAGGGGTGGATTAATGAACAGGCCAAATTTCCACCACACCCTAAACCGCCAACCCCAGCCCCATCCCACACACACTTCGTAATCTCCCTCCCCAAGGGGCCTTGTGTACCAGGTGGCATAATGTATGCATATCAGGTAAAGCCTCCCTCATACAGGGTGCTAGGGTCCAGGTCAAATTAATAGCCCCATCCCTCTCTCTCCAAGGGTAGCATACGTAAAAAAATAAACTTCGTAACCAACCAGGTTAAAAATGAAGGGACAGACAGCTGGACAGGTTGCGGTAGAGGCAAAACAATTTTTTGTCCAGGGGTACTTGATTCCTTTATCCTTCCCTGATTGTACATAAATAGGCAAAAGGTACATTAGCCCTTAGCGATCATCACTCATCAGTTTCAGTAGCTAAAACTTAACTCTGTTTAAAGTGTTACATTGACATGCAGAAGTCTAAAGCACCCCAAACCAATTACCTCTGAGGCAATCAATCAATTCTTCCTCTTAGTCGACCCTAGGCAATAGAAGAACATGCATTCCAGAATCTTAAAAGAGAGGGATGAGAGACTGAGAGAGAAAGAAAGAGCATGTGCACATCTTCATATAGGACACAGACTGAGCAGCACCACTGGCGTTTCTTACACTAGGTGTTCATTACTTGCCCGGGCAGGCCCCTTGCCTCTAGTTAAGAGGGATACTTTTAGCTGTGTGAAGAGGAGGAAATGTCTGAAAGAGGAAATTTCAGAGACAGCCACAACAAAGGATCTGTTTTCAAAGATCAGGAGAGTCTCCACATTTAAGTGGCCTCTTAAAATTGGCCAAATTAGAGAGTCAAGCATCTGATACCACAAAGACTCATTTTTGGCCAAAGTTTGGAAAGTGAAAGCGGTGAAACGAAAAACAAATATGTGTCAAGTGTCCAATAATAGACTACCATCATACTTGAACAGCCTTAATTCAAGTGTTTGCAGGGTATTGCTTAATTCTGTGGTGGTAATACACATGTACAATTTTGCATTTCCTTCAGGGCTTTGGAGCAGGAAATTTCAAATCCCTGTTTGAAGCAATCGAGAAAGATCAGGATGCTAGAGGCAATCTCACAGTCCTTACGCCACAGGGAGTCTCCAAGAAGTTCTAATGACTCACCCTGACACACACACACACACACACACACACACATGCTCATCACTCTCACAGTACTCAAATATTTACCCTGCAGTACTGAGGGAAATGCAGACATTTACTTTTACACAGCTTCCTTCAACACTGTGGATGGCTTCAAAAAGGCCATATGCTTATGCTCAGTTTCTATCTTTGCTCTTGTATGACATTTAAATATGCAGTGTTGCCAAACATAAGAAGTCTTTATTAATTAAAAAAAAAGATATCTGCACAATGTTTACTTTCCACACTACTTTTTAAATTGTGCAACATCTCGACCACAGGATCGTCATCAGATACTTGAAAAGATTAATAAAATTCATTGATAAAATTCATTTATAATTAATAAAACAACTCGTGTGTCTAACCTAACTTTGGTTTGCATTGCTTTATCCTCTAGGGGAAAAAGCATCATGTTGTGTCTGGTTACAATTAAAGTAGCCGTGTTAATGTTTTGTCTTGGATACTGATACAGATTGCGGTTGACCTCTGAACGTGATGAGACAAAATGTTCAGAACAGTCTCTAGACTGACAAAAACAAAGATTGGCATGCCCTTCGTTGCTCTGGCATAGTGTCAGACAGGTTGGCAATGTTAATAAATAACTTTTCAAATGAACCTGATGCCCACTGCTGTCAGAGTGTGACTGCAAACTCCTTGCTTTGCTCTGATTACTTATTTTAAAACTTTTTCATGGGGAATGGAATAAAAGACAATGCACAAATTATTTCAAAATAATTTATTTGCATATAATTGGAATGAAGCAAAGTTGATACATCTATGATGGCACCTGTAAGTTTCATAAAGATTTCATTCCAAAGATGAGGAAAATATTACATTTTCTCAGACCTGGACAAAATGGATAAATATATTAGTAAATAAATATATTAGTGACATATTACCATACTGAAATGTTCTATTATATATAAAATACAACACTTTATCTCAATTCTGTTTTTGTCTTTCTCTTTTTTTATGCAAAGTATCGAAAATATACTGGCAGCTCCCTCAATTTTCAAAAGGGACTGTGCTATATTAGAAAACAAGGCAGTTTCAGCTCATTCTGTTTCAAAATGAAAAACAAAACAGAACAAAAAAAAAAACATTAAAACAAACAAAAAGGACTAAAAAGTAAAAATCACCCTAAATGTTCAGTGACATTTCATGGATTTAAGTGAACTTTCATTGTATTGGTAGCTACATAGTGCTTTGTTTGCTTTTGAGCTCTTCACTTTGATTTTTTTCTTTTCTTTTTTTTTCAACAAGCCAAAGTGCGGTTTGTGTTTTTGTCATTTTAAGACAGAGGTCATCATCAAAAAAAAAAAAAAAAAGGAAAACGGAAAAAAATACTACAGAGAGATGATCTAGAGATTCACAGACAGTGAGAAGTGGGCAGGCACTGTTTCTCACACATGTATTATTTGCATACATGTTGACAAGGCACTGACTTTTAATGGCAAGATCACTGGATGATGAGCATATGTCAATATTACCAAATATTCAACTCTTATGGCTGAAGGACGCATCTTTACATGACAGAATATAGCATTGCAGTTTCTATAAAGGCTATCTAATGCTTTGCTCACATGCAACACCTTGTTTTCTTTGGTACAATATTAACAGTAAAAAAAATGTTGATTAGCTTCAATTAATAGCTTTCCCTCTGACATTGCTGCTTTAAGTGACTTAGCAATTGTTTGTTAAAAAAATGGAAATCAGTATGGGCTAACTCAGTGTTCATATCATTGGTAACATTTACATCCGGTAATATCAGCACACATGACATTAACTTAAACTGATCAGATAAAGAGGGACATTGCATTTCACAAACAGAATGCAGAATGTATTCATCAGCACACACAATGACATTTGATGGGAGTAACCTTATTAGTAAGGACACTGTAAGTGCTGAATCTTCTCTCTACAGACACTGGAAGCCAGTCTGAGATACACTTGCAAAGCTGTTCACATTCTAGCAGTCTTGGTGTGCAAGGGTATTAAATAAAAGACAAAAAAAAAAAACGAATCAAAGAATGGGGTTAGGGAAAACACAATACCCAATAGACATCTGCGCTTGCAACATTTCCAGTGTGTTTTATTGTAGTTTCTATTAAAACTTGCTTGAAATGTAAGAAAAAATCTCATTTTTTTTAGTGGGATTTTACTCCCCCTTCAATCCAGGTCAAGCTCTGGTGCTTGACATAGAATACTTGACAAGACCTTTTCCTTTTGGCAAATTTAGAAATCATTTAGAATGTGGTATTCTCTCAAGTTTCCCAAGGCTGAGTGGCGATGGCTTTCCTCCACTTAATATGACATCTGTGAAAACACTACAAAATAAGACATGAATACCCCCCCCCCTCCCCCAGTGAGAGCAGACTGATGATGATGATGATGGAGAAGAAAAGGCACCTTTGGCAAGCTTGTATGCTGGTTTATATAAGGACAGGAAACAGGGTTGTAGCTTCAAAGGCAACAGACTTGACGAGGCTGGTAACACAGGTGTTGGCTGGTGTGTTCAGCAAAGGGATGATGGGATTGATCACTCAAGTCAATCTAAGGACTGCTCAGCATCACATGAAAAGTGACACCACACAGCCAACTGCAGCCCTCTGGGATGAGGGAAAATAAAAAGAAAAGGAAAATAAATGACCAGAGGCTGACTAGCTTTTTTTTCATGTTTTCAGACCCTCCCACATTTTTTTTTCAGTCAATTTGTTTCGACATGAACACAAAATTACAGGGCAAGAACACAAACAAAAGTAAAAACAAAACAAAACAAAAATGTGTGATAAAAATGGAAACAGCTGCCTTTCTTGAATTAACTAGCTCGACCCAGACCTTAGTGACCTCTGCTCTCACTCTCTCTCTCCTTCTCTCTTTCTTTTTCTCTCTTTCTCTTTCTGTGTCCCTCTACTAACTGTGAGAAAGCAAAGGGAAGCTGCAGAAGTACCTTTGAAAGTACCTAGGCGGTGGGACATCTGTGTGACTTCTAATCTGAGGTAGGCTGGAGACAGACACAAAAAAACTGAATATAGGCAGGACAAGCACCTTTGAATCACATCACAAGGATATCATGGCCGCCGCCGACAACAGTCACGCACTGAAGGGGGTTTGGGGGTAATGATAACAATCCTGAGGTGTTGGAGGTCACTGGCAACTGGTGCATTCCAGTACTGCGGAGCTGCTGAACTCAATGGTGGGGAAAAAACCTAAATAATAAAAAAAACTTTTTTTGTTTGATGAAACCTGACATCGTATGGAGGAAAGAACTGTTCCACACGCACACACACACACACACACACACACACACACACACACACACACACACACACACACACACACACAGACACACACACGCACACGCACACGCACACGCACACGCACACGCACACGCACGCACACACACACAGGCAATTGTGTTTCCTTCAAAATGATGACTGTTTTTCCTATCTGCACTACACTCACAGACGCATGTGACAGACTAAGAGTGTACATTGACTAAGAGACACCTGCCTAGCTGTGTGTGTTTAAAGCAATAATCTGTTCACCACAAAACGACTCATTCATTCTTTCTTCCAGAGATGCCCTACTCTGTTTATGGACAAAGTAAAGTCTGCTTTGGTGAGATGGGGTATGGGGGAAGCGGAGAGGAGAGGAGGGGAAGGGAGGGGAGAGGGGGGTAAAGTAATTTACTATGCATAATGAACTGCGGCTAAGTCCCTTGGCACTGGTCACCCTGAGAGGTCACTGAGGAATTCTGGGACTTCTTTTTTGAATGCAGTGTGTAATCAATGCTTCCTGTAATTGACAAACAAAAGGCACGAAGCTAAAAACAGAACAAAACACTTGTTTTTCCCTCCCCCCCCTTTTTTGAGATTTGAGAAGGCCGTTTCTCCAGCACCTTTGAGTTCCTTGTCACACCGCCAGCACAGTTCATTCAAGAAAGCTAAATGGCAAGCTAAAAAGGGGCTGACAGGCTGAATAGCAGGTCTGTCTGACCTCATAGAGGTCTGTGGCTCATCCAATAGACTATGAAATCGCTGACAAAATAAAAAAAAAGGAACCCGTGTGATTTCTTTCTTACTTTCTTGGAGAGGCTGGCCCAAACCGAACACCTTTCTTAGTGTGAGAACCGACAGATGCTGGGGAAAGAGACACGTTCCAAGGGAAGACGTGATGTGGAATTATTTGGAAGATGTTTGTGAGAGGTTGCTGATGAGTTTTGTTTTTTATTTTTTGTCCATTTCCGGCTCTTGAATAGCAGCGTGACATTGGGGATGCACCAGATTCTCACACACCAGACTCCTCCTCTGATCCTATTAGGGCCAACAAACAAAGCAGACATTTTAATATCACTGTAGCACATTTAACACAATTTTCCAATGACATAATTATGCAACTCATAACCCACCTTGACTTCATCATATCAGTTTAGTTTTCATGTGACTATTTTACACGATTTTATAAACTCATGTCTTGTGTTGTTGAATAGTGGCTATTACAACACCTAATGCACAATTAATTATGTATTTGGAGTGCTAAGTTATAAGGAGTGTTAGTATGTCTTAAAAAGTGCTAAATAAATTCAGTGCATTATTATTCTTATAATTTTCATCATCATCATCACCACCACCACCATCATCACTTTTTATGGCTATTATTAGTACTAGGAGCAGTGCTACTATTAGCTAGTAGTAGTGCCGGTAGTAACTGTAGTAGCTGTAGTAGCAGTAGTAGTAGTAGTAGTAGTAGTAGTAGTAGTAGTATTAGGCTTACCCTGATGTAGTGTTTGGCAGTACAGGCAGATATCTGAGGGCAGCCCTGGCCCAGCACTGTGGTGGCCCCTGCAGCGATGTGGGTCGCCCGGGTGGCCTGTGGGGCCTGTGGGGCCCAGGGGCTCCAGGAGCTGTGGCTCAGAGTGGGCCTGCTGCTGCTGCACTCGCTTCTGCCACACCACGTGCGCCCCGCCACAGCACGGCCACTCCCCCATGCCCCCCGAGTCCAGGATGAGGGGCACGGGCAGCAGCGCGGTGGCGGCCATGTCCGGCGGCGGTGGCGGGCAGCAGTAGCCGGCGGCACCCTGGCCGTAGTGGATGTGGATGCTGCAGTCGTCCTGCAGGTCCAAGCTCTGGTGGAAGCGCACGGCAGGCAGCGCAGACGAAGCGTCCAGTCCGCAGCCGCCCACCGCCCGCCAGTGCTGCTGCCGGCCGGGGCCCTGGTGACAGCAGGGAGGAGGAGGAGGAGGAGGAGGAGGGGGAGGGGGAGGGGGAGCAGGGGGAGGAGGCGCAGCAGGTGGTGAAGGGGAGGAGGGTAGCGCGGCTGCAGCCATCATTAGCCCCGAGGGGGATGAAGGGGCGTCCAGGTCCCGTTCCTGCCCCTCCGACCCCCCGTGGCTTGACCTGTCTGATGAGCCCCATTTGGGGCACTGGCAGGACGGGTGTGAGAGCGGGCACAAGGGCGAATCTTTGTCCGTAGGGGGGGGCGCGGGGCCGCTGGCTGCAGCCGCCGCTCCCAGCTCCTCGTCAGAGCCACGGCCCAGCCCCTGAGTCTGCCCGAGCTCACCATCGTCATAGTAATGATGCCTGTGTCTGTGGTAGTGTACGTGGCTAAAGACGGTGGGGGGGTGCGGCGGCAGCATGTCGTCCCCACAGCCGCCCGCCACCCCTGCCACTCCCGCCGACCCCCGGTTCATGACCGAGTCCAGGGAGCGAGGGCGGGCCCCCTCAAGGCTGTCCCTGCGGGGGCCCCGTCCCGGCCGGTACACGAAGGGGTCGTAGTCGCTGCTGAGCGAGCTGCGGAAGGTGGACCAGCTGCCGTAGACGCCCTGCAGGCTGACGTCGGTGCAGTTGAGGACGGAGTCGCTGGACGAGCCGTGGCAGGGGCCCGAGCTGGAGTCGCTGGCCGGCCCGTCCGCCAGGTACCCGCTGCGCTCCGTCCGGTAGCTGCCCCCCGAGCAGCTGCCGTCGTCCTGCCGGCTGTGGGCCACGGCGGCAGAGCGGGACTGCTGGGCCATACCGGCGCTGGCGCCCAGCGTGTGTTGTGTCCGGGGGCCGGACGTGCAGCGGTACCCGGGGCAGGAACGCCGTGTTGGGGCGTACAGGGTAGGGGCGCCCAGGTGCCCCGCGCTGCGACACATAGCCCCGGTAGTCCGGTGCCCGCGGCCCCCGTGGTGCCCCTCTGGAGCCAGCTGGTAGGCGCAGCTGGTACCCAGGGGCCTGCTGGGCTGCATGCAACGGAGCGTCCGTGGGTGGAGGGGAGGGGAGCCCCGGTAGTGGCCTAGCGGGGGGTACGGCCCTGAGGGGCCTCCGCGGTGATAGGAGGGCCGCAGGGAGAAGGGGATGGCGTGCGGCTGGTAGCTGTGGGGGCCTGGGTAAGGGTGGGCGTGGTGAAGGAAGGCCTGGCTGTGCTCCGGCGGTGCGTGTTGCACACGGGTCCTCTGGGGTAGCCGTGTGGCGGCTATCTCTGCGCCTGCGCCAAAAAAAGAAACATCAAGAGCTCACAACAGACACTTGAAAACTACCAAACTACCAAAACACTCCCAGTCACTGGGGAAGCAGTAAAAATAAATGTGGGTAAACTTTATGAACAGTGTGTAAAAGATGGGTGAGCTATGCATATCCTTAACATTTACATAAAAAGGTGTAAATACTGTTTTGTGATTCAAGAAAAGGTGCATGAAAAAATATGTACGTTTACCCACTACTACATCACTGCTTCCACTACTAACACAATCCAAACTTTGGGGGGATTGTTGGATTCTCTGATGTGACCACCATCAGAGGGAGAGAGGACTGATCAACCATTAATCTGTGGACAAACTGAGGCTGTTACCCATGATGTTGTGCATGCAGAGAGGACAGGTACGATGCTGCAGCAGCCAGGGGTCAACACACTCCTTATGGAACTCATGCGCACACGAGATGATCCGTAGATCCTGCAGCACACACACAAAGCACAGCCAAAGCATGTTTACACACACATATACATGCCCCGATGGCACGCACATGTGCATGTAATCAATCCCATGCTCTAAAGTGGTAAGCTTGACAGAGTGGTCTCACTCTTCTGGAACATATGAAGAAACAAGTGGAACCACTTCCTGAACAATTTTAACTGTCACACAAAAGAACCATAACAAAACAAACAAAACCAAAAAAGGCAATTACAAAACACCACAAAGCTCCTGGAGCACGGCCATTTTTATCTGGTGTGAGATTTATTGTGAAGGGAACACTTTGGAGTAAATCCTTAGTTCACATGTTATTTTCTAAACAAAAACAATCAGCTAAGGGGATTGTTCGCAGTTTTATATAATATGATAGCATTAAAATTTCTGAGGCTAATCTTTAGTCAACACACGGGATGGAGGAACACTCTTTTTAAAAAAAAGTTTTAAATTATATGACATGAACATTACTGAGGGAAGTCTTTAGTCTAAACTAAACCGCACAATGAACAAAAATGCAGACATTTTTTTCAGTAAACCTTCCCATAAACCTTGTTGCTCTCTCTTCTTCTCTCTCTCTCTCTCTCTCTCTCTCAAACCTAACCTGTCCATCCAGAAACTCCTCCAGGCAGATGGCGCAGACAGGGCTGGAGTTGGAGCTGCTGGCAGACCCCCGAGCCCCATGGTGGCGCTGTGACCCAGAGCAGCCCTGGGAGCTGTAGGTGCGTGTCTCCAGTCTGCTGATGGCACGAACCGTCTGCTGATGTACGGAGTCCTGATTGTGACACAGAGGCGGCACAGACAGTGTTCAGACACAGCATCTACACAGCACCATCTACCAGGATGATCTCAGCTATTAGTTATTAGTACTCCTGACAGTGTAAGCACTTGGTGATAGCAAATGTCCTTGCATATTCTGTTTTATAGACTGACATTTAAGTTGCATATAAACTAGAAGGACCTACTCAAGATGGACATTTCTAAGTAGACATTTCCAAGTAGGCCAAAAACATTTAAGAACAGCCAAGTAAACAAGGAAATGGGAATCATAGGAAATGGGGGAGGTAATGTGTTCTTTTACATTACATCTAGCTGATGCATTTGGTACAGAGACAGTCCCCCTGGCGCAATGTGAGGTTAGATGCCTCGCTTAAAGGTACTTGGGCCATGGATAAGGGTGCAAGCGAGCGCTGGTTGTTCACTCCTCCACCCACAGTATCTTTTTTTACTGGTACGGGGATTGACCCTCTGACTCTCCGATGCCAAGACCAACTCCCTAACCATTACAATTGCCACAACAATTGACCCTGGCTGTCTCTTCTCACCCAGGTTCTGTTGGACTTGCAGCGGTAACGGAAGGCAAAGATCATGACGATGGCCAGAACGGCCAGAACCACAGTCAGCAGGATGACAACGTCATAGTGGGGCTAAGGAGAAATAGAGAGAGGGAGAGGAGTTGGAGGGGGGAGAGAGAGAGAGAGAGAGAGAGAGAGGAAGAAAATGAGAACAGTATGGAGGAAGGAATGGACCCCTACACATCCTCCAGGCAGCACATGATGAGACAATAACTTAAAAACATTCCTTTGGACATGAAATTCACACACACACACACATACATGCGCGTACACACAAATGCACATATACACACACATACACATATGTATCTAAGGAAATGACAGAAGACTATGGGGTCTTGAGTACATTTAGTGTTTTTGAGACCCCACGAGAGCGGAGTTTGGACACAATGTTCCATGGTAAATGAATTTGCACCGACCACAGTGGGAGCACCCCTCCCTCTCCCTTTCTCCTCACCCATTTTGGCACCTCCATCATGATGTCGATCTGGACCCGGGCCTCCTCGTTCTTGTTGACCAGGCCCATGAGCTCCTCGGCGTTGCTGGCACGCACCAGAACCACAGGCCGGGCCAGAGAGTCCAAGTCTTGCAGCTGTCAATGAGAGTACCAGCATAATTACCAGGATAACTGCACTCAATACTGCACTTCAATACTACTCTCTGCACTTAAAAGCACAACATTCAAAGGTATTTATTTTACTACTGCAGTTTTCCAGTCTATGACATGAAGATGAGGCTGTGCTGTGTAGGTGTTGTTGTTTGTCTTTTTATGTTATGTACTGTATGGTGCAAAATAAGTTACTGCATGGGTCAATATATAATCAGTCTATCTGTTAAAGCAGCATTATGCAACTTTGAGTGCTTTTTCTCAACAGAGCTCCCCCTAGTGTCTCCAAGTAAATGGACACTCTTGTAAAATATACGAAATAGAATACAAAAGTAATCATGTCCACCGCGGTAAATAAAGTCAGAATTTCTTCAGAATTTAATGTGATCCTGCTTCTCGCAATCTTCAAGATTTTGCGACTCTGAAGGTACCAGGACAAACACCCAGATATTGCAAGCATGGCATTCTGTCCACAAACAGTGAGGGCGTTCAAGAAAGTCTTCATTTGCCTGGAAATGACTCATTTACCAACTTATGAAGATGATTAATTAGCTCAAAGAAGTTGCATAGTGCTGCTTTAAGGAGAAGGGTGAAAAAAAACCCAAATGTAACACGCTATTATTTTCCCATATTTCACTATTAGCTCCCTAGGTGTCAAAGCAGTATTTGTCTGTGTTATGTAAAGGACTGAAAGACTCACCTCACGTTCAGCATTAGCGTCATCAGTGACATCAAAGATAACAGCCTGAGCACCTCTGTCCAGGGCCAGCCGAGCCTAATTGAGAGAAAGAGAGACAGAGACAAAGAGACAGACAGAGAGACAGAGAGAGAGACAGAGAGAGAGACAGAGAGACAGAGAGAGAGAGACATCGTTTCAGCTTTAATTAAGCTCTTCATGTGTGCCACAATACACTGAAAAACAGGTCTGACCAAGTTCAAAAGTTCATTCTTGTCAATACACAGTCTGTGTACGCCTCGAGCATCCACAGACTATTTTAAATAATAGAGGACAAATCCAAAATGTTCAATCATTCAGTATAGAATCAGTAAACATTCCTGACATACTATACAATGCCTTGTATGAGTGAACATTTCAGACAGAGCCACACACACACACACACACACACACACACACACACACACACACACACACACACACACACACACACACACTGAGAGGGTTATGACCACTAGGTGTCACTCTTGCCCAGGTACAGCACAGAAACACATGGCTTGAAGTGCAAACATTACACAATCCTACTTTCAAAAACGAGACGCTCTGATGAGTGTTTGTGTGTGCCGATCAGTCCACCCTTTCCTCACAGTTTCTCTTCAAAAGACTGAGCACTTAACTGTTTTACAGAGTGGCTTTTTTTGCTGGAAATTGTTTCACTTTATCAACAGGTGGGCTTATGTTACCATCCAGGAAATTTCACCTCCAAGTGCTGAGCAAGGCAGAGGAAAGTGGGTGAACGAATGAATTAAGTGAGGGGTGGAAAGGAAGGGCAAAAAGAAGGAAAAAAAGGTATTTCAACACTGGCTCTTCAAAGGTTGACATCTCCTGAGGGCACTTGACCAACATTTGAATTTAATGAAGCCAAGAATTTCAAAAGGTGATCACTCTGGTCAGATACCCAACAAACTATGCTAACAACAGCCTGGAGCTATGACCAGCCATGGAGTGAACACACACACACACACACACACACAGTCCCAATCACACACAGTCCCAATCACACACATGTGTACACATAGAGAGTACACATAGAGACAAGAGTGTACACTTTCCAGTGTGTATACACACTCTCTCTCACTCACACACACACACACACACACACACATAAGTGAAAAGATCAGTTAGCATATCCATTAATCACCGGTTAATGAGAAAACCCTTGAAAGAACGGCACCATTGAACTCGGATCACATTTTAACACTTCAAAACACAAAAAGGGAGAGTTAATACATGACTAAAACAGACTCATTTCCCTCCACTATACATACAAAGCTTCAAAGCCTGCCTTTCTCCTACGATAGGCTGAGCACTTTCTGAATTCATTTTAAAGAACCTCTGTGTATGGACATGTTCAAGAGAGTGTGCAAGTGTGTGTGTGTGTGTGTATCTGTGTGTGTATATGTGTGCTTTATGGCACGTACACTTTTGTATGGGTGAGTTTGTGCACATATTGCAGAATGCATGGGAAAATGTGATTTCTTACATAGGTGAATGTTGCAGCGTTACACACATAACACTGAAATCAAAGGTCATATTATCTTAAGTCATAAGGAGGTTAGAAAGAAAAAGAGGGAGACAGAGAGAGAGACAGAGAAAGAGACAAAGAGATAAAGAGCGAGATTAAAAGAGGGAGAGAGAGACAGAGAGAGAGATTGAAAGAGGCACAGAGAAAGAGAAAAAGAGAGTGAAAGACAGAGAGAGTAAAAGAGTGAGAGAGAGAGAGCGAAAGAGATAGATAGATAGAGAGAGAGAGAGAGAGAAAGAGAGGTGTCCACAGTACAGTGGTGTAAGGAGGCATATGCTATCTCAGTCGCAAGCCAACATATTGATTACACAACACGCCATAGATGTTTAAGTTATGAATTTTTTATGGCCATAATCACTGTGACAACAACATTACAAAGGGTTATGGAACTAAAGTAGACTGCACTGCTGTACACTTCACCCCAGAAATACACATCAGAGAAGAAAGGCAGTGTGTGTGTGTGTGTGTGTGTGTGTGTGTGTGCATGTGTGTGTGTGTATGTGTGTGTGTGAGACACAGTCCATTTTGAATTGTGGGATATCATTTTTATAGGCCCGGGGTAATTTCAGTACCACACAACCCACTTGAGAAGGGTTTAGTTCTATTTTGCCACTCACAGAAATACGTTCCACTACAGCAGAACATGCAGTGCAGGGAACATGCCATACCAATAGCGGATTTGCAAAACCATTATGTGTTTACGCAATATATGTTTTCAGTTCAAGCTCCTCTTCACAAAAGCTATGAAAATGAGTTTTTAGGTGTTGGTTGAGGCAATGAAAGTGCAGCCTTATGCAACCTCTTTTTCACAAGATTATTTCAACAGACTCTCTCCAGCAAAGGAGAGAGAGAAATACTCTGAAATGTCCCCTCCGGGCTACCGTAAACTCCTGCCCCAGTTGCTGTCATCAAACAGCCGCCTAAGCCAGCAGGCACGCAGGATCAGAGACACAGCAGGAATTACTTACTTACTTACTCACACACACACACACACACACTCGCACACACACACACTCACAAAACAGGAGCAACACCTGACAAGCAGCAATATGGGAACACAGACACCTGCTGCCGCAGACTTCATAAAAAAAAAAAGTTCAGGTGACAAAGTGAGTTCAACCACCCCCCCCCACACACACACGCACACACACACATACATGCCCCACTTCCCACTCTGAGGCTTCTCACTCGGGGCCAGCAGACTGACTCAATCCGCAGCCCTGGCGATGACTAAATAAGAAAGTGTCTTTCGCCTGCCTGGCCAAACCAAAACAGCCATTTATCTCGCGACTAGCTGGCTGATGAGAGGCAGAAGGAAAAGAGAGGGGAGAGCAGGCAAGCAAACAGAGCAGCAGGCCAAAGCACCACAACACGGCGTGGTGCAGGAGCAGGAGCAGGAGCAGCCCCGACCAGCAACACCACGCCAGGCCAGGCCAGCCAGAGAGATGCTCAAAAGCAGCTAAAAAGCTGTAAAAGCTGAAACCCGGTCCGTGGGACGGCGAGAAACGTTTTTTTGCGGGCGGCCAGGGGGTCAGCCGTTTGGTTGAGTGCTCGCAGTGAGGTAATATATGTGTGGAGCAGTGTGGAGCGAAGCAGTGTGGAGTGGAGCGGCTTTCCGCGTCGTGGGATGTCTATTTAAGTCTATAGTACAGGGGCCTTGAGTGAGCAGTGGTGGCACCGGTGGCGGGGGAGGAGGCAGCTGCGCCTCCTCCTGCTCCTGCTGCTCCTGCGTCTGCTGCTGTGTTGTGCTGTGCTGTGCCGTGCTGTGCTGTGCTTTGGCTGCTGCCGCCATGGCACGGAACATTAAACTGGTTAATGACAGGGTCTGGGGCCACAGGCCTGCGGGCCACAGCGCAGTGCAGGCAGGCAGAGGAAGCCTCACCCCAACCCCCCTTTAACCCCCCCCCCCCTCCACACACACGCACACTTACTCCACCCCTACCCCACCCCCCCTTGCCACCCACACCACCTGCCCACACCCTTCCCTTCAAAGCTCAGAGCCCAGGCAGGCTGCACACTTTCACTGCTGTGGGAGACAGGTGCAGTTTGGGCCCCAC
This sequence comes from Setipinna tenuifilis, assembly GCA_030347295.1. Lineage (NCBI taxonomy): Eukaryota > Metazoa > Chordata > Actinopteri > Clupeiformes > Engraulidae > Setipinna > Setipinna tenuifilis. Next base: position 11,618,868 of record CM059272.1, read on the forward strand.
AGGGCTTCGAAGCTGCTCTCCGGGGCAGTTAAAAGTTGCACAGTTTCACAGCGAGAGGTCTTCAGATGGCCGGGTTTGTAACAGCTCAGACTGGAGAGAAGTGTTTCATTTAAATGCTATCTTAGGGAAATATAAAATTTCTACAGGGACAATTACTCTGTACAAACACACACACACATGCACACACACACACGCACGCATGCACGCACGCACACGTTTTGACTGCTCATAAAGATCGCTACCATGTGTGTGTTCTGCAGGTGTGTGAGAAGAGAAGAGAGTGGCGTGCATGTTGCATGGTTCCTGCTCTCTGATTGGCTGGCTGAGAGAGGAAGGGGTGTGGCCGCCCTGGAGCGCCGATTACTCTTTGGCTCCCTTTGATGTGGCGACGCCAGGAGCTCTGCAGAAGGTAAGTAGGGAGGTGGGGGGTGGGGTGGAGGAGGGTGGAGGAGGGTGCAAGGGGTGTGGGTGGGTGTGGGGTGGAGGGTGGAAGAAGGGAGGGAACAGAAACTCCTCTCCTCTCCTCTGCTCTTCATGTGTTACCGCCAGCCCCCCACTACAGTGCAGCAAATATTTTACATGCATGCTTCTTGGCATGTGTAATAATGAGAGAATTAATGACACAACAAGAGAGAGAGAGAGAGAGAGAGAGAGAGAGAGAGAAAGAGAGAGAGAGAGAGAGAGAAAGAGTTCACCCACAGATATCTTATGCCAGTAGAAACATGCACATATGTAGAGTGTACTTGTGAAGTACTTAACACAGTGCATTCACCTTACTTGGAAATGATCTTAGTAAACTTGAGGAGCACACCAAACAGTACTTCAATAATATTTAAAGTATTCCTTTCCAATAATGTGAAATGGTTCACACATTTTCAATATGGCTGCCAACAAATTTTGTAACGATAAAAGTCCTGAATTCACAACGTCCTTGTGAATGTATATGTGTGAAATTATTTAACTTATTTGCAGCCAGTGTTCTCCATGAGTGTCTGTGAAAAAGTTGCAAAGACACACTCAGTTTCACCTCTACAAACATGCCAGAAATGCAGCAACTCAAGAGAGACAAGATGTCATTTCAGAGTGAAAGTTTTCTATCATTTGGTTGACAGAAAAAAACACAGCAGATTGCAGTGCCTCCTCTCAAACCTTCTCATTTGTTTTTCTCCACACCTTTACCTTTCTCTCTCTCTCTCCCTCTCTCTCTCTCTCCCTCCTTCTCTCTCTCTGAGCCTATCCCCTTCCTTTCCCTCTTTTCCCTCTACCAACACACCAGCCACTCCCTCTTTCCCATTCTCTCTCTCTCTCTCTCTCTCTCGCACTGTTATTGCTCTGCTGTGGCACAGATTTGAAATGCAAAGCGCAAGGTGACAGAAAAAGGCCACAGTCATCTGATACGTTATCGGCGCAGTGACAGACATCAAAGGCCGGGCAGCGCCGGCGGGCCAGATAAAGAGGCCGGCCGTGGAGCTCAAGGCCAGCCCTCCGTCTGCCTGCCAGTCAGAACACTCT
>CM059272.1:11625379-11630379 GCA_030347295.1 Setipinna tenuifilis
ATTTCTTTCAGCAAGTCACAGTGATAATGATGTTAGTTGGTATTTAGGTCACTTATAGCCTTGGTCATGCCCTTTTTTAATGATTTTTTAATACATCATCCATCAACAACCTTGCTTTCCGATTCCAACACAGAGAAGCTTCGTCGTGGTTTGTTCTCCACCTGTTGCAGCTGTGGCACACCTGTACGCGTCCACAACATGGAAAATACATCCACGTGGTTTTTTAATAGATTGTTAATGCCATATATGGCTTATTGGAGGAGTTAAATAATGCAAATGAACCTATGTGTGTGCGACCACTGTGATTTAGAAGGTGTGGGGTTTATTACTGTTGATTGCTTACTGGTGTGCATACAACCACCCAGTGCACGTGTAATAAATGCTGATTTTTTTTGTACCTAGGCATATTCTAAATTTTACTCATACAATAGAATTTAAAATACTTTCTACACATTTTTGACAAATGAGGCTCCTGGAGTTTGGAGCAAATGGCCCTCGTCATAGAGACTCACATCCTGTGCCTGATCTCCACCTCCCTCCACCTCCCTCCCTCCACCCTGCCCCCACCCCACCTTAGCCCTTCCAGCAAGCCGTGTCTGCAACCCTAGCTACCCCCACCCCCACCCCCACCTCCACCTCCGTTAGCACAGCAAGACTGGGCCTGATCTAACGAGCTACTTCCAGGGGCAATTAAAAGGAGGGAAAAAAAGGAGGCATATCCTCATCTTCAAACAGCACGGGGCGAGAGGATCAAAGGCCTAATAACAGCAGCAATAGAAAATTGTAAGTCCCAGTGCCCTGGGCTTGAACACTGAAGTCCCTGGGCGTCTACTTTGACACGAAAACTCCTCCTGACTCCCACCCCCCTATCCCCCCCCCATGCCTCCTTTCCTCTCTTCTTCCACCCTCCCTCTCTCTCTCTCTCTCCCTCCCTCCCTCCATCCATCCATCTCTCATTCTTTTCCCTTCTTCCTCCCTCCCTCCCTCCCTTTTCCTCTCCCTCTCTTTAAGTGTTCATGCACACACACACACATCCATCCATTCATCTCTCACCCCCCTCCATCCTTCCTCACTCCTTTCCTCTCTCTTTCCCTGTCCTCCTCCCCCTCCCTCCCTCCTTCCACTTATCCTCTCTTCATCCATCCATCCCTCCATCCCTCCCTCCTTCTGAACTCTGCTCAGTGCTAGGCAGGCTGTGTCTGGGAGCGCTTGGGTTACTGAGCGCATGCTAGGCTGGGATGGGAGGGACCCGCTTTGATTCACCGCTTTTTCCAGCTGCCTGTGGGGCACCCCATCAAACCCCATCAATCAGCAGCTCTCCCTGTTTCACTGCCATGGCATCATCCTCTCGCTCTGCAGCCAGGCGTGCACTTCGCTCTACATGTGTGTGTGTGTGTGTGTGTGTCCGTGTGTGAGAGAGAAAGTGTACGTGTGTGTGTGTGTGTGAGTTTGTGTGTGTAAGTATGTGTTTGTGTTTGTGTGAGTGCGAATGCGTGCATGTGTGTGTGTCCGTGTGTGAGAGAGAAAGTGTGTGTGTGTATGCGTGCGTAAGTATGTGTTTGTGTGAGTGTGTGCATGTGTGTGTTGAGGTACATACCGTAAAGTTGCAAATAATAGCTCGGGGGTTTGTTTTCCCCAATGACTCATGAGACCCTGTGTTTTTTTTTTGGGGACAGGCGTTTTAATTTTCATGCAAAATGTAATTCACAACAACACTTGTGCACACATGTATGACCTATGAATGTTCCAACACTCTGAATGTTCCAAAGACAAGTTAAGTAAAGCTTAACGGGTAGCTCCCATGTCGGTGTAATTCATTAATGCAAACATAACCATGGCGACGAGGATGGCAGATATTGACGAAGGATCATCGTCTACTTGAAAGCACTTCAGTTGGGTGTTGCCAGCGATTACAAAAAAGCTGTGGAACTCCACACCGCACACTTGAAAGGTCCACAGTGCCCTTTTGCAATGCTGTCTGTTCCGCTAAAGACTAGCAGCTATCCGGTGAGTCTGTGTAACAGTATGGTGGCTAACCTGCATTGGCCAGCACATGCAAGTTCGGTGCTCTGATGATTAGCAACGAGTTAATGGAGCACACCAACAATGCGAACAAAAAGTGTGTGTGCCTCTGCTAATTCAACAACAAGGAGAAAATCAGACCCGACCTTTATTTGAGGCTGGCGTTTATTGCCCAAATGTGCTGTTGCCCAGGGCTATTAAAAGGCACAGGCGTTTATTTGGGACTTGGCTTTTGTTTGCAGCTTTACGGTAAGTTTGTGTTTGTAGGCCGTCTTATTTTACCAGGGTCACACCGCTGCAGACAGAGAGGCAGTTCCAATACTGTAAACACCCAGAATGCACTTGTGTGCTGCCTGTGACCTAGAGTTGGTCGCTGGAGGGCCACTCTCATCTGGCTCATGCGCTCTGTGACTTCACGACAAAACAAGAGCGGCGACAGGGAGTGCCATCATGTGTGTGTGTGTGTGTGTGTGTGTGTGAGAGAGGAATTTTTCCCCTCCATCTAACCCTGCTCAACTCCACCCAGGCTCTCCCTAACCTGCCACACCCTAACTGTGTGCAAGTGTGTGTCTGTTTGTGCACGTGTGCATATGTGTGTGTGTTTTCGTGTGCGCACGATTTAAGTCTACACGAAAAAAAAAGCAAGTGTGCTCATCAGCTCTGCTCGTGAACACCAAACCAGGAAAAGAAAACAAACAAATACAAACACATCCATCCAATGATTTGGAGAGAGTGTGTGTGTGTGTGTGTGTGGGGGGGGGGGGTTTGGGGGTCCACCTCAGGCTCTGGAACAGGGGTGAGAAGATGGTATTTTAATGGCTGCAATTTAACAGTTATTAAATGGCGGCGTGCTAGTGGTGGTGGTGAAGTCCCTGGGGAGTAGCGTGCTGCTCTATATTTAGTCGAGGGAGGTGGTGGGGGTGGTGGTGGTGGTGGTGGTGGTGGTGGAGGAGGCTGCGTGGCTGTGCTGTGCCCGAGCGGCTTCAGCTGGCACTGGGTTCTCTCTTGCTGACAACAGGCTGACCAAGGCCTGGACTGGACGGCCATCGCCGGTGCCTTTCAAGTGACAGCGGAGAGAAAAGTGAAGAGGTACAGCTAATGTGGATCAATGCCTCAAGACGCAAACACTTTGCATACTAACATGCCAGAGGAAGCCCCTTCCAATCAGAGGGACAGATGGAGCCTCACACACACATACACACACACAACCGCGTGCGTGCAGCCATGTGCACACACATACACACATGCAGACATACACCAGCAATCACGCATACACACATAGAAATTAGTTGCCTCAGACACGCAAAGGTCAAGTTTGCACACTTATGCAAACACACACACACACGCACGCACACACAATTCCCACAAACATCAGAGCAATACTGCAACAAACACCTTAACACTGACAGACAAACACAAATTCCCTAACAAAATATGCAAATAAAAGCAATCAATTCCCACGCAGGAAAATATGCAAATGAAGACAGTCACAGAAGATACCAATTCACAAACACACAAACCCACATATATACTTATACACACAAATGTTCACACGTACACACACACACACACACACACACACACAATATTCCAACTGCTTCTATTTTTAAACAGCCCTGGCGTATGTGTGCAGATGTCTCGCTGTTTGCATGTAAAAGTTATGTGGTCCTCCTGTCAACAAATGCCAATCTGCCTTCAAGTGTAACCCAGCGTCACAGAACACTGCAATCCCAAATTACAACAAGAAGAATGTTCTGAGGGGAGATGGGTGGAGGGGATCGTTGGGGTTGGGATTGGGGGTGGTGTGTGTGTGTTGGGCGGGGGAGGGGGGGGGGGGGGGGGGGTCACTGCCTTGAAGTTTGGTCTGGCTCGTCCACCTCGTGTGTGGCATCTCACGACCCCGATCACAGAGATGAGGGCCCCCTTATATCACTTTCAAGAGCAGCCACCGCGAGGAGGTGACAGCGGCGAAACTGAGTGTGAGCTGAAGTCACAGAGAGGGGAATGGAGAGAGAGAGAGAGAGAGAGAGAGAGAGAGAGAGAGAGAGAGGAGAGAAAGAGAGGGAGAGAGAGAGGAGAGAGAGAGAGGAGGAGAGGAGGAGAAGAGAGAAGAGAGAGAGAGAGAGAGCAAACTCAGTGACTTAAGATGAGTGGAAAATCTCCCGATTGGCTGAGAGATGCTCCCATAGAGAAAATCACGAGGTCACATGAAAGTATAGAGCAGAGACAAACAGAGGGATACAGAGAGATAGGGACAAGGAGAAGGAGAGATATAGACAGGTAGAGTATACGACAGACAGGTAAGAATATACGGTAGACAGGTAGACAGAGGTGTTGAGCTGGCTGGAGGCCAAATTATTAATGTGTGTGTGTGTGATGATGAAAAGGCTGCCGGCAAGGGAGCTGCTGCTCCTGTAAATTAAAAGTGCCCTGACAGGTCGTAAAAGATGAGTGTGGAAATTGCGATGAGTGAGAATGAGAGATAGAGAAGGAGAGAGAGAGAGAGAGAGAGAGAGAGGGAGAAGGAAGAATGAAGAGAGAGAGAGAGGGAGAGGGAGGAAAGGAGAGAGAGAGAGAGATGGAGGGAGAGAGAGAGAGAGATAGAGAAATGGAGAGAGAAAGAGAGAGGGACAGGGAAAGATGGAGAGAGAGAAAGAGAGCGAGAGAGAGGGGAAATGAAAAAGAGAACGAGAGAAAGAGAGAAAGAGAGGCGGATGAGTGGCAGAGTGGGGCAGCAACACGCAGGGCTTCTAATCAAGCAGCATTCCGCAGGGCTGTGCTCTCTGAGGAGCCCTAGTGCTAGTGCTGCTGCTGCTGCTGCTGCCGTGGCTCAGGGCCATACACCCTCTGCTCAGGGCTCACTAATTACAGGGGCCTGAGATCACACCAGCACCAGCACCAGCACACAGGAAACTGGCCAGTAACCCCCACTCCTGCCCCCACCCCACCACCACCACTCCAACCTTTACTCTCCTTTC
>CM059272.1:11640212-11647712 GCA_030347295.1 Setipinna tenuifilis
ATTGCGTGGACATATATAATATACAAGCGATAGGTTTTAATATTTACGTTATAAATGTATTACAAATACTGATTTGCAAAAGTACCATACACCATTAGTACCATGCATGGTGTGAGTTCAGGTACATACAAGACTTTCACTCACACTTTCACAAGACCAATACTAGATTTTCACTCTGTGAAGCTGCACACTTTCCCACCTCTGCCTAAGTCAATGTTATTGCAAGGCAATGGGTATAAATTATATACCTATTTGCCTGCTTAAATTAATGCTAGTGCATCGCAGTGAGTATAAATTATGTACCTGTTTACCTGCTTGAATTATTGTTACTGCACCACAGAGAGTGTAAATAATTTATATAGGTATCTATGCTGCATATGTAGTTCTAGTATCATGACAAGTGTGTACTTTTGACTCCTTTATTCCACCTCCTCCCCTTCTCCTCCTCCTCCTAATCCTCTTCCTCCCCTTCTCCTCCTCCTCCTCTTCCTTCACCTCCTCCTGCTGCTGCTGCTGGTGTTCCAAACATGCCAGATAGCTTCATCCACAGCTGTGTGCAGGCGGCAACTGATCAGTGAAACAATGTGCTCTTATTAAAACTGACCCACTTCAGTCGGTGGGAAGGGGAAGCTAAATGAAAGGAGACTAAAGGGGGAAAGGGGGGGGCGGGGGCGGGGGTGAGGCATCTTCAAAACCTGGCAACTTTTCACAGAGGTTTCTTTTTTTTTTTCCCCCGGCCTTTTATTAAAGCTTCCAATCTCTCCAGCCTCGCAGTGTCAGACTGAGACAGAGGCAGAGGCAGAGTCTGACTATTACTTACATGGCCACCTAAGAGTCTGGCCTCCCAGGCCGACGGTTTTTATTAGGTCCTTTCAAGCAAACAATATTCTCAATGTCTACTTGCTGACTAGCTGTCATACCACTTGTTTCAGAGGCACTTTGACTGCCATGGTTACGATAGTTTTTTTACAACGTTTTACAAATATCAAGAAAGGGACAATGACAGAGAAACTGCACATTACTAAATTACTGGACTACTACTGATATGTTGTGGTGCTTATGCTATGAATTTCAAAATGTGCAAAACTAAATATTTCCCATTTTGCATTAAAAAAAAATTCTTTATATGTTAAAACATTATAGTGATTATGCAACTCTGTTTCTGGGCATTCTATTGCTTCTTTGACAGTTCTATCATTACTGCAGAATTAGAGCTGCCTTTTTTGACACTAGAAACTATATTTTCCACTTTACAAGGGCAACTGCTTCACTGACGCAGGTAATGTTTTCGTGCGGCAAATGCTCCACATGGCGGGAAGCGATCCCGCTGGTGGTCTGTGCCTGGGAAGATGTATATGGTAAAGTTATGGTAACCCTAGTCATGGGAATGCAGAATATGTAGATCAGTGGAGCAACCCTCTGCTGGGGGGCCCCCCACACTTTGTACAAGGGGGCTAGCGACCGGACAGGCTGTGCTGTACTGTACGGTGGTGCTGCTCTGCGGTGCCCTGGGCTAAGGATCAGGACGTGCACATTATGAGCACTGGTGTCACAGCATGCACATGTGCTACATGTGAGAGAATTAAAACAATAATACTGTAGGCCAGACCTGGGATAGATCATTTCTTTGTTTTTAAATCCTGCAAGGGTTTGACAACTCTTCTGTGAAAATGTTCAAAAAATTCACCGGTATTGGTGAAACACTAGTTGACATGCGATGTTTAAATATGTAAGTAGAGCTGAATGCAAGATCGGCAACGTTCAGGAAACATTGTCTCTGAGGTAAAGTAAACTGTTTAGAACGTGACTACAAACCAAGTGGGGCCGTACTGATGACAACCCAAAATAACACAGCCATAGACCTTAAGACCAAAGGCAGCCATTCACCCGTCTTTAGGTCCATGGAAAGTCTCCTCTCGCTCTCTCTCTCTCTCTCTCTGGTAGACTCGCACTGACTACGACTAAACATATGGGCAGCCTCCATAAACTATAATTCTCCACAAAGAGTCTTGTGCCTGGGAATGCAGCTACCCATGGCAGCAGTCGAGAGGGCTGGGTTTTTTTTTCATGGGGGGGGAAAGGAGGCAGACAGCAGCATTATAGCCTGTTGTGTGCTCTATTTCGGGTCGTATGGTTAAGATTTACAGAACTGTGTCCTTGCCACTGGCCCTCAGTCTGGATGAATGGAGCCTGTGCTGGCAGTTGCAGCTAGTCGCTAGTTGCGCTGTGCAGCTAACCACATCCTTCTAAATGAACATATATGTGCCGGTGCAACCTGATGCCCACTGGAAACTGCGCTTTAGCTTTATGCCGCTGCCAGGGATGCCTTGGCTCAGCGCGGGATGGGGGAGGTTGAACAGGGGTGAGGGTGGGTGGGGGGGTGGGAGTGCTGGCAGGAGGAGTGGATGGTGGTGGTGGTGGAGGTTTTGGCGGCAAGGCAGGAGCCGGAAGGGGGGTGGGGGTGGGGGTGGGTCGGGGGTTTAGGGGGTAGTAGCTTTTGGAAGGGGATGGAGGAGGGTAGAGGAACAGCTGGCCTTTCATTGACAGGTTCTGAATGCTGGAAGATTAAGATTACACTCCAAAAGGGGTGGTGTTGGGGGGGGGGGTTGCAAGAGCAATGCTAATTCCCACTGATATTGTTCTAAGGAAAACGGAAAACGGAAAACACAAACGGCTTTCAGGCTGAATAAGTAGGCTGGTCGAGTCGTAAAGCACTTGGCACCAAATGACAGGACAGGGCACTTGAAGAGTCCAGGCCCTAACATGACATGGGAGGGGTGTTTGGAGTAGGGCATAGGGCTTATGGACCCTTGTGGTGGAGATGAGTGCACGGAGAGAGCAGGACACATTGTGTTGCATGTAAGGGGCGGTGTAGCATTTCTGACATAATCGTCACACATGTCAACACGAATGGTCCTGCAATGTTGCACAACTCCAACCCTTCATTGCTCACTCTATCTCTCTATCTCTCTCTCTCTCTCTCTCCCTCTCTCTCCTTCACAAACACACACACTGTTGAGGGGTCTTAGAGAGGTGGAGTTTGGCACGTAGCCCACTTTTGCTGCTCCCGTAGAATTAATGACCTATTATATAGCTTGCAATTGCAGAAAAAAAGAGAAATGTACACACAAAGCATCTTTTTACCCACTTGTTAATTGGTTTGTTACATTTGCTTCCTCGTCAGGGGGATCATCACAAAAGCAGGATGAGAGTGAGCGTGACGAGAGAGAGAGAGAGAGAGAGAGAAAAAGATGAAGTGCATGAGGGAAGGAGAAAAAAAGAAATAGAGAGAGAGAGAAAAAGAGAGAGACAGATGAAGTGCATGAGGGAAGGAGAGAGAAACGGAAGGGAGAGAGACAGAGAGAGAAACAGAGAGAAAGAGAGACAGAGAAAAAGAGAGAAAGAAATGAAGTGCATTAGGCACAGATGGAGAAAGGGAGAGAGAGATATATATGGAGAGAGAAACAAGAGGGAAAGAAAACAAAAGATGAAGTTGGTGAGAAACAACATACTATGTGTGCGTGTATCTGAGACTGTGTGTGTCTGAAAGTATGTCTTTGTTTAAGATTTAGCAAGACATAAGTTGTAGTGTAGAAATAAGTTGTTGTTTTGGACAGGCAACGAGGGGGACACATGGTTAAACATACGTGGTGTGGGTAATGGGCCTACATTTTTTGGTGCAGCTCGGGACCCATTCGGTAGCACAAATGGCACTGCCCCTACACACCCCCCAGCACCCCCCACCCCCAGCACCATACTTTGGCCATTACAGAACTAGGCCAACCAGCCAAGACATGAACATGCTGATTGTATGCGCGCGATGACATCTTTGCTAACCCCCATCCTGTAAACAGGGGTGCAGCCACTTTTTCCCACCCTCCGCCACCACCCCACCCCCCTCCCCCTCTCGTCGTGCACCCCCACCATCACCACCACCATCACCACCACCTTACCATGGGGCCAGCGAAACGATGACCTCACCATGTATGGACCCATATGCTTTCTCTCTCTCACACACACACACACACACACACACACCCCTACCCGTTTCACCATCCCCCCCCCATGGCAATCAGATCCCACAATGCAGCCATGCAACTGTCACATTGGGTCTGGCCCCCAGCCAACCCCCATGGCTCCCTGAAAACCCATACACACACAAAGACACACAAAGACACACAAAGACACACACACACACTCACACAGACACACGCACACAGAAACACACACAGAAACACACAATCATGCTACAAATAACGCTGCGTCCAGAAACTTCCATACAGACTTGGCAGCAGGCGGGAGCGGCACAGTGACCCAGCCTCTGAATGATGCGAGGACAGGGGACAGGGCCGCACGCGACGCGCCAGTGTTGATCTACACAGCTCCTGAGAAGACGAACAAAAACACCACCGTTGATCTGATATTTTCTCGTAAATCTGTCTCCATAAGAGGTTGGGCCACATTCACGGCCGGCAGTGTTGCTGTGTTGCTCTCAATCAGCGTTCATGGTAGTTCTGTTCCTGTTTTGTTTTCCTTGTTTCGTTTTTTGTTTTCTTAAACCTTCCCCTGGATGGATGCTTGGCAGAATGAAAATGCTCTCTGATCAAAGCGGTAGACGAGGGAGCGTGTACGGGCCACTGACGGCGTGAAAAGCAGAAAAATTCCCTATTTGTTTACACTGCATTGCCATGACGATATCAGATAGCAGATCTAAAAATACGAGAAGAGCACGCCGCGGGCAATGAATGTGTTTGTGCGTGGCCTTCAGGTTACAAGGAGGGAGCAAAGGAAGCTCAGGCAGATAAAGGGGAAACGGCACTTTGGTCCCTTGGCCCAGATAGAAACGCTTCGACCCGACCCAACCGATGCCTCTTTATAAAAATCTCTCCAAAGACTCGTAAAGTCAATTTACTGTTCCTCTTATGCTCTCTAATTAGGATTAATCACACAAATACACACACAAAAACCTCAAAAGAATTTCTTTTGAAGTCACCGACTTGTTAACTCAAGCATGGTCTCATATGGAGAGCCACAATGATTTCCAGGTTAAAGTGCAAGGATTTCCATTCGTTGGGGGAACAAAGCCCAGCCTTAAAATAGCCAGCTCAAATGGAAGCCTGGTCTCCCTGGTATTTACATTAGATTAGGACTTAAGATGAGAATTCAACAATGAACAATGCGGTTCAAAGTTTTCCAACCGAGTCCCTCAGCATGGATATCTCAGATTAAAGGACTAATGATGCCATGTCCATTTGTATGTATATTACATTTTTTTCAGCCACAAAAATCATAGTTTAAAAACAACTTTGAAATACCACAATACCTTTCTCTGTCACTACATGTTCTCTCTGGAAAGGCCTAGCAGGCTGGGGGAAAATATATTATTGAAAATATATTATATATATTATAAAATAATTCTATATTTAAAACATGTACGATATAGCCTACATTTGATATCTGTTAGCAGTTAGTGAGTGTTGCTAATATTTTAGGTTTTTACAAGAGTCAACACACTCCGACAACTTCGTCAAAAGTCACAACCTCTCAACGAGTCCAGCGGGGAAAAGCTTCAGTACACCTGCTTCACCAGTCCAGTCTTGTAGGGTGGCAACAAACAGAAGCCAAAATTAAATGGCTGGCAAGACAAGGTGTTAACCTCAGGTGAAAAGTGAAGGTGAGGGAGGAGCATGCTGAGACGCATGAGCTTGAAAGGGAGCCTGAAAACTTTTGACTTGTAGCTACAGTTACTTCTCATGTCATTCAAAACCCCGCCACTGACACCTTAAACCTATTCCAAATGGGTTGGGCCGATGCCTCCTTCTTCTTCTCACTATTTATTTTTCCAGGGATTTATTACCTGTTGTCTCTGTCTGCTGGGTCTTTGAAGTGGGAGCTATTAAATATGGCTTTTGATTTAAGTGCTGGAGTCTATTTTAAAAAAAAAATGTGCAAACCACCTAACCATATCAATGATTGCCTGGTACCTTGGAGTGAACCCTGAACTCCAGCAACCACCTACCCGACCACAGGAATGCAGTGAAAGGGGGTTAACTTCACTTGTTGAAGATTCACTTCGTAACGCTTTCTGAAAACTTGCAAAGGTTGAACGGCCAGACCCACGTTAACCTTTCTCCTGCTCAGGCTCCCACAGGCCTGGGTAAAAACCAATAGGAAGGGACAAGGAGGGGCATAGGCTTTGTGGGGGGTATTCTTTTCAAGTGCCAGGTCTGTTTCTCTCTTCCCTCCTCCCTCCCTCCCTCACACTCTCTCTCTCCATCTCTATCTTGCACTTTCTCTCTCTCAATTACCCTGTTTCACAACATTATTGGCTGCTTGGTGGTGCACCTTACTTGGTGGGGAGATAGGAGCAGTCACACCTTTGAAGATCGAATATGAGGCGATTATTATATGGGGGAGAAGACTTATCTGCCCGGCTCTATCTGATGCGCCGTGTAATGGAGCTCGGGTGTGCGTCTCCGTTTTCACTGCCCTGAAAAGCCCATGGAAGTGACCCAAAAGGAAATTATTATGGCGAGAAAACAAAAGCCTCTGGTCCCTTTTAGTGAGCATGGAAAACATGTCTAATGGCTGTCCCTCCCTCCCTCCCTCTCTCTCTCTCTCTCTCTCTCTCTCCCTCCCTCTCTCTCTCCCCTCTGCTTGACTCTGCCATCACCCACTGCTCCCTGACCCATCTCAGGTTTACCTCAGCAGGTCTTGCCAGTGTTCAGTGCCGCCCCCCCACCACCACCACCATCACCAAAACACCCACTCTCCCCAAGAAGCACATCAGCACTCACAAGGATCTCCCTGCCCTAACCGATGACTTAGATCTCGAGACAATGACAACAAGTGACAGTGCGGGAAGTCATTGAGAAATTACATGGCAACTGCAGACACCAGATGACCGGGTGTATTATCAAAGCCCAACGCCACGGGCTATCCATTTACCAGCATTTAACAAAGGCACATGCAACTGACCCAGGCTATTTTATGCGCATTATATAACTGACTATAAAGTTCATCTTTATTTTGAAGGAAAAGAGGAGAATGGGATCCTGTGAAAACCATTGTCCACAGGCTACGCACTAAAACATGTAATTTTATCATGTCCCAGGGCAACCTTTTGAAGTTACTATATTAAAACTCTTCTGCACGAGAGCAATCTAAATTGCACATATGACTCGCCAAATGACACGAGTTGTGGTGCCATATACATTGTTCTGTGGCATTGTTACAAAAAATGAAAAGCCTGTGCCTATCTTGTCTTGCCTAATGCTTTGCCACCAAGCACAGATCCACTTCCTCCGACTCCCAGGGTGCATTTCTCTCTCGTCCAGACAGTACCATTGTTCCCGGAGCCCAAGGGGAAAAGCAAGCCGTCCTTTTATTTTGACTTATTTAGCATTCGCAGTGAATCATGTATTCAGGTCATGGATAAAAGAGATAGGCCCCGCCATTGTCAGCCCTCTCTTTTTTTTTTTTACAGCACCTTTCCCTTTG
>CM059272.1:11652712-11840212 GCA_030347295.1 Setipinna tenuifilis
GAAGGCCGCTCAGGGACACATCAGTTGTCTTGGCAGCATGTGGTGTGTCCAGTACAGTGGAGGAATTTCTAATAACATTTTTATCCCATCCCAGCAGACTAGCTGTGAGTGGCCATGGCATCAGACTTCAGTGGACTACACAATACTGTACACAGCTGACCCCAAAGGCATCACTATTTAGAGTGCACCCAAGTATCCAAAGCACATGAATGAAACAAATATAAACCACTCTTTAGTGTACACACAAGTGTTCAAAACACATGCACAAAAAACTCCCATGGGTTGTCGACATGGTTAAACCCTATAAAAAAACCAATCAAGGATTCCTTACCTTGACACAAACCATTAGAGAGAGTCTAGGATATCAGCTTTAGGACAGTTTCAGGCTATTTGAACATGTCTGTGTACAAAGCTGTTCCACGACTTCTACTTTCACTGCTAATTCTACACAAGAAGCCCTTCACTAACTATGGACAGCATATGGCTGTCTCTGCTTCTTCTACTATGGGTGAGCATATATTGCAAAAATACATTGCTGTGTCACAACCACAGTAATGAGCACAGGAGAATGGGAGAATGTGTGTGTGTGTGTGTGTGTGTTTCTGTGTGAGTCATCATAGCATGGCACCATGATGAAGTTTTTAGCCAGGTCAGACAGACAATAATTCCAAACTTGACTGTTTTTTTTTCCAAGTGTTCTTCTGAGTCACCAAACCCTAGTTCACAGCATTCCACAAGAACCATTTGCTGATGGGTTCTAAGAGGTGGTCTAGGGCTCTGAAGAGTCCTTCGGGGGGGAAAAGGCTTCTTCTCTCTTAGAGAGCGTGCCTCCTTCAGTACACAGGAGCCCAGCAGACATTCCTCTAACGCAAACAAACAGGGGATTCTTTACATCTTATGGCTTTGACCCGGTGAGATGAGTTACAATTATCACTATCTGCTCCGCACAAACATCCAAACACACAGCAGCAGCAGCCACTCACGCTCAAGTTTTAACCCTCACTGACCCCCACGCCACGGACGCTCGCAACTTTGGAGTTGTCTGTCTGTCTGACGGCACGGAAACAGGGTTATGTCAAAGATGGCCTCTCCGCGCCACCACTTAAAACTCAACTGTGCTGCGTTTGGTAGCAGACTTCCATAACTTCTCATATGGAAAAGCAAATGTCACATTCATGTCAAGATTTAGTTTGGGAACGTCTATTAGAATGTACTTGAATGATTTATGGTTATTTCAATACAGAACCCAGGGTAGCACCCCACTAATGTAAGCCCATGGCTGGAGAGAGGCTTCTGGTGAGGGAACTGCTGACTCTTTTTGTGTTAAATAATTTGGTCTGTCTGTGTCTGCTTCAGTTTAGTTTGATGTCCTGTCTTTTGTCTAAATGGTAATAAATCCCACTGGTTGGGGAGCTTTTAAAAGGTTTTGTTTGTATCACTTGGGTCAGTGGTGGACTGTTGTTGACCCCAGCAGGGCTGACCAAGGGTGGCATTTTTTTTTTTTGCATTTCCAGTCTAAGCGGCTAGTGAATCTCTGTCTGAAGCCAAGCTTTCTTGCCCTTAGTGCAAACCATTGTAAAGTTGTGTAATATTTTGTCTCTCAACTGATGCACATCATTGCAATAAAACATTTTTCCTGATTTTTAAACATTTCTCGGTGGTGTTAAAAATTACAACCAATTGCGATTAATGGCCCGTCTATGGTTAACCCCCAATCTTCCTCCTCCCCTATGGGAGTGCAGACCTGTCTTCGTCTCAGTGGGAACAGCTTCCAATGGCAGCGGCAGCACACAGTGTCAATAATAAAAGAGGAATCCGCACATACTTTCCTGTCCCGTCTGAGCGAGTGTCATTACCACACGGGCCAACGTGAGAAAACCATCTCTCACCACCAACATTCACAGCTTCTTGAGATGATGAAACAGCAAATTAAACTCACTGGCTGTTCCAACTTGCTGGGCCTTTTTTTACAGAGAGTAACAAGAGAAGGCCAATGTGTTGTTTTCTTTTTTTCCCTGCTCCAATTTAAATCTATTTGTTTAACCATAAGCAGACAGACTGCCATGGTAACTAATCTTCAGAAACGAAAACTATTTTGACTAAAGCCACCTTTTTGAGCCAGTCGTTTCAGGCCTGTCTGGCAGCTTTGATTTGTTGAACAGGCGTATTTGAGGAGGGTAGGGTTGGCACCGCTCTTTGCAGGCGCCTAAATCTTTTTTCTTCTTCTTTTTTTTTTTTTTTAAATAAAAGCAGGGAAAAGGTCAAAAGCAGGACACGTTGTATGCTTATTGCCAACGCTCAATGCAGTAGTGACCATGTGATTTTGCAGGGGCATAAAGCATTTTCTGTCAGCTTCAGTATCTGAGGTTACAATATGGCTTTTGTTGTCAGAGCTGCCCAGAGATCTAAGCCACTTTGATCCAAGTTAATAGAGTTTAGTAAATGATCACAGCATGGACCAACCTCTCAGCCTCTCCCTTTGACACACACAACCACACACACATACACACACACACATACACATAGACATTTTGGTGCAATGACCTAGACCAAAGGGTTACACATAAAATTAAATTAGTGACAGACCCTTTTTCTTCATGCAAGGAAACTAACTTACTGAGGCCAAAGCCTGACAAATAACTCCTACAGCCTGCAAGAATACAAGACAGCTTCAAGCATAAAGAAATAAATGACTGAAAGCTGAACGAAAGGTGTTCAAAGCCGCCTCAAAACATCCCTTGTTCGCATTTAATATGGCCATAAGCCCAGCACTATCTGAACACAAAACAGCCCACAAACGATAAGTTGTAAGAAAACAGAAACACAGAGTGGAAATGAGAGCAGCTGCTATTCCACATGGAGCCCCCCCACCCCCACCCCACCCCCCACCACACACCAGCCAGGGGATGAAGCACAGAGACAGGCACAGTACAAACAAGTAGAGAGAGAGAGAGAGAGAGAGAGAGAGAGAGAGAGAGAGAGAGAGAGAGAGAGAGGGAGAGAGAGAGAGATACAGAGGGAGAGAGAGAGGAGGCTATAGATGGTCACATAAACTACACTACTTTATCAAAGCCTTTACCAAAGCACACCAGCACCAACACACACAAACACACACACACACACACACACACACACACACACACACACACACACACACACACACACACACTCACTTACTCACACATCTGCACACATTCTAGAGTATAGAGAGAGACATGGAGCATAACTGAAACATGTTCAATCCTTCACAAGTTCAGGTTACTTCTATGCTGTGCTGCAGATATACTGCTACTGCTATGCAGCAATTACATACTGTATGTTGTGCAATTACATTACACACACACACACACACACACATACACACACACTGCATTGAATATGCATTGAATATGGAATACAATAGGTTTTAAGTTTAAGGTAAAGTTTAATATGGTTTAGGTACTGGAGCATTTATTAACAGTAGTCTGTCTACCAACTACAACAACAAAACCACAAAACCACCCTCTCAAATGCTGAATCTCATTTCTTCCATCTTCCACATGTGACTCTGTCCACTTGCCTAAAGGCAGCCACATGCGTGTGTGTGTGTGTGTGAGAACTACAAATGCAGCCAGCCACGGTCTACAGACCTGCCAATTAAAGAGGGCGAGGCCTCGTCCAACCGCCCTTAAGTGACACACGATCCACCTCGACGCTCAACAAGCGTCTTCCGCGTGTCAAATGCACACCTGCATTCACACCCTTCTGGGTAAACGTGGCGTGGTTGGCTAGCTAGTTAGCTGACCAGCAGGACCTGGCCGGCAAAAACACAGGTGGTGGATTTCACAGTGTCTATACAGATCCAGGTGGAGAAGCAACCTTTTGCCTTCACTCCAGTGTGGCATATGAAAGAGAAAGAGTGAGAGAGAGAGAGAGAGAGAGAGAGAGAGAGAGAGAGAGAGAGAAAGATACATCCCAAGGGGTAATTAGTGATTGAGAGAGAGAAAGAGAGAGAGAAAGAAAAAGAGTCTTTTTTCATCCCAAGGGGTAATTAGGGATTGTGATAGAAAGAGAGAGAGAAGAGAGAGAGGCCCTAGTAACTGAAGCCAGAAAAGAGTTCCTTGTGCCAGCTGTTACTAAAGCTCACTAACTCCATAACAAATACGAATTTACAACATGCTCGGACCAGCCCTGCTTCCCAATCAGCAGTTTGTGTCAAAAAAAAGTCATCAAACAAGCAAAAGAAACTATTTGGAACATTCGAGTTCGAGAAATCAAACTACCAGTCAAAGCAGAATGAATTTCTATCTGGCCCTGTATCGAGACTGTAAATTGGCAGAGTATCTCTTCTCTGTCAGAGATCTGCTCATAGAGTATTGTACACTGATCTGTACATTATTTTCTCTCTTTTATTTTTCTACCGTCATATACTGTACTGTACACCTGTATGTCTACAGAGACACCTAGGTGTTTATGTGTACCCTACTGCTTTGGCAATATAAATGTCTTATTTGTCATGCCAATAAAGCATTGTTGAGTTGAGAGAGAGAGAGAGAGAGAGAGAGAGAGAGAGAGAGAGAGAGAGAGAGAGAGAGAGAGAGAGAGAGAGAGAGAGAGAGAGAGAGAGAGAGAGAGAGAGAGAGAGAGAGAGAGAGAGAGAGAGAGAGAGAGAGAGAGAGAGAGAGAGAGAGAGAGAGAGAGAGAGAGAGAGAGAGAGAGAGAGAGAGAGAGAGAGAGAGAGATTGCACAGACCAGGCAGGGGGTGGACTGCAAGTATCCGGCTTTTTCATGCCACCAACTATCCATGCTTTGTGCAGTGAAAAAAATGATAAAGGGTACAAGAGGACAGGCTCACTGAACTCTGGCAAGGCTGTACGTGTGTGTGTGTGCATGTATGCATGTGTGTGTGTGTATGTGTATGTGCATGTATGTAGTGTGTGTGTGTGTGTGTGTGTGTGTGTGTCTGCGTGTGTGCATGTATGCAGTGTGTGTGTGTGCACCTGTGCTTCTTAGCATTTACCCTTTAGTGGCACAAGTCGCCTCCTAGCCAGCCCCTCACCCCATGCCGCTCCGATTCAGGGCTAAGGTACTGTAGGCTAATGCCTTTTCCATACTGAGCACTTCTGGAGGACCCTCAGGCCACAGATTTCCGCTGCAACACAGGACACCGAGTGCCACCACTGGGCAACAATTTACCGTCGGATTGGCCACAGACTCTGCAAAGGGCTGTGCGGACAACTTGACGTCAAGGTTGGGATATGGCCGTCCAGGAGGGCATGGCAGTACATCCCAGTGGGAAGCATGGTCTTTCGCTCAGCAGCTTTGGGGCTACACACGGGGCACTGTGCACTACCCTTGAAGAAATGGAGGGAATTGATGCCTTTTCAGGAAAAACACAATGAAGAAAACACAACAATTCACAACATGTCTAATATTATAAGCTGTTTTCAACTATTTGTTTCTAACATTTTTTTTTTGTTATGTCACACACTCACAAAAGGGTTCGCCAAGTCTTTCTGTAAGCCAGAGTTATGGAAAAGCCTACATATCTGAAGACATTTCATATGAACTTTTTTGGAAAACACCCCCCCCCCCCTTCTTCTTCTTCCTGCCAATCTCTTCAGCCAATCAGTTAATGGTTTTGATATCCTAATAGGCCCGCTTCCTGACTGAGCCCCTCAATGCTTTTGATTCATTAAAGAAGTGACTTACTAATCCAATACACCTCTAAAGCCTTATCAACTCTAACAACCCAAAGTAATTTACATCAAAGTCTGTAAAGTACTTTAACAACACCTATACAAATGCCATGTGCAGGTGGGGGCAACATCATAGTGTTCACGTTACAACATTATTATCATTAACTGAGACAATAAATAAAACACCTGGGGAGTCTATATAAAATGTAAACGGACACTATTCAATATTTAATATTGAAGACATTCAATATTAAATACCAAATAGTTATGTGCTGACACATTGAATGCAATACTGAATATTTAATGAAAAACATTTGAACATCCAAGGACAAGTTGAAATGTTCAGGCCCTGCCTTTTTAGGCTGGCAAACCCACTTGGCATCATTCTATGTTTTGTTGTGCTCAAGATGCACACAGAGCAAAAAGGGGAAGCAAGACAACATATGTATAGAATTTCTATGCACAGTAATAACTAAGCTCCTAAAATACACCCCAGCTTACATCCATAATTATAAGAGTGACAATAGCATCCGAGGCCTTCCGTGGTTCAGCAATGAACACAGAGCCATGAGAAGTGGAAAAGAATGTGTTGTATAACATGGACCTGACAGACACAAACACATCCAGGCATTCCAGGCCAGTTCTAATGACTTAAAAAGAAGGCCCGGTGGACTTAAGGGATTTGCCATCCCCCAGAACCCCTTCAACCCCCCCCCCAGCCCCTACCTCCCACCCCCAAAGAAACACATTTCAAAAGCAGGCCCGTGTGGAGCAGGACAGATAGGACAGCCCCTTTTCCTGTGTTCCAATCCAGATATTTCTTAGATGCTTTTTCCGGACCAGCAGCTTTGAGGAGGGTGCCTGTGAACTGCTTGAGGTGGACATGATCTTGTGCAGTGCAGTGCAGCAGCCCACAGAATCTGTCCACACCATGTGTGTGCCATACAATGCACAGGTAGGGCTTACTGTGTGGTTATGCTGGCACAGGACAGAGGCCCCGCTCAGTGGCTCCGGCATGTATGTAGAGGGGGGGGGGGGTTCAGCCAAACAGGTTTTTTTTTTTAATGCAGCCAGTGCAGTCAGTCTGATCGGATGTAAACACAGAGCAAGAGCTCTGGCTCTAGCATTCAGTGATTATTCAGTGAATGAAACCTCACCAAACCCACAGTCAAATTACATATCTCCATGCAAAAGGAAAAAAAAAAAGAAAAAAAAGAGAGACTTTCACTCGGGAGGAGCCCACATGAAAGGCGCCACCGCCGTAAGAAAACAATCAGCACAGCGATGATGTGTGCAGGGACTCCCTAATCAAGGGAAACAGGAAATACAACAAACAGCAGTGGCACAGGAGTCGTGAGTTGGCGAGGAGGGGTCCGGCTAGTCATTATCTGTTTTTGGACAGGGGAGGAGGAAATTTGGACAGGAAATCCATCCGAGCCACGGGGGGGTTGAGGAGGGGCGGTGTTGGGGGGGTTGGGAGGGTTGGCATCGGAAGGGCAGGGTAAACAGCCTTCTTTTTAATCATCTCGACTCACGTTTTTCACTTGACACGCTTTGATCTCTTCCCCTGATGCATCCCCACCCTTCTTCTCTGGTTCCAATGCTCCAGGACCCCTAGATTGGCAGACAGGGTACAGAGATAGCGGTCTGCTTTTCCCTCCACCCCAACCAGCAACACCACCACCAGCACCACCTCTCTCCGAGGAGAGGAAAGGAAAGGATGAAGGAACACATAACAAACTCCAGAGACGCAGAAGGGGGTGGAGGGGTTGACAGCAGCACGAGGCAGCGTGTTGCTGGGCTTCCTAACTCGACCGCTAGGCTCACTGCTGCTTCGCCTACTCCAATTACCCCTAATGTCTTCACAGGGCGTCTCTGAAGGAGCGGGGGGTGGGGGTGCTGGGGGCTTTTTCAAAACCCTCAGACCAAAAAACAAAGCGAAAGGGAAAAAAAGCGGAAAAGGAGAAGCAAAGCCTCAAAAAAATGGTTTAGCTTCTTTTAATTGGGAAGAGGGCCTATCAGAGGATTAACTTCAAAAGGTGCAGCAAGCGGAACCCACAACCCCTTCCTCTCACAAAGGCTCAAGGATAGATGCCTTTTGCCTCAAGTTCAAAGCTATCCCACAGTACATTTCACCTATTCACCCAGAATGTGCTGGGCTTTATTACGGAACCTGAGAGGAGGAATGTGACACATCCAAACATACATATGCAAAACTGGCTAAATTATCTGTGTGTATAACCTACACATACAAAGATAAAAGGGCTTTGTGAAAGGGATCTACTTCAATTGAAAAACAGGAAACAGACAGTGGCGACAGAATCAGATTCCAATAACATAACAGTATTGCCTTGTCGCTGTAAACTAATTAAGCAATCAGTTTGATGTTCCACCATATTCCGGTAAAGTAAAACACTATAATTCAAGTACAAGTGTGCATCCTGGCTTCGGACAGTTAAGTTCTGCCATGTTTTCTTTCTGCCTGTGAACCTAACACAGGTGATATCACCAGGAAGCTCAGCAACCTAAAGACTTGTGCTAATTAGATTCAACTGGTTAATTGAATGGTCAGAGCAAATTATGTGGCAGGACTTTTACTTTGAAAAGCTGGGGTGCCCACCTCTATTGATGACCCATTTGTCTCAAATGACACTGAATGTAGATTGCTAGCACAGCACTGTAATAACCACCATTAGCGGACTTTATCGTCCCGTTTTGATCAGAATGAAATATCAAGATGCACCGTAATGTACTTCAGTCAGGCCTAGGTGCGAGTATCACCGGTTGCATCCAATGCAGTAGTGTTTATCCACATAATTCCACTGGAACTGATGGACATGTACCCATCAAGCAATGAAAAAAACCTCTGTAAGCAAGCCACCTCTGACAGACATGGACAAGGAACAGAAACAAATACAGATACACTGGCTTTGACCTGACTGCAATGACAATGGCATACACAAATTCTGCAGCCAACTGGTGTCCACTTCATCTTATAAAATCATTCCTTTTTCAGTTGTCTAAAGATTATTCCAAGGTCACTTGTTTTGTCAAGAATCTAACTAATTGTGTAACTGGGGCAAAAAAAAAAAATGATGCCAAGATGCACAAGTTCACATGCACATTTACTTAAAGCACTGCATTTCTTGAATATAAAATGTCTGGATTCAGCTTTTAGGCCTAGTTTATGAAACATTCCTCCAACAACCTCACATACTGTAAAAAATGGGAATAAGCTCATTGGAGGCCAATAGTAAAGCTTGCTCTCTCCTTCCCCTCGAAAATAAAGTGCTTCCACCATGTCTAATCTTGTGTTTCTCTGTGATCACTGACAGGCCCGAAAAAGAGGAAAATTCAGGGGCTCTCCTCGCCAACCTAGAGAAACAACACGCTTAAGAAGATCAAACGTGGTCAGAAAGGTGTAATTACTGTGGGTTATGAAAACTGGCTGTCATGCTCCACCACGGATGAGCGAGTCCAATTCGGAGTAGCCTGGGGATAGCGAGTCAGACACGCCTGAAAACTGAGAAAAGAAAAAGGAAAAAAAAAAAAAAAGAGAGCTGAGCCTAAATAGTAAGACTGAGCTTCACTTCTAGATGATATATCTTTCTGTGTGTTTATTTTGTTGAAAATGCTCAGGAGTCAAGGCTAAGCCACACAAGGACTTGTCGAAATCAATATTATAAAAAAGGGGGGTAAAAAAAAACCAACATGGTTGATCCAGGCAACACCAGAATCAATATGCATTTTTTTTCAGTTGAGAAGCTATAACTTGTGGAAAAAATTTGAAGTGCTGAGTGACTTAGTGACGGAGGACCAAAGAATGCCCCATCTCTCTCTCTCTCTCTCTCTCTCTCTCTCTTTCTCTTCTCTCCCTCTCCTTCCTTCAGTGATCTACCTGCACCCCTCCCCCCATGCAATCCCCTCAGGGACGGGACTAGAAAGAGAGAACACAGAGTGGCGCGCCAAGGCAACTGAAACCTGTTGCAACAGGTTGGCACTGCAACAAAGAGCATCTCGCATAGTACAACACTGTCTCTGTGTGGTGAGAGAACCCTTTTCTAAAATGAGTGCTCAAAAACACCCACACAAACATACACACACACACACACTCAAATACACACACACACACACACACACATATTTAATTCCATATCTCCAACTGTAATGACTGCGATGTCAACTGTACTTACTAGCCCAGTTCGATGCTGCATGCACACACACAAACAACCTCTACTAAGGATACAGACCAACATTACATTATGGAAAGCAGTGGATTTCTGAAGACTGGTGCAAGGGTCATACAGCCATGACCCCATGCACTTCACAGCTGGTGATTAACACAGGTAGGTGCTGACAAATCTACTGCGTATACCTGAATGCCCCCGACACAAATTAAGCTGCCAAGGTCCTCAGAAAACACAATGCACACAACATACACGCTGTGCTATTACATTTCACAAGGATTTTACACATCTGTTCAGAAAGTTCAGGTAATGTAAATATTTTGCAGAAATGCCTGCACACACAAACAAGGATGTGGTTTGCTCAGTGTAGGCCCAGGCCAACTGTGGGGCAAAATGTCAGCGTGCATACAGTGAGCACAAGCTTTTCCAAATTCAGAAATGATAATTTAACCACTGTCAAGAATGTTAAAAGACATAATAAAAATGATGATCAAGTTGTAAAAGAAACCATTGTATGCAGGTCATGACAACAAATATAAAAAAAACATACAGGCTATTCAGTGTCACAGGCTGGTTCTAAAGACAACAGATTGAGTGTAGGTAAACATGGCTTTGAGTTGTGGCCTATTTGTGCCACTTGAGAGCCTGGTTGTGAGCACATGTGTAGCTGCACTGTTTGGTCAAGGATGAGCATAGGCTGAGCAGTAACTGGCAATGAATTGCAGTCGACTTCAAATGAAAGGGGAAAAAACAGAACTTACAATGACAAACATCAGTCATTATTGAAGGAATATCATGGTCAAATTCGACTTCTATTTTGCTTGGCAGTCCCATTCCATTCTCTAGGCCTAAACTGTTAGATCAGGACTGACAGTTACATAAAGTTACCTCTAACGCGTATAAGAAGGCAAAATGTCTGTTATACCTGATCTTTTTCACAAGGCCTTACTGTTAAGTGACAGCTAGGCTGCCCTGTGTGGCTGGCTAGCTTTGGTGTGGACTGCTACGGCAATGTGGTCCCCAAATTAAGATTTACCATTGAATCTCAACTTTAAAGACTATTGAATGCATCAGTGTATGTGCTTTAGAAATTCCACAAACAACTCTGACACCTACCTGCATCAACTTCCCTTCGGCGGAGCCTGCGCTGCCTCCAGCAAACACCCCTTCCAAAGTAATAGGCCTCCCTGTCGGTTCGTGTTTGAGAAGAGTCACCTTGATGACCGCTCTGGTGGCTGATCGCTCCGACTCCACTGCAGCCGCCAGCTCCAGGCCAGTCTGGCCAAACACCACCTGAAGGGCCGCCATTAGCAGCCACGGCCAGAGCCCGGCCAATCGCCGCTGGAGAACGGTCATTGCACCGGCTGCAGCGGCGGGCTCCAGCCGCACATTGTGGACAACAAAGCTGTCAAACCTTCGACGTGAAATCAATGGGAAATGTTCCGACCAATCTATTTGTCCACTCTAAAGACTACAATAACCACTGGTAAACAGGATACTTTGCATTCTACTTTTATGCACACAGAAAGTTTGTTGTTTTACACCATGTCCTTAAAGTTTTCTTCTTCGGATAGTCTCAAAATAATTGGATCGCGCAATAGACAATAACAAATCATGACAGCATTTAAATACGTGCACGCATCAGCTCATTTAACAAATGTCATTATGCTTGGATAAAAACATCAGATTGAGAATTACTGTATATTAAATTGTAAATAAACATGTTGGCTACCCCGTATCGCTCACAGGAGAGGCCAAACATAAACTACACACATGAGACATGGGGGCAATTACTGAAAATCTCAACTTGAAAACGTGCATTAATTCCACCTTTCAAAGACACATTCGGTTTTACCGGAGGTACACTCCCTCTTCATTTAAAATGTGCAGGTTGCTACTTGGTAAGGCAAAGGTTCGATTAAATCCAGTTAGTTTCAGAACACAATTTGGACCAGTTAAAAAAAAAAACGTGGATAATTTTGTTCCCACTAGGACGCGCGACCCGTCACGTCGCGATAAACATCACTACACAGCTTATTCAGCACCGACCAATTTACACTTCCAAGGCGAAATTTTGAATTAGTTTCGAGTAGTGTATTACACTCAACAGGTTGTTGAAATATTCCCAAAGCGAGTTTCCTCTTCAAAACACTTTGAAACTCCAGCGCATATGGTATAACTCCAGAGGAACTGAAGCTTCATATTAAAAAAAAAGACCAGGTATGCCACACATCATGGTTGTTAATCAAAAGTTGATACAACACATATGTGCAGACTAAAGTTTTACTCGTGGACACGGTGCAACAACATAGCATTTTAAACATACACTGTGGCCACAACGTGTTCCATGATCTCCAATGCGGCAACAAGTTGTAGGCGAGTACTCGTCAAATCCTTATAACTCGAGTTTTAGAAATGATTCACATGGGTTACGGGCACCATTGTATCTCTTTACTAACTCGTAAGTGGTCTAACTAAGCGCGAACATTTATCTCCCGACTACACGTGATAACGGCAGATGTTGTATCCACTTGAAGTAAATTAATAATCGAATTCGAAATAGCATCAAAAGCCAGCTCAGTCCCCACGCAAGTTCGACAGTGTATTTTCCTTAAGTCCCAAGTTAGAGCTCCTAAGTGCCGGGGATCTTTTCGAGACTCAGTAGGCACACTTCAGAAATGTCAGCCAAAAAGTTGCCCGTTGAGGTAAAAACCTACTGTTTACAAATCCCAAAGTATACTCGTCGTTTTCCTTACAAAAAAGTTGCGTTCCAGCAGAACTGTACATTGGCGAAGCCTCGACTCTTACCCGAGTCTCCCTCCCCTGGGATCTCATAGATGGTCTACCTGCTGACTGTCTGACTGTCACCGAGGGTGGAGCAGCGGTCAGCCATACTGAGGAAAAGGGGATGACTGACGACCTCATGTGGTGACATTGGCAGAGAGCAGGTGAGCCAAATCACAACAGACAGAAAACTTTTTTTTTTTTTTGAACATTGGCTTTAAATCTAATATGTACAATACAGACACACAAGAACACAGAACAGAACTGCCACAATAAACTTATATTTTCAGTGTTTTAAAAACAATTAAAACATTACAGTTTACAGAAGGCACAGCTTAATTGTAAATAATAAATTATGTTAAAAATGCTGAAATTATTTACATTGCTCTTGTTTATGTTTTGGAAAGGCAAAAGAACTTGGAGTAAAACAGAAGTTACTGTTGTTTAGTTATATTACTATTAGTTACTGGCAAATTTAAAACGGTCAACCATAACTCTATAGAGAACATGAACTCTATAGAAACCAATAAATAAGAATAAATAACATAACTTCATGCATGAAACAAAATTCAATAACTTAAAACCACAGTCTCCATAGCAGATATATATATATAGGCATGTTTTCTAAACTGGTGTTTGAATTTATAACACAGGAAACTGAGAAAACTTGCAGAACTGCAGAACTATTGACATCAGGTTGGGGTTACAGTTGTGGTAATCTTTAAGGATCTTGCTTGCATGCTACTTCGACCAACATGTTCAGATCTAAAGGGATCGAACAAAATATACATATACACATGCATATGTTAAAATAGGCAAAGCTGTATCTGTACATACAAATAAGGTACTGTTAGGCCAACTAAATTTATATGAGGTAACCATTAGAAATGTTTGCTTGCCATAACTTTGTATTTGCAAAACAAAAAGTACCTACTACTTAAAAAAGACTATTTTCCATATTTTAAGCTGCCATATCTCCACTCCATGACAAAACATACAGCATGGGTGGCTGTGTGAATATGGGTGTATAAAGAGTTTATTCTAAAACCAAAGTCTCACCAGGTGATTTGGTTTGCTTCCTAGAGCTTCTGTCCTCTTGAGATGTGGAGATATCTCTAAAGTTAATAGTAGTGACCACCTCATTCTCCTGTGCATTGTCAAAGGACTCTGCATGGTGCACAGCATCACTGTTCACCTGAGGATAAACAAAGCATTTTACGGAAAAGTATTTCATTTATGATCAATATGAGAACAGATCTGGCTAAATGAGTCACAGTGGTCCAGACCTTTTGATTCCAGCAGAAACAAGACAAATGATTTCCTGTTCAAAGCCATATCTTAAACAGTTATCAAAATAAAGCCGCTTAAATTAAAGCCGTTTCAAAAACCTTAGAAAAACACATTTTTGTAGCATTTGAATTTGAACTTCAAATAGCCGATTTCACAGTTATCTTAACTATGAGTATTGGAGTGATAGTTTTTGAACAATTTTGAAAAAATATAAAATGTGATATATAGATTTGATATATAAATATAAAATGTGATATATATATATATATATATATATATATTAAACTAAAACTGGCCTGTGTCTCAAAATTTGAATCTTCAGACTCATTTTGTCAAATCAGGTCACATATGATTCTATGTTAGGTGGCACCCCCACCCCTAGTCTCTCACAATTGCTGTTTTGCACTGGTGATGAGCTGAGATCATGTTCAAATAAGACCATAACCTGGCTGGCAGAGGTGGATGGGTATTCCGCCGGCTCTGGCAGGGAAGGCCTGTGGTCACCATTTCCTTCGGACGCAGCCTCTGGCAGATTGGTGGTGTTGCCACCCACGGTGATGGCAATTCCCGATGGCACATTCCCTGGCACGGCGATGATAATCCCGCCCATCGGGACAGGGGCATAGGGTGCCATTGTGCTGGAATCCATGGCGATGGGCATCACTGTGTTGTTGACAGAGCCACCAGCGTCACACTGACCAGAGGCTTGGGCAGATGATCCGTGGACTGTGCCCTCAGAATGTGGCTCTTCAGAAAGGCCGGGATGGTAATGTTTCTCTGGCGTCTCCACTTTGACCATGCGGACCTTTGGGGAGGCCTGAAGCTCATCCACGATTTGGAAGACGGTGTCCAGGTTAACATCATTCTTCTTTGTTTCTTGTGAGTCTGTGCTTTGCCACTCTTGGTTCTGGTTACCAGGATGTAGGAAACCGACCTGATAATTTGGCTAGAATTCATACATTGGAAAGTGATAAAATATAAATGAATTCATTAATTGGTGCCACTTAAATATATAGGTTATTTATACATTATTTGATGACAAGAAATGGAAGGACTACAGTCATAATCAAATACTACCTGATAGTAGCTATAGTGGGGAAATGAGGGTGTCTGGTGAACAGCAGAACTCATTTCGTTGTCCATGTTTCCTGGTGTACAGCACTGACACACTGCAACAAATAACAGTTAATCATAAAAGCAGCATGGTATTTGAAAGAACAATCGGAACGTGTTAACACCACAATCATCTAGTTGGTATGTCCTTTTGACATTTGAAAATGGGGATGAGCACTACCTGCATAAAGTGTCACTTCCTTACCAGCAGAATAAAATCCAGGCCGATACTGAGGATGGTGAGGGGCAAAAGCGCTCAGCTTTTGCCCATTGATTGAAACGTTTGGGGTTCCTTGCTGGACATGCACAGTGGTAGGGCTAGATTGCACGGGGTCCATCATAAAGCGGCGTATTACTGACACGGGTACCCCTTTATCGGTATAAAATGTAGTGGGAGAAGAGGCATCGCCGTGACCCATTAACCAGCCACGGGCAGGAATAGGGGTTCTGTCGTACTCTTTCGGTTGACCTAGGCCGCGATGGTAAGGGTGTGGAGCAACTTTATCCCGAGATGGCCCCCGGTGGTGTGGCCCAGGAAACATCGTCCCTAAAGAACAAAATAAACACACAACACAATCGGGAACGCATTTTAATGGTGCATAACTGCGCACTTAATTCAAACAAATCAAAACCTTAGTCACGACTTAACCTATTGATATGAGAATGCTAAACATACCCTGCTTTTCAAACTTATGTCTGTCGTCCTCTGGAGAATTTCCCATCTGCCTTCTGAAACGACTTGGTGGTCGACAGTTAACTTCCAGTCCTGCTTCAAGCTTTGCTTTATTTGTGCTTGTTAGCCTTTTAAGGTTCACTAATAGTTCTGGGTGATTTCTTTTAAAGTTCGGGTTATGAAAGTGATGTTGAATTCCTTCCATCATCGTAAAGTCTTTTTCGTCAGACCGCTCAGAATTACCTGGCGCGAGTACCACTTTCCTGAACCCATAGAGGTTCAGTTGACGAATGAAACTGGTGAAGTTTGTAGTTTTAAAAAGGTCCGATGCCTCTCCATTAGGTTTCATTGGTGACAGCAACTCTACTTCAAAGAGCTGCTGATCGATCATCACACCTTCCCCGCAAGCATCCCATCTAATGGAGCGAGTTTTGGGACAGTTGACCAAACGCCACAACTTCGCGGGGAAATTGTTGGGGTTGATGGGTATAGTTAGTAGATCTTCTTCGAAGTCCATTATAAGTTGATCACTGCAAGAGAAATATAAATATGAACCTTTCCCAGATAAACCAACGGCCATCCATCCCGAATGAGCAAATGTAGAGCTTTCGAGCTGTTTGGATGATCTTAGCTAAGATCTGCTTGCATTTGCGAAGGCTGGTTAACATTAGCTGGCTAGCTAGCTAAAGGTTAACATAAATTATGAGGAAAATTATGCTAGCAAGCATATGTAAAAAAAGCTAACCTGGTAACTGACAAGCCTAACATGACCAACTGATGAACAGATGTGAATTTATTACACAGACAGTTAAAACTAAGGGTTACAATTTGTACTGTTTAAATGTTCCACTATTTGGTGGAGTAACCACCTTACCTGAAATTACTGTTTCTTCAAGGAGCTGATCTGGAGTTTTGAAGTGTCTTCTCAGAACCGTTGGAAGTATTCCCGAACCGTTATGCGCGATCCCCTTTGATACCTTTGAATGTCACGAGTTCCGTCAACCAATTGGAATGTGTCTACCCTGCTGTTGGCACCGGTTGGCACCCAAGTTCCAAAATGATGACCGTTCTATGCGGTTCTATGTCGGATAGTCATTCTTGGTGGCCAGATTGAGTGGAATGTTTTAATGGATTTTGCAACTTTTTGATTAAACCTGGTACTGTGTTACTTCAGCAGACAAGAGCTGATACCTAATTGTGCAGGCCCTTATTAGTTACTGGACTTTGCGTTTCCAGTTAGGGCCTACACTACAGTCTATGGTTAGGGCTAGGCTAAGAGTCCCCTTTTGTCTTCTTCTAAAGCATACAGTCTATGTTCTAAAGCTTATCCCATGCCTTATGATCTATACTGTTGTGTGAAGTAAACATACATTGTTTACGTAAACATTCAATTTTTGCAACATTCTATAACATTTATTTATTTCCAGTATTTCATGGTTGTCATTTAGTGGCAGTCTGGTACATAGTGCTCTGCATGTTGCAAAGGCTGTGATTTTTGTGGATTTAGGAGCCAGACAATTTAAAGTTGGCCTGCTATACAAATGAGAGTGAATCTGAGGAATTGGCTTTGTAGCTTCTCTATCTATGGAAAGAAAAGTGGGTTTGAAAACATCAGAATGATGAGTAACAATAAACAAATTAAAAATCCAAGGGTCAGGTACATATCAGGACTTGTATACATATACTTAAAGTGTTGGAGTAAATAGTAAATATAATCTTCCCAGTATTGTGTTTTTTAAACATACATTACTTAATATTATAAAACACACACACACACGGGTGAAGTGGATCAGGCGTGTGTCTTCTCTGATAGTCAATGGCCTGTGGAAATGCCCTAATGGCATGTGCAGTGGCCCTTTCATGAAAAACTATTCTAAATCATCTAGGCATTATGGAGTTGCCCCATCCCAAAGAACACTTGTGAGTTCAGACACTAAAGTTGGAGGAGGAAGCCTGGATTGCAGTCTCTGTTCTAGTTTATCCCAGCGTCCTGTGCTGGCATGCCCTGTGCTGGCAAATTTTCCACACCAAATTTGCCAAACAGTCTTTATGGACCTTGGTTTGTGCACTGAAGCATTTATGCTGGAAGAGATCGGTTTGTTTTGCAGGGGTTGAGGAAAGGTTAAGGAAGGGAAATGTTAATGCTTCAGCATTGTAACATACATATTCGTACAATTCACTTCCAAATTTGTAGGCACAGATGGGGAGGACATTTATCTATCTCAGCATAATTGTACACCCTGCATTTTGGAGAGTAATGGCCATAAAAGTCTAACACAATAGAGACCTGATGTAAAATATCTTTGTGATGAATGCAAATGTAGATTGGAATAAGGGTGTGCTCATACAGCATCAGTGCATGCAGCTCCTTACTGTGCCCTCCACCCACCTCAGCACTATGGGGAGCAGAGCCTTCAGCCGCTCTGCTCCCAAATCTGGAACTTGCTACCTCTGGACTTTCATAACGTTGACTCTCTTCCCCTGTTCAATTCCAGACTCAAAACTCACCTGTTCCAGATAGCTTACTCACTGTGATTGCAGTTTCACTTAATTTTGTTAAGCTTTTCTGTTTTATTGTGTTTTATTATCTTTGTAACGTGTGGATGTAATAGCTGCATGTCTAAATACATTATCCAGATCACCTAAATAATCCATATTTAAGCAATATAACACGAGTGGGAGTGAGGTTGTTCGTGGATATCCGCATGGGTATGGTTCAGGTTCTTTACCTTTCAAAAATCTCTTTCATTTTTTAAAGTAGCCTATGCTCAGAGTCACACTGGGCCTATCCGGTCCTGTCCAATATTTTACAGCAGGCGCTGAGAGGAGATGCACAAACGGTCTTGATAGAAAGCTGACGCATCTAAATGACGTCATTAAAGTAAACGGAAGAGCTAGCGTTTTGCGTTGTGTTGCTTTGTCCGTGGTATCTTTTATTTGTTTTATCTTACCGGTTTTACAAGTTAAGTGTTTATATAAGTTACTGGGTTATTTTCAATGGCATTAGAAACCGTACCAAAGGATTTGCGCCATTTGCGGGCTTGTCTACTGTGCTCTCTCGTGAAGGTAAAGCTAAAGCCGTCATACATAAACATGGTTAACCATCTGCAAGTACGGACAGCTTTACTTAGGTTTTTCTTTACATTAACTGTATTGCTCCTTCTCCGCAGACAATAGATCAGTTCGAGTATGATGGCTGTGATAATTGTGAATCGTACCTACAAATGAAAGGAAATCGTGAGATGGTGTATGAGTGCACGAGTTCGTCCTTTGATGGGTAAGTTGGGTGTTGGTATAGGCCATGCTATCTTTGTTTATATTTGTATTCTATACTTGTTAAGCAGAAAAACAAGTAAAGTGATGGCCTTGTTAAACAAATGGGAGTAAGATTTGTCTATGTAAGTAAGTAAAGTTTATGTTTTAGAGCACATTTAAACGCAGCTCACACTGACCAAAGTGGTGTACATAGTGCATTAGCTAAAAATAATGATAAATAGAATAAAATACATACATGCGTTCTAATTGTAAACAAAAGCTTTTATATAAAACATTGCAATTCGGTTTTCCATACAAAGCTTTCTTTCCCTTCCAGAGTAATTGCTCAGATGAGTCCCGAGGACAGCTGGGTTGCCAAATGGCAGCGGATAAGTAAGTGTGCAAGAGCAGACTTGCCAGTCTGCTTTACAATATGACTATACGGAACTCAAATCTGCTGGTTAATTCTTTGTTGACCTAAATTCTTTGTTACTCATTTCAGGTAACTTCAAGCCTGGAGTGTATGCAGTCACAGTCACTGGTCGATTGCCCCCAGGTGTGTTTATATGCAGATACAAAAAAATGCTTACAATGCTGATTACAGCTTATTTTACTACGCTGAAGTGGTGGATTTCTGACAAAATGTTTGTTTTTTACAGGGGTGGTAAGAGAGCTGAAAAGCAGAGGAGTGATCTACAAGTCCAGAGACACATCTGTGAGGACATAAAGCTGATTTGTACAACTCTGTGAATTGTATATTAGGTTACAGCCTAATGTGGACCAGAATAATACTATGTTATATTTTGTAATTATGACTGTGGGGTTTTTGGGTTTTGAAATGGAAGAGATGTTTTTCTTTTTACTCAGTTGATTGTTGCTTATGCAGTTGGACTTGCTAATAAAGATGACTGGACCAAGAAATAACCTTCATATTGTCACTTACTTGCAAACAAAAT
The DNA here is from genome assembly GCA_030347295.1 of Setipinna tenuifilis. NCBI lineage: Eukaryota > Metazoa > Chordata > Actinopteri > Clupeiformes > Engraulidae > Setipinna > Setipinna tenuifilis. Next base: position 11,672,649 of record CM059272.1, read on the forward strand.
GCACAGACATTGTTGACACTTATCTATAATGTCCCGGTGTCTGTCTAGTTACTCTGGTTGGCAAACGGCCTCTGCTGTTTTTAGGGTACCTTGCCTCTACTACAGTGTAATGGGATTGCCCCAGTAAAATGTGTATACATGATGGGGAGTCAGAACAACAATTGGAGAGTCAGCGATAGTAGAGCAACAACTGGATGACATATAGACTATTTAGAATACGTAAAATATTTCATTTTAGTGGATGTGAAGCATTGTGATATAGTCACAGTCGTCATGGGTTATGTGGAAACATTGGCTTTTGGGGGGAAATATGTACAAATGACAAAACGTATTAAATGGTTAAATAATCACATGACACTTGACACTGTTGCGGTCTGTACAAAATGTTTTTTAAAGCACATACATACAGTACTAGGTAATGGGCAGGTCAATGGTTCACAGTATAGCCAAACTGCAGCACAAGGTGGCGCTGTTGCTCAATTTAACAAATTAAAATGGACTGTTTATAAAGATAAATAAGCACATTGCTCAAAGTTCTTCTAGTTAGTAATATAATATATTCCAAAGAGCTGTGATTAGTTTAAAATCATTGGTTAAAAATACTGTGAACTGAGCAGACCTCTATAAAGTTAAGTCAGCAAAGTATAGTCCAGAGTCATACTAAATCGGAGACAGCATTTAGCTGTTCTGCACGTAACTGGAACAAATTTTTAAAAGGTGTTCTGAATACTGCCATCTTAATATTTAGATTTTTTTATCCGATGATTAAACTTGCACTTTTCTAATTGTTGTATTTTACTTGTTTATTTTACTGCCCAGTCATTTTTAATTATTTGTGAACTTTTAATGGCATTTTTAATGGCAATATTATATATATATATATATATATATATATATAATTCAAATTCAAATTCAAATAAGCTTTATTGGCATGACAAATGGTTCATTGTATTGCCAAAGCATAACATTTAAACAATATATTATGATAAACATTATAACAATATAACAATATACATGTGTGTTGTGCATGTGCGTGTGCTTGTGTATGTGTGTCTGTGCATGTGTCTGTGTGTATATATGATGATGTGTTAGTGTGTGGGTGTGGTGTGTTCTAAAATAGTGTGAATTGGTGTACATATGTGCTTATGTTGGTAGTGTCTACAAACTGTCCCGTGCTTTGTGGCATTCAGTTACATATTTAGCAGCAAGAGCTGCTGTCTGTCCGTGCTGTCCAAGTAATATGGACAGTAATTCCTGTTTGCTCAGGTCTTGGAATCCTGGCATGAGGTTTGTAAATATATTAAAGTAATGATTCCTTATAGGTAAATATTTCTCACATTGAAGAAGAAAGTGCACCTCTGTCTCGACCTCACCTGTCGTACAGTGACCACATACCCTTTGCTCTCTTGGCAGCCAAGTTTGCCTTTGTCTGCCTTTTTCTATGGCAAGGCTGTGGTCACTGAGTCTGTATTTGGTCAGGATCTGCCGCTGCTTTATATCTCTGACAGTAAAGAGATATTCCTCCAATTCGTAATTAGATTTGATTGTTCTATAACATTCTAATTTGCTTTGGGTTTTTATTTCATTTTGCCAATGTTCCAGATATTTTTGTTTAGATGTTTGGATAATTTTGTTGACATTTACTTTAAAAGCAGTGCTTGTCTGAGAGAAGTTGTTAGTATGGGGAGGGGTAAGGTTGGGATTGGTTAGTCTCAGTACAAGCTGGCTTAGAGGACTCTTTTCAGGCTTCAGATCTTGGGTTTTTGCTGCTATAAAATGCAGTGTGTCTGTGGGACTTGTTTGAAGATGCATCCAGAATTTTAGAGCTCTTTTCTGTATGTTAATGGCCAATGGAAATCTACCCAATTCTGCTCTACATGCATTGGTTGGTGTTTTCTTTTGAATTTTCAAGATCAATCGGCAGAATTCTGCATGTAGAGCTTCTACAGGATGCTTGTCCCATTTGGTGTGGCTGTGTTCACTGAGTGGACCCCATACTTCACTTCCATATAGCACAATACTGTATATAATATATATATTTACAAGTTACTTATTGCATTTTTGTGATTTTTTCTTTATCTCTGTTCCTGTTTATTTATCATTATTAATGCCTTGCTTAGCGCAGTCCAAAGTGCAGTTGGGTAGCAAATATCCAGTGTTCAAATCAGGCCCTGTGCTCGACTCAATGTTTAGAAAAACAACTGATTGTTTACATTTCAAATCTCATTCCAGCTATTTTAAGTTATGTTTACTGAACTACAATTTTCCAATATATTTTTGTATATTAAGTTTGAGCAGACTGTTCTGTTCACAAGCAAATGGCAAAGTGCACTTTGAAAATCTCTGTTGAGGTACACACCGTCCTTGCAGCAAGAAATCCTGTGCTGCGGACTTCTGCTCACACCCTTCGTCTGTGTAGTTTGTCAAATGTACTTAAGGCGTTATATAAAAAAATACACACAAAATAACGCAGTAATGATGACAGTGACATAAAGGCAATATGTTGAAGTACACAATGTATTTCATGTGTTTCATGGCTAGATATTAAACTTTATTCCTCCATCTCACCTTGTCTATATTAGGAGCAGCCATTCAGGCTTGCTCACTCACAGTGCCACATAATAGCACCTGAGTGTGTGTCGCACTTCAAACAGAACACATTAACTATTATTTTTGATTATTAACTAATAATTTCAATTATCACACATGCAAAATATTTCAATATTTATATAAATACATGCTATATTTCAATGTGATAAACAAGGTTAGCTAGTCCTAATCAGTAATTTTAGTTGAGTTTGTGGATCCTGGGTCTAGGAGATCATCACTCGGAAAGCATTTCCTTTGCATATGTTCATTTCTCATCAATAAAATGGAGTCTCATCTTAAAGTTGTGTCCATGGGATATTTTTAGTATAAAATTCCTAAATTAATATATGTGCTGTATACCAGGAAATTCTGTTTGGTAATTGTACCAAAAAGGACATAATTTTTAGAAAGCTTTTCTGTATCATTTATACACTTATACATTAATATTGAAATTGAATGAACAAAGCAAAGAATTCACAGTTACAACTGGCGCAGACAAGAAAAGGGAAGACTAATTTCACAAAGTTTGGCCTTCAGTGTGTCTACTGCAAAAAGGGTAGCGTTTGTTTCTTGTCCAGTGCTGGTTTGTGATAGTGCCCTTCAGAGTTGCAGTGTTAGACAAGCACTGCACATGGCAGTGGGGAAATACACATTAGGACATTTCCACAGGCCATTGACTATCAGAGAAGACACACGTGCCTAATCCACTTCACCCATGTGTGTGTGTGTGTGTGTGTGTGTAAGTGCTGTGCCTTCCTTTTTTTAAAACTCCTCTGTCTTTAACTTCCCCAGGTCTTCCACATGAAGTAAGTCTGGAGTGTGTCATCACCATCTCAGTTTCCTCACGAGGGGGAACGGTGACTGCTGTGTTTTCTATTCCGGGTAATCGAGTTTGTTCTGTGTGTGTGTGTGTGGAAACACAGTCTTGCGATAGTTTACTGTAGCCACACAAGATCATATATGTTTCAGTTGAGTCACACACATTTCTGTTGTGTGTGTGTGTCACAAGTGTTCTTTGGGATGGGGCAACTCCATAGATGCCTAGATGATTTAGAGTAGTTCTTCATGAAAGGTCCTGAGGGCCGTGTGTGTGTGTGTGTGTGTGTGTGTGTGTGTGTTGCCTTGACACCATGTTATTACATGCAATTGTGAATTGTGAAGCCTGCCACTGGCTGCACCATTTTTTGTTCAACACGGGTTTGAAAATACTCATATCCCCAAGCTGACTAATACCAAAAGTAGGCTAGCAGCTATCTGTATCGCAGTGCAGAAGGCCACTAACCACAGGCTCTGTAAGCGGAGTATCACTGCTGTCAGCCCCACCTTCCTGATGTCACCAAAGCCTCACACTGCAGCCATTTGCCGTTTCCCAGAGAGGCCGGCGAGTTCACTTCCTAACCTCGCCTGACGATTTGCAAGAGTGCTTTTCATTGGCCGACTCTTATTACTGTTTTTTCCATATTTGGACATGTCTGTTGACTTGGCCAATTAATGTGCTTGAGATGTGTATATTCATTCATTCTATAGGCACCTTGCTGATATGAATCTTTTAAAAGATTTGTCACTGTTTGAAGAAGTACTTGCTACAGTTTCTAGGCCACATGACATGAAATGAGTATTTGTTGTTGGAATAAAAATATCCATTGACATAAGTGTTTGTTCACTAGCAGGTTTGGCACATGTATATGGCATACATCCATTGGCATGTATAGCCATTGTATACAAGATCATCTCTAAACATGAGCGTCAACTCAGCTGCCTGTGGAAAAAAAAGATGTTTCTCTCTTTTGCCTGGCGTCTCTATATGCTGAGTAATGAGACACGGCAACCAGTCTGAGGCAAGGGCTGGTTTAGAGCTGTGTGCCCCTTTTAACTACTCGACTGGGTGGTTAAATGTCACATGTGGTCAAGAGAGAGCGAAAGAGAGAAAGAAAGAGAGACAGAGAGAAAGGGGAAAGAGCTGGGAGGGGAAATGACTGCTAGCCCAGATAAGGTATATCTGGGAAGACACTATGACGTTTCATTAAGGCCTATGCTTAAATGCTCCATTCACAGGCATCTCAACCTGCTGCCAAATGCTCTGAAACTACATGGTGTGTTGCTGTTTGTATATGCTGGCATTACATGCTTACTGAATCCTGCAGAGCCATGGCACCTAATGAAATTGATATCAGTTAGAGAGATTTAGAGATACATCCACTCATGCTCACATAGAAGTACAGATAGATTATTTACCCATATAAATAGTATTGTGGTGTATCATTATGTATATTATATAGGGATGATAAAATATTTTTTACTTGAATGCGGTTTACATGCATATGTAGCATGAAGCTTTGGACTATTGGATATTAACTTTGGATATTACTCTGAATCTAATGACTTGGAAACCCCGTCACAAAAAAACCCCTTCAGTATTACCGATTTGTTATTTTTAGTAAGGGATTTATGTGAAGAAGAAATAAACAGAAATAAAACAAAACACACAGTGAAGCCATATTCACTGAAGAAATACAGCAGATAAAGTTAGCTAATATTTATCAGACAAGCAGATTGCTTGCAATGTGTCTTGGCTAGTATAAAGGTAGTTAGATCAAAAGTTTGAATAAAAATGAAATTCTCTCAAAGTTTTGGAAAAGCATAAGCAATAGCATATCTAGCCATCCTGATGTCTACATCATCATTTGGCTATAATAATGTACTACTGAAACCCCTGTCCACACAAACAGTGGACTGTTGTGTTCTTTGTACACGGCCTGCCTAAGGAGTGACCTGAGCAGTGGCCACAGTAGTCATGCCGCTACTTTGTCCTGGGGTCCATTTTCTGTGACACCTGCTCTTTCCATTGAAGGTCTCATTTCGTCTTACATTGACTCAAATACTGCTTCTCACCACCAAGTCTGCTGCTATTTTGACTCACCATCTCATGCTGTGGGCCCACTAAACTAAACCTGTGGCCTCAGCATATTTGGGCCTTTTTAAAAAAACAAAAAACGTTCAAGAGGTAAAAGTAAAGATCTGAACACTGTAACTGCAATATTACTGCAATATAAGTAAAACAATGGCAGCTTTACGGTCTGCGGATCTTTACCTCTACCGGTTTTAGAAAGCCAAGCCATAAACACTCAAGGTGACACCTTTCACATAACTACCCCTGGTCTTCCCGGATCTGAGGGAAAAAAAAGTGCAATAACAATTAGTGACAATAAGCATTTTTCTTTCAGCATAACTGGGGACGGCACCAGGGGAGGCTGTTTTGTCTGCTGTATGTGGGGCCTGCCTGCATGTGAGGGAGGGAGGGAGGGATGGCTGAACTTTCCACCAGGCTCGTCTCTGTGTCTCTCAACTGCCAACACACATATCTGAACCAACCCGAGGCCCACACTGTAATGGGTAGAGAGACAGAGGGAGGGGGGTGAGAGAAAAGGAGAGAGAGACAGACAGAGAGGGAGAGACAGACAGAGAGAGAGAGAGAGAGACAGAGAGAGAGAGAGAGAGAGAGAGAGAGAGAGAGAGAGAGAGAGAGAGAGAGAGAGAGAGAGAGAGAGAGAGAGTGAGAGAGAGTGGGAGTCGTGTGGCGAGTAATACTGAAACTCCAGCAGCCTTTTGTCGATGGCGCTCTAGTTCACCGCACCTTATTTTTCCAGCACGCTCCGATGATAACCTCCCTCACCACAAGCCCCTCCCCCTGTCCTGTCATTCATGTGTTCTCATGCTTATGGGGAGTGTTCCACTTTGCTGAACGTTTTAAAGCGTTCACACTTTTAAGATGTGGAATTGAAACCTCCTCTGGGTGTTTAAATTTAAAGAAACCCTCAGGTCCCCCCCCCCCATAACATGTGGAAACCCCCCAACCGCCAATCTGGGCAAACAATCTGAACTGTAGGAGGATGATACAAAACTCCAAGCTTCCTTTGTGTGGTAAAAAAGACGATTTTTGAGGGAATGATATCAGAATTAATCATATACCTCATTTACAGGAGGTTTAGTCCTGTCTAAATACCCCCCTCACTCCAATAATAATAATCATATTACTCCCAGTAATTACTTGACACACATCACTTTACCTTCCAGCATGCGTGGAGTGTAACCCCCTGTTGTTTAATCTAAAGTTACATCTTTGGAATGATTTATTTGGCTCAGTCGATGCATTTGTGTATGGTTGTGGTGTAGACCTGGCATAAAAATAACAGTCATTGTGATTTGAAATGGCATATACCTTTAATACAGTTGCTGTAAGTGCTCATCTGTGACAGATGTCCCTGAGCAAACCTGGAGGGAAAAAAAAGAGATGTGTGAAGTCCCTTCTCTCGTCAGATAAGTTCTTTACTTTCGGCTGCTGTGGTGCACCCTTCCCCCACTTCCTCTCTCTCTCTCTCTCTCTCTCTCTCTCTTTGCAAAGACAATGCAAGAAAATGGCTGCCGTTGAGGCCTATGTATGAAGGCAGCTTCTTCCTCTTGCTCCAAGTTTGGTGCACCCACCCATCAGCATCTACAAAAAAAGAGGTCAGCAGTTTTAAAGCTTATTACAAAATGGTAACAGCAAGAATTTCCAAGACTGAACAGCTATAGCCTGATGAGAATAACTTCATAGTTCCATATATGTTACATATATCTACATAAATTGAAATAAAAAAAGTTAAATCTAATGCATTTCTGTCAACCACATCCAAGAAAATTAACCATGTGTGCTGTGGACTATGAAGGAATGATCAATTTGGGTAACTCTTTGCCATTTTATTTATGTCTGGTAAGCATTCCTATTCAATAAGCCAACACCTGTTAGCTCTTTAACAAACGTAATGCAAGGACCCTCTGATGAAAGATACAATATTAGGAAGCTCTTACTGAGAACTTACCAATAAGTGCACCCCTACCAATCTACATACCAGTTCACTACTTGCTGTACATAGAAACATAATGGCAGAAATATTTTACAGTCTCCGTGTTGCAACAATCCTCAGCAGAGTAAATTAGAAAATAGTAATGCCTGGTCATGTGATCCTGGGCACTGCAAAGGGATACATGGCAATGCTATTTTGTGGTGGACATGCCAATAAGGGCATTATAAGACACGAAAAGGAAATGATACACGTCAAGCAGAGAACTAGTTTAAGCTGACTTGGTGTAGCACAACTTTTGTAGAACTTGCTTTTTTACTTTCTTCAGTATTTAATGGGCACTGAAACAAAATCACCCTACATCACACCATGTAATTTAAAAATAATGTACATTGAATGTCAGGGGAGTTGCTGAACTTTTTGGTCTGAGTAAGGGGTTTGAACAGTTTCTGCCAGACATTCTGGTGAGTAGCAATACTATCACAACTGTGTACACACACACATGCGTAAGACAACCTTGGCTCTTGGCTCCTTATTCAAACAAAATCAAGAATATTAGCCCATGTGTCTAAGACAAAGACATCAGGGCTGCATCTGAAAGAACGAAGGAACATGGGCGAAGATGAGACTGTGACTGTTAGACCTCTTCCTGTGGTTTGCACCACGTGGGCCAAGACAGGGTTAAAAAGGAGAACTTCTCCTTCAGTCCCCCATTTCTTTTTCAGCCAAGAGAAGGACAGCTTGGTGAGATGACAAGACGAGACCATCACTTTTTGTCTCAAGAGGAACAAAACTGACCCCTCTGAACAGGTATGGATGTGTGGTAGGGGATACTGAGCATTCGTGCCATTATTATTCATACCTTATCACCAACATGCATTTAGACATGGTACACGTTCATTTGTGGTACATGTTCCTTTGTGAGTCACTTGTGTAAATGCATATGTGCGAATTATAGATCTAGATTATGAGTTTTTATTTTTTAAGTGGATAAAATCAGCTGGAATTTGAGGCACTTGTTGCAATGTTTTTTTTTTAGTTTTGGATAGGCCATTTCACTATGGCCATTTTTTTATCTTGCCAAGAGTAAACTATTCAGAAGTAGTATCCTTACTACAACTGCGAAATTTGAGTGCTGGTAAATTCACAGAACATACAATATAAAGTAATGTTTATGAAATAACCGTCAATCATTATCCCATTTGGGGAGCATTTTTACACTTTAAAGAACCGATGAGCTCAGTTGCAAAAAAAACAGCTTACTCACGCAAGACAAAATGGCTTCCATACTCGTCTTCAACGGATGGCAGCAAGAAGTCTTTTTAAAATTAGATTTTTTTTGTCTTCATTTACGAGTGCTAAATACTTTATTGTAAATGATGGTTTACTTTTAAACTGATTACTGTTGAAGTACACTTTAATACTGTTAAATATAATATTTTCATTCAGGATAACTGTACTTTGCAGTATGAACAGCCATCTTTTTTATGGCTTCCCATTTACTGTTTATGTTAATGAATCTATAATGTAGCTTTGCACAACAACATTCAACTAATGGGTGCACCAATGACTGAATTGCCCATGGATGAATCTGGGTGGGGCTGATGGGTCTTCTCTCTGAAATGTGGATGTAAATGTACTGTGCGTGTGTATGGCGGGGGTCTGGACGATCCAGGGACCTGAGAAGATGACCCTGGCAAGTTCAGTATAGTCATCCATAAAGTAGAAAGCACTACTAAACCCCTGGCCACAGTGTAGTGTTTCCTACTTTATGGATGAGGGTACTGTTGGCAACGGAGAGTCGTGACGAAGAAACAGAGACAGAGACAGAGAGAGAGAGGAGAGAAAGAGGAAGCTGCCTTGTTTCAGAATGCTGTGCACAAGTCACTGTGTTACACACCTCACAAAGCCACGTGAACTGTGCACGCACAATGAAACTCTGCAGGAACTCTTCCATGACTGGATGAAGATGTAATGATACATAAAAAGTCTGTTTAAAGTCTGTTTTGTGGTTACTGTATGTCATTTACCTAATTACCTGTACTTTTTAATTTTTTTGCTGAAATAAATACATTATGAGCATAATGAACATGTAGTTTGGTCTTAATCTAATGCAAAGGCATTTTCTCTCTGTCTCTCACACGCACGCACACACACACACACACACGTGTGCGTGCCACAGAACAGACACACTGTGCAACACCATTATTGATATTTCATGTGAAAATAGACTTTTATTTTTAGTAAAAAGGTCCATATTGAAAGACAAAAGCAATCTTTGCACTTTCAAGTTGAGGCCTAACCTGTGATCATCTTGCTCTTCAATCAAAACACTGCTGTGTCATGCAAAAAAGACAAATCTGAAAACAATAACAAAAAAAAAAACAATTGTATTTACAAGCAAGTGTTGAAAACAACTGGTAAGAAAACAACGCAAAGTACAAAAAAAAGAAAACAAGCTTTGTTTGGACGGTCAAAAGAATAACCTCTTTCGCTGTATGAAAAATATCATACCACAAAGTCAAAGCTGTGACACTATTCAGGACCAAAACACTGTACAGTATATACAGACCTAACTTATGCAGTTTCAGTTTCAGTTCAAACACACTAGGCCTTCTCTGCATTGTACGAACACCCCCAAGAAATACTACTTGGAAAAAAAAAAAAAAAAAAAAAAACAGAAAAAAAAAAACAAAAAAAAAAACACTGCAAACAAAATACCTGGTCAATATATAAATATATAAATAAATTAATAAGGCCAAACATGGGCATAAAAGTCATTATGCATGCAGTTAGTACAAGTACGGTGTAAACAACAAGTTAAGACTAAACAATTGTCTTATAGTAAGGCTAAACATTACAGCTGGTAATCTACAGTGCTGCTGCTTGTCTTCTAGTGGAACTGCGGAGCGGGATGGGACGGCCGGCGGAGGGCGGAGGGCTATGGGTGTGGGCAGGCCGGGGTCTGTGCGTTGCTGAAGCTTGCGTAGCATCGCTAATGGGTACGTCTGCTGCCTATAGTAGTAGTGCCTTGCTGGGATGGACTAGGATGACTAAAGGCCATTGAGGGATACATAGCAAGTGGCCAAACAATTCAGCCAATTCTAGGATGGCCTCTGACTCAACTGTTGTCCAAGCTGAACTGAGACTGTATATTGGTGAGGTCCTTGGCAATTTCTCTCCATTTCTGCTTTATGGCGAGTTTTTTTTTTCAAGTTCAGCTAACTGGTGACATTTTCCAAAGCTTACTGACAGCACTGTCTTGGTGGTTGTCAGAAGTTTAGTCGTGCTTTCAACCCACTCCCACTTTATTGGCTGGTGATCAATGGTAGGTGTCTAGTTGTCATAGCAACACGCCAAGCACCTAATGTTTTGGCAAGAGTCAGAATCCTGCGGTTTCAAACAGCCACAGCTTCTCACGCGAAAGCTGATAAACTACAAGTTCAAACCTGAGAAGTGTTTTTTTTTTTTTTTTTTTAATACATGAGCCCTGTAATGACCCAGAACAAACAAAAAAACATCTCAAAATGGTTACTGCATATTGTGGTGGCGGGATTAATGAACAGTTTGGCTACAACCACAGTTCTTTAGTGCATGGTCTTACAACCATTTGTGTGTTTTTTTGTGTGATTTGCTGTCGACATGTAGCCTGTAGTGTTATTGGTTAGGTGTAGGTTTCTGTGGAATCCTCACAACAATCCATCACTCCTAAAACGGAGGCAAATAAAAAAGAAACAGAAATAGCTGATCTTTTCACAAACAAAATAAAGAGAGGCTCAAGGCAGATCACCATAACGACATCCCCCAAGTGCACACTCACGCACAAACAACAGAGATGCACACAAACACACATACAGACCTCAGAATGACCTTAACACACACACACACACACACACACAAACATGTGCGTTCACGTCAAAAAAGAAAAAGATAAACCATGCTCAAGTACGAGTTCCGAGACAATATCTGAAAACAAACATCACTTGCACACGCTCACCGCAAATTCACATGCTTCTGTTCCTCTCAGCGCTAGCATGAGAAAATCGCTTCTAAAAAAATAGTCCCAATATTGCTGGCCCAGCAGTGTTCTTAGGGCTCACATCTCACTGATCGTCCTATGGTCCCTTGCCAATGTGCCAGAGATGACAAGTGTGGAAATATGAGCTAATTTATCTGCTTGTGATGGTGAGGTAAGCCAGGAACCAGTTTTGGTCTCCTTCAGAGCAGAAGCTGCATAATGGGAACAACGTCTAAATACTCGCAGATGTCTCCGATTGGCTCCTTATTCAACATTAGCGAAAAGGGTTAACAGACATGATGCTTTGCTGCGCTTTTTTAAGTTGCATTTACACTCTTTAAATAAATTCACCTACGAAGGATGCATCAGTGTTTAGCTAGTGTGTTGAGCCTGTTGCTTAATCTAAACAAATAGCTTTCCAGTGTCTACTACTCTTGTTTTAATCTAGTTTCTTGGAACGGAGACAGAGGAGGCATTTGAGAGCCATGCAGAGTGCAGCTGTTTCTTAAGGTGACGCCACCCCAGATATAGTGTGTTATATTATGGTATATATTCTTAGGAAACCTCCAATCTAGGAGAGCCTACCACAGTGAAACTAGTCTTATTGTATAATACATGTTACAATTATAAATAAGATTAATTTAAGACTAACCAACATAAAAAAGTGCTTCCTGTGTGGGGAGACAAAAAAAAAAAATCAAACTTAACAGTCACAGCTTTCACTCCTTCTTGCTGGAACCCAGCTTTCTGAAAAGCCTCTTCCCCTTGGAGAAGAAGCCCTTCTTCTTCTTGCCGGAGAGGGACGGGTCTGTCAGCGGGGACTCGTCCAAGGCTGGGGTCACCGTCGGGGCACAGCTTGAGCTGGCTAGTGGGTCAGTGACGGGGCCTGCACTGGGCTCTGGGTCAGGCTTAGCCTCAGCCTCGGGCCTGAGGGGGGTATCGTCTGTTGTGGCGTCGCCCGTTGGGCCCTCTGAATGCAGGGACATGTCCTCGCTCACCTGGGGAGTGGAAAGTGAGGAGTGGGGAGTTGAGAGAGGCAAGTGTGAGCGGTCAGTGGGACCTAAAGGCCAGGGTGTAAATTAGCAATTTACACCAACTTGTCTGGATGGACATCTCTGTGTGTCGACTATGAGGTGTCTAATTACAACTGTGAACTCAAACCACTAAAGCTTGGTCCACTTGGTTTTTGTAATGTTACTTACCTGTGATGCACTGACCATTAACACTTTTTGGTTGTGGTTTAGTCATTTGACTGCATAAAGGGGGTGACATGAGTGCTGACACTGAGTAACAAGCACCAAGAAGATTGTGTGCCAATTACACATGAAATCTGATCTTTAGTAGGGAAATGGTTAATGCACTGCTTTTCAGTATTTGTGAATGGGATCGCAGGTTCGAATCCCGTTCCAGTAGGAAGAATTGGGGGTGGGGGAGTAAATAACTAACGCTCTCCTGCACCCTCATACCTGGCTGAAGTGCCCTTGAGCCCCACATTGCCCCAGCGACTTACTGAAGCCCTGTACTTAAATAACTGTAAATCACTCTGGCTAAGAGCATCAGCTAAGTGTAATGTAATAAACTGTAAAAGTATACGAGTAATCTTCATGACTTATCAGCAATGCCAGATTGCATTGTTGTGTTGTTAAAAAGCAATAGCATTACTTCCTGGTATGCCGTTACAGCCTATAACAAACAACTATGTCTGTGACGGTTCTTGGAACGATGCGTGCCATCTTGAGAGATTGTAGCTGAGCTGATAGTGATGATAAAAGCGCTTCCTGGCCTGTGATATTGTTCAAAAACAAAGTGAACTATTACTGCTTCCTCTGACAATATCGCACAAGGTGCAGACTGCAGGGGAGGGGTGGCGGATAACAGAGGCAGTAACCAAATACCACGGTCTTCCACGATCAAAGCACACTGCATACAGCACAAATCATGAGGTCTACTCTCGAGTCTTAAAGACAGACAAACTACGGTATAAGATATAAGACAAATAAAGGGCATGTTATGATATTTCAAAGGGACACCACAGTGTTAGGTGCTATTAGCTGCAGGGGTGTGGGGATGCTATGGGGGTAAAAAGGGGCACTATGACAGAGGGTCACTATGGGTCTGGGCTCTTTCACAACAACATCTTTCACTTACGCGTTACGTTTTGTGTGCACACTTCGCCCGTGTCTCTGCATTGGACCATGCGGGAAATAAAAGGGGAGGGTTGGAAAAAAAAAAAAGAAAAAGAAAAAGAGACACACAGTCTTGAAAAACAAGAGCATGCAAAAGGAAAATGCTACAGCAGTCAATAACCATAAACCACAGGCAATACATGCAGTAAAAAAAATGATAGGTGGTTAAGAGGAAACAAACACTCTCGAATATTCTCTAAAACAGTGATTGTCAAACTGGGGTATGAGTACCCCTAGGGGTACGTAGATCAACTGTATGAGGTACACAAAATAAATCTCTGCTTCTACTAGCATAAAGATTAAGTATACATACTATACATGCAAAAAGATCTTACATTGAAGCTACCACCCAATAAAACCCAATTGGGAATACATTATTATGTACCATATAATATGCACAATTACTATGCGAAAATACTCATAGCAAGATAGGGACACTTGGTAGGACAGAGTGTCTCAGGGGGTACATAGCAGTTAGAAGTTTGGGAACCACTGCTCTAAACAAAATGAAGTGATAAAAACCAAAAGGAACATGTTGTTGTCAGTGTGTGCTGGGCTCACCGGTAAGTCTCGTCTGCCATCGATGATCACGTGGTGGTCTCTCGATGCTGCCCCAGCCCCAACCACCTCCTCCACGGTCTCGGGGAAGGGCTGCAGGAAGTTGGAGGGGACCAGGCCTTTGTGTCCGTTCAGGTCTCCCTGGGGGTTAAACACACAAATGTCCAATTGAGTCAACCACCAATCTCTGGTCCAGGCAACATTAGTTTTTTTCCAGCTGTGTCCTAGTCAACTTTACTTTAAAAAGTAAGTCTTAACAAATAGCTTTCCCAGAATAAGTGATATCCTCACATACAGGCTCACACTCAGCCTCACTGAGTCAAGCCTTACGCCGGTTAATCCTTTTCTACCCATGCATTCCTCCTGTGAACACAGCTAGAACTTGCAGCCATATCTTAAGCAACTCAGTTGTGTGCAGCCTGAATGCTTTAGCCATGTAAGCGGTCTCCTCACACACCTCTGCTTTGTTTTTGTGCATGATGAAAATGTGAGTGTTCAGAAGACTGGGGGGCCAACACTTCAAACATCCCAGTTTTCAGACTTAACTTCTAACTTATCATCTGCAGTTCCCTTTATCCTGCCTAATGAGTAATCAGTAAAGGTCTGTGTTTGTCTTTGCACGGCAACACATCTATGAACCCCGTGCTGCATAGACATACACATAGTTATTCTTCTAGCAGAAGCTGCTCAAGGTAGAGCTGTTTGTGTGGTCTAAAATAATGATTGGGGAGAGGGAGGCTGACATTTTCATTGTGTGAAAAAAAAAAAGGCGGGGTTAAGGTTTTGAAACAGAGCTGTGCACAAACAGAGAGACGAATAGAGCAGTTCTCCTCTGCGCCCACTCACATAGAAGAAGCCATCGGCATCCATGTCACCAAACACGTAGATGATGTCGCCAGCACTGAAGGTCAGCTCAGCCTGAAGAGAATGAGAGATAAAAACAACAACAAATGGAGAAGATATGAGACACTGCAAGTAGTCTGAAGCGAGAGGGAAAATAATAAGTTTGTGTCATTATGTTTTTTGGAAAGGAGTAAGAGAGAATACAATGCCTAATACCAACACCCCAAACACAATGCAAGAGAAAAATATTCAGAGTAAAACTGTGCTTATTTTTGTGTTTTATTTTGGGAGGAAGTCATCACCAGGCAAACTCATCGTGGGGCCCTCACCTCTATGTCTGCGTTGGGAGAGCTCTCTCGTGGGTCGTAGTCAAAGATGGCCACCATTCTGCGTTGGTGGTGTCCTGGGTTCCCTGTGGCAGCCCCCGACTGGCTCTGATCTGTCAAAGGGAAAGACAATCATGCTTAAGTCCCATGTTTCCCGAGCCCATACCCCAACTGAGCAGATCAGAAGCTTTCCATCATCCACCCCCAAACCCTGAGCTCTTGTTCAGACTGCAATAAACACGCCAACACGAAATGAAATGAAATGAAACACACTGAACATGAAATGGGAAGAAAAGCGTACTCAGCAGCGCCATACTCTGAACATGGTTTGCCCTTCCTACACATATGAGCTCTGAGTTTGTGTTTGTTATATCCATTACAACATACATCTTTGCATGCATATATATATATATACACACACATAAATGTCAGATGCATTCAGTTATCAGTTTGGTTACAAACCAAACAGGGAGAGAAAAACATGCAGGTATCTGAAAACAATCGAATGATGAACCGAGGAGGAACACAAAAAGTTAGCCTTTAACAAATGCATGCACTGTAACTGGGTTAATGAGATGGGCATTCACTTTGAATGGGTCTTCACTCAGCAGATGGCTCCTAAGAAAGAAATGACCTGTAGGTGAACATGGACCACACAGATGATGCAAAGACGTTACACACAGACAGTGTTATGAAGACGTTAGACAGTCCAGTGGACAGACTCGCTCCACATGCAGCATCCTGACACATGCTGTTACAGTCAAAGTTCAGAGGTCATCGATCCCCCCCCACACAGACACACACAGCCGCCGGCCCTCCCCCAAACCCTACCCACCGAATCCGACTCCAAACATGCTCATTCTGAAGACAAGGCCAGATATAGGAGGAGCGATGTAAAGCACACTCAGAACATAAACAACAGAGCAGTGCGGGGCTGTTGGGGCAAACCTTGACTGGAAGAGTCAACCACGGAGCTGTCCTCCCATACGCCGGCCGATTCCACTGGACGGGAAAGACAAGCAGGTTAGCCAGGTGCCTCGCGGCTTTAAATAAAGACCCAACAGGTCATCACTTCCACGCCAAGTTTAAAAAATAATAACAATTAAAAAAAAAAACGTAAATAAAACACACTACAGGCAAGAGTCAGTCATGGAAAGGGGTTAGAGACCCACCAACCCATCACACACTGAAGCAAAGGACAGAACAGGGGACAGGGGGACAGAGAGGAAGGGTAGAAATAAGCCTGTAGAGAAAGGCTGCATCAGGCTCTGCCATCTCAAGTGCCAACATCATGGCTACAGCTATGATGGACAGGCAGCATGATCTCCTACAAAGCATGCACTTAAATAGTCTCAGTGAAATGTGTCAATGGCATGACAAAAAGCGTAGCATTAATTTAGTTTGTCAGATGCTGTGTTACAATACACCACGGCGCCATATGGGCTAGAACATCAACATACCAAATTAAGTGTTATGGCATTTATGAAACAAGGACATCTTGCAAAAGCAGAGATCAGGGAGTCTATTAGAGAGAGAATAAACATCCCAAAGGAGAGGAAGGACAAGTAGAGGAAAAAGAAGCAGGAAGGGTGGTAGGAGGCAAGGGGGAGAAAAAGAGAGAAAGAAAGAAAGGGAAGAAAGAAAGAGGGAGGAGAGGAAAAAAAGAGACACGGCGAGCATTGAGACACACCTTTCTTGGATCGTCTAGGTTTCGGCGGCGGTACAGGGCGGCGTGGAAGCTGTGCATGTGAGCGAGTGGTGCCTTTATGGAGGAGGGATTGGCGTTTGGGTGGATTGGTGGTGTTTTTTTTTTTTGGAGGAGACACATTTTAAACAGAAACATAAGCAACGCAAAAAAGCAGACCAGGACAGCAGACTTGAATGAGGAGCACAGAGAACAAATAAAAGCACAAAAATGAAATAAAAAGGGGGGGGGAGGGAGAAAAAAAAAAAAAAGTAAAAAAAAAAAAAAAGGAACTCAACCAGCAGCGGAAGAGGCAAGTGAGAGAGTGAAAAAAGGAGAGGTGTTAAAACACTTTTGCAGGGTAGAGCAGTCTGAAAAGGAAGAAACAGGACACAGGCTAAGTGTGTGTCAACAGTTCGCCTGCTGGGAACTGGAGGCCCAGTAGACCAGCGCGACCTTCCTCGCAAAGCCACAGCTTCAAGTGTGACAGCAGCACGATGGCACAGTTCACAACCACAGACAGGCACAAGGGCTTCAGCCTCTAGACATGGGGAAGGGAGGGGGGGGGGGGGCGAGGTGGCAATTCTCTCTAAAAGAGAGGGCATTTCAGACAGTTGACTTTGCAAAGTTTATGGTCCCAGTAGGGCCTGAAGAGGATGATGACCTTAGTGCCACATATTTTTTTTAATATCTTGCTGTTATATGGTAAAGAGGTCTCTGCAAAACAGCCCTTTCAAATAGTTTAACAGACTATGCTGGTTTAAGTCTAAAGACATATTCTGCATATTTAACATGTATTCTTTGAGGAAGCCAATTGGTAGAACATAAGGGGCCAGCAGTAGTAAGACTGCAAGAATGCCCTTGAACACACAGAGGAGTTTCAAGTAGGACTATATGCTTGAACAATACTCTCAGCGGCTGGTTGACTTCAGAGGAAATGGAGTGGCTCGAAAAAAGCTGTTGACAGTTGTGTGACTACAAACATCCATCAGAGCATTACAGCTGTACTGTGCATCTACACAAGTAATCATCACAAAAAAACACAAAAAACAGATCACCAAAAAAAGTGACCTTGGGGAAAATGTCCCCACTGCATTAGCGTTTGACATGGCTCGGTTCCTACTAGGTTTCTGCACCTGCTTAATGTGTATGCTCAAACACAGTACAGATGACTGCTGAGAATAGAAACATTATGTGTGTGAGGAATGGACAACAGCTCAGACTTCTTGACAAAAAGCAGTGATTTTTTTTCAAAAACAAACCCATAATGAGATGGTGGTTACATGAAAAAAAAATATCAAGGCCCTGACAATGGCAATTCCATTTAACACAACTGAACATCAATGAGATTGAGACAACGTGAAACAGTTCAAGCATGCAGGATGTGTTATTCCTTTAACAGCTGTTCCTATACTGTACCACACAACTCAAGAGTATTAAAGAATCTGATGAATTAGGAGCAGTTCATCTGGAATCAGCTATTAGAAGGGGAAAACAACCCATAGCAGCTTGGGGAAGAGCTTTTTCCTTAATAGAGGCTGATGCTGATTGAAAAAAATGAAATGGGTGGGTGGGTTTAAGGGGATGATGGACAGCCAGGCCTACCTATCTTATCCAGAGAGGCCTCGGTGGTCAGGAAACCTTGCTGCAGCAGCTGGTCGCGAGTCTCCATGTCGTCCACCTGGATCTCGGACACCATGTTGCAGGGGACGTAGCCTACCCGCCCGTTGCATTCACCGCGGAAGAAACCGTCTGGGTCTTTGTCCCCATATACCTATCACAAGATGTGGATTCAATCAGAAACCAGCCTTTGCCATCACAGCAATTGTGCCAAAAAATGTACACTTTTAAAATACATGCACATACATACACTTTTAAAATACATACACATACATACACTTTTAAAATACATACACAGCTTTTTTTACTGGTTATGTCTAGCAATGACATCTAATTAAATGTAATGTTCTGAAATAACTATATGATCTCAGAAATATGAAATATTCTTCACAATCTACACAGCCATTAGTGACTGGGAGTTGACAATGGGCTCATAAATAAACATTGCATCAGGGGTAAATAATTTTACATTAATTTTGCATTTCATTACCTTGTACTTGGTAAAATGTGTCATTTAGGGATTATTAGATTAGAATCAACTATTGTCATTACAAAGACACTAAGGGTTGCAACTCAGAAGATATGATTTTTGATATGTGTTTTTTGTCATGCACGTGTTCTGACGTAAAGCACACAGGCATTGGTCGCCGTGGGACGGTGGCGTTGCGTATTGCGGCTTGCGTGCCAGCCAGCGTATGCGGACGTACCTTGATGATCTGTCCCTCTCTGAAGGGAAGCTCCTCCTCGGCCGCATCAGGATTAGGTGACATGCTGACGGGATCGTACGGGAAGAGGGCCACGAAAACCCGCACAGCGCTGTCTTCGACCTCTGAGGGCACACACACACGCGCGCATGCGCACGCACACACACACACACACATTCAGTGTCAGTGTTGACGTGTAGGCTGGCGACCCCCTCGCCTCCCTCCCTCCCTCCCCCCGTCGTGTGGGTGTAATGGCTGCGCCCAGGCGTGTCCCTAAGAGAGGTAATCATGCCAAAGCTCCCTGAGCCCTAAGCCAATGTGAGCCGCTTGAGGAACGTGCGCTCATGATCCTGAGGGGGGAGAGAGGGAGGGAGGGGGGGAGGGAGGGGGGTGGGGGAGAGGAAGCGAGAGAGAGAAAGAGGGACAAAAAGGGGGAAAGAGGGATAGAGGAAAAGAAAGAGGGAGGGAGAGTGAGAGGGGCAGAGAAAAGGGGAGAGAGGGACAGCGCGAGAGAGAAGGGGAAAAAGAGAGAGAGGGGGAGAAAGGAGAGAAAAGGAGAGTGAGGGAAGAAAGAAGGAGGGAGAGAGAGGAAGTGAAAAGAGGGATTGAGAATGGGAGGGAGAGAGGGGGAGAGAGAGAGAGAGAGAGAGAGAGAGAGAGAGAGAGAGAGAGAGAGAGAGAGAGAAACAGGGAGAACCAGAGAGAGTGGAAAGTGCAGCAGGAGAGTTTGATGCTGCATCATTAACCACCATCACATTCCCCATTTTCTCAACCCTTACACTGAAAGCACCAAAGAGTCTGAGTGAGTGAGCAGCTCAGCAGCCAGGGGGGTTAAAGGTGACATGGGGACTGTGACTCCCTCTACCCTCTTACAGAAGTGATTATACCCGTGACCCCTCCCACGTGGTACTATTCGGCTCTAGGAGGGGCAAACACTGTGTGTTAGCAGGGACAGGAAGCCCCTGGGGAATGGGTGCTAGAGCCTCGCTGGTGTTGCATGATGGGAAGTGAAGGGAGCTATAGTGGTGGGCTGCCAAGAAGAAATTTTACAAGGGCGGCAGTTAGTGTGTGTGTTTGACTTTGGCGTCCCTCTGAGAGACGTCTTCCATCTCATTAGACAGGATCAGTCCATCTGCACCATCAAGCACCAGCAGTCAAGGATGGAGAGACAGGATGGCGACACTGTCAGGTCGCATATGTGTGTGTGTGTGTGTGTGTGTTTGTGTTAGTACATGTGTGAGATTGCATTTGTGCGCATGTCTCCAGTGACATGCGTGTGTGCGTGTGTGTGTGTGTGTGTGTGTGTGTATTTGTGTGATGCCACTGTCCTAACTATGCTGCAGAACAGATGCAGGTCACAGACATCTGCGTTGGGAACATTCGCACACAGCTGTGTTTGAGGGAGGGAGAGAGAGGAGGGAGGGAGAGAGAGGGGGGGAGAGAGAGGAGGGAAGAGAGACAAAGGGGGGGTGGTAGGGGGGGGTTGACGGGCTGCGAGAGAACTGCGTTCACTACACTAGCGCTGTGTGTGTGTGTGTGTGGGTTTGGCTGCTGGCTAATCTGAGTTACTATTTTCATGGTTGCCACTTCCTCCTGTCTCATGACAAGCCAGTTTGGGTTAAGCCTGTTCTTAGCGTTGAGCTCCACAGTTACCCCAGCTGAGCTCCCCCTCCCCCCACCTGCCCGCTCACTCACTCACTCGCTCACTCGGTCGCTCTCTGCTGAGTGATAATCTGACAGCAGCGCTCTGGCCAGGGGACGCCTGTCAAATATCACACAGCAACACCTACAACAGCTTACACCTAGCTACCTCATGATTGTATGAGTTTGAGCGTATGAGTTACAGTCAAACAAACAGAAAGACAAAGAGGAAGAGCGAGAGAGAGAGAGAAAGACAGAGAAAGAGACAGAGACACAGAGAGTGAGAGAGAGACAGACCTAGCAACAATGAGAGGGCGAGAAAGAGATGGACAGACAGACATTGAGTGAGAGAGCAAAAGAGAGTAAGAGATAGAAAGAGAGAGCAAAAAGAGAGAGGGACAAAAAGAGAAGGACAGAGATAAAAAGATGAAGAGATCAAGGCGAGGAGGACAGTGGAGAATAGTCACAGTGGGACTGACCTTTGACCTGCCGTGCGTCAGGGCGGGGCTGTTGAGGAGGCATCTCCGCCAGGGCCGCTTCTCTGCCCGCTTCATCCTGCAGACGTGAGGCTCAGCGTTAGGACAAGCTGGAGCTTCAGCTTCACTCAAACACACAGTTCCCGCACACATACAGGCACTCACCTGCAGAAATGAACCTCTCACTCACACACTGCACGGACACACACGCACACACATCCATGTAAACTTTGCAAATGGCGGCTGGAGTTGTTTTCAGAGACCAGAGATACCCTGAAAGCCTATGGCTAACCCCTCAATGGCCTCTTTGAGACCGACCTGTTACTATTTGCCAAACAATTTAATTAAAGACACAAGTGTCTGTTTTGAATTTAACATATCTCGCCGGCTCTGTGAACAGCTCCAAAAGACATGTACTCAGGATGACACCAAAACAAGTTCTTGTCCTCAGTAATTCACAGGGATAATGGTACACACAGAGGAAGAGCAAGGGAATGAGGCAGAGGATATCAACAGGAGACAGAGGAAAAAAGGGAAACTGGAAAACCACACGGAAGAGCTATTGAGTTAGCAGCAAGGAGATTCCCAGCTCCTGACTGAACCTTGAGGAGCAACATGGAGAAGGAAAAAGCAGTCACGGGACACACACAACCAGTCATTGGGGGGGGGGGGGGGCTATGGAGGATATGGGACCTATGGGACAAAAGACACCTTAATGCGGGGGGTGGGGGTGGGGGTGGGAGGAAGAGGTGCAGCCGCAGAGAGCCAAAGACGACAAGGGGCGGGGGACTGCCTAAAACCTTTTGCATGTGCCCTTTGTGAGGTGTGAGTGCCACGCCACACCACGTAAGGTACCGTGTGTGGTGCATGGGCTTCTGCAACTCCGTCAGGGGTTGGTGGGGGTGGGGGGTAGTTGCATGTTTTGTGGAGCCTTCTGAAAAGTGGGAGTGCCTCACTAGCTTTTTCACTGAAAAGCCATCAACAGGTCCGGAGATGCTGGCAACTGTGGTGCTCGCATGCTCCTAACACTTGGGGTGCAACGAACAAACAGGGGGTAAGCCAGCTCCACCAATCAGCACACTCAAAAGGACACAAAAGGTTGCAGCTCTGTTTCTTGAAGGTCAAGAGAGCAGTGGGGCACAGCAGGACTGATGGAGATTGGGGGGGTCTGAAGGTGGGGGGGTGGGGTTTACTCTGGACAGTTACTTTTGGGGAGGGGGGTTTCTGGTGGGGGGGGGTCAGGGTTGGTAACACACCCATGCGTGGTGCTGCCCCTTGGGCGGGGGGGCCAGCCTCCGTGGGGCGGGCACGGGGGGCCGTCTGCAGTCGCGGTGGCCGCCCTCCACCCACCACTCGGAGCTCATCTGCTCCACCACCACCTCCCTGGGGTCGAAGGGCGGCGGCTCATCCTCGTTGTCGTCCGTGCCGTACTCCACGTCGATCTCCACGCGTTCGCCCGGGGGGGACTTGGTGCGGTGCACGGTGCGGCTGACCAGGTAGGCGTTGTCGGAGCAGGAGGCGGGAGGTGCGGCTTGAGCGGCGGCCACCGTCTCGGCCACGTGTGACGACATCTGGTTGCGCAGCATCACCTCCCTCCGCAGCCGGTCTGCACCTCCTCCTCCTCCTCCTCCTCCCTGCTGTGTGACAGAGGAGTGCTGCGAAGGAGCCCTGCGCCGTGAGCGGACCTTGTGGCTGTCGGGCCCGTCGTAGAGGCTGCTGTCCGACTCGGCATCCTCCTCGTCCTCCTCCTGGGTGTAGCTGATGGTGGCCACCTGGTCGGCGTAGTGGACGCGGTGCTGCTGGTGGGGCCGCCGGCCCGGCTGGTGGAGGGCGGGGCGGAGCGGGGCGCCGGTGGTGCTGTGTGCCGTGGGTCTGCTGGGGTTCCTGAGTGCGGAGCGTAAAGGCGGTGGCGGTGGTTCCTCCACGATGCTGTTGTCCTCCTCCTCGGTGAGCTCGGGGATGCTGAAGAGCTGCTTGCTGTGGTAGACGCTGGCGGGCAGCTTCAGGATTCGCTCCAGCACCTCCTCGTCACTGTCCGGTTCCCATGCCTCAGGCTGCATGAGCGAGCGTGTGTGTGTGTGTGTGTGTGTGTTTGTTTTATAGGGGAGCGGTGAAGGGGGGAGTTTTGTGTGGGGCATGGGTTTGGGAAAGTTTGTTTTTGAGGGGAAGGACAGTAGTGGCAGTGTGGATGCCCAAAGACCAAAGAAGATTCAACAAACCGAGACACCCCCGAGAGTGGGACAGTAGGCGGCAGGTAGAGAAAGAGAACAAAGAGAAAATAATTTAACAACAGCAAAGACATGAAGAATAATAGAGGAAAACAAAGTGAGGGGGAAAGAAGGACCTGGAGTCAGAACAGTGTGCTTTCATGTGTACATGTGAGTGTGCGCACACATCTGTTTATGTGAGCTGATTGACATGACTGTGTGTGTGTGTGTGGGTGTGTGCTGGAGACTAATCGTAGGTAAGCAGTATAGCTCTCATCTCTGGCTCTGAAACCTGTGATGCTTTTGGTGTGTGTGTGTGTGTGTGTGTGTGTGTGTGTGTGTGTGTACGTACCCTGCCCATGGCTGCTGTGCTGTAGCCCCTGATGCGGACCTCCGTGGCAGACTCTGAGTACAGGTCCTCCTCCTCCTCCTCCAGGATGTCGGACAGGTCGGATCCTCGGCTGCTCTCCAGCTGGTAGTCAAGAGACGGCTCCGCAAGACCACCACCGTAAGCCTGGAACACATTACAACAATATGTTTACTTTGTAAACACATACGGCTTATGTAGAGTCCTAAACAAGTGCACGGCCACACACATCTTCTTGCCACATTGAGATGGGTGCAGGATCACAAAAGTTCAACTGTACAAAAGAGTAAGAGCCAGTGGCTTGAAATGTCTTTGGGAGCTACAGTAGTCAGTGTGGGACAACTTTCTCGTATGTAAAGTCCTTGTCAACAGTGAACATCTTTAAAAATCCAGAACGCTCCCAAAGTACTTTCGCTACTTTTCCCATCGTTGGGAATGTTAAAACGGAAACCCTGTGGGAACAGCCATGATGCTAATAATCAAACCGTCTTAAAACGGTCTATATCCTTATGGTCTTTCAGCCATGCTATTGTGTGAATGTCTTTTTCACTTGACTATATTGCCCAAAAACAACTAGTACAGATCCTACCGAAGACGATTAGCAACACAGGAAACTCAGAGTTCTCACATGTGTTTGTCTTCAAAATTGTTTAGTAAAAAACTGGACCACAACCATAAATTGTGCTTTACAAGCCAATATCGACTGAATGTGTTTTAGGGTAATGGTGTCCAGTAACTTAATTAGTAAGGAATCATTATTATTGCATTCCAGTAAAACAATATTTTTTACAAGAGTAAAGTTTAACATAAGAGTTGCAAGGTATTTGCAAAGTGTTGGTCATAATTCTCTACAAATAAAAACCTAGAAACATTTGTCATACACCACTAGAAAGCTACAGTACAGTAGTAAAAAAACTGAAGAGACAGAGGATGAGCTTTAGATAGCATATCCTATTGTATAAAATGGCAAAAATATTAAGCTATCTATTTTTCACAACATGATGAGAGTGTAGGCTTTATCTGACTGCAGAGGTCTGACCTGGTGCCTGGCTGGTGTTCCGTGGCCTAAGAACTCCTCGATGGACACCAGCCGTGTGTTCTCCAAATCCTCCTCGGCCTCCGACTCAAACGGAGAAGGGGCAGGGGGGCGCAGCAGGTTTGCCTCCGGGCCGATGAGGGAGCTTACGCCGGGCACCGGAGGTCCAGGCGAGGGTGTGGTGCCGCGGCCGGGCTCGGCCTGGTGGGGCTTGGCACTGGGGTGCTCCAGGAAGTCGGAGAGGGAGATGACCGGCCGCTGGGCACCGGGCGCAGGGCTGATGCTGTCTCTGCTGGGGTCCAGTGCTGGGGGGACACTGGATGGCAAGGCCACACTCACCTGCTGGAGGGTAGGAGATAAGGAAGAAATACACTGAATAATAAAGGATTGAAACTGACTCAATACCATCACTTCATTTTATCTCAATCATTCAATCAATGTTTGTTTGTAGACTTTTGTGCAGAGTGGCAATCCAAGGTTCTAAACAAAGGCATACCAAAAAGGATATCAAGAGCAAAATAACAAGGTATAAGCATAGCAAGTATAATCATATATACAGACAAGGGGGTCATATTTAGGGGGTGATTTTTATGTGAGTGAGGGTGCAGCACAAGGACTGTGGTCCTCTGGTCTGAAGTGGTTAATAACCAGGTTCCCATTCAACTTGTTAATGTGCATTTTACTCATTAGAAAGAATAACTTGAAGAAATCAGAAAATACTTCCTCAATTGGAAACACTTGAAAAGAGCATTAACCTTTGTAATCTAAAATGGGTACTGACAGGCACCTTGTTAACTACTATGAATGCACCTGACTGACGTGAGTAAGTTGGCTGGAAACCCTTTGGATTGTGTGTATCGCTTACCGGCATGCGGGCCGCTGGGTTGCTGAGGGCAGTCGGTGGAAATGCTGGAGGCTGCTGCACTGGCACTGGCGCGGCCGCTGGCACAGGCATGGGCATGGGCACGGGTGCGACGGACACGTGCGGGTTTGCCCAGGCCTCCGCGTACGAGGAGGAGGAGGCTGCGGTGGGCAGGGGGGCAATCGCGGTGATGGCTTTGGGATCATTGGCATAGCCCACCCCGGCGGCGAGGACCATGGTGTGTGCGTCTGGTGGCGGCGGCGGCAAGCTGTAGGGCAGCGCTGGCATTTTGGCAGGCGAGTTGGCGAGGCAGGATGGCACGGCGGGTGAGATGGGCACAGCGGTGGCGGCGGCTGCCAGGACTGGCACAGGTAGACTTGGGGGCGCGGGGCCTTCCATGATGGCAGGGAGCTTGGCCTGGACGTCGACGGCGATGGAGTCCGCCGACTCTCCGTGGGGGGACATGGTGCGCACGGTGAGCTCGTGGGCCGACTTCACCGCCTGGATCTGAGACGGGCCCAGCAGGGCACTGCCCGCCGTGGGCGATGCCACCTCCAGCACCTGCAGCAGCACACACACACATGTACTACTCACTTAGGTGTACATTACAAACAGGCACCAACTACTTGGGGCCCACATATTTCTAGAGGGTCTCAGAACACAGACAACCTTTAATCTACAGTGATGGCAATAGAGTTTCTAACAACAGTTGTTGTTTGTTTTTCTAGGGCCATAACAGACTCTAGAATCATCTCTGAAAACACATGAAAAACCCCAGGGCTGCTGTAATATTGCCTCAAAACCTATCTTGTAATGTGGCCAATGTCCCAACCAAGACGCAGCAAGAATTTGTGGTTCATCTAGTGTGACATGGTCAACCGTCAACGACAATTATGATTAAGTCAGCAATCTGACCCTGCCATTAAACAGTGTACAGTGGAAACATTATCATCAGCCATTTGTTTTCCAACTCGTACTGCCTTTTGACCTGCAGCATAGAGGTGAAGAGGCCTTTAGCCAGGTAGATAAGCCAATTAGCGTAATAACCTGCTTTGAGAGCCAAGGTAAAACTAATATGTGGCAGGACTTTAGCTGGAGCTTTACAACTCTGCCTACAGGACTCCCGATATACAGTATTGCATGAAGAGTACTATACAAGTAAAAATTATTCCTATTACTATTATAATTATTGTTATTGTTATCATCTAATCCCAATAAAGCCAGTGTAATGACACTCAGCAGAAAGTACTTTGCAGGAAGTAAAAAACCCTCCCTGACACAGACAGACACAAGCACCTATAGATTTAAGCCTTCTTGCTAGCATGCCTAACCGAGCAATCAACACGATACAGGCTATATTCCAAATATATCCCTCAAGGCAGAGCCACCCTAAGAAAAGTACATGAAGGCAAAGAGACAGACAGAGAGCCAGACCATACCTTCTTCTTGTCTGTGTAGATGGTGTATCCGGTGACGGGGACACCGTTGGAGGTCCCAGCAGCGTCGATGGTGACAGGCAGCCAGCTGACTATGGCGATGCCAGGAGAGGGGCCCTGCTCCAGCTGCACGTCCAGGGGGGCGTCTGGGGGACCTGCAGGTCAAAGGGCAAAGAGTTAAGAGAGGGATCAGATGAGTCAACCTTTATGCCACGTTAGATTGGAACTGCTTTTAGTTCTGGAATCAAAAGAATTCTGTTCTATGGGTATGTGAACAAGACAAAACAAACACTAAGCAAAACCAAACACTGGATGAAGGAGTACAATTCTACAGTCAGCAGCTTAAATGCACTTACAGCACTTAAGCTCATCATTCACTGGCCCAATTAGTTTTTCTCATATTAAGTTCATTCTACAATTACATCAATATCATTATTCATAGCAGCTGTGCATCTTTATGACTGTGTTTAATTGCAATTTAAATGTCAAGGTCTTTTGTTATTCCAATGTTGTAAGTCACTTTGGATAAAAGCATCTGCTTAATACCATAACATAAATAAAATAAATATATAAAAATTCCCTTCAGCATGACATGTTCCCCAATGTACCCATCTATACAAGCATACAAACCTAACGCCACGCATGCGCACGCTTTAAAAAAAAAAGTTACCGATCAAAAACAAAACGAACGAAAGAGAGAGAGAAAGGCTCCTGACCGGCGGTGAGCGTGCTGAAGGAGGTGACGGCGGTCTTGCGCTCGCGGAGCTCCTGCGGCAGCTCGTAGGGCGTGCGGTGCGGCCGCGCCTCCACCTTGACGCGGTACTGCAGGTTGGGCGTGAGGTTGCTGAGGCAGAGCGAGTAGCAGCCGGCCTTGACCAGCTCGCACTCCTCCTCGTTCAGGGACACGATGTGTAGGTAGTTGCTGTTGCTGGGCAGCCACAGGAGGGTGGCCGAGGTGGCCGTCACGCGCTCCACGCGCACCTGGCTGGGCGCCACGCACACGTCGCGGCCCACCAGCAGGCTGCAGCGCAGCTGGTCCGAGCCGCCGCGCTCCGTCAGGCACTGCACGCACACGCGGTACGCCCGCAGGCCCACCTCCACGCGCTCCAGCACGGCTTTGGTCTGGCTGCCGAAGGGCACGTTGAGCCGCAGCTCCTGGTCCACGTAGACGTTGTAGCTCCACACCGAGCCCCAGCCGGCCGGCACGTGCGGCGGCTCCCAGCCGATGATGATGCTCTTGGCCAGCTGCTTGATGAGGGTCAGCTTGCGGGGGTAAGGCACTACGTCCACCTCCTCCAGGTCCAGGTCCAGGCCGTTGGTGATGGGGACGGAGAGGGCTGGGGCGGGGGCGATCTTGCCTGCGCTGGCGGAGGGGGCGGGGTTGGGGGCTGAGGCGTCTGTTCGCTCCGAGGAGGCGGCGGCGGCGGCGGCTGGGGGGGCGGTGGTGGTGGTGGTGGGGGCCGTGACGGAGGGGGTGAAGCGTACGGGGTGAGGGTGGTGCTGGAAGCGCTCGCTGCCGCTGTGGAGGCTGCTGTCCTGGAAGGAGTTGTGGGACAGGTCGCCGGCCTCGTGGGCCTGCGCGCTCATCATGTCGTCATCCGACACGCGCTCCACGAAGTTGGAGGGGACCAGCCCTCTCCGACCGTCCATCAGCTCACCTGCAGGGGGGGGGAGAGAAGAGTGAAGTCTGTGAGCGTGGTTTAACATGTGGTGGATAAGATTTCACGAGTTGTTGCAAAATTACCATTTGTATTTGTATTTACTTTTAATGCATCTCAGAATGTAAT
The DNA here is from genome assembly GCA_030347295.1 of Setipinna tenuifilis. Classification (NCBI taxonomy): domain Eukaryota; kingdom Metazoa; phylum Chordata; class Actinopteri; order Clupeiformes; family Engraulidae; genus Setipinna; species Setipinna tenuifilis. The sequence goes on from CM059272.1 coordinate 11,701,830, forward strand.
CAGAGACACATTTTACACATGTAAGACGACCATGTAATAGGACTGAATGAGAGCAGCTCCAGTCAAACTGTAGCCGAACTAACCCTCATAGAAGCCATCATCGTCCATGTCTCCGTACACATAGATGTACTCTCCTGCTGTGAGAGGAAGCTCCACTTCTGGGTTATCATTGGGGCCATCATAAGGGTTATAGCTATACGAGAAAAGAAACAAATGTTAGAGAGAGAAGTAATCCTAATTTATAACACAAAATGTGAGTGAAAACTATTCCTTTTAAAACCTTTTCCTTGTTTTTTTTATTCTACTTTACATACTTTAATTCTTAAGATTTTACTGTTTTCATGTTTTTATAGGGCTAATTTCCCTAATTCTTAAAAGAGTAGAGAAGTGCTGTGGAGACCCTTACCTGTATCTGGCAATGAAGACCTGTAGTTTGGCAGCCCCCCTGTTTGCAGTGTAGGGAGCAGGAGACACGTCTATATCCAACTCCTCTACTTCACTGGCGGTGTCCACCTGGAGCAAGAGTCATGCCAAATAAACACTTAGCTTCCAAAAGTTTCTTTTTCAACTTGAGGGTCTCTCTATGTCTATGGGTTTGGGAGTTTTAAAGTTTGTGAATTTCACAATGTGATGTGTGTGTTTTACTCCACCATTAATATGGTTTCTTTTCATTGCTGTAAAGAAAATGTAGCCGTTTCATAATCAACAGGCTGTGTCCTCTGGATGGCCTGCATTGCATAGCTGTGTACACACCAACTCCGGCCTAATACCCAGCATTGTTCCATCAGAGAAATTCTTTGTGTACACTACTGGGGCAGGGAGGGAAATTAAGCTATTTGGACTCTTGTTTGGTTGTGTAATAAGGTTTAGATCCAGGTGGGGTGGGGATAGGAGAGAGCACAGTTCAGGGACACTACTTCATAATAATAATAAAAAAAAGCCTAGAGTGTGCTTTGTCTGTGTGACTAGACACATAATGCAGAAATACTAGCCAAAGAGCTAACATCGCACTCGCTAGCGCTAAGGCCAAAAAGCTAAGGCTAACAGGCTGCTTGTGGTGAAGAGATATATTTAAGACACAGGCTAATACAAATAATAAAGAAAACAGTGTATATTTATAGCTCACGGGGGAAAAACCTTTCCAGGATAATCACTTACAACTACTACACCCTTCATAATCCACTGCCAAAGGATTATCTCACTAAATATGAGATTTAGCAAGCTGCTTGCTGGGTGTGAGGCTGACTTTAAAGGCAAGGAGGACAACCACAAGGCACTATCTAGCAGCGTGAAAATAAATATACCGACCTGTGCACGAGTAAACGTATCGCCCATGGTCGTCTTAGGTTGCATTGGCTAGCGTGTAGAAGGGGGTGAGAGTAAGTATGTTTGCTCCCTCAGTGTGCGTGTAGCGTTTTGGCAACAGAATGTTTTTTTCCCCTTGTAAATCCATCAAATACATGTGATTGAGTCTTAGTCCTTGTAATCTCAACAAGCAACTTATCAATGACTGAACAAGAGCAGAAAAAACAGACACCACAAATGTCATGTGTGTATTTACATACCCTTGTAGTTGTGTGAGATGTACACATATATGACTCCTTGTATGAATGTCAGTGTATGTGTGTGTCAATGCTAGTCTTGTTTGTGTGTGTGTGTTTGCATTTAAGTATACCAGGGCATGTGTGTGTGTGTGTGTGTGTGTGCTCCTCACCTCATGTGTGGGACTGGCTTTGCGCGGACTGTGGGGCCGGGACTCTGATCGGGGTGTGAGGTGGGTGGGGTCAGACTTGGTGGTGCTGGAGGTAGAGGCAGACTTGGCGCTGATGGAGGGCAGCTCGCGGTGCTTGGTGGTGGGGGAGCGCTCCGGCCTGGTGAGCCCCCCTGCATGGTGGGTGGAGCCCAACCTCAGCACAGCCTCCACATCCACTGCAACATCCAGACAGAGAGATAGGGAGAGAGAGAGAGAAAAAAAGAAAGAGAGAAAGAGAGAGGCAGACAAAGACAGAGAAGGGGGGAGAGGAAGAGGGAGGGAGAGAGAGAGGAGATAAACAGAGACAGAGAGATGGGGAGGCAGGCACACAGACAGAGAGAGACAAAGACAGAAAGAGAGAGACAGACAGAGAGACATACAAAGAGAAAAAGTAAATAAACAGCACTGAGAAAAAAATATGTCTCCACACTACTGGCCAAGTCATAGTCAGTACAGCTCACAAGCAATGACTAACTGAACCCTTCACAAACAACTGACTGACACACACACACACACACACACACACACACACACACAGACACACATAGACACACACAGACACACACAGACACACACAGACACACACGCAAAGATGCATACTGGGATTAGACTGGCGAATTATGGATTAAACTGGCACGGTATGTCATTTTAACATGACATGAAAAGACATCAACCTCCTACACATAGTGAATGTGCTTTGTTAAGACCAATCTGTCTGCGTAAAAAAGTTCAAAATGTCAGACTTCCGTTGAGAGCGTGCACTGTAGCTGTCATTGTGCCATCAGTGGTGTGACATCTCTCACCAACACCCTTATCATCACTTTAGACATGTGAAAGATCTTTGAAACATTTAGTGACAAAGTGACAAAAAAAAAAAAAAAAAAACGAACCAGCAAAGACGTCACAAAAAACACATCTGAAAACATGTACTCTCCATACAATCCGTGGCTGAAATGGTACAAGTGTTAATACACCGTTCAAAACAAAAGAAATGGACAGCCCAGACACAAAATCAATATCTGGCATCATTCCAGTGTGTGACAGTATGAGTTGCACACAGAGTCCACATGCTCCAGACATGCATAGTGTTTGACCACTGACTAGCCAAGTGGTAAAAGGGACCATGACCATGAACTGGTCCGACTCACTCAAAAGACAGGCTGTGGGGCTCTTTAGGGTTTACCGCCATGCAAAAAAAAAAAAAGAGACGCATGAAAAAAGAAAACATTATGGAGGGGAAGTGGCCGTGAGAAGGACTGTGAGACACGACAACGAAGATTGCAAAAACAAAATTTTAAAAAAAAAATTGCCCTGGGCGGAGAGTGGGTACCCAGTTCGGCGGCGGCACAGGGGGGAACATCGGTCCCTTCCAAAGTCCAGAAGGCAATATCGCTGAGCGAGAGCATCCCCGCGCCGTCACTAGCGCCTACAGAAGACACACAGCACAAGGCACAACACAGGTCTCTAAGGGAGCTGGCAGCATTGGACTGCCTTCGTTTTACTGGAGTTTAAAGAGCGTATGGTGTATGGGGTTTCCTTCACCAACTCTGCTGGTTTATGTACTAAGGCACTGTCAATCTAGGGTTGTGTGCTTTTCTTTTCTTTTCTGTAAATGTGCATGAAACACTGGTAACCATTAACCAGAACATTAGATCTTATATGGGACTACATTTGTATGCCCCTGTATAAATTCGCTTGAAGCTCGTCAGCCTATCAGGCAACTTCAATATTTTGGAACATGACCTTACAGAACAGGGCATATTTAGTATTGATGCCTGGTATTGAGGTTGTGCAATATTAACATGACCTCCATGTGTGGACTCTAATGATTTGTAATAATGTCGAAAGGTGCACGCACACCCATTAGTTTTGAGACGCAGGAGCAGGTATCCATACCGAAGAAAGCAAGAAAAGCATCCAAACACTGATTATGCTCCCAGAAAGTTTATTTTACACATTTGGCTATTGTACACAACCTGGTCTTCGTCATAATCAGGGTGTGGATTATTTTTGTTTCTTTGGATTCTACTGTAGTGATTCCAACGAGGCACCTTGGCTCTGAGGGGGCATTGAGAGCGATAAGAAAACCTATTGAGGAAGTACCTATTAGACCCATGAGGGAGGTGCCCTGGACGCTACCTGTCTCCCCCGGCAGGCCGTTGGTCAGGTGAGCGAGGCCGGGGTGGGACAGCAGGCCCGCGCTGTCCAGGTCGACCTTGGAGGCCTGCAGCCGGAACTTCTCCAGCTCGTGCGAGAGCAGGCCGAACTGCTCGCTCTGACTCCGGCACTTGTCCTCCAGCTCCCGCACCTTGGACTGCGGAGGAGAGAGAGAACGCAAACCGGGTGATGTTTATGCTCAGGGACATGAAAATTACTAACTTTTTAATAGTCTCTATTCTATAGTAAAACTTTTCAAAAAATGCTTTACATGCTTCCATAGTCTATATCTCCTTCTACAACTAGCACATCTGAATGATATTCAACAGTACAGGATATTCACAGTTTAGGATATTCAAACAGTTTAAGATATATGCACTACATGTGTGCCTGAGTGCATATATACACACACAAGAGGACTGAAAGGGGCAGGTAGGAGATGAGAAGGCTGCCGGGAAAAGAGCCGGAGAGGTTTTTTGGTAAGCGGCAGGCGGGTAGGGTTGTCAAGTAGGGCGCGCAAGCATGGCGGTCATGTGCTGCACTGAGGTGCAACATGAGCTGCAAAAGCTACCTTTGTTTGCTCCCCTCCGCTCAGAGAGAGCAGAGAGGGGGGGAGAGGGAGAGAGAGGGAGAGAAAGAGAGGGAGGGAGAGAATGACAGAGAAAAAGAGAGAGAGAAATAGATGTGAGGTGTGAGCCGAGTGAAACTTTGACTTCCGGCTGCGGTGGGGTTTCCTGTCACACACACCCAGGCTTTCACATAAGCACAAACACATACATGCACGCGCACACATATGCACAAACATACGCCCACACATACACCCACACGAGTACACACTAACACATACACATTCTTTTTTGCACTCTTGTACTCACACTTCACTAAAGTAAAGCATAAGTGAAAAGTACACACCTAAATATGTGTGTGCATGCTTATCTATGGTCAACATATGACAAATTACTAGAAGACTTGGCAAAACTTCATTCTCTAAAACAGCCACCTCTGTTTGACGTTACTGCTAGAGTATGTTTGTAGGCCGGCAGTGTGCTTTTAAAAGAGGGCCAAGAGGCACACTCTTGCTGGAGATGTAGGTACGCGATAGGACACAGCAAGACAGCTTTGGCCATCCAAGAGGTTATTCCAGTGCCGGGCCACAGCTATACTGTACACACTTACTCTCTCTCACCACACACAAATCTATGGAGTGCAAAAGGCATCTATGCTGCCCTGTGCTCTACAAAACACAAGAGGTTAGGGCAGAGGCTGCTCTCCATCAGGCAGGGTCACTTTCACCGCCATCACTCTTGACGCATGTGAAACCGCCTTTGCGCACGCACACACACACACACACAAGCAAGTTGCTCTTTATCGGAGACCTGGTGTGAACAGGCTAGGCAAGTCACTGCCTGAGCACTTTTAGATTCAAAAACACCAAACATGGACATGATAACATGAAGGCCTTTTTCCTGTTCTACTTAGTCACAGACACACTGACCGAACACACACACACACACACACACACACACACGCGCGCGCACGCACGCACACGCTCTCTCTCACATGCAGGTACACACAACCACACACGCACGTACAAACAACCACACACACACGTACAAACAGCCCCACATGCATGTAATGTACACACAACCACACACACCAAACTAGGAGTTGTCATGGTGTAGTTGTTACTACGAGTTTGGGATTAGGCTTCAGAATAGAAAGCAAGGGGGAAAAGCAAGACTAAAAGCTGGGGGGTGGGCGAACCAAACTATGGAGAAACAGATGTTGAGCTAATACCTGCATGCAGTCCAGTGTGTTCTGATTAGCAGCAGAAGGACACAGCAAAAGAACACAGACACACACACACAAAGACAGAAAAAGATGCCCTCAGAACCGCATGCATGCTCATCAAAACGTCCAGGGGGGAGAGAAGACACTGGTTAAGTCATTAGTGTAAGTCCAGCACTCAGATGCCTATCGGCCCATATCACTGGTCAACATCCTGTCTGAGAGCTGACGCTGAAGCTGAAGGTGCACCGCCATCCAATGTGAGGTGTTGAAACTAGTTCAGATGTAGCTCAGTGTGTACAAATTGGATTGATACAATTCTGAGATACTATTTAATCAGACATTCAGCAATACAGAGAGGATTCTGTTGGACACAGTGCTATGGGGTTAAGGTAAGAGAGAGAGAGAGAAATAGAGAGAGAAACAGGAGATGGAGAGAGAGAAAGAGAGAGATGGAGAGAGAGATGGAGAGAGAGAGAGGAAGGACGAATGAAAAAGAGTAGGAGTGACAGAGATAGCATTTTAATAACTGGAGGCAACTGTACCAGCTCCCTCTGCAATACAAGCTGGATCAACTCCTACAAATGAGAATTACACACACTTCATTAATGAAATGGGGACAGAACACTGACAGATCTTATTGCACACTGATAACTTGTCTTTGGTTGGGTTGCCCTTTTCAACACTTTCTTGGAGAATTTGCATCGGAGAAGGCCCTTGAGGAGCCCGATTCCAGTCACACTCATATATACAGAGATGAACAAAAGAATTTTTGCATCTGTGTCTCGTCTGTACCCCACATATAATGACACACAAACTTCTGGATGTGCTGATGACGGGTAGATGGATGTGGGGGTGGGGGGTGGGGGTGGGTAAGTCATAAGCGACACGTCTGAAGTGACAAGTTTGCATTTGACACAGGAGAGAAGAGCTACTTCCCCTTCTTGAGCAACAGAACGCAGGAGGACGCAGGGTGGGGGGGGTGGGGGTGGCGGCCTTTGAGAGAAAAACACAGAGCGCGGAAATATAAAAGTTAAAAACAAAAAAAAAAGCCGGCGGGGAGAAAGTAGACGCAGCAGGGCTGGGGGGGGGGCTCGGCGGAACATGAACATGGAGCGTGGGCGGGCTTTCACAACTGCATCGGCGCCAACAGGTGTTTGAACAGAGAACAAAGACTCAATTATGCATTCCGACTCCATTAGCCGCCCAAAGGCCCTTTGTGTCGTCTGCTAGGAGCTGGAGATGGAGATGAGGTGAAAGCCATGTTTAAATATGAATGAGGCCGCAGCATGTATAGTATAGAGCTAGACAACATGGCCGTGAATAATGAATCGTGTTTTGTTTGCTTGGCGAGTGTGACGGGCGGGTAAGGCCTCACTACCTCATGAGCCGTTTGTACTTTGTGAGGCGTGTCAGTACGGTGAAAGACAAGAGGGTTACAGTCAAACTTTGCATGGCCCTGTGTGACATTTACTGCCTACTGATATCAAACATAAATATAGCCAACCTCATGAATTACAGAGCACAGAAAAACTGGAAAAAAGATTTTAACAGATCTATGAGTTATGGTAAAAGCTTTGATGCATCGAGGAAAGTGTGCATGGATTATATTGATAATTGAGGGTCTGGGTAAAATGAAGCCTCTTCTCTCCTGTGTCAACACTTCCAGATCTTTCTCTAAGGACATTCTGGGGTTTCTGGGTGGGGTGGGGTGGGGTAGGGGGCCGTTGGCTAAAACCATACATAGGACATATAGAAACACAGCCATTGAGACAGCAGCTCACCTCCAGCATTTGAACAACACCCTCATGCTCCCGTTTGGCAAATAACTGCGCCTGCAAAATAAAAGTAAATAAATAAACAAAACTGGAAGAAAGCTCAGAAAAGCGCAACTGGTGTCAGGCTTACAAAACCAAAATTATTTGGGGGAGAAGAAGAGAAAAAAAAAGGAAAGCCCAACATGCAATGGCCCTGTGTATGCAAAGCCCCATTTGTATGTACCAACAAAGCATGTTCCCTAACAGTGTGTTTGTGCTGGGTTCTGTGTGCCTGCCTCTCTATCTGCAGAAGAAAGGGATTACACCGCTGCCTCTATAATGAAGAGGAGCCCTACGTGGCCTTGGGCCTGATGGCACCCCCTGCTGGGCTGCTCGTGATTGGCTGCGGGAGTGGCACGCCAGGCTCAGCTGGCCAACGGAGGGTGGGGGAGGCCTGAGGCTCATTGTAGTGGACAGAGCCTGGCACTGGTCAGGGATAATGCCTTAGCCAACATGTTGGGAGTCAGCTCATGGCTACATGGGATCTTGGCAAGAAAACGTACTCCGTTACTGTTCATAGCATCCTGAGTAGGGTTAAGTTTCAGTTGTCTTGTTGCTGTTGTAGATGTATTTTTAAGAATTTATTATTATTAACACATATTATTAAATGTTGTATTTTTTTTACAATAGTAATAATAAAACCGCATAAAAATATTAAATATAATCCCAACAATATCAAACATATTAAAGTGAATTATTTTAGGCAGTTTTAATAAACTGGCTCTGCCTGATCAAGACTGACAAATGATCCCCATGTGCAGTTTGTTGTGTTGTGCCTGTACAGAGTAGTTAGGCCTACGGTGCCATGCAGTGGTGTTTATTCAGGCATGAGACAGGGCTTACTTGTTACAGTGGTACACTACACTTTACATTACATTACATATGGGCGCTCTTATCCAGAGTGACATAGAGTGACAATTAGGTACACTGGGTAATGGGCAGTCCCCCTTGAGCAATGTGGGGTTAGATACCTTGCTCAATGGCTCTGGTTATTTACATTTCAACCTTTAAAATGTTTTTTTTTTCTTCCTACTTTTTCTTCCTACTAGTATGGGAATCAAACTGGCAACCCTCCAAACCCAAGACCAACTCCCTAACCATTAGGCCATAACTGAGAAAGAGGGCATTTGCTCAGGGCTGGAATGAGCCTTACCCGATCTGTGCGAAAGTGTCTGCACAGGCCTGGACCATGACTTACCCGGTGTAGCCGCTTGATCTCATCCTGCTTGAACTTGAGGATAGCCAGTGCATTCTCATGTTCCAGTTCCAGCTGCTGCCTTCGCTCAGCGACCTCTCGCATGTGCTACACACACACACGCACACACACACAAGCACACAAACAATAATCAGAAGGTACACTTACATACACAATAGTGCAAAATTACTAGACTTGTGTGAATAACTACATATTTCCATACTGCAAAGTTACAAATGTACCAGGGACAACCCACAGCGCTGACCTTGTTGCTAACGTGTTTATTCTAAAAAAGAGTCTGAGTGTGAGTGATGTAGGCCTGACCAGTACCTTTAGGACCTGCTCTAGGTTCTCCAGTTTGGCACGGAGTCTCTGGTTCTCCTCGAGAACTGAACTGTGTTGAGCGCTCACTTCAGAGAGCTCCTGCCTCAGCTCCTCATTCTCAGCCTGGGACTGAAGAACCAAAACACCACAATGCATTGCACCACTGTACATCAACACCACCACCCGGATAAAGCCCTAACTGGAGATGCGATGCTCCAACTAAGAATCCAAATAGCTATAACCATAGTATTTCATTTGCTGTTAGAGAGGAATTTATAAGAAAACTGGAAAAAGCTTGAAGTTGTAATCTGTTTACCTGGTCAAGCAGCTGAGCCTTCTGCCTGAGGAGATTCCCCTCCTCGGCTAATCTCTCATTTTTGCCTCGCTCCTCATCGAGCTGGCTCTCCTAAAAAAGTGGACAGACATGGAAAACATAACTCAACACGCCATGTAATTGTTGTATTTGTACAACTCAACAGCTGTATTTGTTTGTATTGGTTATAGGTCATAAGTTTTGTACTAAGTTATTAAGAGCAGTAGGAAGGAGAAGGGAAGCATTTCTTACCAAATCCAGACATCTCTTCTGTCGCTTCTTGACATTATGCTCGAGACTTTCACATTCTTTTCTCTTTTTGCTCAACTCACTTTCCTACAACGGCAAAAAGACAACTTGTTTAAAAATAGGATGGCCAGTTCAGACCAACACATACTGTATGTTAATGCCACCAGGGCAGTTTACCTCAGCATTGCTATAGTGACCAGTTACATTTACAGGATACTAATACTGTCATTGTGCGATACTGCTAACACCTGATACCAAAACGAAGTAGAGTTAAGCTGGAACCAGTCAAGGGGAAAATTGACTATAGACAGTCTGGACTGTTGGCAATACACAAACACTGGGCTGATTACATAAGTGAGTCAGTCAATGCCAGACTTGATATGTAACATGTTGCTAAAATCTGGAGTAAACACCACCTGCCCCGCATGATTTTGACAGGAATGACTGTGCAAAATATACCACTGATTTAATCTGCAATCCTAGAAGAAGAATCAGCATCCGATTTAAATAGCGACCTCTGACACACTAAAGGCAAGGAATTACAAAGCTTAGCATCCTTTAATTATACTAAATGCAGCTTACACATAGGCCCAACAAAAGGGAGAAATCAGCTTATTTCAGTATTGCCATGGTAAATATTCAAATATTACTGATGAATGAATATGGAAAACATCCCTAAAGGGTGGCTAATTGGGACAGGGGCAAATAGGCCAGGAGGAGGTCACTGTTACCACTGCATTACTGATTATTCTCATCAGAGACCCTGGGACAAAAACCCAGGGATGTAGGACAACAAACTGGTGTATATATTCTATAACGGTGAAATGCTAGAGGACTTTTGTTCTAACAAAATCCTGCATTAACATTATAACTGACATTTTTGTTTGCTGTGTTTAGAACCTGTCATTCCTGAACAGGATACCACGGTCTCAAGCAAACTAGTGACAGGAGAAACGGCGATAACCTGTTCTCATATGAGAATTAAAGGACAACTACAGTTATTCTCAACATGTACCTCTATTGCTTAAGCTACCCAAGACCTGCCAATACCACAGACGCGAGAAATGTTAGTGCAACATACTCCTTGGATGTAGAGTTGGCACTGACAGCTAAATCCAATGGGGTCAGATTTTGTTTTAAACTGTGTTTTTAGCATCTTAACATGTTCCAAATCTCACTCCAAAAGTTATGATATATCAGCAGACACCCCTTAATACAGCACTGTAGCACTGGTTAAAATGGTGTGTTTGCCAGTACTTGCCAGTGTGTGGCTGTTTGCACAGACATACTGGCAAGTCTCAGGTAGCTTGAGCAATAGAGGTGCATGTTGAAAATGACTAAATTTGTCTTTTAATAAGACTCAATTCCTCTGTCTACTTCAAGAGCAAGGGCCAAGAGTGTCTTTACAAGACTGTGGTTTTCTCATGGAGAAAAAAAACATGTTGTTCCAACGGAGTATGTGTATCTCTATCTATAACTGTATTACTGCGATGCACATATGTAACACTACAGGTATTTCTATATGTATCCACTGACTGATTTTCAATGGCTCTTAAGTGGTGAACCCATTGAACTCACAGGGGTTAATTGGGTAAGGGAAGGGTTTAGGGGCCGGGTTTAGATTAGCCTCATGCACGAGGGCTATGAGGACCATGCGATCTCACCAGAAACTCTATGCGCTGCTCTTGGGTCTGCTCCTCCGGGTGGGTGGGGGTGGGGCTAGGGCTCGGCTGGGGCGTCACTCGTTGCCCCGGCTCCGCCTCCTCTGAAGGAGTCTCCTCACACGTGGGAGGGGCTTCATCTAAAGTTGGGGGCGGGGTCTCAGCCGCGGCCTATCAGAGGGTCACAGCAGAGAAGCAAAACGAGTTTTACCACCTTACACACACACCATCTCAGGACAGTTCAGTAGGAGAGGAATGCTAAACTCATCTGGTTAGCACCAGATTCCATAGTGGTATTCAAAGAGATATTTAGAGATATTTTTGGCGTAATAGACCACAGTACCGCTATACCTTTTGTCCACAGAGATTCAAGGTTTAAGAAGCAAGGGTTGAATTTCAAATAAAGAACAACTATATAAGCATGCCTTTTGTTTGCATGTGGTGTTGTATGCAAAAAAAAAAATCATCCATCAACAAGTCATGACTGTTTGCTTGAACAGCTAAGTTGGCTATGACCTTGGATCGCTGGCAGAAGGGTAAGGTGCTGGACAGTGGAGCAGCCCATGACACTGCTGTCAGCTTCTCTCTCCTCAGAGGGCTAAGAGTCGACAATCAGCTGCTAATTTTAGACTCACACCTTCTAATGCTCTCGGCAGAGCGATGCCGCTACAGCCAAGGCCGTGACAAAGTAACAGGATCAAACGAGCATCGTGGAGGACGAGGGGTGTTCCCAATGCACAGGTCTGCCTTTTTAAGCTGGGCTGATGCTAACGTCACTTGCCTCGCCTTTACAACACGACTGCTTAGCTTTCGTCATAATTTAAGGGCAACATGCTGTATAGTGCTCAAATGAACTATGGCCAAAGACAGATCCGAAACATTTGATATTAATAGAAGAAATTTCACATACATGGATGTGTATAAGTATCTGAACATTTCTAATTTCTTATATAAAATAGTAATGGCTATACGATTTCAAGTTTGGTCCAATTTAAAATAATTCAACAACAAATGCAATGGAGGCTGTCATTGTCCATCAAGAAGAAGAGCTCAATTTCTTTTCCAAAACAGAAAAGATATTCTGAACAGGAGGACTAATGCCAAGCGTGAGCATGAGGAGCATACTGCAGGGATGGATGGTGACTGAAATGTTTGATACACCTACAATATGCAGAGTAGTTTTAAGGTACACATTTTTAGCTATTTAGGACTTCTGTTGGAAAAGCAACAATATGCTCACAGGACAACAGCATCTAAAGAGACTTATTTTTGAAAAACCTTCAATAGTAGTAGTTTTTTTTCTCAGTAGTTTAAGTTATTTCAAACAAGAGCAGCAATGTGGCTATTGTGCAAGTTGGGCCCGTAAGCCAGATCTTTGAAATGCAGAGAAATTGATTTGAGATCAGATGCTCTCTCTAAATTGGCCCTTGAACTACACAGGTGAAAACAAAAAGAGGTGAAAAAAACTTTCCAGCCACACCTACTCAAGTAGAACAGCTCACCTGTGTCTGAGGCTCCCTTGGCTCCCACAAACTAAAACCTCCACCCCTCTTTCTGCACACCAATGGCAGTGGCGCACTAAGCCACAGCTGATGACAGGCTTTGGCTGAACCACCATCTATATAACGTTTACAATGTCAACCACATGAAAATCTGTGCAGGAAGGTGACATGTGAAGGGGCAGCTTATTCATGCAGATTTACATTGGAACTTTTAGGAGTTGTAATTTCAGCTTTAGGTTCAGCTTTACTGTAAAGCGCAAGGGGGAAGGGTGAGAATTATATCAGCCTATTCCACATGGGAAACAGAATAATCTCAAACTCTCGATGTGACCATTTCTTGGAAGAAGAAAAAAAAAAAAAAACACACACACTATGCAAGACTTTTCTCTTTTTCTGACTCCTCTGCACGCTCACCAAGGTACACCCAGTCCTAGTGCACACTGCTTACTAAGGCCCACAGATCAGATGGGGCATGCCCTGGGTGCCATAAGCACATTGCCGTAATCCCTGTGGACTACTGAAACGGGTAACTGGATCACTTCTTTTAAAAGCACCTTAATGGATTGGCCGGTGTGCTACGTTTTCTTTTTTAATACATATCCCATGCAGAGGGCCTGTGGGTCCCTGGCTTTCTTGAGCCTCGATCACTACAGACGCTTAATTTCCCCCCACATCTGGACAAGGGGAAACCTTGGACTGTTAGAAAGCAGAGATTTTTTTTGTCATTCGTCACTTGGCTAGGCCACACTCCCCTCCTCCTCCTCCTCCTCCTCCTCCTGCTGCTGCTCTAACGGGTGTGTGACGAAAAGGTTCAGAGGTTGATGTGCCGGGCCCAGATTCAGCAGTTCACTCTTCCGGTTTGGGCAAAAGACGACGCTCAACAGACTCCGGAAACCCACTTAATGTAGAGACCGATGAGCGGTAATATAAGGCCCACAATGATGGCACAGTTGCAGGTGAAAAACGTACAGGGACAACACTGTCCTACAAAGCCAAAAGGCAGTAATTAAATATTTTGTCAAAACTGAGTTTAGACTGGAAATTGACTTTATAACACCTCATTCGTTTTGTGACTAAATCTCTTGCTTCTTCCTACTAAAAAAAGTGCATAGAAGCACCACCACTATTACACCTACATGTTTAACTGGGGAGTATGACAACTTTGAAGATATTTTCGCATAGCTACTGCACTTTGCCTTTGTAGGGCAGAATGGACAGCAATAATCTGGCCGACTTCCTCTGCTGCAGCCTACACTCTGTGCAACTGCTGATAACTTGTAAAGAGAGAACCATAACAAATACGCCTCTGGGTACCGCATGATATTCTACCACTGCCATGACTATGGGGCAGGGCATGCATGCAGTGTATAGTGCTAAAGTGCTAATCTTGGTGGCATGGCCCAGCCTGCACCATGTTAAACTCTACTTCTTATCCTTATCTCGCAGATGTGCACCGAGCTAAGCATGCATGGATACACACACACAGTGTAGATAACGTATGACAGGTGACCTACCCCTCTCCTGAGACTTGTGGGAAGGTAAAGGCCGTCCCCAGCTCCCTGTGGTCCAGAGCCGGGCGAGCTGCAGGAGAGTCTTTGGTCCGGTTAGAGTGCTACCTACCATCCAGAACCCTCTCACCGCAACCACGGCAACACAGAGAGGATTACTGGGCTGTACCATTCTGTTGTCAGAGGGGATTAGTGTGTGCACAGGCGTGCGCAGTTACACTCACACACACACACACATGGCCCCTTTCGGTGTGTGTGTGTGTGTGTGTGTGTGTGTGTGTGTGTGTGTGTTTCACAAATGACAGATTACCCGTGCTGGCATTCTCATCTGAGCTTTAGACAGAAGGGGTGAGATTCAATGAAAAAAACTTTAAGTGGTCAGTGAATTGGATATGCTTAGAGAGCAGGTCGATGCCACACATAGGGCGCTGCAGTATTACATAACATGAAAGAAATACTAAGTTCATTCGTTTTAATTTCAAAACCAAACCTAATGCCAAGTTTTTCTATAATAATGTTAATGTCTTATACTGTACTATTAAAAAGACAATGACAAATTGAATTGTAAGGACATTTTGTATTCTGCTCATTCCAAGAACACAAAGATTGATTTTTTTTTTTTTAAGATTCTGTACTAATAGTGCAACTAATTCTTTTTGAATATGTATTTTAAATTATACATGTCTATACACAGACAGAAAATACATATACATAAATCGCCATTTGGAAATTGATGAATACTTATAAAGCAAGTCATATCCTACTTCATTCAATACCATTCAGATAAAGCAGGACAGATTTAATCCTTTTCTACGGACCTAAAAAGATTTGCAATGTGTATATGTTCCTATAAGACTGAGTAAAACCCCCCATTTTGCCCTTTATAGTTGCTTTTATGTTTCTGATGTTACGTTTCCTTCCTGCACAGAGGATGTTGGGGAAAAAAAAAATGTTAGATAGAATTTTACCACTGCTCTCTCCCTGTCTTTTTTCAGTCTCTGTCCCCTCACAGACCAGAGTTTAAGACTGGGAAACAGCTCATTATGACTTACAGCAGATTACTGACAGTTTGTTCACCAGAAAGCCATTATATAACACCACAAAACAGCACCAATGTCAGTGTAAACATGCGCTAAGCCCCCCAACCACCCACCAAAAATATATATATATAAATAAAGATAAAATAAATGGACTCCACCAAATTCCATATTAGCAAACACACACACACACACACACACATAATCCTGCTCATGGCATTAGAGGATCCGCGTCTATTTCAGAAGGGTCATTGAGCTGGTCCAGCTGGTCTCCCCACCCCAACCTAGTCATAACTTTTTGACCGGTACTGCAACAACTCAATATGGATACAACTGAGACTCGGATGAAGAATGGATCTCGGTGCCGAGTGATCCAAGAGGCTCTTGGTTTTCATGCAGTCATTAGGACTCCATTTAGTGGTAGCCTAGGACACATATGGCCACATTCTGCAGTTAAGTGTGAACACAAATGAGGTGTACACGGGAAAAACAGGCATGGTCACAAAATGCAGAAACTGAGAAAATGTAATTCATAAACTTGATTTTTTTATTAGATTTTATAAGTAAATCCTGTTTAAAATTGCTCCTGGCTCAAGACTATGCTCATTTATTAACAGGATTACTTTTGAAAAATCTGGGGTTTCAATGCAACTACCGATGGTAACCAATAGTAACTTGAAAAATGTGATTTTGTGACTATGCCCGTTTTTCCATTGCACTCCTCAAATGTGTTCTGAGCCGCACTGCATGGGAGTAATGCAAGGCCAACGCACCTCTCCTACACTCATGTGAATGCCAAACCTTGTGCTTGGGTGAGCCTTAGGCGCACATGTACACACTGCCCCATCATCCCTAAAGCATGCGGTCGGTCTTCACTGCACAACATGTTCAAATGATGTATGCATACCATAACTGAGGAATTATGGAGGAGAAAGTAAGTACTATGGTTTATCTTAAAGAGAGGTTAGGCTTTGGGTGTGTGTGAGCAAGAAGGAAGGAATGTAATGGCAGGGTCAGATTATACGTTTTTTTTTTTGTCGTTTATGATTGACTATAAGATCTTAAAACCATGAATCCTCTATGTGGACAGTACTGTTTGTGTCACCAGGCCAGCTGAAGTTGTTGCACACATTAACATGTTAATGCTGCAAGTGACCTTAGATCACCAACGATGCTTTGCATTGAGGTAAGGCGCATACAATTGAGTCTTTGCAATCAATTGCTGAAATATATTAAAACAAATTTAACTCCTCATGTTGACACACATACTGAGGTTCTAGTATTTAATACATTATTGGTGCCCAAGATGCTTTGGCAATTCTACTCACAACACACAAAGAAACCAAAAAAGGACAGGAACACACTCACTGTGCAGGAAAACAAAGTCTCCATAAAAAAGTTACAACAGAGGTTTGATTTGAATGTGTCCCTGAGACCTTGTAATGTTGGGGTTGGAGCAAAGGGGGAAGATGGGTGGGGGTGTCACCTTGTCATTGGGGTCGGTGGGGTCAGCAGGGTCGGCGGGGTGAGCGCAGTCCGGGGCGGCGGTGGCACTGGCGGGGGCGGGGGTGTCGGCGGTGGCGCTGGCCTCTCGTGTGGAGCTGACGGACAGCTGCCGCTGCAGCCTCAGCACCTCCTTCTGGGACTCCCGCAGGAGACGCTCGAAATCAGCCACTGCACACGGGCCCTGCACACCCTGCAGTTACACACACACACACACACACACACACACACACACACGCAAACACACACACAGAATGAGCAATTCAATCCCACACTCACATTGAGATAAATGTCGAAAAAAGTACATACCCAGTCTGAGTATGTGTCTGTGTGTGTGTGTGTGTGTGTGTGTGTGTGTGTGTGTGCGTGTGTGTGTGTGTGTGTGTGTGTCTGTGTGTGTGCATGTTTATGAGGATTAGTAGAATATTACAGTTCAAATCCTGTAACTTGTGGTGTGCCTGAGTCACTGTGTTTGTGTTCTGGGATGTGTCCTTAATTTCACCAACTGTATTACTTGGCAGAGAAGTTATTTCAGGGTGGTGTGATCAGGTTTGCCCTCTAGTGGACATTATGAAGCAGCCTGTATATAATATGCCATTTCAGATTATCCATCTGCATTTGGACGCTGGATGCGCCACCCTAATCCCATTTTTAAACTAATCTCAGGCAGATGCAAGACCCCCATTGTGTGCAATACTGTTACTTTGCTCTGCTAAATAAACACCTGTAAAGCATACAAGGACCCACGCTAATGATTTACAACTTAACAACAATGACATGGACTGTTTTTAACTGGAAACTTTTTTTCCCCCACCAAGGCAATACAGTCAACATTATCACCATGGAACCCATAGCAAACCACACTGACAAGAAGTGCAGTCCTGCCCTCAGTGTAATGCGTGTCTGATCCACTAGGGGGCACACTAGACATGACTAAAGCAGTGGGAGTGTGCAAAAGCGTCCAGGATGTGTGTGTGTGGATCTGACAGTAGAGTGCTGTTACTGCTGGCGGTACCTTGCCCTGTCCGAGGCGGGTCTGCAGCGCCCTGCACTCCTGCTGCAGGGCGGCGATCTCCTTGTCCTTACAGAGCAGCGTGTCGGCGTGCTGGGCCAGGTCACGTGCCCTCTGCCGCGCAAACGCCCTCTTGTACTGCTCCACGGCGCCAGCCTTCACCGGGAACGGACTGTTAACCTGCGGCAGCACACAGGGCCAAGAGTTTGGGGACAGGTTCAGCTGCCTCAGGCTTAAATGTACCCTCCCCATGTTTTTGGAAATAATGCACTTCGTCTTGACAGAAACTTTTTCTTACAGGGACTTAAAAGTGGGAGACCAATTTTTTGGGAATGCTTACATTTAAACAACAGCCTAGCTTGATGGTGAAAAGTACAAAATACTATCCTGTTATGTTCAAAGCTGCCCTAACATGCTAGGCCAATAGTACCTAATCAGAAGTTATTTTGTGAATTAAGTGAATTAAGTAATTAAGTGAATCAGACAGCATATAAAACACAAAAGTTGATGAAACCTAGCTGTGTTCACCCAGTGAAAAATATCATTTCAAATGGCCTGCAGCAAAATACTAGAATGCTTCCACTCAAATAGGTATACAGACATGTCTTTGGATACTATTATGTGCATCAGCATTGCAATGCATTCTTGACATGTGCATTTGTGTGTGTGCACGTGTGTGTATTTGTGAGAGTGTGTGTCTAGGGGGAAGAGTTCTGTGGTGGTCTCCAAATGACCCTCGGTTGCAAAGTGCTGAACAGGTGCTTGGGGACACCCACCCGGCCAGTGCACATGGTCCCCAAGGCTGCGACAGGTGGCCATGCAGGTGGCCTTTTGGGCAAGGGTTCCTCGGCAACCCTCACCAGGGCAACAGGAGGGAGGGGCTTGACCTCCCTCAACACATGACGGGTTTGCGTACAAAACATGGCAGCACTGGTTCAATTGTCTAAAGCTGAAGTCTGGGCGGAATACTACAAAGGTGGTTTAGAGACCATCTTGGTTAAGCAAACCCAAAGGTAGTAGTAAACCTTACAGACGAAGAAACCGCTGTTTAGTTAAAGACACTGAAGCCCTGGGCTGTTCTACTAACAGGTAAATAACTACCTCTAATGGCACTTTTCCACCTTTGTAGTTACACCCCCACCCCCCTTTTTACTGTGCCATTCCACGACTGTAACTTAAGCTGAAAAAATAGCTCTGCCCTCCTGCCCAAATCTGCTGGTGCAGGGGTTGGGCAAATAAGAGCCATTAGTACACATGCTTTCCTCTACACATTATGGGTTTGCTTTAAAACATGACAGCACTGGATTGTTTGCCTGAAGCTTAAGCCTGGTTTTGCCATCTGATCCTATGACGACAACTTTCAGTTGAAACAAATGATCCCTTTCAAACTGTTCCCATCACCAGGATGCAAATCATGACAGCATGGGTTCTTGTTGCCTAAAAACCAAAGCCTGGTTTCACCATCTGATCCGATGACGGCAACTTTCTGAGCCCTCTGAGCCCTTTTTCTAATTGTTCTCATCACCAGAATTTACCCCTGTGTGTACTATAGGACTCCACTGAGAACCCGTAAACTGGGGCTGGGCATGTTCTGCGGGAGGCTTGCCAGCGGAGGGAGAATTTATTTATGCCCAGCCTAACTACCCATAATGGCCCAATCTGCCGTTTGCCTGGGGTCTCTCTAGGCAAACAAGGGAGTCCATTCATGTCGCACTGAATCACCTAGTTAAGTTCATTAGCCCACACTGGAGACATCTGATCTGCACCCTGGCTCTACGGTGAGGCTGTGGGGCAAAAGCAGGAGGAGGCCGCCCAGAGCCAAACAAACTCACGCAAATTCACGAGCCAAAGGAAAAAAAAAGAAATGTTTTGACAGGTTTCTCACGAAGATGAGTTGTGGAGCCTAACAATGTTGGCGGCTGACTGACACTGAAATCCATCTCACTAAAGTCTGAGGGGATTGCCTGGAGTTAAGTGCGATGCATTAATCTTCTGTTTTCACAAAACAACGCAGACACAGAGCTAAGAGCCGTAACGAAAAAATGTCACAAAAGGAGCTGCAGACAGATCCATATAAACCCACAATCAGTCACATTAGCATGCCATCATCCAATTACAATCTATTTAACAACTACAAAGACAGAGGTGTCAATAGCGAATGCTATACTCTTCTTGTACTGCAGGACCAATTTTTTTTATGTCCTTTTTTCACAAACTGTCGAGCATATGAGGTTTGTCCTCTGTATGCAAAGCACTTTATAAATTATTATTATTATTATTATTATTGTACCACTTTAAGGTTTGCCTCCTGCAGCTTGCGCGCCCTGTCCTCCAGTCTCTTGGCGATGACCGCCAGCTCTGTGTTCTTCTTGCGCAGCCTCTTCACCTTCTCCTCCGTCTCTGGTGAGCTGCTCTTCCTCTGCGTGGGTGGAGAGGGGTGGGGGTGGGGGTGGGGGTGGTGAGAGAGAGGGGTCGTAGTAGGGTGAGAGAGAGAGAGTCAGCTGGGGGCGTCAGCTGCCTACTTCCACCCTCTACTTGACCATTTTTACCCACTGTGAGGAGGGGGGGGGGGGTCATGGAGTTCAGAAGCTTTGGAAGGCTGCTATCTTTGTTACAGAGAAAAAAAAAATCTATATGCTATCCATTTACATACCATTAGTCACAGCAGGACTGGGAATTACAATTAGGTTGCCATATTGACTCAGAGGAGAAATATTTTAATTTCGCCGATTAAAGGAAACAATTTGGTACATTTATATCAGGGCATGGCCCATGTCATTTATGAAGAGTTTTAAACAAATTACATTATCTCAATCAGATTATTCCCTGGTAAAGTGACATCGTAACTGCATTTTTATGTCATGCTTTGGGTATTACCAATTCTTGCCTTGCAGCAAGGGATCTGTCAAACTGGGCAAGCAATTGCTGAACAAGCACACATAATAAGAAAAATAAACACTACTTACGAAGAACAGCAAATGCGCTCGCTGAGCAAGCACACTTGCTGGCTGAGCAAGCACACTTCGTATAAACACTATTTAAGAACAACAATAAGTGTACTCCCTGAGCAAGCACACTTAACAACACCACTATTACTTTTAGTAAAGCTGTGTGCGGAGGGTTCTCACCAGAAAGCTGTTCTCCTCTCTGAGGGTAGCACAGGTCTTCTCCATCTCATCCAGCGCCCGCAGCAGCTCCGAGTTCTGCCGCACCAGGAAGCTGTAGTCCATGCCATTCTGGGAAGGACAATAAGAAAAACAAACCACTTCATTAACAAAATTTGCTGACTGCAAGCACTTCAACCGAGAGTCTAAGCATTTATATGGAGAAGGCTTCCACAATAGGAGTCAACTCGTTTATTTCAGTTCACCATCAACGTTCCGTCAGAGGTGGATTCCTGGTGGCTTGTCATGGGTTGGTAATGGTCCTTTTATTTTAAGGGGAATGCTTGCTATGTATATGAGCTTTACAGTGTAACTAGTCTCTGCTAACTGCTATGGTTATTTTCTACATCCATTCTTTTCTCATGAGCTGTATATTGTGTGTCATATAGTACTTTGTGGTTTATTTGTTCATAGGTTGATGACAAACCAAATAGTTGCAATCCCAGGGTCTACCAACACTGTGCCCTTGAGCAAGGAACCATGAGTTGCACCACCCCCCAAAAATGTTTTAGTCCAATTTAGTCTGGGAAAGAAGACTCTGCTTGAAGGCAGTATATCCTACACTTGTGGTCATAACTAAACTACTCTACAACAAACTACTGACCTCAACATAGCCCTATAGATAATCGGTGCTGCAGGGCTGACTCCCTCCTCCTCCTCCTCCTCCCTTCACTTCACAGAGCAGACTACAGAGCTGCAAGTCTGATTGATCCATGACTCGCTGTAATAATGAAGATAAATTTCCCCGACACAGGGCTCCAGAGAGCTGTCCTCAGGTAGCCCCGGCCCAGCCTGATGGCAGCCTGACAGACAGCTCATCTATAAATGCCCTGAATAAGCCTCCGGCTTGATGAATAGCACATCAGCTCTTTGGGCCAACACCATCGTCTTACAGTGCGGTCTGTTAGATTATGCGCTGCCTAATCAGCATGATGGTGTATAAAGATTTAAAGACAGAAGAAGTGACCGAAAGATAAAGAACAGGAAGTGATGAGGCAGAAACGATAAAAAGAATTAAGTACATTGTAGAGTTATAAATGGTAGCAGCTTCATGTTTTTAACAAAGCTTTGTGCCAATTTTCTACCAGTTACCAGTAACTACACTGCCAAAGCAGAAAGTCAGTGCCCTGTCTGTTTCCTCTTCTAATTTCCGCTATGTCAAGCACCCCCCCTTACACACACACCCCTCACACATACACACACGCACGCACACACACACACACACACACGGGCCCTGGGTACAACCACAACATGCTCACGACCACCAACGGCAGCTCTGGCCGAGGCCAGCTGGATGGGCTGCAGCCCTTTGGTCTCCATACGCCCCTAATGCTGCAGATCCTGAAGCACCGAGGGAGGGGCATGTCAATGCCAGCTGGAGAGGGCTGCTACTATGCCCTCTCTGCAGCCCCATAGAAATAAGGAGAAAGACAAAGAGAAAGGGGTGATGGGAAGAGAGGGAGAGGGCAAGAGAGAGAGAGGGGCATCAGAGAGATAGAGGGCACACACCACATTTTTATGGAGATAGGATTCAATACTTATACTTGGCAAGGCACAACGTGTTATATGACACACAGATGTACCCAGTTGGATAAGCAACCAGTGCCAGCCATAAAAACAGATCGTAACATGGTTGCCATCACTGGTGACACGCGGCATCATATGGAATGCACTGTTGTATCAATGGGGGGCTGAGGACACTGTGATATTGACACCAGGCAATGACATGATGGTGTCAGTTTGGCTCTGAGCCTTCACTAAGTCAAAGAGTATTTAGCTAATCATTATTTACATATCAGCCATTGCAGAGCACTCAAAAGCCTCACATTCCATTTTTTTTAAAAGTAAAATGAAAACATTTAAGTTTAAGAGTGAAAATTACAACAGGCTCCTGTGTTTAGACTGATAAATAACAGAAGGTGCTATCAAGGTGAAGGCTATAAGACACATGGAACAGAGAATCCAAAGTAATTCTTTTAAGGCAAGGCAAAAACTGTATTCAAGATCGACAAAAATAAAAAGTCCACACACTAAGAGCTCCAAAATGTATAAAAAGGTTTTAATCACCACTGATGTATTCAATTCATGCGGCCAAGTACTAGTGATGGAGAAAGGTGAGTAAACTAAAGATTGAAGGGTTTGTAAACTAGACTATGCACTGCACTTTACCACTGCACACACAAGTCAGTAAGTGAAGTGTATTAGTTTATTTAAAGTTTAATTTTTAAAAATTTTTTTTAAGTTTTGCACTCTGGTAAGTTAAGTTCTTTTAAAACTTTAATAAACGGCATTTACATGCATGTACCCTCCACTACACTACTGCAGGTAACACTATCAGTCACACTCCAGTTATCACTAGAGATCATGTGCTCATCGTGCCTACAGCTGTGGGCTTTTGTTAATTGTGTAGCCAAGGAGGCTCATTAGAAACCGGGCCGACGGAGTGCTTCATCAGTGCCAATCTGGTGCCAGTAATCCCAGCTGGCCCAGAGTGAACACATACACAGGCAGCAGACACAACATCCGGACTGCCAACACACACAGACCAAACATTTCAGTTGCAGCCACCATCTGTGGTCGCATGTGTAATTGCATACTAACACAACAAGGATTTTTTTTTTTTCCAACAAACCATGCAACCTAACTATAACAGTCAAAACAATCAACCATTAAGAAAAAACAATCCACTTGAGATGCAAGAAATGTCTCTGTATCGCTATTTACATGAACCCTCTTCACCTCATGGCCCTCAAGTACCACAAACCGCATACAAATGAGTACTCCCACACCATACGCTGGCATATCTGTGGATTGATTGACAAGCTGATGTGAATAAAGTCGCTCAGATGTGAGTGATGGTGCCTGGGCCTGGTGAGGCGGTGCTGTTTTTGCGATTGATCAATGTCTGCCTATTCGCAGGAGCATCAGCACTTTGGTCCTTCCTCGTCACATGCACTGAATCTAAAACTTGTTTGTTAAGTTAATGGTGTTCTACATTTAAAATAAATAAAGACCAACAGGATTTTATATGAACGGGTTTAATACCATGATCGTAACATCAGAATTGTACAGAACTGCTCTGATTGATACAAAAGAAGCAATTTTTTGCATTTTATATGAACAGTTTTAATAAGGAAACAACATTCCAATATATCAAAGCCTTCCGGGCTGCTTCACTGATGCTACTCCTCTGATGTATGGCCATACCTACTGACATAAAATGCAGATACAGTTTTAAATCAATTCTGAAATACCGACATATCAGGGTATTATGTCAAGAAAATACTGGGGTATGAAAAATTGCACACCGCCCCAAGGCTATATCAAAGCCTTCATGAAAGGACAAGGAGAAGAGGGCAAGCGAAGAAGGGCAAGCGAAGAAGGCCAGATGCACACTGCGGCAGACACCCCAGTACATCACAGGAACAGAGCTGACACAGCGGAAGGTCCCAGGAGCTGTGCTCTTTTATTTTATTTTTTTAGGAGGAGGCTGGGGTGGGGGTGCAGACAAGCGTGATAAGAGAATGCATTCATCAGAGTCTGGACTGCCACACAGTAATTCCCCTGAACACCCTTTTTCTCGGCACACACATCTCCCCTCAAGGCAGGGTGGAGGAGGAGGTGGGCGAGACCCAGGCAAGGCGGGTCCTTGAGAGGCGGCCCCTCTGGGAAGAGTTATTAAAGCCAGGCTACTACCTGTCACTCGCTACTGCCCACTCCAACAAACAGAGCGACACTATCGATTCCTCCACCCCCCCCACTGTCCCTCCCACACCTCTTCTCCTGCTCACATAGAGCATCCTCAGATCTAAGGCCACAGACCTCATTCACATTCACTGCTTATTCATTCAGAGGGCCATATTGTAGTTTGATACAGTTCTCCATCAGGCAACTCTACTAAGGCACCAACTTGCCTCCACCAAATGTTTTGGTTGTGTGATTTTTCAATCAGCTTTATCTGGCTGAAGGCAGGTCCAAAGGTTTTAAAATTCACACAAAGTATTTACCCACCAGGAAGTGTATATATATGCCTGTAGAGAGTAGCTGGACTCCACACAAAGCTGGTCCATACAAAGCATACACAGACCTCAGGGCAGAAATCTCATTCACCTTCACCGCCCATTCATTGTGAAGGCCAAACCAATCCACTCCACGTGACAACTACCTCTCTGAAGCCCTTCTCCTTGCCCTAGGCCTCCTGCCTGCTGACCGCTCGCTTCCAGGGCAGAGGTCCCCATGTGGTTGGTGTGCTACTCCGATATGTGGCTCAAGAGCAGCCACTCTGGCAAAGGAGGCTCCTCTGACTGATCAGGTAATGAACACCCCCCGCTGTTAGGTCTGGCAAGTGGCCCCCAGCATTAGTGGATGTGTTAAACTGCTGTGTGTGCTACAGGCAGGCAAGGCAGGCTGGCCACAGCGAGCTCACAACGGGACCCCCTCAGCACACAACGCACACAACACACACACACACACACACCCCCTAACCAAGCATCCCAGAGGAGTGCAGGTGTCGGGGACAGACTGGAAGTGTGTAGCTGGGAGTGCTGACTGCCGTCTGCCTGCCTCCCTTCCTCACGATCAAACTGTGCGCCAGGCTGCAATCAGGGAGGATGCAAAAAAAGAAGAAGAAAAAAAAAACCACACACACACACACACATAATTGAAGGCTGCGTGGCCAACAAAAGCATGCCCTGCCAGGACGACAGCGGTTTCCATGGCAACACTTTTCCAGAGGAGGCGGTTGTACTGTAGGCGAGAGCCCTGAGTGTGGACATTCTTCAGCACGAAAAAAAAAAGGGGGGGGTGGGGGGGGGTCAACTGCGGTCTTGTTCGTTATCGATTGTAATTGAGCTGGCAAAACATTTCAGATGTTGGAATTGGGCAAATCTAACACGACAATTCAGGGAGGGAAAAAAGGACACAGCTCCTCACTGTATTTCACACAGGCACATAAAACAGAGAAATAACAAGCCAGAATTATTTAACATCGCAATCCTGTGCCGACAAACTGAAGATTACAAATGTGAATAAATGATTTAAATTCTTAAATTATTTTTTCCACAAAGGAGAGAAAATGAGACATCATTTCCCTCTGCCTTTTTCCCTCTGCCTTCATCACTCCGATAAAACCAGCGACTTATGACTCTTATCCACAACATTTAGATGCTTATTTAATTCATTTTGGAATGACTTGAGTCACACACAACGTGCAATTTGATGTTCTTAATGACACAGAATGTAGAATAGAAGCTTTCTTTTGACGTGCATAAACCCTGAAGTTTGACCCAGAAACATGAAAATAAGTGACTATGGAGAAGAAAGCGGCACTCTGAGCATCCCTGTCTCCTGTCAAACGTTCAATGTCAGGCACAGCGTCACACTCGCTGAGATCTGGGTCAATGAACTGTACAAGAGTGTGTGTGTGTGTGGTGCAGTACATGTTGGGGTACCCTGTTTGACATCTAACACAATGAAGAACTGAGACAGGATGAAAGGAGGAGAATGACAAGCTTATTTCAAGGGTACACAAACACACAGAAACACACACACACAGCTTTGAATTCCCTGCATGGTACGCCATGTCTACCAAGCTAAAAGCTTTCCCCTTCAAAAGTGCAGTTGCCATACCAGATAAGCAGGCAAGGACTGAAAAAGAAGAGGGGAGAAGAAAAAAAAAAACGAAATATAAAACTATTTTGAAACAGATCAGGTACACAACCACTGCTTCAGCCATTCAAAACAGAGCTGCTGTTGGAGATCTGGAGACTGGCATTAAGACTGATAGCTTTGCAATCACATTTCTCATCATTCAGTTGGATGTCCTGCCCTTAATGCTATAATTTCAGTGCTTCCGAAATACAGAAGTGTCAAGCAAAAATTCAGAGATGGTATTACGGAAACCTTTATTAAATTGATTTTTGACTTCAACACAAGATGTACTACTGACACTGAATATAATGGTGCTCCTTAATGTTGTTTGAATTTCATTGATAATGCCCTTATCTATGAAAAGGTAAAAAAATAAGCCATTTTCAGACACACAACAGGGTTGGTACGGAGACAAGAGCCCAGGATAAGGCCCTTGGCACTGCAGACCATCAGGATCATCTACATCCTTCATACTCCACTCTTCCATATCACCCCACAATCAATTTTTAATCTCCCTACTGAGGTATATTTCATGGCCAAGGACATTCCTGATTTATAATTTAATACGCTTAAACAACTGCATATAAGGCCATCATGAGGATCTGTTGAATCTTGAATGAAACTTGACATGAATCCATATGTTGTTTTGTTTGACTAATGCCAGCAGGAGACAGACATAAGATTACCTTACTCTATCAGTATGTCAGCTATGTGCAGTGAGGAAACGCCTCAAAAGTACACAGTACAATCCAGCATTGAAGCACAAATGGTGAAAACGTTAAATACAAATACAGGGATAAGCACAGTGGTGGTGCAAAGATGGGTTCTGCTTATCCAAGGTGTCTCAGTTGTGCATGAGTCACTGGAAGCCCACATATGATGAGTTTGTCACTGTCGGTTTAGAGCACTGAAAATGCATTAGAATATCCATGGCTTTGCACTGCAGGTGGTTGAATACAGCATTACAGTCCCAAAGGTGCAACTTCAGCAGGAACACTGCGGTGTGGAAGTCTATTCATACGGTGACAAATAAATGTTGTCTCTATATTACGAGCAACAATGGAAGGCAACAAAGGGAGACACGCATACGTGTAGGATGTCTGAGGGAGCTACTGTGTGCAGGATGTTGATGAATAGCATGTTCACACGGAGAGCAGGCACATGTGCAACACACACCCATGTTGGGCTGGATTATGCTAAACACCCATAGGGCTGGGCTGACACATTAATGTCTGGCTGCTCCCCACAGGATTCACCCCAAAATCCCAAGCATCAGCGCTTTTCTTCCCGTGCGGGAGCGTACATGCATGGGGGATTGTTTTGAGATGGGAATGTCTGACAGTCAATAATGGGGGAAAAAAGAGGAAAAAAAGGCAAAAAAAAGAAAAAAAAAAAAGGTTTCGACTGATAAGCCTGGATTTCCACCGAGACTCTTCGAAGCCCGTTTCTCAGAGAAAGACATAGTGTCCACAGTGGTGCTCTCTCTCATTGTCTCCTCTGCTCGTTCTTTTTTTCTCTTCAAGTAGGCCCTGAAAGGAAGGTGGCAGAAAAGCAAAAGCTTTGGGGGAAAGAAAAGCTAAGGTGCGGTACACTTTCATTCGATTCACAAGCTGTACTGACCAGTGTCCTTTCACAGAGGCATCCTGGGAAAACTCTAGAGCTGGACACAAAGGGGCCTCTGGCCAACTTCACCAAAAGGGAGACAAAAGCAAAAAACAAACTGGGAATTTCTGGCTCAGTTATTAAGTAGGGCTGCCCTCCCACCACAGAAACTGTGCCCTGTGAAAAATAAACAAGACAACAGGGAGCAACACTGGAGGTGTGTGCTGAGGGACTCATCACATGTAATGTGACGTGCAATAATCGGTCCAGCCCACACGTGTCACTCACCAGTGGACGAAAAACGTTTGTGTCGTCATATTCACCGTGATGGTGATGGAATAAAAGGCACTTAATTTCACTGGTACCATAGATCATGACTTATTTAGTGGTCGTTTCTGACTTGCTAAAATGAAACCAATGATGGATGTTCCACCCAGGGCATGCAGTAAGCCATTTGTCAACATGCCCCCAGTGGGTAGAAAAAAATACTTTAGCGACTCATGGATGCATGCCCAAATTGTACTTTTTTTTTTTTACTTATGGCCAGGAAACAACCTCTATTTCAGTCTAACTGTTTTAGGCACTGAGGGACCCCCAGATAATTCACCGCCTCTTTAATTAAGCCAACCGAGAGGAAGGAAACAATAGCCCTGGAAAGGGGGGCAGGAAATAATTGCATTCCATCAAACTGGGTACCATGGAGCACTGCTGACTCGTTAAGACGGAGGCCCAAATCAATGGTCCTCTCTGTGCCATTCCTGTATCCATACGAGATCATTAGCTCCATAATGGGGTTGCTTGTAATGCTCTGCTTCTAGCATGCCTGTTTGTGGACAACTGACAAGCAGTGCACTAAAGGCTGAGAGTTTTGAATAACTGCTCTGTCCTGTTTGGATCTTACTGTTGTAACGAACTTAAAATATGCAGCGTAGTTGCTCTGTGAAAACAAGTACATGCACAGAAAAGCCACTGGCTGAGAATAACTGGACAATGTGGGCTATTTTATCAAAGGTGAATTTGAAGTGAAAATACAATCAGAATTGAGATGTGTTGATTAAATAACCAGAGTTGCCTGTAGAGTACAAGAAGAGTGCAAGTTTCTCATATGAAGCCAGGTGGTGCTAAAGTTAAACCACTGGCTAAACTATTTGCTTTCAACTCACAGACACCTACGACCACACCGAACTAAAACCTTTCAGCCAACACAACAGAGCTCTCCCTGTTGTCTCCTAAAGTAACTGTCATTTTGTCGTACTCCATACTCTGGTAGCATCATTACCGTCTACCGTTAGGGACTATTAGGACTCAGTTCTTGGCCTGACTTACTTGGCTACAGCAGGACCTTCTCTATACCTTTTCTTGTTAGTAACTGCCCATTTAAGCCTGACGAAACACAATGAGGGAAAAGCTCTTTTGCAATATTGCCAAAGGTACAGGAAAAAGGAGGCACCTTAGCCAGCCAAAAGTTTACATGCAAGACAGATCACTGCAACTACAGAATGCCAAAGAGCAGTTGAAACAATACTGTAAATAATAATAAAATAATAAAAGCTTAAGGCTTAAAACAATGGTAAGTTTTTTTCCCCTCAGCTTAAGTCAGTGCCAACTTGCAGGAACAAATACTGAGGAGTTTTAAAATTCCAATTAGGTATGATGAAATACAACACATGAGCACGAGCAACATGAGATATAAGACATGTGAAAGCCAATAGCACCTTTATACACAAACATCTTCAATGTTGGTCTCTCCTGACAGGTAATGCTTGCAATCCAATACTGTACAAAATAAAGGCGTGTGTAGCAAATAAGTCTCCATTGTACAGTATCGCCCAACAGAGATTACTGGTGATAAAAACAGCAGAGTGGTTACACAGAGCATCCACAGTTTACCAGTACTTTGTGAAGCACTGTTGAGAAAATTTCTTTTTAACCAGCAATTTTTTTACAGCCATTCATGGCTCTCAGAGGGTTAATTTGAAATAAATGGGATGGTGGTGTTTTGCTGGAGCTTAGATTAACACTTGTACAGCCATGGTGTAAACCCATTACATGGCCACTGTGGATCCATTAACCACTGTGAGGTGACTGGAGATTAGAAATTTTGCTAACAGGGGTTATTTTTCTCAAGTCAATTATGATGGATGGTTTTAATTTGACAGAGGTTGTGCCTGACTGATGATGGAGAATAGGTAGTCTGTAAGAGGTAGATAAGTGAATGGGTGTTTGGAGGGGGCAGTCCATAAATGTATGGGACCGTCTGTAGACAATGGGGTTCCATTCTACGAAATGGTACCCAGAGCTAGATCTCATCCCTCACTTCAATCGAATTAATTGTGATCTTTGATTCTTCCATTAAATTCATCCATTAGAGACATTTGAAAAGATAGCAAACTGAAAATGTGCCTCACAGAGATGGGGGAAAACAAAAACGCGGGCCTCAGTTACATTCCTCTGAAGCGCTCTATTGTGATTCTGATCTGCATAACAATAGGACACCGCTCACTTTTACCATCATGCCGGCTTTGCCGCCCCCCCAACGCACACAACATTCCTCCTCAAGAGAATTCCCATTATTGCTTCCGCTTCGTCGCCACTGCCTGGCGTTGGTCACCCGGGATGAGAGCAGATTTCATTTTTGCCACATAAATTGGATCACGGTGAGAGGCAGTGGCAGCGATGGATGCCCTGTGCCTTAGGTGAGCTCCATGTCTGAGGAGCATAGCCTGGAGCTACAGTATGAAGGGTTCTTAATAAACAACCAGTGCCTCCAGATTTGATTCCTTTATCCCCAAGATCAATTTAATATTTAGGCACAGACGTCAGTAATTAAATTGCCCCAACCTTCAGTACTCCCCTTCAAGGTTTTCAAAGACATTTACCTGTTTACCATCTGATATATGTCGGGTACAATGCAACTGTCTTTGTCCCGAACTGCCCTTCAAGGCATTTCTTTGTTTTGCAGGTTCTCTTTTTTTTGTTCTGGGTCTACACATTGAGCCACAAAAGCTAGCCAAGGATAAAATTGACTTAAATATTCATTGTAACCTGAAAAGAAATCCCACTTGTCTTTAACATGGTCTTACAATTTTCTTTGTTCAGCAGAGCTTCAAACAGGGCCAACAAAAGCCTGCAGCAGCAAAATTTGATTTTTTCTGAGCACTTGGGAAAAGAAATCATTTAATGTCATATTTGAACAGTGAAATAGCGTTAAGTTATTGGTTTGTGTTCTGTATATGCCCAGCTGAATGTGCTTTATGACCAACATGTTCTTTAAAGCCCACTGGCTGGCTACAGTTGCTTAGAGGGACTCATATGGGAATCACTGACAGATCTGATCTTTTCAGTTTAGGTTTAGATGCTGGTGTAGGCAAGTAGAGTGAAGCCATTTCACTTATAAACAGCCCAAAAGTAAAGGCATATGCATTATAGGTTGGACACATCTGGATTACTTTGGATACTTTACTTTGGACAATTCATTCTGAAATTAAAAATCTGAAAATTTGACTTCACATTTTATGGTGTACACACTAATCCTTACCACAAAGTATTCAACAGTCAAATATCCCCATTCAAAGACGGCTGACATAACAACTGTCTCTAAATTTCAGGATATATCTATAGGCTACGGAACAGGAAAGACCAGTAATTAAGTTACCTGCTAATGCTTGACATGCAGTGTGTCAAGCCAGCTTGCCTTCGGATCAATAAATGCCCCACAGATACCTGCATGTCAGACATAGTAATTTACCAATTAGGATTACACACGCTCAACATTAGCGCCTATACAGTCTATGGCTAGCGCTTGTATTCCTCTGGGGTGGCAACAACTTCAAGCAAGACAAATAAATCAATGTCTACGCATACAAAAACAAGGCAGGTAATTTAAAGGGTTGTGGTATTATTTTAAGAGGCCTGATCTTTTTCAAAACCATGTTATTGACTTTTCTTTTCAAGCATTGCTCTGCAGAGAAACATCAGTGAAGGCAGAGTACTCTGTAGTGGAACAGATCAAAAGGTTTTATGTCCACAGTCTAATGTCTAAAATCACATTAGTGACTTTGATTAACATGTTCCTAGCTGCTGGTTTACAGATGTTTACGAGAGACCACACGCATGCTGTTGCCCACAACACATTAAAGTCAAATGGAAACCAAATAATTGATCTTCCTAAGCAGACACAGTCCATAGCAGTCATTTGAGAACTGAATCTAATGAAATGGCTTAACATTCACAGACCTGCCCAGTCTTAATATAGAGCCAGCATCTCCACTGAAACTCCCTAAACAGAACAGATTCTCTGGGGATATGGTATGACCTCACACGACAGACATGGTTTGGGGGAGTAGGCTTCATTTCCAATTCAACTAGAAACACTGACAGGCCAAAACAAGCCATGCACTAGTAACAGTTTTTCACCCACCATTAAGCAATGGAATATGTGACATTTTGAATTCTGTTACCTTGTAAATGACATGTGGGCAAAATGTTTCTGCTGGGCGACTGGGAGCCACAATTTTAAATCACCTGCCTACATTATCACAATTTATGGAGATGTCAGAGTTCTAGATCTGCCAGGAAAACAGCTTCATGCCCTTGAAGAATAGTCCAAGGTGATTTAAAGTAGGTCACCATAATCATACTGAACATTCTGTAATAGCTTATAATAATTGGTAAGAAATGCCTTTTTCTTTTCTTGGTCATGCAACATTTATAATTTTTCCTCCAATAAGAAAATGTGCAAATCTTTTTGCATCTGTTTTGGTCTCCAATGAATTAATCAATACATGTGCTACTTGTGTGATTCCTGAAGACCTACAATGACTGAGCATCCACTCAAGTACTCACATTTTAAACGTGAATACTTTCTTTTTACTTTAAGTTTATTAAAACACACATAATAGTTCAAGTAAGGAAAAAATAATAATATCTGAAAACTGAAACATTTTGTTCCACAAAATGCCCAGTGACCACATAACCCTACAGTGTATTAAAACCTCTTCACCACACAAACATCTGCTCTGGAAGATAGCAAAGTGGTTATTTTTGAGAGTGGTTATTTCCAGTATATTATGCCTTTTTATACTGTCGCCTAAACTATATTTTTGAACCATATTTAGTCTACACCACCACTGAGGCGACATATCTACCTTGTGATATAAATTTAGCTATGGCCTGCTAATCGCAGACTCAGCAGTTTCTCCTCGCCATTCATCTTCCCCTTTGAATGTGGGTCACGATCATGCTGGATGTCTCTCTTGACAGCAGTTGGCAAATGCCAAGTCTTCTTGGTCCCAGGCGACATTTTCACTGTGTATAAAATATTTTTTTACCACAAGATGACAGCTCCTCCAGTTATAGGTCAAGTGCCCTCAATACACTCAAAAAAACTATTAAGTAGGCCTGAGAAACCCCTTCAGTTTGACACGTCTTATGTAGTCAAAAGGGATTGTAAGCCAAAGCCCAATTAACATTGCCTTATCAGGTCAAAGGCATGTCTGTTCCCTCCCACTAGAGCTCGGCCAAAACCACAGGATTTCTGAAGTAATTTCCAGTGAGATGTGGCAATGACAACCTATAAGAGCAAACTGCTCCTTCAAGATTAACCCTTTTCTGTGTAACTGATGAAGACTTTATTAACAGTTAAGTAAAAAATCACGGAGAATAAAATTCTAAATAAAGAGGGAGGAACATGAGATCATCATATCCTTTCCACAGAAAAAAAAACTTGAGAAGCCCTTAATAATGAAATCAGCAGTAGTCTGCTTTCACGCTGTAGGTGTTAATATCGCTAACCCATCACTTTCAACCCTCATCTATTAATCATAAGGCAGACCTCTTCAACACCACCTCGCTTCTCCCCTATGATTTGTCATGGATCCACTGCCTGTGGCCACCTCAGAGCGACTGTTTAGCGGCTACCGTGGAGCTCGGCGACCAAACAATAGGCCCCCTTCCGCCACTCTATTCACTCCTCCGAAAATCACTTCCCCTGCTCCCGCCTGCTCGCCAACACCTACCAGGCATGCTCTTTTCCTCCCAGCTTCCACCCTTCCACCCCCTTTCCACACACCACTGGCTCCAGTGGATGGGCTCTTAGACTGTGGCCGTTTTCCCTCGGGCTCTGGCTAAAATTAAAATGGCCAATCTGCCCATGGCCCCAGGTGCCGGCTTATGGCCGTATGTTTCGGGAGCATCTGTAAAATTAGGGTTTTTTTGGGGGGACACGAGGGGGTCCTCCCCCGACAAAGACTCTTTGCAGACTGGCTAATCTTTGTCCTTGAGCAGTTAACCACCGACTTTAGAACGGAATCAGGATTCGGATCATGGCACACGTGTGCCAGGGTAGAGCATCCCAAAAGAAGACCACAGGGTACCCATTTTAATTTTGGCCAAGGAGAAGTAATAGGCATCCATTAATGTCTGAGCATCCCAGTTCGTCTTGACCTTCAGCTGAAGGAGAAAAGCAAAGCCTGCAGACCCAGCAAATTCCCTGCGTATTAAAAAACTGCCATTCCTCTTACTCCAGCTAAACAGATGTCTTAATTTATGCAAATGCATTGCCACATGGCCATAATTAAGTGTCTTATTTTTCAACAGTATACTGTCAACAGAAAAAACAGCCACAATTATAATACCATTACTGTGTAAAATGATATGTGGGCTGAGGGTGAACCAGATAAGATAAACAAACAAATAAATTAAATCTGTGCCATAACCACTTAAACTACCCCCATCAACCGTTCTGCTAACGGAGCCTCTATGGAATCTCCATGTGGAAAAGCTGGTGGCAAATTGGTTATGGCATCTCAACCATTCGTCCTACAAATCTCCTCTCAATTAGGAGAGGGGGGTGTATCTGACTAACCACCCACACCCTCCACTCCACCCCCCCGCCTGAACCCCTCTGCCCTTACGGCCCAGTAATAATTGCTCATACGGCACGTGCCAGCAGACGGCCTGGTCATATCACAGGCGTTGCTGAATAAACACAACCCCATTTACCACCACAAGGTCACACACGACGTGTCCCACAAGCCACGCATGAGCCGTCTGGAACCCCTTTCAAGCAGGGGAGAAGGCAAAGACGACAAAAGAGGTCATCGAATTATTCCATTAACTGCCGAGAAGCCATAAAATTAGGGCTTTGCGAATTTGGCTGAGCGGATATTTTGAGGGTGCACCCCCCTGCCCGACTGCCACATCTTCAAAATCTTTAGGCTTCAAAAGGATGTAAAGCCTTAATCCGGACAGAAGATTCAAAGACAACTGCAGATCCCCCTCAACCCTGTTTCAGTGCTGCATGGCCAATGTTCAATTCCGTTGATCTATTCAATAAAATTAAACCTAAAAAAAAAACTAAAACGAAATAACAAATCTAGCCATTTGTACCTTTACAACACAAAACAGAATAATACGCTCTTACGTAACGACATACAAGTCACTCTGACAGGCTGATTACACAAATTATGTTTAGGATGATGCAACCACTGAGATTATACAGCAACCTTGAGAAATCAAGTCACAGGCTGAAACATAAGGAACAACAAAGCTCAACAAAGGAGTGCGGAGTGCAGTGCGCCAGGGTAATTCCAATCAGCCCTAAGCTCCTTGAAGCACTGCGGCAGGTGTACAGGTTGAAAGCTGGCCCCAGGAACAGACCACAGGCTGTTCACCTGCTGTGCTGCTGAGTCTGCTTGCCACTCAGATAGGCAGGCTCTTGAAGAGGGCAAGAAAAAAAAAAAGTGTCTCTCTCTTTCTCACTGTATGACATGTAGTCTAGACATAATGAATGACTGACCCTGGAGCTTGTTCAAGGAGATCGGCAGCTCGTAGCTTAATCCACTGGGGTTGAGATATTTTAAGGTGCTCAGCAGCAACCTGTCACTAAACTTAAAGTAAAAATATGACAGCTTTGCCACATGAAGCAGATTCTGCTCTATATGCAACACTGACAGAATAGAGAATGGTGATAGGCTGGTTTGGTTGAGTCCATTTCTGTTACAACACTGAATGCCACAGCATATCTTACTATTTGATTACCAGAGTGTGACCTTCCCAAGTTAGCATTAAAGCTTATGGGTCACATAAAGCACACAGGTCACGCTGCCTGACCTTTGCGTCTGAGCTCATTTTCCTCAGTTATCCATCTTGGTTTCAAACGGTCTCGGACAGGCCTGACCTCAAGGAAGGCAAGAACAAGCCGACTAAATCTGCAAGCCGGAATGAAAAGGAATTAAACAAGTCCCTCAGCCAGACACGTGAAGGGTGCGTTCACCGTTCACCCAGCGTCAATCAGTGCAAGTGACCTCCATTTCATAATAAACAACTCGCTCTTGTCCGCCAACACGCCCGCCCCCTCATACATCACTGTCACTGATGCGACGACAAGTGCTCTTGCCACCGACACCCCTAGCAGAAGAGCAGAGGATTGGGATGCACAGCAGACAACAATACCGGGTTGTCAACAGCAACATTCAGACACTCATAAGAGCAGAGAAGAGCAGATGTATGACTGGCGGATACACAGCAGACAACTCCACAGGGCTGTCTACAGTAGCATTTAGACAGACAGACAGACAGACAGACAGACAGACAGACAGACAGACAGACAGACAGACAGACAGACAGACAGACAGACAGACAGACAGACAGACAGACAGACAGACAGACAGACAGACAGACAGACAGACAGACACACACACACACACACACACACACACACACACAAGAACATAGCAGATGCGGGACTGGAGGATACGCAACACAGGGCTGCCGTCACAGACATGTGGTCCATCAAAGAAGAAAAATCATTAGCAATGATGTTGGAGAGCAGCTCTGTCTCCGTCTGTGTTGATCATGTATCAGTCTTCATTTGGGGAATCATTTTTAGGACGGAAGCCAAGTGCGCCGCCATAAGTTTGGGACGCAGTTTTGTTCTCACCGATCATTTAAGGGATCATTTTCAGGACGGAAGCCAAGCTGGCCGTCATACGTTTTTTTGTGTGCAGCTTTGTTCTTTTGTTCTGGACATGCAGCCAAAACAACCTTGCTTTGTTCATCGTACTTAAGCACAGGACAAAACACTGAAGGGTAGAACAGCATGTATGCAGGGAAGTGAAAATCAAAAGTTGATACATAATTAGGAGTCAGTAGGGGGCGTATCATAGACTATAACAAAGCAGATGAGCATTGCAATAAACAAGCTGTTCATCATTTCAACGGGCTGCAGTCATCTCATATTTTATGACCCAATCTTCAAAAAAAAAAAAAAAAAACATAAATGGATGCACAGACAGTTACAACTAACCACTCTTTATATACAGAGTAGTTATTTGTGTTGACCCCTGTAAAAGTTTAGGGTGCTGAATCTGCTTATGTGGCTGCAGGAATCACCGCATGAGTAAGCAGCCGAGGGTCATTTGTCCAGACAGAGAGCAGACCGCACAGCGACCAGTCTCCACTCCTGACAGGGAAAGGGCAGGCAGCCCATGCTTACACCATCCGGTCAGCATCTATTCCTTTGTGCTGCTATTCTTATAAAACACCATCATCTCACGCACATATGTAACATTTGTACACCACCAAATACTAGCTCTTTTCATATCAAACTCCAGTCCAATAACATGCTTAAACCTCTCTTATGACTAAGACATATGTTTTGTGTTCCAAAAAAAAGATGTTACATCTTACAGCAAAAGCTAGGGTTTTATAAGGTGCATCAGGAAGCATACTCCTGTATCTAAGTAAGAGCAGTCAGAACCCAATAATTCTGTGCTTTCCATCCACTTTGACTGCTCACCATCCAACTGCTATGCCCCGTCGTCATCATCATCATGTAGGTCTTTGTGTGTCTCCTCACAGAGGACATGATTCACAACCCATTGGGATGCGGGGAGGGCAAGGTAAGTGAAATGTCAGTGAAATGTCAGCGAGGGCAGGCTGTCCCCTCGGAGGGTCGGCGGGCCTGTGAGTGACCGTCTGTGCGGGCTTCTGGGCCGGCCCATCCAGCGGAATGCTAATGCAGACGGGGAGTCCCCGACCTACTGTCTGAGGCAATGAGGGGTTAAATGAGCTCCTAATGAAGCAAACGAGATGTTCATCACCCAGAGAGGGAGAGAGAGGCAGAGAGAGAGAGAGAGAAGCTGAACAGAAAGTGGCAAATAAGGTTGCAATACTATAAAAAACTAAATGCACATGCAGGCACACGCAGGCACACACACGCACGCACGCGCACACGCAGGCACGCACGCACACACGCACGCACGCACACACACAGGCACACGGAAAAATAAAGATGAAAAGCAGGGAGTGAGAGAGACAGATAGTCAGAGAGAGCAAAAACCAAACAGAGAGAAAAGGAGCGGATGGCAGGTTGTGTATGGATTAAGGTTTTTTTGTATTATATTGCACACACCCTCTCTGGAGAAAAAGAGACACTTTTCGTAGGTGCAATATGACAGCAATACTACTACCATAAACAGTGATAAAAAACACAACAGTGCTCCCCCATTTTCCCCCTTAGTGAGGCACAGTTTGTTAGAGTGATGTGGCTGCTGGAAAACGATACAGCGTGCCATTCATCTCCGCTGACAGGCCACGGGCTTTGAATTATAAGGAGCATAACAAATGCAGGGCCATATGTGCTGACTATAACGCACCCAGAAGCGGGGCAATCCACCGGAACAACGCAATTGTGGTGGTGGGTTATCCTCTGCCAACTAATATTCACTCTCTCCTAAAAGCAGGAAATATAAATAACAACCGTTCCACAGAAGGGAAAGTGGGACAGTGGTATATTAACACAGTTTGAAGGCGAGGAGCTCAAAGGAGAATAGGAAGAAAAGTCCCTTGGAGAGATAACGAAAATGAAAAGGCACACTGCGTGTGTGCCTGTGTGTGTGGCTGTGTGTGTGGCTGTGTGGGATGTGGAGGTGAATGTGCACCTGTGTATCTGTTTACAGAGCCCCCTCCGTAAATACCAATAAAAGAGAATTTTTTGCCTCTCTGGCTCCTAGTTGTACACAAGACAATGCTTGTGTGGGTTGGATTTTTTTTTTTATTATTATTGTGGCGAATTATACTACAAATTATGCCCTAGGGGTGGGTGATATGGCCTAAAATTTATATTGCGGTATAATTTGAGCCATAGCTGGTACACTATATTGTGAATACTTTAAAGGCATTGTAAAGGCATTATGCCCATAGTAAAGGCAAGCAGAAAGTTGTGTTCTAAACTATTAATATACAATATTCAGGAATGTTGCTTCAATAAAATATATTGTGCGAAACTGAGAAAAGTTTGTTAGTAACTTAATTTCCAAGCAGTGTAAAATTAGGCAATTTAAACAATTCAATGTAAATATTAAAATGAAACATCACTGTAGTGCAAAGCACTGCTTTCCCCCTCACTTTTCTTAAATAACACACAATGTGAACATGCAGATATGTAAATAATAAAAAAAACCAAGTACAACAGGTGCCTTTTGCCCAAACACAAAATTAAAAATGACTTAAAATGGGTGCAAAATCAACAATTAGCTTCGGAGACTTTAGAGGTAGATTAAACACTGCATATACTTGGGTAGATTAAAGACTGTAAACAAATAGCTTTAGTGCAGATTAGTGGCACAATGCAAGCACCTATGCTAGACAGTACTTCAAGTCAAATACCTTTCTATTCTCTAGATCAAGATAAAGAGCCTACTTGCGTTTGTTGCAGGTTTTGGTAAGAGTCATGCATTGTGATGATGTAATGACCCATCACTATAGGCCAGTATAATCAAAATCGCTATTGTTGGCCAAATTTGCATCGCATACCGCTTATACCGTGCACCCCTATTATGCCCCTACCACCCTTTTGTAAAGGTTTGAAGCTTTTGCTGTAAGATATGAAGGTGACAGTGAGGCGACGTCATCGTTCTCAAAAAAGCAGTGGTTTGCTTGTTCACATGACAACGCAACGGCGCCATTGTCAGACTTTTCTACTTTGGAACCTGTTCTTAAAAAATATTGTTTCAGGACACCCACAATGCTGGTGCCATGTGGATGAAGGGCCAAAATGCTAAAATAGTTTACCGTTTCGACCTAAAAATGTTCCCATGTGGACAGGTTCTTAATGGGGGAGTGCCAACATCTGCATATAAAAAAAGACTCCTCCCTCCCTGTGTTCCCTTAGTTCAAAGAGGGATAAAAAATAACCGAGTCTGACAAGTTGCAAATGGTTGTAATAGATACATAACAGACTCTTAACATTTTCAAAAGCCACATTGGAAAGTAGACTGAAGCCACATTGAAAAGAACGCCATGGACTTCTGCCATTACAGAAAATGCTTTAATGCACCAGGCTGTGGCCATGATGTGCATACAATAGGCAGACCGGACTGAAATAACAGGGGGAAGGAACAGGTACAAAAATGACCAAACAGACCTTTGATGCTGGTGAACAATAAAGACACAGAAGCCATGCGTCAGCACATCCTGCCATTATTCACCGGTGACCTTCCCACCCCTGCAGGAGGGAGAGCGTTGTGTCTGAGATGGCTGTCGAGAGGACCTTTGCCCGGTGCGCTGAGGGGATGTTTGGCCTGTCAGGTGGGGAGATGGCACACTAGGGAGGGAGACAAATATCGCTGCTGCTGCTGCTGCTGCTCTGATCAATTATTTACACTCATGGCTGATGTGGGGGGTAAATGCCCTCCGATATGCATTAGGCTGGTGTCCCCACACACACACGTGCATACTTCATATTCATCACACACAATTTTGGGTACACAAGAGTGGCCTTCTCTCACGAAACCAAAAGACCCAGTGAAATAGGTTTGTGTGTGTGTGTGTGTGTAGCCTAGTTTAAGATTTATAGCACTGATACAGCGAGAGAGACAGGGCATATTTTTCTTAAATGCACATCGGTGTGTTGGATTCCCTGGTCTTACCTCTCCATGCCTCTCTTAGGAACAGGAGGCTGGAAGGGGTCACGACGGAAATAGGATGCAATCATGTAGGGTCACCAACCCCACAGGGGCCGACCAAAAGAAGAACAAGACAAAAGCAGGAGGCCACATACTTCATCATCATCACATACTAAGCCTCAACAGAACAGCCTCTCACACCCACACACCTTCCTAAAAATGGCTCACCGCCTCCCGAAAAAAGCTCCTCTCCACGCTGGTGGCTGGGTTCCTGAATAAACACAAAAACCCCACATGCACCCGCTTCTGCGTGCAGGACTAAACAAACAGCACACACTGAGCAGCTGCCTGGGGACACGTTGCGGCAGGCTATGTGGAGCAGTGGCTGTTTGACAGGAGCAAGAAGGTAGAAAAGTAGAGCTCCTACACAATGTTGCAGACATTGTTACCACGACAAATGAGATGATGGGCTTGGCTATGCATTTACTTCACAGCTGTGCTATATAAACATTCTCCATCAATACACGAAAGATAACTGTATACCCCTTATCGCATGGGAGCGATCTTAGCTAAACACAATTTGGACGCAACCGAGAAACACTGAGGCACAGGGAGAGACGGCGACACACATGATATCAGGACATCGCTATAGACATATGTGGGCCACTAAATCAGAGGTTTTCACAACACGGTGACATGCTAACGGGGGAAGGTATATAATGCCCTCCCTGCAAGTTAGCAAAAAAGAAAAGAAAAAAAGAAAGAAAGAAAGAAAGGACTAATGCGCATGGGAATGGGTACTGGGGCGGATGCTCTGTACGTTTAAAAAGAGAGCCGAAATCCCAGAAATAAACAAAAAAAAAAAAAAATTCAGGACAGAAAAGACGCTGGTTCCCTTCCTCCCACAGGCGACACGAGGGAGAAAACACATGAAGAGATAAGAGGGTTTCAAATCACAGGAAGAGATCCACGGTGCTGGAAGATAGAGATCAGAAGTTCCACTGTTCCCAGCCTACATTTATGGAACAAAAAAACAAGAATGCTCTATAGGGACATCTGCGGTGAGCTTGACATCAACATACCGATTATCTAACCATACAATGTAAGCAGCCAATCAACCTGGTGAACCAAACACGCACATCTCCATGCAAAAAGGTCTGGCGATTCCCAATTGATCTGCAAAAATTGGCAAATTTGCTTAATGCAGCACTGTCGACTGACTAGCCAAGCTCATAAATATTCCTGTTTTTTGGCTTAGAATGTGGGTTACATATAAATAAATAAGCACAGGGTTAAGCTTTGATCTTTCCCATCCATATTAAACTGTGTGCATTTTTGATGAGCAGAAATCGTGTCTTGATACGAAGAGCAATAAGGGGATTGCATCCATTTAACAACAACGATACAGCGCTAACAAAAACACACAACCTCTGATACCAAGAGCATTCCAACATCTCTATCCCTCATGTGTGCCTTCAAAAGAACTGAACAGAATCAGACTATGCTTATACTGGCCATCAGGATGGCCTTCAGTCAGATGTGATGTGATTAGGTCCACCGCCTGCCTGCAATCCAGCGATATGTGTCGCCACTCAGCTCTCTGAAATTTCCTTGCCATGTACACACACCACACGCTGAGCCGCAGAGGAGCTTGGCTTTGACACCAGTGGCAGAGGCAGGCGCAGAGAAACCTCTTTTCATGTGTGTGTGACTGACACCACTCGCACTGGCACACCCAGCTCGGCAGACATCGCTCCTGGCTCAGCAACAGAGGAACTGAGGGAGGGGCGGCGGCGGTGGTGGTGTTCACACACACAGCCTCAACAACAGAGGGAAGTTCTGCAGCATCTCCCTGCTTCCTCTCTCTCTCACTCACTCACTCCTCTCTTTTAAACCTCCTGTTTGAAGCAGTATAAGTGGGTCACAAGAGCGCCAAGAGTCAGAGGCAAAGCACGCTTACGCACATCCACACAATGCCACAAACCTGATGAGAAACTGCTTGTTGCTGCAAACTTGTGCCTGTAACTGGCAAATTGTATTGTACCTGAGGGCTTTTTTCCGTCTGGGCTGCCTCAGCCTGGTCTCTTGGGAAACAAAAACTTACTACACATTCTATTAGGCTGCTTCAAACACCTGATGAAATGAGGCAGCATACCTGAAGAACTGTCTAGCCCAGTTACTCACTGTTCACTCGATTTCTGTTGTTTTTAGATAGAGTAGAGAGTCATATCAACCTTTGTAGAGAGTAGAGTAGAGAGTCATATCAACCTTTGTTATAATACAGGTACAGACAACAAACACTGACCGGCTGATCTTCACCATCACATCTTCCTACTTGTTTCTGTCCATTTCTCTGAGCTGCCTAAGAGCACAATTATTTGCTGTTTGACAGAACACTGCGCATGGCTTCTTGGGTGGACTACACTAATAGCATGGAGGAGGAAAACGAAACTTAAAAGGTAAGATAAGGCGATGGGGCTTTGTACGCTGTGGCTTGTTTTATCTCACGTCAAAGAGCAAGATATCGCACGACAACTCATTAAAGATTCACATCACACAGGCATGCCTGGGGACAATAAAGGTACATAAATACTGTCCTACAAAAACATACTAAAACTGACGATAAACAGATCAGTCATAAAAGTGCCTATATACAAAAAGAGACAATCTACACAGAAAAAGCGACCCATTCTGAGAACCTTTAGCAGCATAAGGAGACTGCAGATATGCCTGGTTGGTTGGATCGATATGGCTGAATTCTCTGAAACGCTGCCAAACCCACTAGCTTCTCCATTGCTCCCTGGGCTCTAATTGAAGGGTCACAACTGAGAGGAAGGGCTTATCTGATAACATGATTAATTGGCTTACTGCTGGAATGGGAGTGTTCAACTTTCGTGAACTGATTCAATTATTGTTTTGAAAAGTAGCCAAACACACAAAAAAAAAAAAAAACAATAGCTACGCTCGTGTATACTCAGTCGCAGACAGTGTACATGTTATTTGTGGATAA
This sequence comes from Setipinna tenuifilis, assembly GCA_030347295.1. NCBI lineage: Eukaryota > Metazoa > Chordata > Actinopteri > Clupeiformes > Engraulidae > Setipinna > Setipinna tenuifilis. The sequence continues at coordinate 11,745,982 of CM059272.1, forward strand.
GTTCTTAAAGCATTGCTAGATCACTGAAATCCACCATTACAAATGTTTTTTGTAGATTAACTTTTGTGTCACATATGTCTGCATTTCCATGAGCACAAACTCAACACATTCCAGTGTTTTAAAACCTTTGGAAGCAAACTCCTAACACTTGGGAAACGTAAGGGGGAAAAGAACATGGCCTTGGCCTTAAATAGAAACATACTACAAAGATTATTTAGCTGTAGGGATGTACTGTCTTTGCTTTAATGATGAGTAACATTTACAAAATAAATCAATACACTAAACGAAGACACAATAAACAGCTAGGTTTGTGGCACCATCAGAAAAGCAGACTGGACAGAGTGTAAGTGGCAGTGTTAAAACTAACTGCCAGTGTAATACAAAGTCATCGTCTAGTCCAAGTCAACATGCTGACAGATGTGCTTGCCCAAGCACTCAGTGTGTGCAGCCACAGCCATGCTGCTCCGTCTGCAGCCCCACACGGCGGCCAAGACACAAGTCTAGTACAACACAGATACATTATTTATCCCAAAGGAAATTAAGAATAAGTGCCACATCTCAACAGTGCCCACCCTCTGTAGATGCTGCTCATCAGAGTGCAATTCTCACAGTCATGCCATCTACCTCAGACTATCTGCCACAGACACTGTTAGCGGAGAAGCACCTCATGCTGTCACTGAGGTATCAGGTGCCTGTGCTGCCAGGGCCACTCTTGTACTTGGCTGTGAATGCTTCTACCCAGTAAGGTATACATATAACAGCCAGACAGCCAGCAGCTCATGCCGGTGAAGACAGGAAGAGATGCTTCCTTCAGCCTCATCTTTGAGCAAAGCTACAACCCATAATATCCAACCATCTGATTCAGTAAATCCACTACCCATCATGTGTTCCTGGTAGGCAGAAAGGCTTGCTGGCACTACAACCTTTGGTTTGGTTGCGCTCTTGCCTCTGTAGGTACATTCAGTGTCCTCACACGTGTGCACCATTTAATAATGTAAGGACAATCAGTCTCGTTACAAGTTGGCGCCAATAATAATTGTGGGTATAATTGGCATTAATTGATCAGTCTCATAAAATCAATTCCATTAATATTACTATCAATTGTTATGTTTAATAATAAATTACCAAACAGTTAAATTGATGGTATATTACCAAGATGTTATGCTTATACTACAGCTATAGTAATAATGTGTTACTTACAGTATCACAATACACTATAGTCAATAGTATTTACACACACCTGGACTGGATGAAGGCTATTGGAGTTCTTAAGACTGGGTGGCTTCCATGAATACAGCAACAATAACAGGCAAAACACAATTTATTCCAAAGGTATGGTTTATTAACTAATAAACTACAGGTGTGAACTAATCTAACAGGTTGTGCGTATATACAAGATAGTAGGATAGTGTGTATGTATGTGTGTGTGTGTAAGAGAGAGAGAGAGAGAGAGAGAAGAGGGGGGGGAACGGGGGTCCCCCGTTGGATCGTCAAATGGTCAAAGAAGGTGTGAAAGATGAACATTGTGCCAAGATAGCGCGAGAGCGGGGGAAGGGCACATGATTAACTTGCTTTGAAACAATAGGCTAGTTCTGCTAGGCTATCGTTAACATCCCTTTTGACCAGGTGAGATAAGGGTTAGTAAGAGGGAAAGAGAGAGGGAGACAGAGAGAGCATGCAGGATCTGTCTATCAAAGTAGCAAATAAAAAGAACATAACAAATGGTCACTCAAAGTCTACATGAAAACAGTGTGTATGTTTACATCAGACAGTTTAACATTTTCTTGCTGTGCTAGAGAGTATTCTATCTATGCCCAAATGCTCACGTGAAGGTTGCCTTTGCGTTTCCTTTGTTCTTGGTTGTAGTTCAGGGAATCCTTGTTGATCCAGTGGAGGGAGTCCGTTGACTCAGCTTTCTGGACGATTTGTGGTGATCCGATGAAGGAAGGGTCCTTGTTTCAGGTCCTCTCTCCGCTCGTAGCGGGGAATCGGCTTCGCGATTAAGAGGTTTCCTGCGGTGGTTCGTCGCGCATAGACATTCAGAAACTGTACTTCCTCCGCATCTAGCAGCGGGGAATCGACTTTGCGATTAGAAGTAGTCCGTTTCAATCAAACTCAAAATGTTGCTCCTGCAACGGGTAGCCTAGGGGAATCCACTCACCCTGTTCGTGGCTATATGACTGAGAAAGGGAAGCCGGCCGCCTTTCCAGTAAACTTGCGTACTCGAGTCAAAGTACGTGGTGACCTTGTGCAAAGGCCATTCTTTGTCTATTTACTTGCGCATGCTGACGAAGTCCCTTGTCTGCCTGGCTCCTCGGCCTGCAAGGCAGAGCTTGGTGTCCTTTGTGACCCGTTGGTCAGGAGGACAGAGAGAGAGGATGTCTCTTTACCTCCATGAGGTCTGACGACCCACAGAACAGAGAGAGAGTGGATGTCTCTTTAGGTCCATGCAGTCTGATGACCAACAGGACAGAGAGAGAGTGGATGTCTCTTTAGGTCCATGCAGTCTGATGACCAACAGGACAGAGAGAGAGTGGATGTCTCTTTAGGTCCATGCAGTCTGATGACCAACAGGACAGAGAGACTGAGCAACAGCGCGCCTGTGGTTTTAAACCTAGGTGTGAAACCTTATCACCTGAGGTGTGGCTAAGGAAGGAGAATCATGGAAAGAGGAAGCTGAGGAGGATCATGGGAAACGTAGTTTATGTGTGGTTGTACCTACATATCCCCCCTTTGGTCTTAGGGATGGGACGAAGTCATAACCCTGAGAGCACAAAAACTGTACAGTCCACATGTCGTAGTCCTTGAAGTTCCTTCAGTCCTGATGAAAGTAAGGGTTCAAAGGCATAGGCACTGGGCACAAACATTCAAGAGCTTTAGGCATTTGGGCAGATGGTAAGCTTGCTGTCTAAGCTAGTTCATAACATCTTAAACATTCAAACATATCAGATAAAACACAAATCTCATGTAGGTCAAAAAAAAAAGGAAAAGAGAAAGAGTGTTAGTTGCATGGGTTAGCAAGCCTACTCTTTCAGAAAGTTAGGAGAAGCTTGAGGCATAGAGAAGTGTGCACTGTTGTGTGAAGTATACACTTTTGGGCCTGGAGCAGGGGAAGGTTGACCACTGAGTTCTATGTGTAATGTCTGTGTGTTCATGTTTAATCATGTATGAAAATGTTGTTCTTTGTAGAAGCTACATTCATGATAGATTCAGATCTGCAGATGTTTTATCTCTCAGTGATGAGTGGAATAAAGATTCCACTCCCAAGTCTCATGGACTTACAAAAATTAAAGATGGTGACAAGACTAAGCCAGGTGTTGTTACAAGATGTTACCATAGGTAGTAGGTTCTAGTGTGACCTTTACTGTGTTAAGGTGGACTAGATAAGGAGGACTGTTACTGATTTCTCAGCAGGTCCTGCTTAAATTCTTATCTACCTGTTAAGTTAATCATCCTTTACAATATCTACCAGCTTGTCTAAGTATTATTTCTGCAGGGTTTTGTCTGGGTCCTGCAGCTGTTCCTATTGAGCAAACAGTTTTCCTTGGATTGCTGGAATGCTCAGAAGGGTTTGTTAACCGTTATTCCATGGTTGGAGCAGATAAAAATGTCGGCGCATGCTTATGGGTCTGTGAAGCATGCAAGTGACTAGGTTAAGTTAAATGTTACTGACTTTCCACCCCCCTTTCGGAGTGTGGCCTGTCTCAGACAGTAGCTTTCCTTACCATGGGTTGAATCGTATGTACTGTGGTCGAAGCATTTGTTTTGCTTCTTGCTAGAGCGAGGGTAGCGGCGTTGTCGCCAGCTAAGTTTCCTAGTATTGACCTGCTCACTGTGTGAGCTTTGGTGATTTGGCCTTTTGTGGTCATCTGTGTGATGACCATGGGACCTTGTGGAGTTCTGCCAGCTCTTCCACTCAGCCTGGTGGTGGCTTTGTAACGAGTGGCTTTGTGTGGGGCTTGATTCTGTTGACTTCTCTGATAGGGCTTTGTGGCCTAATTCTGATGTCAAACTGTCAAGGGGCCTACACTTAAATTCTCTGAGCGGGTGCTCATGTTTGGCTGTTGTGTGCAGAACTATCTCCCATGTGTTTTGAGCCATCCTTCTAATTTCTTGCATGGTATGTTTATACCGTGCACATGCTAATGTGACATGGGTACGTATGCATGAATGAAGATTATGTAGAAAGAGGGATTTGAAACGCCCGTCTTCTTCCAGATCTGCTGCATTTCTGCCCTGAAAATATGCATTTCGTAACCGGAGATAATATTGACGTGGGGGTTCTGTTCTCTTATGCCGGATCTGATAGGCAGCAATGAATGCTGATGTCTCATCAACAAAGGAAGAGTATTCCTCAATCAGAACCTTTCTTAGGCTCGAGTAACTATCACGAATGTGAGATGGCTGTGTTTTGATAAAATCATGAACACTCTTACTGGTTGTCTTCCAAATTAATTTGAGTTTCTCACGTGTTGTAGCGCGAGGCAAATAAGGAAGATGGTAATCAATTCTCTGAAAGTAACTGTCAATGTTAGCATTGCGGCTATCTGGGTCAAAGCATTCAATGTCTTTTGCAAGGGAGTCAATATGGTATAAGCGAAATGTGGGGGAGCAGTCTCTATGTGACTTTCCTAGCTTCCCAGTGTGATCACTTTCTGTGTTACTTGAATATGGCTCTTTGAGAGGGTCGAGCATCTCACCATATTCATCAGAGGAGTGACCTTGTATCCTCCTGTGTTTCTCATTAACCTGGGACTTTAGGAGCTGTCCAGGTGCTGGAAGGAGTGATCTGACTTCACCTGAGCTATGAGAGGGGTTTATGGCACAGCATGTTTGTTTAGTTAAGCAGGGAGATTGGTGTTGGTCCCTAGAATGCTTAGTGTTACGAACAGGCAGGGCCTGTCCCTTGGTGTCTAACTGTGCTTTTGTGTTAATTTGTCGGGGGGGTGCTTTAAGCACCACCTGGGCCCTGGCAAGTATCTCACGGCTCTTTTTAAGGGCCTGGTCAACAGCAATTTTATGCTCAAGTCTTGTTATATCTAGCTGGAGTCTGCTAACATATTTGTTTAGCAAGTCATTGCTTGACTTTAGCTCATTACGCAAGTCTTGGTTAGCTGCATCTAACTTATCAAGGCTAGCTTTGAGCGCTGTGTTTTCTTTGCGGAGGGTTTCCATCTCCAGGTGGGCTTCCTGGGACTGACGCAAGAACAGCCTGCCAATCACTTCCTGGATATTGGCAGCTTTATGCTGAGGGTTAGTCATGCATAGGAGTATGTTGTCTATTTCTGATCGACACTCCTTTTGGGTCAGTTGCTTAACTTCTGCCTTAGTGTTTGTTCTAAGGAGATCTAAGATAAGCTTAAATGGCTCCACAGTCTCTTTAAGACAATGGGCACTGTTGTCGCCTTCTAAGGCGTGTGAGGTTTTACAACTCATCTTGTTTGTTTAACCTAGGGCACACACTGGGGGTGCGGGGGTTGCAAAACAAAAGAGGGGATTAAAAGCAAACACTTCTAAAATGATGCATAGGCAAGAGTTGCTTTACCTACGGCTTACAAAAATACTTGGGTGGTAACCAATGTTAAATATTCTTATCTTCAATTGCTAGCTACTCTCTTACAGTGTCTCAAATTTCTATAGGTTGCTATGGCAACAGAAATTGTTTACTAAAAGAATTCTCTCTTGGTATTTGGTGTTAGTTAGTATTTGGTGATACTTAATATCACAATACTATGGATTATCTGAAAACACACATATATCTTGTTAGTTTCACTGGGCCTGTGATTGTTCGCCAAACTACAACTTGATCTGTTACTGCATCTTGTTGCAGGGGTCAGAGTTGTCTTTAAAAATTGGAACTGTTAAACTGAGCATTAATCTGTTATTGCAACTGTATTCAAGAAGCCAATTTAAACCAGTCTTCCTCACGCTGGGCGCCATTATAAATGTAGGGACAATCAGTGTCCTCACACGTGTGCACCATTTAATAATGTAAGGACAATCAGTCTCGTTACAAGTTGGCGCCAATAATAATTGTGGGTATAATTGGCATTAATTGATCAGTCTCATAAAATCAATTCCATTAATATTACTATCAATTGTTATGTTTAATAATAAATTACCAAACAGTTAAATTGATGGTATATTACCAAGATGTTATGCTTATACTACAGCTATAGTAATAATGTGTTACTTACAGTATCACAATACACTATAGTCAATAGTATTTACACACACCTGGACTGGATGAAGGCTATTGGAGTTCTTAAGACTGGGTGGCTTCCATGAATACAGCAACAATAACAGGCAAAACACAATTTATTCCAAAGGTATGGTTTATTAACTAATAAACTACAGGTGTGAACTAATCTAACAGGTTGTGCGTATATACAAGATAGTAGGATAGTGTGTATGTATGTGTGTGTGTGTAAGAGAGAGAGAGAGAGAGAGAGAAGAGGGGGGGGAACGGGGGTCCCCCGTTGGATCGTCAAATGGTCAAAGAAGGTGTGAAAGATGAACATTGTGCCAAGATAGCGCGAGAGCGGGGGAAGGGCACATGATTAACTTGCTTTGAAACAATAGGCTAGTTCTGCTAGGCTATCGTTAACATCCCTTTTGACCAGGTGAGATAAGGGTTAGTAAGAGGGAAAGAGAGAGGGAGACAGAGAGAGCATGCAGGATCTGTCTATCAAAGTAGCAAATAAAAAGAACATAACAAATGGTCACTCAAAGTCTACATGAAAACAGTGTGTATGTTTACATCAGACAGTTTAACATTTTCTTGCTGTGCTAGAGAGTATTCTATCTATGCCCAAATGCTCACGTGAAGGTTGCCTTTGCGTTTCCTTTGTTCTTGGTTGTAGTTCAGGGAATCCTTGTTGATCCAGTGGAGGGAGTCCGTTGACTCAGCTTTCTGGACGATTTGTGGTGATCCGATGAAGGAAGGGTCCTTGTTTCAGGTCCTCTCTCCGCTCGTAGCGGGGAATCGGCTTCGCGATTAAGAGGTTTCCTGCGGTGGTTCGTCGCGCATAGACATTCAGAAACTGTACTTCCTCCGCATCTAGCAGCGGGGAATCGACTTTGCGATTAGAAGTAGTCCGTTTCAATCAAACTCAAAATGTTGCTCCTGCAACGGGTAGCCTAGGGGAATCCACTCACCCTGTTCGTGGCTATATGACTGAGAAAGGGAAGCCGGCCGCCTTTCCAGTAAACTTGCGTACTCGAGTCAAAGTACGTGGTGACCTTGTGCAAAGGCCATTCTTTGTCTATTTACTTGCGCATGCTGACGAAGTCCCTTGTCTGCCTGGCTCCTCGGCCTGCAAGGCAGAGCTTGGTGTCCTTTGTGACCCGTTGGTCAGGAGGACAGAGAGAGAGGATGTCTCTTTACCTCCATGAGGTCTGACGACCCACAGAACAGAGAGAGAGTGGATGTCTCTTTAGGTCCATGCAGTCTGATGACCAACAGGACAGAGAGAGAGTGGATGTCTCTTTAGGTCCATGCAGTCTGATGACCAACAGGACAGAGAGAGAGTGGATGTCTCTTTAGGTCCATGCAGTCTGATGACCAACAGGACAGAGAGACTGAGCAACAGCGCGCCTGTGGTTTTAAACCTAGGTGTGAAACCTTATCACCTGAGGTGTGGCTAAGGAAGGAGAATCATGGAAAGAGGAAGCTGAGGAGGATCATGGGAAACGTAGTTTATGTGTGGTTGTACCTACACCTCCATCTCTTCACAGACCGTCTCTCAGTGGGATCATAGTAATTAGTAACCTGACAGCCCTGGTGCCCTGCCAAACACAGAAGGTGAGGTCGTCCTTTTAAGGGCCTCTAAACTCAATGTTTGCCCAACAAAGCCTGCTGGCTCAGCGTTTTGGTGATTGAGGGCCCATTCCAGTCAGCTTGAACGCTGGCTCAGGCGTCTGATGATTAATAAATGTTTTGAGAAGGCTGCACCCTTGAGATGGTGTGGTCAACAAAAATGGACAGATCAGATCTATAGCAGGGTCTGGATCCAGAACGTTCTTCTATGTCCCCTAATTTTTTCTGTAGATTCTGATGTTTGTGAGATGGCCAATGGAGCTATGTCCCATGACACCAACCTTCATACACAGTTTTGTTTCTTTGAGGTAGATGTACTGACAGAACTCTCTTTTGGAATATAAAAGAAGACTTTTCTATTACATTTCACCACCCCCTCGTGAAATGTCATAAAACCACCTGTATTTAAGCAATATACCCCCAGCTGATTTTTAAGAAAGGCACAAAATGATGACATCGTCTGGAATGCACTCATGTCAATACCAGCTCTAAAGACAGAATTATGCAAACGTTGCACTGGTCATAATGGGTTTAAATGGACAGTATGCTGCAACAGCATGAGATTCATATGTGCATTTGTCAGGGTGTCATCCCGGGATAGTAAGCACAAAAAAAAACAACCATTTGACAGAAGAACAGGTGCAGTGAGTGTGCGTGAGTGTGCGTGAGTGTGCGTGTGTGTGTGTGGGAGCCACTGCATACACAACCACACATCTGAGGGCACTCAAGGTAAAACATCTGATGTTGCTGAGGGGGAAAACAGCAATGCTGGTAACATTTCACAGCTGAATTTAGCAGTGTTGTATAAACACAATACGGAAAACAGGATAACTTTAAGTGCAGACACAGCAAGATATTTTGTTCGCGCTAATCTTGCCTTCTTCCACAGAAGACACAGATGAGGCTGATCTGAGGGGGGGATGAGAGGCAGATTCAGCCATTTCCCTAGACGACAGAAAGGGGACAGCCACGACAAAAAAGACTAAGTCAGAAACAGCAGGAGTGGGGGGGGGAGGATTTGGAGGGACATAATTATTCATGGAGAGTGTCATCATGTCACTGGTGGGGAGAGATTTTGGGGGGTGGGGTACAGGAGGCACCCCCCCCCCAAAAAAAAGGCTGAAGCATTGAGGACACACAGGCTCAGGAAAGACACGTGTGGGGGGGCCCGCCTGAGGTACAGCCTGGGGGCGTCTTCACAAAAGGCGTCATGGCCTACCCCTACGCCACACTCAAAAACCCTCTTAATTCGCCTTAAAGGAGCTATATTAAAAAACGCCCCCATCTTTATCCTGCTTTACAGGAACATGTGAATGTATTCATGGCATCCCAGTGCCAGTCGATGCTGTGAAAAGAGCTCAATTAAATCCTGCGGCAGGGTGTTTAAGCCATAAAACACGGCGGACAGTGTCGTAAACCACGACCACAATTTACATGGATGCCACCAGGGTTCACGCCCTGAATGAATCATCCACGACAGTCTAAAGCTTTAGGGCCTACACTCTTAAATATTCATGAATTAACCTTTTTTGTGTGTGTGTGTGTGGAAATAAATACATGGCTCCTTAGCCCGTTTAAAGTCAAAAGGTTCACCAGATCCTATGTCCAACAACCATTGCCTTGTTGGCTAAAAATGGTGTGTGAATCTAAAATCTCTCCTAAAATACACAATGCATGGATTCATAGAAATAAACTGCAACACTCTTCCAAAAGGTTTGGAGATAGAAGCAAGAGAGTACAGCATATGGTTACCACACCGAAAGACTAGCACATACAAAACACAGTTGCACCAAAAACCAGCACAATCACCATGGATACAACTCTTCGTGCGATCGTCCTAGGAATGTTGCTTTTACTCACAACGCAGCCACATCCAACATTTCCAGGTAAAGCAACTTATAAGAGGAATACAAGAGGAATACAAGAGGAAACTACAGTAAAAATGTTCTATTAGTCTGATAAATTGTATGCAGGGAATTGACTTTGTTCCTTCTCTCACATGTAGGTGACAAGGGCAGCCCAAACCATCTCAGACAAAAGCCTGGATCCCTCCTCTTCCACAGCAATAGCCTCTTATTACTTCTTAGGTGTGTGAGTGGAGACCACTACTCTTCCCCCCCCCCCCCCCCCCCACTCAGGCCCCAAGTGTCCCCTCCAGCTCACCCCCATCCACCCTCTGCTCCAATCGCTTCTACCTCTCCGCTTTATCCATTGCTTTATCCTCAAAAGCATCTAGGAAGAGGCGGGGACCATTGTCTAACTGCCACACTTAATCACACTCTACCGTGTGTGTGTGTGTGTGTGTGTGTGTGTGTGTGTGAGAGAGAGAGAGACAGAGAGAGAGGCAAAGAAAGAGAGAGAGAGAAAAGAGAAAGCGAGCAAGAGAAAGACAAAAAAAACAGACAGTAACAGTGTGTACTGTATGTGTGTGTCTTGTGGAGGGGTGTATCTGATGCTAACAGTGGAGCTCAGCACCTTTTGCTGGGGTTCTCATTACAACACGTGGCGCAGATCATGAAACAAAAACACACTGGCTTATTATGCTGGCAAATGCACAAAAGACCCAACTCCCCACCCCACCCCACCCCAACCAACACACACACAGAAACACAAGCCGCCCACACACACACACACACACACACAAATACAATTGTTCACATGAGGGAACATAATTAGCCATTTTAGAGGTTACACAGCAGTCCCCACTTTCCCCACTCCCTGTTGGGATAAGAGGTGTACCATATAATCCCTAATGCAACGCTTGAAAGGGCCCTTTCCCCAGCCAAAGCAGGCAGGTCTGCCATGGAGGCCATAGCCAGAGGCAGAGCACAGCACACCCTCAGGCTCTTGTTTATCTCCACGATCCCCAATCCGTGTGCTTCAAATGCAATTACACCACCATGAGCAACCGAAAGGGGACTTGGCACTTACCAGGGAGGATGACATTGAGCGATTTGGGCTAAAAACAAAATGTACTCTGAAGGGCGGTTTGGTCATTTAATAATTTTTGCACAATTCTGTGGGAATCCATGAGCCAGAGCTAAAGCAAGTCGGTAGTAACTCTTTTTCTCCAGCCAAGAAAAAAAAAATATATATAACACTCACATATGGTTTCCTTATGCATTTATGCTCTTAAATTCTACCCTCTGCTTGATGTCCAACTCAAAATCAAAGTGTCAGACATAAAAATTATTTAAAAGAGAAGAAAATAAAATTCACCTTGAACCAGTAAACCTTCTGTGACCAATCTTAGAGTATTATAACGATTTAATTAGCAGCTGTTCATTCCTTATTGAGTTCTAATCCTTTGACCTATGTTATCATTAAGCAATCTGTTAAAACACTCGCCAACATTAACTACATAAATATAAAGATATAGTCAAGCATTCAAACATGAAATGCGTCAGTCAACAACATGGCAAGTAATCCAAATCACCTGTCCAATGTCAATAAAGAGCAATAGAGCTATAATCCTATTAAAAACACAAAAAAATCTAGGCTAGTGTTTGTATAAAAGTGATACTTGTACATATAACTTAATAGGCAAAAGTTATTCACGGAAGGCCTACACCGGTATGTCTGCCTGTTGGTAGTGTCACTGGTGAGTCAGTACATGTGCCAAGTTGACAACCACTTTGTCAGTCACAGCAACAACTTTCACACCCACAACATGGCAGCCTGGCACAATTACATGGAAAAAACTATGGGAAATCTTAGCGCTGCCCTCATTGATTTTCAATGAAACAACCACTAAGTGGATCCTCCACTGCTCCACTTGGGCTTTGCTGCCGTGGTGAGAAATATGGGTTGAGGTCAGCCTCCGTCTGAATATAGTAACAGCACATCGTACTCTACTGTGGCATACCCCATCACGCCATGCCATCCCATCCCATCACTACGCCACTGCCCTACATAAGAAGCAAACGCAGAAGCAGAGCAGCGGGCCACTTGCCTGCCTGTCTCCTGCCTGCCTGTGGTCCCGTGGCTGATCCCCTGGACGGGAGGCTAATTCACTTAGTGCTTTATGAATTAGGGCCCCTGACATGATTAAACAGCAGCAACATGCAGCGAAAACACGAGCTGACATTCCTCGTTCAGACCACTGTGTCCACGTCACATCTGCCACTTGCTCGTCTGCTACCTTGTGCGATCACAGTGCTTTTGGGATGTGTGTGGCTGTTTGTTTGACTTTCACAGCTTCCCGTCTGGCCCCGTCTCCATGGAAAGAAACTTTAATTGCCGTATCTAGGGAAACGATAGAATGAAAGGGCTAATGCACAGTCACTGTTCGTAAGCAGCACTTCCCTGCTTTTAGGTCCATCATCCTCGTCATATGGTACATGCCCAAAAGCACCTTTTAACCCATTACTGTTTTTTTCATGGAAATGTACAAGGACATGCATCACACCTACCTTCCCATAGGCTGCCACCTCACAGCCATTGACTCCTTCATACATCGAGTGCTGACGTTTTCCTAGAACGCTGCACGGCATGTTGAACTTGGTGGTGGTGGTGGTGGTGGCAGCATCCTGGTTGGAGTCGGGTCCTTGCCCCCCAGGAGTCTTCTGTCCATCCTGGTGCCCCGGGCCAGAGGGAGGCTCCACGGTGTCCCCTCGGCCTTCGGGTTCGCCCTCCGTGGAAGGGGCAGGCTGCTGCTGCTGCTGCTCCTGTGATGGCTCTGGCCTGGTGCACAGGTCATACATCTTCTTCCCGTGGTCTTCCTCTTTCACTTTCTCTCTCTCTCTCACATGAGGGGCACATCCACCTCAGTGCCTGCGCCACACGTTGAGGCTGGGGGGTGGGGTGGTTGGCAACACGCCTGATAAGTGACGAAGACACAGGGGAGGTGGGGGGGGGAGTAGACTACGCGCAACAACTTCAAAGGAGACCACTGGAATACACTCGCGCTCTGATTATTTCCTGTTAAGTCACTCAACAAGGATCCACAACAGAGCAGAGGTGGGGGGGTAGACACCCCTTTTAGTTATGGGGGGCTTCCGGGCTATTTGAACGTCCACACCAAAACAAGAGCGATAAGATCAGCTGGCTCAGTTCTGCAATTACCAGCCTTATCGGAAAAATAAATAAGGCGTCTGATAAGTTTGCCTTTGACGCCTTTTAATGGAGGGGAAAAAATGGCACAGTCACAATACAATCCTGTCTGGCAGCTGCCTAGTCTTCAGCACTTGGGCATCAGTAGCCACAGCTACAAGACCAAAAATAACCTTCCTCTGGATTGTAAACATTACAGGCATGACGTTTTCCAGTAAACTTGTGTTTCATGTGGTTCCTAAAGATAGAGACACAAATGACAGCGTCCTTTTGGAGGTTTCCTAAAACGGGACGAGTCTCCCCCCAGAATGAGCTGGTACCAGCCGTAGAACTCCATCTGCATGACAGAGCAAATCAGACAGAAAGAGGAGAGAGGACAGAGAGTCTGTACCACCTCAGAGATGCAGTGATGTACATACACATACACACTGCGCTTTGGCACCAGAATCCACTCGCTCCCTGCTTCACGAACCGAGGGCTACGTAGTCCCCGCTCTCCCACAAATGACAGCCCTCGTGTCCACAGAGCGTGATCAGTCACTGTTGCTCATGCGAATCCAGTGGTAGACGAGGAGACGGCCAGAGAAGGAGGAGGAGGAGGAGGAGGAGGTGCTGGTGGAGAAAAGCCCTTTTTACATCAGTAGTCCTCAACTAGCTGCCGAACATACCAGAAATCCAGAGTGGAGACCCAGTGTCACTAACAGGTTTCCTCTTCAGTCACCTCTGCTTGCCTGCGAAATGGACACAGGTGCTGTGCGAGGGGGTCCAGCCAACACGCAGCACACGTCTCTCTCTCGTCCACTCAGGGAGAACAGAAAATTGTAGCCGTTCACTGCGCTGAGTTGCTCTGCTTCATGCGAGGAGGCTCAGCAAACTGCCTGATCACCGTTCGGAGCGGATAACAACATTACGGCGAGGGGGCAAGAAGGAGGAGAAGGACGAGGAGGAGGAGGACGAGGAGGACGAGAAGAAGGGAGATCTCTGTGTGGGTGAGGGAAATGAGATTCTGTGTGTCTGTGTCTGCGTGTGTTTGTGTTAGAGAGGAGAGGGGGGTGGGGCAGAGGGGACTGATCCTCCAATCACACGCGACCAGGCTCTGGGAAGGGGCCAATCCTGACTGCATCAGGAGCCCGTTTCCATGGAGATGACGCTGGAATGATGTTGGCTGCCTATTGATTGTTCGAGAGCATTGCAGGGAGGCTGAAGTCATGCTATGGGATGGTGCAAGCACTCTCACAAAACATCTCTCTTATCTCATGTTTGCTCTACACTTATGCTCAAGAATTATACTGTGTGGGGCAAAATATATATACAGTATACACTGTACAATGGATGAACTGAAATAACTACACCAAACCATTGTATACACAAAACAAATTCACATTTTATTAAAGAAACCCGAGTTTCTTTTATTCAAAGCTAATTTTGAGTGAACCAAATAAACAAAATGAACAAAATAAATAAAATACCTCCTGAAGATATCACAGAGGATTTTTTTTACCAAATTAAACCTGCTGACAGATAAAGACGTCATATAAAAAGCAAAACCTTCTCTCTGGTGCCCGTCATTAAGATTAAGGTAGTTCTGCCCCTCTGCCTAATTACCCGTCAGCACGGCAAACAGACAGATGGGGAGTGTCACCCCTGGGAGATTTAACTTCTGCCAAAATAGTCTAGGCACACACATTTTTGATTGTGTGTGTGTGTGTATGTGCACGTGTGGACTGTGGAAACACATTAAAAAACATTAATGCCAAATGAGGTGTACAGCATTCAAACACTGAGCTGCACTTCATTAAAACCAAGTCGGCGTTAACGCACATAATCAGAGTCAGCCGCCAGCAATGGCTCAGCCATTTGACTCAGTTACTCACCAGCTTGACCACACAGTCATGCTTAGCCTCTTGGAGGAAGCCTTTGCACTGCTCCCATCACACACACACACACACACACACACACACACACCGTCACTGGTGCTGATCAGGCCAGAGTCATGGAGGGCGATTTATGAGTCCATTCGCCTGACTGCTAATGTCACCCTGCGCACACACACACGCATACACACACACGCATACACACACACGCACGCACGCACACGCACACACATGCACACACACACACTTCCCATTTCAATCTCCTCACCCTTATCCTGTTCAGCATGCTGTGTCTGTGCTGCTGAAGTATCACCAGGAGATAAGAGTGAGTATTCAGTCAGGAAGGGATGCAACACACACTTGCACTGGTATGCTTGTAGTCACTGTGCATGTCTATTTTGACACTACTCTATACCTGACTTGTTTAAGACTCACATGACGCATCATGTAGTTTAGACTGCTCTTCATGGTCAGGTGAAGTTGCATGAACTGTGGCCAGAGAGAGGGAGGTGGTCAAAAAAAAAAGAATCGCCTAACATGTCGTCTTGCAGAGTGCATGTAAAACAACTAGCAACTGTTAGCTTATTATGTCCTCATTTTTGTAAGTCGCTTTGGATAAAAGCGTCTGCTAAATGTAATGTAATGTAAGACAGAAGAGAGAAATAAAACCTGGTGCAGCCTTGGATAGTCCATTTTGATATATAGGGATAGCCTGCTGTAAAACAGGCCAACACATGGTTACATACAGTGTAGTAAGTATAAAAACCCAATTACTCAGATAAATAATAAGTCTACTTCACCCAGGATAAGACACTGAGCAGAAGAGATTAGGTGGCGCCTTCTCAAACACAAATCAAAATTACACCCTACCATCTCAAAATGAAAGCCTTTTCGGGTTAATAACAGTGCTGATGAATCACAGCTGTCTTCAGCCTCCCTGCAGTCTGGGCAGAAGATGTTTCACTGTCTTAAACCCTCAACGCTTGCTGCAAAACAGAGGCTTGTGAAGCCATATCATGAGAAAGACAGATCCTGTGACTCTGCAATCAGCCAATGTGCTCACAAATGCACAGATAAAGCAAGCAAGAGTTATTACCTCCCTAATTAGGCTACCCATCTTGACAACAGCACAAAGGCTGCATTTTTGAGATATTTTCACTCTGAAGCCCATTTTCAAAAGTATGTTTCAGGCCATCAGAAATGGTGGTGCCATGTGGACGTAAGGCCAAAATGATACAAAACTTTACTGTGGACTGACCTAAAAATAACCGTTTCCAGTGAATCCTTGTGGACGCCCTCTAAAACTGACAAGAGTACACTGTGTGAGAGCAGCTCTACAATGACCCCCACCCTCCCCCCAAAAGAAGGTGAAAATGTGCCCCCTCTCCCAAGCTGTGAAACTCATCAGGCAGAGCGTTAGCTAGCTGTCACACACACCTGCGGTAGCAGCGGCTCTGTGCCTGGGGCCTGAAGGACATGGACATGGACTGTAGCGCTGCCTTGACACAGCACTATGGACACCGCAGAGGGCTGCTGCTGCTGCTGTAGGAGCCCATATCAGTGCCTGCATGGCTAATGCTGCCCTAAGGGTATGCAGCACATGCTAACCCTCCTACCTCCTTCATCCGTGATATTGCAGTGCAACAGCTAACAGCATGTAGTTCAAGGCTACAGAGTATGTGAGTCAACAAACTGAAAGGAGCTGCTTCTATTATGCAGCATTGAGTGTGTGTGTGTGTGTGTGTGTGTGTTCCTTGTACCTTAAGCGTTTCATATTTATGAAAATGTGTTTCTTTTTTTAAATTTCACTGACAGACTAAAGCCAATTATCCAAGTCTTTGCACCAGCCGTGCCACCCACCCCCAAACCCTCATAGCATGCACACACACACAGACACACACATACACATAAGCCCAGTTTTTCTATCACCCAAAAAACATAATCAATGCCCCTGACACCCAAGCCAGTCCTGAGGCCCATCTCCGCCCTCATAAATTCTACTCACATTCGCATCCCAGTATTCATTTCCAATTCCTCCCTGGAAAATAACATCATATTGTCTGCTGTGCTACACACATATAGGCGCACAGACACAACACACACCCACATGCACTCACATACTGTGCACACACACACACACACACACCCCTCAGGAAATAAAGCCCTTCCTAGCAACAACAAAAAAATAAAAAAATAATAAAAAAAACACACCGGAGTGGTGTAAAAGCTCCTGTTATGAGATAAGCTATGTCATGTCATTCGTCTTCTTACTTGAATTGAACAAAATCCAAACACTATTACTTTTAAACTCCAATGGGAGATCGGTGAAGGACAGACACACAGAGAGAGGTGGGGGGTATGAGGTGGGGAGGTAGGCAGTAAAATGGAGACAAAAATAGGCTGAATTTTTTTTTAAAAAGCCTTGTTGCTCTCCAATGTCCAGTTATATTTCACATTTTTCCCTTGTAGGAAAACTATAATTAGGGGTTGTCTAGCACAACCTTGACTGTAAATTGAAACTGCACCACAACATATTCAGTCCAACTCCCGCTTCCCCACCTCAGACATCTCTCTCTCTCTATAATACACACACGCACGTGCGCACACACACACACGCACACACACACACACACACACACACCTCAAGGTCATCCTGCACACAGCCCATGTAAAATTCAGATGCATGGCACAGGCTTAGCACAAACCTATGGCCATTACCATGTTTTGCGATGACCAGTTCTGAATGCTTCCCTGCTGTGTAGCAGGTGCACTGCTGCTGTGTACTGAGGTGTGAATAACAGGTCACTGTTTTGTCTGGCAGTAATGCTAAACATGTTGGCACGTTTTTTTAAACAAAACATGCAGGGAGTGCAGACAAAGTGAAACAACCAACCCCCCCCCCCCAAAAAAAACACCACCAATCTTAAACTTGTATCAGCTTTTGTTGATGTGCGATCATCTCAAGTCAGTATTTAACAGAAAATCACAAAGTCAAAACCAGCTTAATTCCACCCAAATATTTGTTGAAAAAAAGGAAGGTGCATGAATACTTGTTCACATTGTTCACATCATACCACATTGATTAGTAAATAATGTTAACTGTAGGTGGCAGGCTATGTAAAGACTAAGCAAAAAAACAAAATCACCATACAGACATCTTAGAAAAGGGACAAGAGCAGTCTGGGACTGAAATTGCAGTGCTTTCAGCCCACTGATGTTCAGAACATCCATCACAACAAAAATAGTTTTAAAAGATCCAGCATCTACACAAAAGAAACAGTCCCTTTTTTGGCAGCTGGGCTAACATGCTGTGCTTTTCGGGTAGTGCTCAAACTCTGATCAATTATTTAAAATCCCATCCAGGGAAAATCTGCAGGCCATTTCGGGAGGGGTGCTGCATGCTGACCCACTTACACCAAGAGCACCACCCACACACGCCTCCCAAAATGAAGTCACTTTCCTTCAGTGGAGGCACAATATTAAAAGACTGTGTAGGACTTTTTTTTAGTAAAGTTACAAATACAACACAATCTGTGTATGTGGCTTACCTTAACTGTAGCAGACCATGAAAGCCGAATTTGGTACGAAAAGACACACAATTTACATTACAGTCACCTAAGAAGGATTATTTTTCTGCCTCTTATGCCTCGTGTTTAAAATAGGTTCAGTGGGTTTAAAAAAAAGGTAATATGTTATTCATTAATTTCACCAGTCAGTCCATATGCAAGATACTTAGCTCTTTGGGTTGAAAATATTAGAATGTATTGGTCTGGTGGGATTTATGCTATTAGATATCAAGTCAGCACTTTTCTCGACTCCTTTCATAACACGCATACTGACAGATGCATATACTCAGCATCACAGTGCATTACTGACCTCCAGTTGGATGCGTGTGAACTTCAGGGGACAGGCAGAGGTAAAACGTCAGCACAGATCAAGTCTGAGACGAGTGTGATGATGCAAGGGCACTCCACCCACCCATCATCCCTCTGACTCTTGTTTCCAAACACATTGCCACAGAGCACCGCCCACACCAAATATGCTTGGAAAGAAAACACCGGCACTACTAGAGGCACTGGTAAGAGCAATCAATTTACTCAACACAGTACCACAATAATATGCTTTGGGCCCCAGGCACTGGTAAAGGCAGTCAATTTACTGAACTGGTCACACATGAGCTTTTTTTGACCTCACTGCACACATCAACCAAGTATGACCAAAACTGCCTTCGTCAAGTCAGCAGGTTAAATGTCTTAAGCTGGGAACAACCCCTGCTGTTTTTTTTCCTCAATCTTTCAGAATTAGAACGTGACTAAGTATACCAAACCTAAAGAGAGTGCTGGATGCATGTGGTTGTAAGCACACACATAAAGTATGGCTGGGCGATGTGGCAAAACAAAATGATATATTTTCTTTATATTGTTCCATATTTTCCCCCTGACACTGCCAGTTTGAGAATGTGTTGACTAGAACCTGTCTCTGAAATAAATATCTCACATACTGGCTTTATTTGGTCCATGTCACTTTGGCTATTACCAAACCATCAACATACAACTGACATCATGTCTAATTAAATATGGCCAAGGCTGATCATCGTGATTGACATCGTGATTGAATTTTATCATGATCACGGATTAATCGCCCAGCCCCAACATAAAGACAGGGTGAAAATCCAATAGACTCGCATGTCACAATTGCAATCATGATAACATAGAACAAACATACGGTACCAATCATATTAAACATGCTTGATTTTCAGAACGTCAGAATTGCATCAACAATGGAAAAGATCGTTTCAGAATCAAACCAGTCTCCCAAAAACATGTCTCATGACTTGTGACTGCCTTTGACTACCAGTGACTACTGTGGACTACCTGGGACTGGCCCCTACGTTACATCGCATCAAACTCGGGGTTAAGAATCCGGATGCTTTACTAGCTTTACTATTAAGGAAGCACTTTTACTGCTGGGGATGGTACAATGTGTTGTAGACCTTTCGGACTAAAGTCAAATCCTTATAAAACCAAAGTAATTCATAATTGTAGAAGAAGCAGCTTTCATTTACGTTTATTTGGAAAATGGAAATATCAACGTGACTAAAGTGCCATAGCATCTGGTAGTGTGATCCCTGCAGTCAAACAAGAACATAACAACTAAACCCAAACTAATTGGCCAAAAAGACTAGGCTAATATTCCAAGACTTAAAAGTGGATGACAAGCTGTTATACATGGCAGCCATGGCATGTTATACAGGAAGATGTACAGGAAGATTGTATGTATTATATATCAACAGCACAAATACAGCCTGCCATCCCATAAGATTCTGCTTTGTCACTGGAACCCGATGCTTTAGAGCCCTTCAGCATGAGAAGCAGCAGCCAGTGAAGGGAATGTGAGCGGATATTTAAGTAGTGGGTGTGTTGACCCACCGATGTCTGGGACACAGTACGGTGGCATCCTGCATCGTCCCAGTGGTATGCTGGCCATGCGGGCAGGGCTGAATGCTGCGAGGGGGTCATACAAACACTAGGCCAGGCAGAGGAATGAGTAGGACTGTGGAGCTGTGTGTGTGTGTGTAGAACATCTAAAAATGCACTGGGGGGGCATACAAACACTGGACCTAGCAGGGGAATGAGGCGTGTGTGTGTGTGTGTGTGTGTGTGTGTGTGTGTGTGTGTGTGTGTGTGTGTGTGTGTGTGTGTGTGTGTGTGTGTGTGTGCGTGCGCGTAGGGAGAGGCAGTCACCATGAGCATTGCCTCTAAAAATGCTCTCATGGCCGGGATAGGCCTTGGGCACCATGGCTGGAGAGACAGCTGCGCATCTGAAAAACAACCTGGTGTTAAGGACACAGATATCCCATCCTATAGAGTGCTTCAGTGTAATCCTGATACATATAGAGAAACCACAACCAGCATTCAGTTCAGCATTCAGACTGTCAAATAAAGCCAAGCGTCAGCGAGAGAAAAAGCAGACTGATGTGTCAGTCAGAAGCATAAAAAGAGAGAACAGATGAAGACAGACTGACTGGTAGAAAAGAAGTGATAATGGTGGTGGTGGTGGTGGTGGTGATAGTGAGTGGGCCGAGCTTCTCTGGCAGCACACGAAGCCCAAGGCAGCAGACTGCATCGGCAGCACAGCTGTGAAACTCTGCTCTATCATTACCTCCAGACACAACCACAGCTCTATTACATCGACTGACACAAGGCCCTGGGAGCCCACACACACACACACAAGCTCTCAGCTTCAAACAGCAAACACAACAAAGACGACAATATAAACAAGACACGCACACGAGCTAGCTGACGGGGACAGTAAACGGCTTATGTTGCCCAACTTACTGAGCCGAATTGGATTCGCCAAAGCAAGAATGCTTGCCTGTACCATAAGCTGCAGGGACAAAAGGGACATGCTACTTGCCAGGACCCTTGTTTTCTTGGTACATGGGGAATCCTCATCCTCAAACAGTTTTTCTTTTCTCTCAAAGAAAAAAAGCCTTAAGACCTTTTCACACTGAAGAATATCCTGCGTTTATCACTCTAATTTGGTGTGGCACCTGTACCTTTCACACTGACTGACACAGGGTTGGGTGCCTAATCGACATGCCAATCGATAAAACTCAGACCCTACACTTCTTGCTGTGATAGGTTATGGAGCATGGTATCATGACGCATCACGACTGCCACCCTGCAGAGGGACTTTAAAAAGACAGGAAACAGCTGATCAGAACAACCCCAGTGACAAGAACACCAGTAACAAGTTAGACCTGGGCATTTGAGACTATAGCACCGGATCTTCCAGGAATAGGCCCCGGATCTCTGTGCTGTCAAAAAATAAATAAAATAAAAATAATGATGGATGAAAATAGCTTTTTGTGGTTGCATTACCAGCTGCCACAAATGTAACATTGGAGCCAGTGAAAACCGTAAGAAAATCTGACATGACCATATATGGGCAGATTTAGTATCATTTGTCGCAAAATGTTGCAAATTCAACATCGGTATTCTTTCTTCTCTATGTGTAGGGTTTCATTTTACATTGGTGTTGTTTCGTGCTATTTTAATCTCACATTTTGGCTTTTGGTGTATGTTGTGCACTTTGGCAGAAGAGACATTCACTTCCTTACAGACTATCCTATCCTTAATGTAAACATCAAACCATGAGTTGTGAAGATCGGCCTCTGCTTTCATTCTCAGACTAGAATAAAATCGCATGTTCACCAACTCTTACCAACTTAACTTCTGGGCTATAGCTCCGAATGTTTTAAATAGCTAGCGATGCCCCTGGGCATTTATCTTAGCCACTATTTAGTTCCTCATATCAGTACTAACCGAAATTACCTAACTACATTGTAACAGCATTCTGTTTTTGACCACAATACACTTATCAATTTATCCTTTGGTTGGCTTTATTTGTAAAGACAAAAACATGCAACATGTTACCAAGTGTGCCGTCTTGTTATGCAGTGGCACTAGACTTCGCTTCTGAACAACAGGGGCAAAACACGCCTTCCTTTCACATTGCTTGAGGGCGCCGGACGGTGACGCAACGACTTCGACAATTTTCTTAGGATAACTCTAAATCATGCCTCCATGCTTGTGAGACACATGGCACTAGAGAGTGGGGTATATATGTGTGTGTGTGTGTGTGTGTGTGTGTGTGTGTGTGTGTGTGTGTTGGGGGGGTGGTGGTGGTGTCTTCATTATCATAATGGGTGGCAAGCTGAGGCAAGGCTGCCGCTGGGAGTCACATTAGCCTCCACCCAGGGGGGCCAAGTGCTGTAGCATGGAGCTTGGTGCAAACACATGCAAATCACTGATTATCATAAAAATGTCACATGTACTGGTATGATTTCTAAGTTTTGATTAATGTTAGTAATTTTTATAAAAAAACAAAAAACAAAAAACAGGCAACTAAAAATACTCTTAGGGAAAAAACACAAATCAGAAAACTGACACAAATGGAAAGTAATTT
Source organism: Setipinna tenuifilis (assembly GCA_030347295.1). Classification (NCBI taxonomy): domain Eukaryota; kingdom Metazoa; phylum Chordata; class Actinopteri; order Clupeiformes; family Engraulidae; genus Setipinna; species Setipinna tenuifilis. The sequence goes on from CM059272.1 coordinate 11,768,697, forward strand.
CCACTCAAAAATTAATGGCAGCCATTAAGCGAGCCGAAGACTGGTCATCATCTCAACTACTACAGAAAGGCGACCATTCTCTTGCTTGCAACAGTGTCATCAATTATTTACTAAGCTAGCAGGAAGCCAACATACACTGTCACAACACAAAGAGTGGTCTTACAAGTCATACACATTGTGTTTCTTTTTATTATGGATTGGATGGTGTCACACAGATTTCACCATCTTCCTGTTCTTTGTGGCCTTCTGTTGACCAACACTATGTTAAAGTTGTTGTTTAAAAGATAATTACTCTGGATGTGTCTTTTTATATACAGCCCATACTACAGCTGTATATGCTGATACAGTAAGGAAATACCAGATAGCTGCTTTGAATTGACAGTGAAATTACAAGGCACAATGTGGACTCTGCATTTTCTGTGCGACAGCGTTATGATGAAGTCCGTCAGTCCAAAATCAATAAGGGAAGAGGGGGTAACTATAATATTGGTCCACCCCCACCCCCACCCCCACCCCCACCCCCACCTCCCTCAGCTGCAGGACAGAAACACTGATCTCAGTGAGTCCTGTCTGAATTGCTGCTGGTGAAGCGTTTTAACAGAAGGAACCCTGCTCCAAAAAAAAAAAAACTATTTGGTTTGGCAAATAGTTCATGACTGAGCGTCTACAATACCCGCAACTGCATACTGCCACTAAGATTATGCTGGTACAGGACAAAGCACTCACTTCAACAGTCTGAGGAGCCAGCCATTACATATTCAAGGGAAGCAACGTTAGAACAAGGCCAAGGACCAACCGTTTTCTTACATCAGCGGTTCAGTCCCTTTACTCTCTGACACAAGGTAAAACTACCCCAATGAATTTACATCCCAAAATCACCATCCCACTTCCTCCCTGAATCCCTTCCAAAATTGGATGGCTTGGCTGGCCGTGGCCCTACAGTATATCTCAGAGTTCTGCCGTGCTAAAGCTGCAAGACTGCACTTTTTATTTTCCTTCAAAATTTGGCACCATGAATGTTTAATGTTACATCCTATGCTACATCCTAACTGAGGCTTGACTAGGAGGAAGTGCACGCAGACCATGCTCAGAACACAAAAGAAGGAAACTGATGTCACAGTTGGTTTAAAGTGGATGACAGAAATACACTATCGCTGTGTTCTAAATGTTCACTCATTCTTTACACTATATAGTGTGCCAGTTAGACTGGATGGTTCCCTACATATGAATTAGTGAACATTCCGGTTTGCTCTTTCAGCAGGTATAAAAAAAAAAAGAAAATTGAAATTTAGCCAAATCACACTTTGTAGGTGTAAGAAATAACAGTATACCCTGCCTGAGATTCATGATGAAGCAGCCACTGTGACTACTATAAATGTGGTCTGAGTAACTTCTCAAATGGTAATCCTACTATGGTAACAAGAGAAAGGTCCAAATTCACTCAACAGTCAACACCAAAATACTTGGGGTCAGGAAGCAAGCCAGTTGTGATAATGACACCAACCAAGCTATTGACAACCATTTACCACAATGGGACAGAGAATCATCATATAGAATGACAATAGGTTTCCAGGTCTTTTGGAACTGCAAGCCTTGTACTTTTAAATTGAAAATAGAAGTAAAAATGACTAGAGTTTGAAATACTTAAAGACCAACACTGGCATACACCAGAGGATGGTTCAAATGCTCCCATACTGCTTTTTACTGGAATAAAAATTGATTGTTGCATCCATTATGAGAAACACCTATTTTTTTTCCTTACAGCAGTGTGAGTGCTAATGAGTAGCTTACCATATCCTCCATGTTTTCCTCTGAGCATCTGGAGGGGGTGGAGATGTCCGGCGTCAGGGGCAGTTCCGAAGAGGACGTGGAGCGTCCGCCCTCCGAGTTAGTCGTCTGACTCTCCACAGGACTGGAGCAGCGCTGCGGCTTCCCCAGGGGGGCAAGTCCCCCTCGGGCGCTCCTGCTTCGCCTCTTTTTCGGGGGCCCCTGTTGGTCTGTTGACTGCTGGGCCCTCTGGGACTGAGACCGGGCGCAGGACGGGGCGGCTCCACGGCTGCTGCTGCTCCCACCTCCGGCGGCGTCTTGGCTCTCCTGGAAGGCCGAGCGAGACAGGAGGTGGGCGCTGCTGGTGGCACGGCGGCGCCTGGGCGTGGGGATCGGGGCCTCCTTGTGGGGTGGCGCTGCTCCCCCCTGCGATGGCCGGCCATGCTTCTCCAGCAGGTGGCAGATGAAGCGGCTCTTCTCCAGCTCCAGCTCCTGCCGCAGGCCCTGCAGGAGCACCGCCTGCTCCCCGCTCGCCTGCCCATGCAGCCTGGCCAGCAGCTCTTCCAGCTTGCAGTAGACGGCACCGCTTCCCTGACCGCCCAGCAGACCCTTGATGCCCTGTGGGTCGGCCTTTCCCGAACCAGCCCAGTCGCCACCACAAAGTTCTTTGGCCAGGAGTCGCTGCAGCTCCTGCGCCTGCCTTAGAGTGGCGTTGGTGCGCTCCCCCTCGCGCTCCCTCCAGCGGCGAAGCTGCCTGACCTCGGAGGCGCGCTCCTTGCCCAGAGCCTCGCGCTGCTGCTGGAGCTCCAGAGCCTTCTGCCGCTCCTGCCTGGAGGTCAGCTCCCGCAGGGCCCGCTCCCGCTCCTGGTTGTCCTCCTCGCGCACGCGCCGCAGCTCCAGGGAGAACTTCCTGTGGGCCTGCTTGTTGCGGCACCTCTCCACCTCCAGGGCAGCGTTGAGCCTCTCAATCTCACGCTCGGCCTTGCTGGAACTGGCACAGGAGCGTGCGTTGCAGCACGAGCCCCTCTTGGAGGAGAAAACCAGAGCGTTACCCTTGTCCTTGCCCATTGCACTCCCACTCTTGAGGCTTAACAAGCCGGAGGCCAAGGCACTGGAGAGAGCAGCTCATTCAAGGGTCAGGCAGTAGGCATGCAAACAGATGGGAGAGGTGGATGGAACTCATGCAAAGGGTTATGGGAGTGAAATGCAAACGCACACGCATGCAGCAGCACACTGTTGCACTGAAAAGAGGAGAGATGGATGAATGAATGTCAGAAGTGAAAGTAAAGACATGGAGTCAAACAAAATATGATAGAGATGCAGCAGTAGAATCAGTAAAACAATCATGGGTGTTGTCTGTGTCAAGTAATGAATTGTTCAGTCATTACTCAGAATTGAGAATGATGAAAGTGATAGTATTTCACCAAAAGGGACTTAATTGAGGGAGGCCAAGGTGAAAGTACATCAACCCTCATGTTCAATGATTTATAACAAATAGCTGTATTATTAGGCCTAGATTCCAAAGGTCCACTTCCTAGGTGTACAAGTATCTTGTATCTTATTTAAAATTACTAAGCAACATTTTGACATATCTCTGCAGGGGCAAACGCAGCTTTGCAAACAGAAAACAATTACATCACTTTGGCCATGAATGATACTCATGTGCCATGACAGAAAATCTACCAATGACCATCTCCAAAACGAAATGAGAGCGAGTTGCCATTCATTTAAAGCATTTGTATGTTAACAACTAATTTTAAAGTCTTAATAATGCTGGCTTCTCTACACGTTTCAACTCCTAAAATGGTAAGCAAGACATTTGAAGTATTTAAATACTTCAACGAAACCTAATAATATATTTAGGTTAGAAGGTTAACACAGTTACGCACGTCCATCAGTCGAAGTAACATGCAAGGGTCTCGCAGATAATGGCATGGTCAAAGGATAAAGCTAATGTGGCTAACTGGGCACCTAGCCTCATCTCGAGGCTTTAAGAGGATTCCTCGAAACGTGACACAGCGACTATTCCTCAAAGTATTTACATGCTGAGGATGTTTAGTGTATTTTCAGCAACGTGCCGTTAAATGTAGTTTAGTGAAAGATGCACATGTACTAGAGCTACCGTTAGGTGTCAGGTAAAGCGTGGTGAAAAAGCCAACAAACAAACACTTACCTCCCACACTCGGGAGGAGGATAGCACAACTTGAAAAGCTAGATCATTTGGGTTGCTTCAGATATCCTTCAAATATTAATACTAACAGTTTTAACTAAACGAAATGCAATCTACGGCAGAAAACACTGAGAGCCGTACATTCTTTTTTAATGAACGCACGGTCAACATCGGTGAGAGGAGGCTACTAAAACACCAGTTGCTTCAGGCACTGTGCTGTCCAGCTGACCCCTCTTGAAGGCGTCCCGTCATCAAGATGACTGAAGAGAAGGATTCGCTGAAACAAGAGCGCCTACCTGCGGTGATTACGAGACAATATCACTAAACAATAGTCTGCTGTTAACATGTCTGTATTGTCAAGTGTAGCTGACAGTTTACAGTAGAAGCAGTAGTCATTTTTACATACTCCAAGTATGAAACTGTGTCAAAAATGTAAGTGCTCAGGTTAACCTCCAGAAGCCTTGTGTTGACGTTAAAAAAGCTTATATACATGTACACTAGCTTACCTAAAAGTATTTATCAGGAATTAAAACTATGCTACATACTTCAAACAGAGCTCAAAATTGAAAAAAGGTTGCTTATTTAGGATATTTCATCGTTTAATTTATTTAACTGGAAGAAGTCAGTAGCCTAAAACTTATCAGGCGCACCATACAGCAAGGTAAAGTTAGGACAAATCAAGGGTGAGCAAAGAACATTAGGTGTTTGGGTGGGGGCAGGGCATCTTAAGATTACCTAAAGTAATAGAAACATATCTAATATATAATTGTTTTTAGGTTATGCTAAAGCACTAAACTGCCAAATTTTTAAATAATAATACTAAAAAATACTTCAAACAATTTAACAATATTAAGTCACCATTCTGAATGGACTTTTTTTTTTTTTTTTACATTGGTTTAACTTGCACTATTTAACCAGCATATGTTCATAATGCTGAAAGAAAAATATTGCAGAAAAACTAATGCAAGTTAAACCGATGTTTAAAGATCCATGCAGCACTTTGCCTTGATTTTTTAAGTTGCTTCTAAGTAGCACTTTCTTACAGTTGATTTGCCATTGATTTGTAGAAATATTCAAATGTGTTCACTTGTGTACAAACATGACTGTAACTCGATCTGTGAATTGCTTGTTAAATATTAGCACTTTGATAAATGTGTAAGAACACATTTTTGACTCCACCTACTCTGAAATACCTTTGTGATTCAAGATTTACTGTAATTAAGATTTAGGATTAAGATCTGTCAATGGCACTATTGAGGGAATGGAATGTTGAATGCAGTCCACACTTTTCATTTCTAAACATTTGAATTGTTCCGTTACCATTAGAGAGATACAATTACACTACAAATTTGAGTCATTGGGGGCCAGAAAATTACATTACGTTAGGTCTAAGGCAAAAGCACGGTATTTTGTTACTACAGGGCCTGATCATTTCAACGAGTTATACAGCATGCGAATGCTGAAAACAGCTCACAAATTAATAAATCTGAATCTATTGGTGTCTATGATGATTTGTGTCTATGTCCATTGTATGAGTTTGGCAGAAGCGTGCACACCAGGCCATCCTGTTCCTGTCCCTCGTGTCCTTGTTTCTGGAACAGTTGCTGTGTGGTTTAAATTTACCCAAGCGCATTTTATCGAGACAGGTACACTCTTGGCCCACCAACAGCTGTTTTGACTTGAGAGATGTGACAGTTGAGACCTGACCTGTGACACTGGATGTCTTTTTTACCGCCCCTTGCCATGCTATATGTTTTCATACTGTACACAGTAGTGTTGAATGTCACTGCTGAGCATTCACGGGCAGTAATATCATCTGACATTCCCACCTCTGTTTTCTTCTCTCCTCTCTCCTCTCTCCTCTCCTTTCTCACGCTGGCTCTGTGCCCTGGCTCACCCCCATCACATACAGGAGCACATACATGGTTGCTCCTGCTTCATACGAAGCTATAGCTTGTTTACTCACCTGACCAAGCTGAAAGGGTGACACGTTTGAGCTTTATTCTCGTAGTCTGTCTCTTGTTTATCCAGACAACCATTGAATGTTGGTGAATTCACATATCCTGCACTCTCAGAAGGGACTTTCATTTCACACAGCTTTTTACGTCAAAGGCTAGTCTCCTGGGAGTGGGAAATGGTGACCTCTGCTCACAATAGCATATTTGGCTTTGTGCAGACACCTGCATCGAATACATTTCTCTTAAATCTTGGTAAGGCTAAACACATATCAGCAAAAAATCTTAATATAAGTAAACGCAATAAAAATAGATATCAATTCTACAGCTTGCACCGTTGCATTGCCCACAGTAAACCTCAATGGCTTAACAATATTTCCATCCAAATAAAATGGCAACAGATGGGCAAGACACATAAATTAAGTTCATGAACTTGTGAGGCTGTTGTAATACAGGTACAGACAATTAGTGATAAAATCTATAATACCGTGCAAGCTATTGTGGGGGGGGGGGGGGCAGGGGGTTAGTGCAGTCTGCACCACAGCCAAGATATATGGCCCAAACTGCACCACTAAATTTGAGTCAAGCATATGGATGCAAGCCAACCATATTTTATTGTATTAATGGTATTGATTACAACAAACATCTTAGTCCATAATTGTTTTTTTGTATTACCAATGCATTGTGATTTAGCTATGTTTTTGTATGAATAACTATTCATTTACCGATACCGTAAACATGTAAGACCAGGACGACTTCCTTGGATAGGAAGTATACTGATTTCTTTATTTAGACACCCTTCTCAATCCCTGTTTGTTTGCACAGATATTGTTCATTTTTGTACAGACAAGGTGCTATGACCATGTTTCTTGTCAGAGGTCCACGTACACTAGACCATGCCCTATCCAAGGAAGTCTTACATGTTTACGGAATAAAGAAACAATACAGGGAAGGTGCCATGACCTTGTTCCCTGCAAGACTAGGCTATTGTTTGTCCACTGGATCTGATGATGATGTTCACTGATGTCCTGCTCAGGTGAACACTTTGCAGGTAGGGTGTGTATGTGATCGTAATGCTAAGGGCAAGCAGAGGTGTCTTTCTCTTCGCTCTGCTTCAGTGTCTCCTGGTCTTTCTTTCCTCTTCAAGTAGATCTGATCCAGGAAAGTACACCAGGCCATGCCCCATCCAAAGAAGGAGAAGAAGAAGAATTTGAGATTTCCTGACTTCCCCAACTCTTAAATGTTTAAAGAACAACACACACACAATAATGACCCAGAGTTATTTAGTGGTAAGGGATGTTTAGGATTTTCTTAAATTGTGTCTCCTGGTCTTCCTATCCTCCTCAAGTAGGCCTGATCGAGGCATAGCTAAGCACACCAGGCCATGCCCCATCCAAGGAAGTGAACATCTTTGACATTTAATGATGTCCTGAATCTTATATGTTTAAGGAACAAGGAACAAGGTGTGGTGTTATGTGATATATGTAGGGCTTAGGGAAATTAGAGGTGTGTAAGGAACAAGGAACACACACCTGTTGGTGTCATAACAGTATCACACATAAGTGTTGGGTGTTGTCTCTCATAATGATCTGCAAAGTCAGTCAGCACACTAAGGGCTGATCTCGGATTTAGCTCTCACATCAGAAGTCTGACCATACAAATTTGAATATGGGGAGCATTGAGCATTGTAAAAGCGATAATAATGAGCACTTGAAAAGGCCATTACCATCGTCAACCACAGAGCCAACAAGAAACTGCAACAACTGCATTAACATTCAAAAAACAATAATAATATGATGGTGAACTGCCTGATATTAATCACATGAACATTTTAAGCTAAAGTTTAATGTAAATTAATGCCAGAGTACATGCTTAAAATAGGTTAAATATCTGGTTTCAACCTGGCATCACTTGATGCCTCATGAAATATGGCACTTAGCGAAACAGGCTAGTTACACTTTCCTATAATTTGTATTGTATATCAGACACCTTCTCTCAAGCCGAATACCTTTTATTCATGTAGACAAGGCTCAGGTGCTTGGGGCATATATAGTGCACCGACAGAGAAGGACACTTGTGCCATTCTGAATGGTGATACTTTAGTGTGGTTCAGCTTTTTTTCCTTTCTCTTTTTTTTTGCTGGTATTTTTCTTTTGATCAGTTCAGGGCGATACTAGTGCTTAGTGTCAGTGAAACATGTTGGACTCAAAATAAGTGTAAAGCATCCAAACCTGTGTTTTGAGACCATCTGGGAAGATATACTCTTGAACCGAATTTTCACCAAGCTCAAAAGAGTTCAAAAGAAACACCAGACACAAAGAAATAACAAAATACAGATATGACTATTTAGGCACAACAGGTAGCTGTTTTTTAAAGATAAAAGTGGATTCTATGCTGCGTAGGACTTTTTACTGTGCAAAGAAACTGTTAATACAATGGAAGGGAAATATTGACCACATGAAAATGGTGTAAATGGAAGAAACGCTACCATGACCCACTTTGAAATAGTGTCTTTTATCCTAAACTTAACTGGATGCCACATGGGACAACATGTCTCAAGTTCAAGAATTTAGGACTAGGCGTTGTTTTACTGTGACATAACTTCAAAACCTGAACTAATGGAAGCTTCCTTGAAATTCCTTCCTTCCTGAAGTCAAATGAGAAACTTCACAAAGGGATCATTCCTGGCATTTATTTATCTTCTATTGATCTATTTCCTTTGAGCAGACCAGGAAGGCTAAGCAAGAAAGTGTGACAGCAATAAAATAACTGTTTAGTAATGATGTTTTATTTCTGCAATGAGGAGAGGTGTTTAATGGCAGTCTATAACTACAGGTTAATAATTTTTTTTAGAAAAAAAGAAACTTTCATAGTGCTGCATACAGCCAACAGCATACTGAGTGCAGTTTTTCACAACTAAAGTTAATATGGATGACTTGCCTGTCAATTTGTTAATTAAATAAATGTCAGATAACGCAACATTAGTTGGACAGCCAAGTGTCCTCCAAGCAGTGGATGCCTGCTTACACAAGTTTTTAAAAGGTTAAAGCTAGACATATATCCACAAGCCACTGCTTTTATGTATTATATAGATATATCACAGAACATGTCCTATTCTATTACACCGAACTCATAATGGACCTAAAAAACATCCTCCCTAAAAATAATGGGTGGGGATATTTCGAAAGACAACACTACCAGCCCGGGGCTGAATCCTCAGTCTAAATTTCATGATGATGCCACTGCTGCTGACTGCAGCCTGCTAGCCTTAGTGCTGGCTCTAAAGATGCACCCCAACACCACTGTCAAGACAAATATGACTGAAGGAACTAGGTATTATTGCGTTTGTGGTAATGAGTTACACTAATATGGTGCGTGGGCTAACCAGTTGCATATTTACTCATGATTCAAGAAAATTCTCTGCCCCATCACTCTCAGTCTCCATATTTAGGACGTTGTCCCTGTATCAATTTCCCAATTTCTTCAGCAGAACACAATCAGCTCCGTTTCTGTTTTCCTCTTCTCTTTGTTTGTGCTATTTTTTTCTCTTCCTTCCTTTTTTTACATAACCTACTTTCTGGCAGCAAGGCTTGCTTGTGAGAAACAGGTTAAGAGAGAGAGTGAAAGGGCCAGGCCACTAATGGGCTGTTCACACCACTTTGCCAGGTCCACACTCTCCTCTGATCGGAGACACTGTGTCTGAACCCTCTACAATCATAGTGACAGAGCGAAGGAGAGGGAGAGAGAGAAAGCGAGAAAGAGGGAGAGAGAGAGAGGAAAATGTGGAGGGGAGGGCATAGATAGTTTCCAAGTTTACAATGCAGGAATGAAGGAATATCCATGTACAGTTACAATTCCTTCCCTAATATTACAACCCAGAGATTTTTTTGTGGTAAGGACCTTTCAGGTTCTCTAAATGATCAGGAAAAGAACCTGCATTACTTCTTGTCAAAGTTCCTTTAGCATAGGGTTCACTGGTGGTGCCTTTTTTAGGGCAAGGTGCAAGGTAAAAGATGCTCTACAATTCCTTAGGCTATGAAATGTAAATAAATCTACGTAGATTTGAATTATCTTACATTTATAAAGGCTTAGAAGTAGACAACAAATTTCTCTTTATATCCTTCCTTGACCCCAGGACATAAGGTTAAGGGAAAGTAGGCAGTAAACGGAGATGCACTTTTTGAACATCAGATGTATTTGTTTACATGTACACAAACTACTCATGTAAAAAAGTTAACCACAGGCTCTACTTGTAAGTGGCAAAATATGTTGATGCGCCATTATTTAACGTTGAATGATTGTTGTGGCTTCCTACAGGGGATTATCCATTTGAAACAGAATCACATTATTTTGACTTGTTCCCTGACTTGGCTGACAGCATAGGAGGAGGCCCTGAATTGGCCCTCGAAAAGCCTGACAATGGGAGTGGCGCTGCCTGCACGTTTCGCCATGGCTCAGGGAGGATTAGCCATCTTGTAGTCGATAACTGTAAACTCCACAGCCCAATGCAGATGGGACCCTGAGCCACTCCTCAGTTTCCCTTAGAATAATGCTGAGTAGTCACCATGCAACCTCCATTTTAACTGTAGTTCATTTTAACTAACACTTTACTACATCAACTCTAAGTCTGACATATTATACCCAAGTCTGTGATTGAACGTGCAATATGTAAAATCATTTAGGCCATTTTCGAAGCACTGGTAGTCAATGACAGTATGTTAAGGTTTAGACTGTCTTGGTAAGAAGCACAGATGGTGGGAACCATTTGTGATTTAACAACCAATTGAAAGGCCAAACTTGAAAGGATTTGAATAGATTTAAAAGAACTTATGTAAATGCTTCAATCCATTTAGAACATTTGACTGTTAAATAGATAGCTGGATGTTGTCTAGAGCAAAATCCTGTTGTAAGGAAGAACAGTTGGAGTTCTTCAATTCCAGCATTTCATCAGATATGCCACCAGTGACTCAACTGGCAATTATGACATCTAGACTGGCCTAACAAAAATTCTGGCCACGGATTCAATACTGTACCACCCCAACTTGCGAAACATTTCTTAAGTCAGGTCATTTTACATTGCTAACAGGACAAACAAAAAGGAAGAGCAAGCACCAAGGGAGTCTCCAGTAGGGTATTTTTATGACAATAGCTGATCTGTTGTGGACACATTAATACACACATGACAAATAAGACACCTATGCATATCCCTATACATGCATAAGGTATATACATGTTCACACACACACTGTCACACACACCATCATGCAGAGAGTGTGCGTGAGAGGGACGCAGACAGTAAGAGAGAAAGACAGAGAGAGAGAGAGAGGAGAGAGAGAGAGAGAGAGTGAGAAAGAGAGAGGGAGAATGACATATCTCACACCCCTCCACACTAACACACACACACACACACACAACACATCCCTCCCCCACACTTCATGTCCCTGTGACTGTACACTCCCTAGATGAGCAAGACGGCACCTTTCGTGCGCGCTACCTGAAACTGGAGATGCCAGGCGACCTGTGAAGGGTTGGCTTTCAACTCTTCCCCCCCATTCTTATTCTTTTAAACGCACACCAGCCAGATACAAGGCAGCAGGACATTACCATACAATGCTGTTGTCTTTTTGTTTTACGTAATACTTCAGAGTGAAACCAGGTACTTATAGTCACGTACGTTGAAGGGGAATGAAAGACTTGATACCTGTACAGCTGGACTAGTTTATTTTTTTTCCCTCTCAATTTTTTTTCCCACACAAAACTTTTCAAGGCTTGGCTGTGAAACTTGGGTTACTGTCCTGTGAACTTCCAAATCAGAGGAGAAGGCACCAGTTGGTCTTGCTTCACGCTTTACGGAAATTAACTCATTTCGCTGGTGTGAGGAGGCATCCTAACTGTTGATCAGGTATACTGCCCATGTTTTCTTGCATCTCTGATTTGATATATCTCTGGTTTGTGATTTGAAAAAAAAATTAATCAGAACTGAAATACAAATGGCTGTGTGTTTTATGGGCTTAAACCTGTTGTCTTGCTAAACTTATCTTGTTGTTGTTTTGACTTATCTTGTTGTTTTGAAAAACTGTCATATTTGGTCAGCTGAAAGCAATGTAGTTTTGCTTGCGTATTTTAAGACACTGAGCCCCTGACAAATATCTTGTGTTTTTGATCCACTTTACTTAAGTGCTTTCAGTTTTAAAGAGATTTGTGAGCATAATGTATTTACATTTTACAGATGCCAAATGTTGCAGTCCCTGAAAGTTTTTATTGGCTTATTTTTTCTATTTCTCTTGATTGCATAAATATGCAAAGTGGACTAATGACATCAGTAAATTCACAAAGACAGAAGTACAGAAGTAACAGAAGTAACAAGTTAAAGATATGAAAGGGTCAAAAACATTCTTGTCCCCTTGCTTTTGAATGTGTGAGAGCGCACTCTAGCTCGCGTTATCTCTGACTGTTTCGGGTAGATATTTTGTGGGGCCGAGATCTTTCAGCCATTTCTCTGAGCAGGGAAGAGAGGAGGGAGGGGAAGCAGAGCCTGGACACAAAAGACGACATTATTCCCCAGCGGATCCACGCTACATCCAGCCATGAATGGAGTATTGAAAAACATAACATTGGGGACTAGATTATTTTTCATCCTTCATAACTGAACCATTTGTCCGGCGAGCTTGGAGCGGTTTGTTAGGGCGGCGCGCAAATGGACGGCGGCTGTGGCAGTGTGTGCTTCTCGGCCAGTGTTTAAAACCTCCCCAGAACCTAATTGGACTGACAATGGCGCAAATAGTCCCTTTTCGCCCTTGCTTTAGGGCCATTCTCTCCGGTCCCAGGCCAGAGGCCTGTGGTGTCCAGGCTAGGCTACCTCACAGGACAGAATAATGCGGGTGAAATAAGAGCGAGGGTTTTGTTAGGAGGTGCTGTTGGCAGACTGTTTTGGCGCGACCCAGCATCCCAAAAAATCCAGTCTAATTACTGTCCCCACCTCAGGCCCAACACAGAACCAGAACTTAATTGCAGGGCTATTTGGTCAAAATAAATACTTGACATAACAGTACCAGTAAGTTACAGTGAATAATTCTTTGGAAGGAAGTGTTAAGGACAATGATATTTTTTGAGTCACTCTTTGAAAGGAAGTGTTAAGGATGCCTGTGATGACAGTCCTGACACGTGAGGCTAAAGCAGTCCAAGCAGAAAGCCTGTGAGGGCTTTAACACAGAGGGCTATGGCCCCACGTTCCTCCAGGCTTTCCCACCCCTCCGCACTCCCCTCCGTGGCCCAGCGGGGCAGCTGAGACGGGAGGCGCCCCTCGGGTGTCATCGGGTGCCTAAGCGTTTGGGACGAGTCCAGTGACAGATTCGCAGGAAGCAGCGTTTAGCCCCTGACGACGGGGAACCACAAGGCAGCAGAAACGTCTTTTTGTGCGCCCCGGGGCCTCGGAATGTCCACTATCTCCGTCCGGCGAATATCAAATTCTCTCCCCCCTCTCTGGGATCCTGCACATCATGCCGCCGTTGGCGCACATTCCATGGTAGGGTCAGAGGGGATTTGGGGAAAACAGGAACAAGCGGCATGCCTCTGCTCTCCCTAGCCTCCCAAAATCTTCCTCAGATTTGAGAAATAAAAAAAAAAACAAGCAACAAAATAGATGTGTAGAATTTTGAAGAAATGCTTTCTGCATTTTCTGTCCAATCAGTGTGGCCTGGCCGAGTGTGACCTTGGCATTCTTATAACAAAATAGCTGACAAATCCCACACCGTTGATGCCAAAAGCCTCAGCTTGTAAGGAGAATGAGATTGGTCAGAACAGCCCTTGTACCAATCTTGCCCTTGCCAACAGTAATTCCTAGGAATTAAAATTCTTAAACGGATGTACTTGGAAGGCAGAATGCCTGGCCTAGCCTTGCACCTGGCCCTTTCATAGGCATGCCTATAATCCCATTACTTTCACTAGCATAGTATTCTCAGAGAGAAGATGTTTCTTGAGATTTGAGACCTGTCTTAGCCAGTTTTTTGTACAGTATGAAATATAAATGGTGATGTGTTTTGAAGAGCAAATATTTATTTGGTTTACTTGGTTGAGGGTAAGTGCGGTTGGCCAGAAGACAGCTAGGTAGCAGTTAGGTAGAATGTTCTGTGACTTGGACACAGTGACACATGTTCCATAATATGTTGAACAAGTAAATTTTATGTTTGTTTAGTTAAAAATTTTTGCTGTTATATTTAAAGAAATCTATAATTGGAAACTTGTTTTCCCTTTTGGTCATTGCCAGTTTGATTTACTATTGGTAACTTTCAGCAGTTTTTTTTTTACAATGGTTTAAGCTAAAAATGAGTGTAATATAATATAATATAATATAATATAATATAATATAATATAATATAATATAATATAATATAATATAATTCATACAGTTAGTGGAATTCATATACCAAAGCCTGCCTTGTAAAATGTTTGATAAAATGTAGACATGGCAGTATCTGTATACATACAAAGTAGTGTTTGGTATCTATTTCATAACCAAAACTACCATGTACAACACAAGTTGTTCAACACAAGTGCACGATAACAGTATAACAAAGTATAGCACTGTTCAAATGAATTGATTCTGGACGTGGTGTTTGCATACAAGTTCTCTTCACTTTTTGGATGGTGCCCATGCCCCGGCCGTTAAGGGCATCATAGTGTAGTGTGTGTTTGCACGTGTGCAAAGGGATGGGGGGGGGGGGGGGGGGGTGATGTTGGACAGTCGGGGGGATGTTGGACAGTCAGGCCTGGGGAAATGGGCCAGCTTCACGCCAGGGTGACCAGGGGACCCCCATGGTGAAGCTGTGTCTGACACAACTCACACACACTCACATATGCACAAAGACACAGAAACCCTGACTCACTTACTCAGAGCACACATACACATGTGTATAAACACACACAGACACATACAGAAAGGAAAAGAGAGACAGAGACAGAGAGAAACAGAGAGAGAGAGAGAGGGGGGGGGGGGGGTGAAAGACAGAGAAAAAGACACAGACAGGGAGAGAGAGAGAGAGAGAGAGAGAAAGGGAGATAGCCTCTACAGTGTCCTGAGAATCACCACACAACCTTCTCTAGTGCTTGTGCTGGTTCCAATCACGTGACCGTTAAAAAAACACATTGTGTACCCTCACTCACCCCGTCTCCCCTCTCCTCCTCTCTGCTCCTGATTCCACCTAACCATCAATACTTACATAGGCCACTGCCAACTGGCCGCAGGGTGCAGACTTGTTGTTGTTATTGTTGTTGTGGTTGTCAGAGGTACTCTGTCCCAGGGAAAAAAATCCAATCAGGACCCTGATAGCAGTCGTGGCTACTATGATAGTAAATGCCACCCACTACAACTGCCAGGCACCGGGTTGGTAAGGGGTGCTCTTTTGGGATTCTACTGAGACTGCTTAAAAAAAGCAATAGCAACAACAAAACTTACTCAAAACAGGTAGAGATGAAAAGAGGTGAAGTAATTGATGGATGGATGGATGGATGGATGGATGGATGGATGGATGGATGGATGGATGGATGCATGGATAGATGATAAAAAAACTGTGTGGTACTGTGTGTGCCGACTCACTGTTTTTGTATTCATGTGTGTTTCTGTCCATGTGTGTGTGTTTCTGTGTGTGTGTGTGTGTGTGTGTGTGTGTGTGTGTGTGTGTGTGTGTGTGTGTGTGTGTGTGTGTGTGTGTGTGTCCATGTGTTTCAGGTGTTTGTGTAGATTCTCCCTCTCTGAGTGCTATGCCAGGCCAGCGTGTTGGGGACTGTGTGCGCGGGCACTGGAGGTTGGGCGCCTGGCTGCTGCTCTCGCTGCTGGGCTGCCTGGTCCTGCTGACCACCAATGTCCTTCTGCATCTTAGAGGTGAGCTGACGAAGGAGAGAGGAGAGAGAAAGAGAGACACTACTTTCATTTTATTTATTTTATTTCTGCTGAGAAATATACAAAATATATTATACCGTTCTGCTCATAGAGTACTGTACACTGCTCTCCACATTATGTTCTTTTTATTTTCTATTTCTCTCCTATGTATATTGTACATCTGAAGGTATGTCTACATATAGACACCTAAGTATCATACGTCCCCTTTACTTGTATGATGCAAAAGAAAGAAAAATGAGAGTATCGGTTCTTGTCAGTTAGTTTTACTTGCACAATGATGTGCATTTTGCTCCACTGTTTGTTTTTTTCTTTAGAAAGCTGCTAAAATAGCTGAGCGTTTTATGTTTTAATGACATCTGTAACAGCCCCGTATGTAATTGATTGGTAATCCATTAAAATAGGTTTAATGAAATGGAATGAAATTATCATGTAGAGTGAAACTGTGTGCTATTGAACAGTGACACAGATGAAATGCATTTAAACAGTCAAATAGCCTGCTATGGTAGAGAGGCAGTATGACATAAAATACTATACTTTGCTGGTCAAGAGTAGCCCCTCATGTTTAGGAAAATGTTGACTTCATGGCTGTTCTCATAGGTATGGGTGGTAGTCCTTTTCACCAGGGACCAGCAAGGGAAAAAAAGAGGCACATCAGAGGCGGACATTTTAGTCTGTGGAATTTTGTGTTCTATTGGCCGGCCATTGTGGGCCATTTTGTGTAAGAGATGAAGGGATGAGGACATGAGGATACACAAGAGGGTTCTATGGCATGTCAGTGAGATTTCACGTGTTATGAAGTACCTCGTTTCAGAAAACAGGCACAAGGTACCTGGAAGAGAAAGAAAATTGGTCAATGTACGTACCTTTATGCCACTAAATTGGATCTTACATTATCCAGAGAATCTGTTGTGGTACTACTTGTTTTGGGACTGTGAGTGTCAAATTGACAAAATATCCCAAAGATATGTTAATTTTATGTTTAAATGCTTTTACTATGTGTAGGCTTTAATATTTTCTTTTTTTCTTTTTATGCAGGAGATGTCAAAGTGACAAAAAGATCCACACCCAGTAAGTTTATATTTTTATCATGTTTGATCATATACAGGCAAAAACTTATATAATTAGGAAACCAATGAACATGTGTTACTGTTCATACATGTTCTGGGACACAAGTTTGGGTGGGGAAAAACCCTGAGATTTGACCCGTATTTTGAAACAGGTGTTTGGGATAACACTTTGTACTTTCTTTGTGGGATAGTGAAAGCTTAAACCAGTGTCTCAGTGCTATAATGCATGAGATCTATAGCTGCACGTGGGTGTCTCGACCTCATTTCACTTCAATGAAGTTATCAAATCCCAGCTTTACAATGATGCAATATACAGAAGCCCAATTGAAAGATTATATTGAGCATCCTTGAAATAGCACACTGGCAATAAAGTTATAGAAAGTCTCACTATGGGGAAAACAGGCTTTTCACTTTTGTTTAAGGTGAGAACAGACTGTCAAAAGTGTTGATGTGTTAGACAAAATGATTTTCAGTGAGCTTTTCCAATTGTCACCATCAGTCAAACGTTATTTAGAAGAAAACGTTCCTTTTTCTGTCACATGTAGCACTGTTTCTGTCTTCTCCATAGATGGTTAGAGTACCTTCAGCTAAATGCATGTTCACCACAGCAAGACCGCTCCTGTGAGAGGCCTGGTCTGAAATTACAGGAAAATAGATAAAGTAGATATAGAGGGCAGTAACTATGGAGGGCCAAGAACCTCCTGTCAACAAATAATTTGACCAAAGTCTCTTTCTTTCTGTCTCTCTTTTCGTCTCCCTCCCTCCCTCCCTTCCTCTCTCTCTCTCTCTCCCTCTGTCTCTCTCGATCCCTCTCTCTCTCCCTACTTTGTCTTCATCTTCGTCTCTGTCTCGCTCTCTGCCTCTCTCTCTCTTTCTCTCTCACTTTTCTTTCCTTTCCTTTGTCTAGCCAACAGCACCACAAGTCCGACCATGCAGTCGTCTCACGGTAAGAACGATCTGGGTGGTGACCCACAAGTACTCTGATCCAAATCCTGATTTCATCCCTTCCCATTATGTTGCATTAAATCTGGCCCATACCCTGGTCTTAGACACTGTAACATTTTTACACAAGGGAGAAAACGGATCAAGAAAGATCCCTCCAGCCCACAGGGTACAAAAAACAAGGTCGCTTCCCCTGGCTCTCAATTTCCGTAATCCCCTCAATTGCTTATTTTTGCCATACTCGGCCTCCTCCTTATGACCCTGGGCCTTGGAGTCATGTGTCTTATTTAGCACTATTTTGTGCCTTAACTTGGAAAGATTAGACCTATTCTTGCAGGATTCTTGTCCCTATTACCTATCATTATATCAGAAGTATGTTAAGTATCTCTTTCCTCTCTTTCTTATCAGTCTCCAGACAGTAGCGCACTCTTTGGTGTCAGACAACGAGACAGTAACATTCAAGGTGTCTCCGGCTTGAAACTGTATTGTTTCTCATTCGAAACATTCGAGGACAGTCAGAAGTATGATAGTGTCTTAAAGACTGTGTCCCCCCCTCACAGAAGCACACACTCATACAAAGACATCCAGGGAAAAAACACAAAAAAAAAACACAAACAGAGGGGAAAGAGGGGCTTCTGATTTTATTCACCCTTTGTTTTGACCCAACACAAAACATTTGTGTGAAAGGATTAGCAAGACTCCACGCATGACAATACATGACAATACATGACAATACATGACAATGCCTATTACACTTCCCCTCTCTTACCCCCATACTTAATCCCCCCCTGCCCTCTCTTACCCCCATAATCCCCCCCCTGCCAGTGCGCCTGGTGAATGGGCAGAACCGCTGCGAGGGCCGGGTGGAGGTGCAGTACAACGGCACGTGGGGCACGGTCTGCGACGACGACTGGGATATGGTGGACGCCAACGTGGTGTGTCGCCAGCTGCAGTGCGGCTTGGCCGTGGCCATAGGCAGCAGCTCCCGCTTCGGCCAGGGCACCGGAGACATCCTCCTGGACAACGTGGACTGCAGGGGCGGTGAGACAGACCTGGCCCAGTGCGGCAACCTGGGCTGGGGCATCCACAACTGCTACCACTACGAGGATGTGGCCATCACCTGCAGAGGTACAGAGTTGTATACAGTAGGTCATGCAAAGCGATTGCAAATATCAAGTTAAATTGAAAACAGTTGAAATTAGGAGAGGTTTTTAGCCACAGTGAAAAACTTTTAACCTCAGTGTTAAAACCTTGTATAATTATATAATATTGTATAATATCCTGCGTGCCTTTAATGACCTGAATACTTTATGATGAATTACTATGTTGTATTTATATTCAAATTTAAACTCCTGTCACGTAGGCTAAGAAATCACATTGTGAAGCTGTCTCTGGTGATGCAATGGTGGAAAGGCCATGCTGGAGCTCACTTGGTCCCGCTTTTTCTCTTGACAGGTAAAGCGGTGTTTGAGTCTCGAGGAGCACTTCCAGACGTGACCACCGCATCACAACGCAACTCTGGCATGCGTAAGTCATCACTGAGCGGCTGTATGAGCAGTCCCTTCCCACCACACATATGATTCCTGAGTGGCTGATCTGATTTCTGATAGGGTTAGAATAGGAGAGAAATTTGAGCAGCTGCCGTCACGGGAAAATGACACAAAAGTTGATTTCGTAATAGGCTGTAGCTGCCTACTTCTGTTATTATAACATTTTTTTTTACATTCATGATTCATTCAATGATAAATCAATCAGACACTCAATGAAATTATCTGAAAGCAATAAAATTTAAAAGACGCATGAGTTGATGATGAGTGGATGGAGGAATAGTGTTGAATCAGGAGAAAGCATGTACCCTGGGTAGGGTTTCAAAGGCTCAGCTGTTTGTCTTAAGAATGATCTCAGAGTGAAAGTGGAACACCCATTCCCCATACCATTTCTCACACTACCCTATGTATGCTTGACAGTCACAGATGACTAAAGTCAGAATGCATTGTTACTGGCACAAAAGTTCAAAAGGATTCCAGGCAGCTACATCATGCAGGTTACACCTACTGAAAGGGCCGTCCCTTTTGTTCTAGCCCCACAGCCCTTCCTGTGAAGCCTCTAAACCCCCAAGTAACATATACCCTCTGGGACAATGGTCCTTACGTTGCGAAATTGTTCAGTGAGGTCTTGTTCCCAAGGGAAAGTGCTGCAGGGTTACCTGAAAATGGCTTTTGTCCTTTTTGGGAGTGTGTTGGCCTATCTGTGCCTTTAAAGTTCACAAGGAAGTGATCATGTTTAAAATCTTCTGACTTCCTCTAAATATTAAACTTTTAAGGAACTAGACAGACACATAAACAGACACGTGTGGAACAAGGAACACACACACACACACGCACACGCACGCACACACACACACGCACAAACACTAACTTAACATCTTTCTGCCTAAATCATATGCAGCTCTTGCTTTTACCTGAATACACCCTGCCTACCTAACTAGCAAAAACATAAATCCATTTATGGAAGCAGAGATCAGATTATGAAAAACGAGCAAAGTCAAAATAAGACAGGAACAGAGGTGGGAAACCCTGCTTGGGTTCATAGTGTTCACAGAGTGCACAGAGGCCTTCCGTCTACTTGTTTGACCTGTACAAATGACACAGTTGATTTCTCTATTAGATACCTGGCAGAACAGTTAATTAACAGTACTAATTAAACTGGTTTTGTGGCATTTTAATCTCTGAAGCCAGATTTCCCATCTATGAACAGGGCATATGGGGGACAAACAGTGGCAGTCGTGCACATAATAATCTCTTTGGATAAAAGCATCTACCAAACAGCAGAAACCTAAGCATACCATAAACAGAAAAGCTGATTGGCAAGTTAAAAAAAAATCTGAAGTTAACTGTGTCAAGAGTGAAAGTGCAGAACTGTGCAACTGATCACATCCCTTTTGTCACAGGGGATGGCACCATCCGTTTAGTCGGAGGAGCAAACTACTGCCAGGGACGAGTGGAGATCTATTACCAAGGCAGCTGGGGCACGGTTTGCGATGATGACTGGAGCCTGACAGACGCTAGTGTGGTGTGTCAGCAGATCGGATGTGGCCATGCCGTCGCGGCACACACCAACGCCTACTTTGGTTACGGCACCGGCCTCATTCTGCTGGACAACGTCAACTGCAACGGCTATGAGGGCCAACTAGCTACCTGCTACAGCCTGGGCTGGGGCATCCATAACTGTGGCCATCACGAGGATGCCGGAGTCATATGTTCAGGTAAGAGGACGCCACGAATTGTCATTTGGAAACCGCTAATAGTCAGGTTGTTATAACAAAAATCCAAGTTAGTACTACTAACTTTAACATACTATGTACCAAGCCTTAAATATGTGTGTCCTTTAAAGTAATCAACAAGTAAATAGTACTACTACAACTACGTCTACTACTACTGCTACTACTACTACTACTACTACTAATAGTAATAATATCATTATTATTATTGATATTGTTGTTGGAATTATTTCTTAATGTTGTTATTATTATGCAATTGTTTATTGATGTTGTTGTGATTATAATTATTTTTATTTCTGTCTACTCACTCTGAAGAATCTGGGACCACTACCACTGCGACAACTGTGAACACTGACACAGGGTCCAGAGCTTTATTTCCCAATGTGACGACTGCAGGTAACACTCACGGCCGTCTGTAAAGGCAGATGCACATAAGGCACAACTGCAGGCCAATGCATGCAAAGCCTCTGTCTTGCCATCTGTCATGCTTTGAATACCTACATCCCACCACCCAGATTGCGCCAGGAGCCTTTGCCAATCGAGTATCTCCATCAACTCCACAGATGCAATGCATGTGATTGACCAGCAGAGGGACCATTTTAAACACTGTTCCCTTCAGACCTGAGTCTATTTGTCTCTGTCCATTGTATTGCACTACTGCACTTTACCACTACGATGTGAAGATGAGGCTGTGTCTGTGTCTTGTTTGGTTTGTGGGTGGCGTCAGTGTTATTTGGGAATGTAGTTGTTGTTTTTTTTTTTTTTTTTTTATCTTACATACTGTATGGTGTTGAATAAGTTTCTGGAAGGATTAATGAAAAAAACTATCTAATAATACATCTATTTCAGATATATGTACACTGCTTTGTGTTGTGGTCTACTTTTTTTGGCTTAGCAACCCAAAACTCCACAGCCACAGTCACGGGTGCAGATACACAGGAGACTACAACAGGCAGCACAACACCTACTACCACCACTACTACCACAACTACTACACCTACAACTACCACTACAACTACCCAAACTAGAGGTAAGTCAATCAGTTGAACAGTTGAGGCTTGTAATTTAGCTATGCTAATAGAATAGAAAGCCCTTATTGTCATTATACACACAATGTAAGCAGCAGATTGGAGAGATGTATGTAAATAGATATTTAAACTGACTGCATGTCCTCTTGAGTGTTGCTCCTCCAAGACAATCAGTGAAGAAGTTAAAAACATACTTTTTTCATCTACATGAAATATCATGCAGATCTAAGAAATAGATGTGGGAGATACAGAGGCCCACCGCGTGAAACAGCGGTACACCTGTGTTACCCTCCACACCTATCGAGTGTGAAATGTAGCCCATGTAAACAGTCTGAGTGACCTGGTTGTCCTGCCCCCTGGTGCTCTCTCCAGAGAAGGCCACCATCCGTGTGGTGAACGGCAACAGCAGCTGCAAGGGCCGCGTGGAGCTGTTCCGACATGGCATCTGGGGAACGGTGTGCGACGATGACTGGGACATAGACAACGCCCGGGTGGTGTGCCGGCAGCTGGGCTGCGGTCCGCCCATCTCGGCCAAGCTGCTGGCCTACTTCGGCTACGGCGCAGGACCCATCATGCTGGACAACGTGGACTGCACAGGCAACGAGCACAAGCTCACTGACTGCTTCCACCTGGGCTGGTTCCAGCACAACTGTGGCCACCATGAGGATGCCGGAGTCATCTGCGCAGAGCGTAAGCATCAGTAGTAGACCTTATGTCATTACAGGGAGTGTGGTACCATGTGGTGAATTAGCAAATGAACAGATAGATAAATAAATAAATATGCATTGAGCAAGCATTCAGTCTCACTCACACGTGCAAAAGTGTGCAAACACAAAAACAAGCAAACACACACACACACACACAGAAGCATATGCACAAGAATTTTCCCACCACGGTATGATGACTCAATCCCTAGTCACTGGGCTGGTTTAAGATGGCTGGTTGGCTGACTGTCCTTAACCAATGCATTCTGGACAGTAACAACATCAAAGAGAATCTCTTTTCTCATAATACTCATCGAAACGTTACCATATCATGTGGTACCAAAACCTTGTGGGAGCAAGAGATATCGATTCGATGGCTGTCATTTATACTTTACCCATGTAAACTTGTTTGATCTTGTTGAGACATCATGTTACCCAGCTAATCACCTATCTCAAACCAGCCCACTTTTCTAGTCATGCTTTACTCAGTGAGAACCTCCACCAAAAACTGCCACACATACCCCTGCCATGCCTATCCTTATCAGACCCATCTGAAACACACTCTCTCTCTCTCTCTCTTTCTCCCTCTCTCTCTCTTTCTCTCTCTCTCTCTTTCTCTCTCTCATCCCTACTGTATGTATGAGAGTGCAGAATGCATGAATGCATGAAATATGGAGAGCACAGTCAGGCAAGATCAGCATCAGCAGAGGCCCACAGGGTAGAGAACACAGCCCTGGTAGGGTAAAGACAGCCACGTGACTCCTGATGGCCTTTGTATAAATATATGCATGAAAGTGCTTAATGTACATGTTTTTTTTAATAGGAGTTCGGCTTTTAAAGTTTGTATAGAATGCATCAAGCATACTAACAAATGAGGTCTTTCAGATGCTCTTTTTTCTTACACAGAATTCCAGACTATGGCAGACTATGACTATGGTTTTAGTAGAGGTGATTGGGTTTTGATTGGGTTTTGTTATAGTTTTATTTGCCATGAGGTGACTAATTGTTTTTAATCTTCTCTTCTTAGCATTCCGTGAATATACGAACGTAGCGCGAGACTTTGGCATGACTTTCAAGGTTCCCACAACGACAAGTCCATCTAAGATGTCCACAACCCCGCCACCACCAGGTAGAAGCTCCATCTGCTCTGTCGTCACACAGCAGACAGGCTACCATCTACCATCTTAGAAAAATATTTGGTTCAGGGGGAATGAGCATGAATGTTAATGTCAAGGAACGTTTAATTTGACAAAATCTGACAGCTTATTTGCTGACAAACTGAAATCCAGAAGAGCTAGAGTTCTATAACAATGCCAATTTCTGTGAGCCTCAGAGCTTCAGTGATGGTTAATACCTGTTAGTTAGAGAGTAAATGTAGTTTTTTGTCTTCTCTTGATTGGTAGTAGTTAGCCCCAAAATCCCCCTTTTCTTCATAGCATAAAAGCACATGAAGGTAACATACTTACAGCATATGCAGCCCAAGGGCTTACCCAGCCTAGGAAAATAGAGCAGCACACTACACCTGCCACTTTCTTGTGCAACCTTAAGATTTCCCACACTTTAAATAAGCAATGTAATTTCATATACATGGATTTCCATTCCTCCTTTTTGATGGGCTCTTGTCCCTCTCTCTTTCTCTCTCTCTCTCTTTCTCTCTCTCTCAGGTGCGATACGATTGGCCGACGGGCAGCACCGGTGCGAGGGCCGTGTGGAGCTGTACACACAGGGGATGTGGGGCACAGTGTGTGACGATGCATGGGACCTGCCGGACGCCCAGGTGGTGTGCAGAATGGTGGGCTGTGGCGACGCGACGGCCTCCAGGGGCCAGTCTTACTTCGGCCCAGGCAGCGGAGTCATCCTCATGGACAATCTCAAGTGCATCGGCAATGAAGCCAGCCTGTCCGACTGCTCCCACATACCATGGAACGTCCACAACTGCGACCACTCGGAGGATGCAGGCGTCACCTGCTCGCTCTCGTGATCATGCCCCCGCATGCATGACCACGTTCTCTGTCACTGCTGCAGCTACACTACTGCAGCAAGTGGGGTGGGGGGGGGAGGCGCTTACACCTGGACTTGTACACAATTTTTTGTAAATAATAAGTTCACCCTGATCCTCATGGAGAAAAGAAATGACCACACACAATTCATCAAGCAAAACAAACTACCAAAACAAGCAAAAGCAATGTATACCACTAAATATGATAAATATATATTCGTATTATGCACTTTACAAATATATAAGTAATTAATTAATTAAATAAATAAATATAATTATATATTAAAAATACTGTACACATTTTTATATACAAAGAAACCAAAGCTTTACACTGCTTCTAACTTTCTGTTTTTTTTTTCTCTGTCGGGATGCTGAAATATTTAGCATACGTGCCAGCCGTACCAAACCCACATTCTTTGATGGTTGAGGAGGGTACAGTGGAGCAAGGCCATTCATTATTCATTCTATAGATGAAAGGGTTCCTCCTACCTCTCCCAACTTGCTGACAAACCATCGCCAAAACAGGGGTTGATATAATAAGCCTCCATAGGAAAGACAATACCACAGAGTCAAGGTTTATTGTGATTTATTTAATTAAAGAAAAAACAGCTGGGCAGACGGACAGACAGATAGGATGATTTCTGCACACAATGCCCAAGCTTCCTTTTTGTAGAATCGTCTCTAATTTATTTCAGGCAGGAGCCCGACAGCTCCCCGATCAAAGACACTTTCATTTTACTTGGTTTTTTTGAGCTTCTTTTTTTGGTGCCATGTGCCATTTGTGATTCATCACCTGCTCTGTAAATAGTCTCTTTGGTCCATGTCCTTGTAGCACACCAAGGACTGTCTGGTTTCTCCCTTTGGTGAATGTTAGCAATTATATAATATATACACTTCTTAATAGGAACTGTTTTTCTGCGGACATTAGGTTACACTCCGAGAGAAGCTACCAGAGATTTGAGGAGACATTATCTCAGCATATGAGCCTGTTAAGCAATCATCTTAGAGCCTATACGTTTTCTGTTTTATTCACATCTATGCACTTCATTTAATTTCACATGTCCATGTGGCAATATCAGTAATCTTCTGGTCTTCACTTCATTTCAACTTCACTAGCTTGTTTTTTTACATCACTAGCATGTTTTTTTACATCATACAGCAATATCAGTCTGTGACACTTAGCGTATAGTTTGAATTATTGTCTTAAAGATGTGTTGATGATTTCAGAAGAGAATATTCTTAACTCGTGTATCCAGTGGAATTGGGAAAACATTTTAGGTGGTTGTGGCTTAAAAATTGGCCACAACGTACCCCTGGAAAGATACTATGCAGCCACTAAAACCATGGTTACTGCCTGTGGTCTTATTTGCAGTTATTTCTGAAACAGCTACGGAATAGTGCAACAACTCTCAGGTTCAAAGAATCGGACTCCTTCATTTTAGGTGTCATAGAAATCAACTATGTCCTCCAGAGCTGATTGTTTGAGGGGTGTTATATATTGCCATGCGGGTGAGGGACATATGCTCACAAAGTTAGACTTTTACATTGAGAAGTACTGGTAACTTCCTTGACATAATGTGGAATGCTTTTTCTTGGAGTTTTTGTTGGATTTAGTCTTCCTCAACATTTACTGTAGTTTTAACCTGTGAAAATGACAAAAAAATAAAATTTCTTTGGAGAAAATTATGTCCCTAAAGTCACTTCTGATTTACATTTAGAAATAGAGTCAAATTTAAAAGTAGGTATAGAGTAAGCTATAGAAGAAATTGACCAATTCTTCCAGTTTTCCCCCAATACAATAGGTGGTTTTCTTCACATATGCTACAGTGTAGTAGTTTGAAATTGTCTACTTTTTTGGAAGTATAATAAATCCGATCTTGTATGAGGTTGCCTGTTATTTTTGTATTACAGTATAAAATTTCTGACTGAGGCCTTTTTTTTCCTTTGAGTTATACTAATGTTCAAAGGAGGATAACAGATTACTAGCCCAACAACAATTTGGTTATCTCTTCCAGCCAAACAAACAAACAAACAAACAAAGCCCTGGTCTAAAAACATCTGCACTATGAATGCACTATGTTTAAGGCTCATGGTCAGGTCTGACCATGGTCAGCTCTTTGCTTTTACTTTCCATAGCTGCCATGGCTTCCTCTGGCCACTTACATCAGTTCTAATGGGGGAAAAAAATGAATAGCCATGTCTGCACCTAAATGAAAAATGCATACAGCTGTAAAAGCACAGTTAGGTTTAGTACAGTTCCACAAGCCATATTAAGCACTTTTACTGCACAGGCACTACATAGAGTCCTACGCTCTAACAGCTAGAACCTCTTCACCATTATCATCAACATGATGTTTATTGCCCTATTTATATGAATTTAATCTGCATACAATATGTGTATAAATATCATATTACACACATATTATTTGTATTATATTTATAATTATTATTATTGGGTCGTACGAGTTTATTCTGACAACAAACTAAATTTGGGCAGCCTAAACATGCAAACACATTCTTCAAAACACCTTCGTAAGAAGACCAAGGGCCTGACAAATTCCTGGCCTAGTCATTAACACTAGCCATAAAAGGGACGCTGCATTGTTACATCATTACGCAAAGGCACGCCTGTTTTTTAGTGGTGACGCAATGAAGAGAAAGTGTAGGAAGGGGGAGGGGGTATCCCATCGGAGTCGGCACGCGCAGACAGCAGGGAGAAGCCTCAGCAGACTGAAGATCGCTTTGCATTTTTCCTGCGAACCGAATTCCAAAAATCTTTATTTCAACATTTCCCCTTAAAAACGTAGGTTGACATCTGTAGAAAATGGTTGATCGCGAGCAGCTGGTTCAGAAAGCCAGGCTGGCGGAGCAAGCTGAGCGATATGACGATATGGCAGCTGCCATGAAATCGGTAAGTTGAGTTGAATCATAATTCTGGTGCATTTTAAAAAACGTTCATATGCAGGCTTCATAATTCTTTGATTATTGTGTTTAACTTCATTATGTGTATGTGAATTTGACTCCCAAATATTTTCAGTCACGTTAATTGCCGTGTCATTTGTCAATTGACTATAATTGACTACAGTTCGCATTTGGTATATTTCTTGGTCTTTAACGTTAAAGTCAGGTGCATTATAGTTCTTGAGTAAGCTCTGTCTGCTTTCAACTCTCTGCTCTATAATGTTAGGCCTATATAGAAAGCGCAACCCATACCAGTTTAAATCAAGGCCGCTGTAAAAACTAAGATCATACTATTCCTTTCAGTAAACGGACCTCACATGCTACTTTTTGTTTTACTTAATAGGACTATAGATTGGGTGAAAAGTCATTTTCACGAGAGAATCAAATATCGGAGATAGCGGACAAATGCAGACTGTTTGATCTTGGGGCGGTGCCTTTTGACAGGTCTTTCTGAATTCAACAGCATGGCCATGGGAGCGTTCTAATCAGACTTTGGCACTGGCTGTCACACCTAAATTGGTTTTAAGATTCCCTGAGATGGAAAAGGAAATGCACTTTTTTTTAAACGGCCAACCATGATGGCACGTAGTCAGACAGTGTCCAGCGTCTGTCTGGGTCTTGTTTTGCGATCTAAACCAGACAGCGGCCTGAATCAGAGATACTTTTATTCACCATGGGAATGAATGACAGCGTCCTTTCCCAGGTATCCCGAAAAAGACACACTCCCTCAACCCCGCGTTATCAGCCGTTTTTTACCACAGTGAAGCAGGCAACTACGCGACATGTGCATTGCTTTCAAATCTACCCACAGAGCGCACCATTAAGGACGCTCCGTTTACGCATTAAATCTGGGTAAACGCACACCGTTTGTTGGTTTTGGCCTGATATGATGTCCATTGTCAAACGTGAGTGCCAACAGACATTCACTCCAGTTATCGGTGGTAGTTGTCATATTGCAGTCTTTGTAATGAACGGCAGTGAAAACGTTTGGCATCCGACTACTCGCTTCCTCGACCTCCATGGAAGGCAGGTTCTCTTCTTTAAGGCGTGTCGCAGAGTGTGCCAAGGTGCAGTGTCCGTACTGCACCATTTCTTCCGATCCAGCTGTCCAATTTATCAGCTAAGCAGTTGCGAAAGCCAGTGAGAAATTGATGTAGGTTGAGGCTGAAGAGAGAGGTCAGTGTAGACAAGAACACACAATAGCTAGACTCCGGTGTATAACACCCCTCCGGTCTGTGCCCCATCTCACAAGGACTCCATCTCACACTTCAGCTATCATATGACATTATGCATAACGGGTTGGCTGTGCGTAATGAATCGGATAGCAGTGAAATAAAAAATAAGAACAAAAAAACTAACGGAAGCCTTCTCTGACCTCCAAGTGATCATGGAATGTAACGTGACACAGCAACCGTACAGCTTTGTACAATGCATGGTAGTATTTCTGCTTCAGGGGAGCCAGATTTCTCTCTCTCTCTCTCTCTCTCTCTCTCTATCTCTCTCCCTCTCTCATCGGATCCACGATGAAGAGAGTGTATTTTAATTAGCCGTGAGTTAAGGTGGGCATGAAAAAGAAAATGCTCTGTCATTTTTGTCGAGTCTTTAAAAAGCTTCGGTCGGCTTGATGTGTGCACAGGCAATTAAGAGGATAGGTATAGCCACACAGTGCATTTTCGCGTCAGGCCTGCTAATTTATCGGCAGTGCAGTGCTGCAAATAACGTGCAGTTAGCAATGTGTCTGCCGTATGCTTACACCTCTGTTCTGTCTGTAGTCTCCTACAGAGTCTGTGGGGTGGGGTCGGGAGGAAGTGAGCTGTCATTGCAAAGCAGGTGGTTCAAATATTCTGGAGTGGTGGAACAGCACTAGGTGTGTGGTGAGGCAGTAGTAGTAGTGCTGCCATTTTGTTTTTTTCCTCTCTTTCTTTTTTTTTTGCCACATCAGGGTAGACTACCCTGACAGACATGGCCTGTCTCACTGCAGCAGAGGGCATATGGGGTGTGTCCTGTCCTGGCCACCAGCTCCAGGCATCCTTCACCGCTGCAGTTACTCAAGTGACTACGGGCTGTCTCTCCCTCTTCCAGTACTCTACTTTATCTTCACAGTCAAATGAAGTTCTATTGACAAGAAACTACCCTGGAATGAATTAACAATCTCAGTCCTAGACCATAGTCATTTTTGGTTGACTGAGCTGTAGTAATGTCCCACGCTTGCATGTGGTCTTGCGATTACATTGATGAAAGCCATATCTGTCGCGGTCTAGGCATTTAATACTGTCTGAGCACCTAAACAGAACTGATTGTTTTAATTGGGCCGATGGCTAATGTAATCCCGTGTTTGAGCAACGGAACCGTCAGGCGGGTAGTAGCTCTCAAACCTGCTTAAAGCACTACGACCAGCCGTGACCTGCTCCAGAGCTGGTCACCTGCTTATTAGTAGATTAGAACGGACCCCTCGAAACTGCTGTGGTGGATTTTTACAGTGCTACCTAGAACAATCATTGTGCTATGACACACATTAGTCTTGAGAGAGTGCTCAGAATAATAGCCTGGTCTATCTATCATTTGTCAGTGATGGGAGCAAAACAAAGCCATTGGAAAAGCATATGAGAACCTCCAACTTACCAAGGCTCCTTTCTCAATTCAGGTGTTTAGTTGAAGGCCAAGCAGCTTAATCACACTGGAGGCTCTGGTTCTGTTCCCCGTCATCATGATGTGATCTTTCTTTTTGGCACCTGTCCGCCATCCATCCACAGTCATTCGGGCCTATGTGGAGGGCTGCCAGTGTGGCCTGTCTCCAGGGTAAAGGTTCTCCGGTGTGTTGGCCATAAGACAGGATTCATAAATCTGGTGAAGCACAAAATTACTTGTCTAGTACACAGTAGGCAGATACCACACATATCTTACCACTGAGCTGTGTGTCGTTGCAGTCGTCACAAGCTTTCTTCCTGAGGTTTAACCACTGATGCCACTTTATGCACTAGAATACATGCTCTTCCTCACTTGTTTTTTATTGTTAATCTTTTATGGGTTTTATTTTTAGGCTCATGTTAGGTTACTGTAGTGTACACAAAAAAAGTGTACTGGTTACTGATGGTTATATAACAACAAGGCGCTTGATGCAAGACCCTCCCAGCCAACTAGCCCACCAAACACCCTTGTGCCTTTGCTTAGTCTTTGGGCTGTCACAGGAGGCACCCTCTCCAGTCCCTCTCGCTCACACCAGCCCCCGTGCATCCACTTCCTTGTCTCTACTGTCTCCAAGTACACTTTGTCTGCATGCCCATGGGCCCTGGAGAGTGGAGAGTGTTCGGTAGGAAGAGTTGTCATATTCACTTAGGAGAAGCGAGCAAGAGAGAGAGAGAGAGAGAGAGAGAGAGAGAGAGAGAGAGAGAGAGAGATAAAGAATAAGACACTAAGTGATGATATAGACCCTGTTAAATAAAAGAAAGAGCAAGAGAAAGAGGGTTCGAGAGAGAGATTGTAAAGACAGTGGAAGTTGTTGGGAGGGACTGATTGACAGAACAAGGTAAGATGCAGTCAGAAGAATGCCTGAGGTTTGGGAAGATTAAGGACTAAGGAACAGAGCAAAGGGGAAAGTGATTGAATGGATGGGACCGTCACAAAAATGATTGTCTGTCTGATTGCTGTTTGTTTCTCTGTTTGTGTCCATGTCATCCTGCTGCAAGCCTACCATCTGTCCTCACAATAAGTTCATTAATACTAAGACTGTGTTTTTGTGGGTTACCTTTCAGTGGAGTAGAGAGAGAGGGAGCACTCAAATCCCTTAGGCCACATTACTAATAAGAGACCCTGATTTCTGTCAATCCCTGCTGACTATATATCACTGGGCTCCAATCACAAGCAATTACGGTGCTGTTTTGGAGATGGCAGGGAGAATGTCAGCATAGGCATCACAAGATAGCTGCCACCACCGCTGCTTGGCAAAAGACCAGAAAATTCTTCTGTGATACAGAGATGCAGCGAGCCCTTATTCTACTACACTGATTCCCAAAAGCTTGACTTGACTTCTGTGAACCCTCTAACACAGTCTATGTTCTACCAGGTACCCCCTGCATCGCAAGCAGCCTGCTATAACAATTCATATTTCTGTATAACTATTGCTGCATAAACAAAATGTAAACACTAATTATGTGGGGGGACTTAGATTGTAATGGGGGTAGTTTAAATATAAGCTCTTTTTCCATTGATTTCTGTACCTGACCGATAGCTTTATGATGATGATAGCTGAGAACCCTGTCACAGATTTTTGTTTTGTACCCCCTTGAATTGATCCAGGTACCGCCAGGGGTGCTTGTACCCCAGTTTGACAACCACTGTTCTAGCAGACCACAGTTAAAGTTTTGCAACTTCCTCCTGAGGTTATCTTCTTGCAGCCGCACCCCATGTGTGTGCACTTTGCTTCGCAGAAGCTGTGAACAGCACAGCTGAAGACGACACAGATCATACAACACTTTGGTTTCACAATTAGATAACCCCAATCCAGCTGGAATACATACATGGAGTGCTGTGGTGTTTGATAATACGTTCCTAGTGTAAGATGTTCAATAGTGTGAAATTACCACTGAAATCATATTTATATGCATTTTACATGCAGTGTTAACCAGTATGCACCAAGTATGCCTTTTAATATACATGCTGACATATATCTCCCCATATATACTACAGACACTAAACATCACTTTATCATAAATGTATATTGTTGAAAATTCTTGATGTATTTCAGGACGGTCATATATATCCAGTATTAGTACAGGTACACCAAAAATAGGACTTACGGGTGACTGTTGCTTGTAAGTTCACACAGATGACACATCTTGATGTGTGTTGCTTCCGTTCGCCATATCATCTGACCTCCTACCGTTCCTGGTAGTCCATACTTATCTGTACGTCTCAAATGGCTCTCCCTCCCCCTGCCCCTTGGCTGAGTGTTGAGAGCTGATGACACTTAAACACACAGTCATGTTTAATGGACCTTAGCCCTCCATAAAACAAAGTGTTCTCCTTCCCACCTTTTGTTATTTCTATCGTGGCTGTGGGTCCACAGTCCGGCCAGTTGCCTGACCCAGATGGCCAACTTGGCCTACCTGAAACAGGGCCAGCTGGTCGTGCACACAGTAAGACCAACAGGTGGAGGATCATTAAAATCTTGAGCAACCGTCATGTGACGTGTTGTGCGGTTGACAGAAGGCTGATGGACGGTGTAGATCAGATTGTGTTTGGTGTGGCCAGCAGGGAGGAGTTTCCAGCTCAGGGTGGCTGTTTGACAGCTCATGCATGGTGTCAGGGACTACCCTATGATATCTCCTGTCATAAACTCTGCTGCTGCTGGTCTATCGCTGCCACTGGTGCTGCTGCTGTTGCTTTGGCTACCAGGAAGGAGGCTTCTGAGCACCCTCAACCCCCCATGCTCTCATCACACTCTTCCCACACACATGAAGCCTGCTCTCCCCTCCCCCACCACCTCCTCTTCATCATCCTCCTCCATCCCATCCTTTACAGGCTCTGACCACATCTTTCGCTTTCTCTTTCTCTCTGTTTCTGTGTCTCTCTGTCTATCTCTTTCTCTCTCCCCTGTTTTCGCTCTCTTCCCATTTCTCTCTCTCCCTATCTCTCTCTCTCTGCCCATCTTTCTATCTCTTTCCCTCACCCTCCATATCTTACTCTCTCTCTCTCTTCCTCCCTCTCTCTCTATCTCGCCCTACCTCCATCCAGTAGACGCCATGGCAGCAGCAGGAGGAGCTAGTCGGCCCTCTCAAACAAAAGCTGATCATCTTGTTTCCATGGATACCAGAGATGGCATAGTGATAGATGGCACATTGACCACTCCTGTGCGTGGAGGTCTTGGGAGCCTAAAGGGAGAGCGAGTACAAGGAAGCGGTAGACTGCAGGCTCCATAAACAAGCAGCATCAGAGAGATGGAAGCATCTTTAAACCTGGCTCACGGCCTTCAATGCTCTGTCATTAAATCAAGCCATGCTCATATGAGCTTTTTGTCATGCTGTACCTTATGTATGTTTTTTTTTGTTGCAGCCTCTAGGTGAAGACTTTACCCTACTACTTATAATAATATGATAATATCATATAGGTCCTATTTCAATGACACACAGTTGACGTTTTGGTAAGATCAGTCCTTGATTGTGTATTGGAATGCATCATTCGTGATGATTAGTCATCTTCTGAGCAATGAATGATGAGAATCAATAAAGGAGAACAGCCAATGTTTAAATGTAGTTTTGTCAATAGTGAACTGTCATGTAAACAGTGTACTTTCTGGGTTGCTGTGTGGTCAGATTCTGATAAGGATTTTGTCAGTGCGTTGGTGTGTGGGTGTGGAGACCTTGATGTGTTTGAGTGTCACATGAAGCATGGCAAACAACAGGAAGGACAGAAGGAAATAGAGGGAGAGTGAGCAACAAAGAAACAGAGAGAGAGAAGGAGGGAGGGAAAGTGAACGAGAAAAAGATTGAGTGAGAGAGATTGAGAGCGAGTGAGCCAGAGTGAGTGTGTGTGTGAGAGAGAGAGAAATAGAGAGACTTGGAGTCAGTCATCTTTCCACCCACTCCCAATCTGTCAAATACACAGAGCTCCCACAAAAAAAGCTACTGCTGATTCAGAAATGCCTTTGCCAAAGAACCTTGTTCACTGCTACCATTTGGATTAAGGCTGTGCCTGCCATCAGATGCCAGATTCAACATAATCAGTTAATTCAGGTAGAAAACACTAGAAAGTAACTATGCAATACTCATGTAAAGTATCAATAACTATATAGTGACACCATGGTCTGCAATCTACAGTCCCCATTGTAACATACAGAAATTAATGTACATCATCTTCAGTGTGTCAGTTGTGAAAACACGTGCATTAGGGGTCAGGTCTTGTCCAGTAATGTAGGTCACTATGGTCATTATTAATTATTTCATTTATTTATATATTGACTGCATGCATTTTTTGGGAAGGTTAGTTTGACCTTTGTGTTTGGTGCTAGATTCAGAACTCAGAATGTTTAGCCTGCTTCGACAGAAGGCGCTGTCTGCTATTTTTTCAACCAGTTAAATTCTCAGTCAAGGGGAAAGCAGCTTAAAGCAAGTAATCAACATGGCATAATCATTTTCTGCCCTTTGTCCATTTGCGGTTCACCAAAAAAAATTCTGGGCATTGAAAGAGGTTTTGGGCTCTGTCTGGTCAAGGTGTCATTGCAGTCACAAGTTGTAGTTTGGGTCGTGGGTATCTTCGACTACATATTGTCCATTGTTTTCATATAGTGGCACATGAAACGTTTATCTCGTTAACACATGGTTGATGATGGGCTAAGACCCGAAACGTTCGTTTCTGATTTTTTTTTTGCTCAGCCTGTATTGTTTTCGGCTTATTCATCCAATAAAGATTTATAAAATCATTGAGCTTCTGTGCGTGTTCCCTACCCTTCTTGCAATTGTTCAATGTGTTTATACCAAAATGAACTTGTGGTGCTGCATTATGGTTTTCAGCTGTTACTGTCGAGTGCTGTTGTCATGGTGACTCTGGCGCACTGTAGAGTGGTGTTTGTTGTTACTCTATAAAGCTCTGCCTTGACTGGAAGACTTTGAATGTCCAGATATTTAAAAACATGAGACTTTGTGTAAGGCTCTGTCTGAAGCTGTAGCCTTGTTAGAAAAACACACCTTTTAGTCAGAATTGGGAAAACTGACTGAAAGAGTTAAAGGCCAAACATTTGTTGTAACCATTACAAAACAAACGGATGCCAATGAACTTACCTCTTTAGGCAGGCACCAGTAGCTATTATGTGTGAAAACTTTCACTCTGTGAACCTCCCATTTTCCACCTCTGCTGTTTTGGGTTCTGCTGTGTTCCATCTCAATCTCCTCTTGTTTTGTTTGTCCCTGTTGTGCTCCAGGTGACCGAGCTGAACGAGGCGCTGTCAAACGAGGAGCGGAACCTGCTGTCAGTGGCATACAAGAACGTGGTGGGAGCCCGCCGCTCATCGTGGCGCGTCATCTCCAGCATCGAGCAGAAGACCTCGGCCGACGGCAACGAGAAGAAGACCGAGATGGTGCGCGCCTACCGTGAGAAGATTGAGAAGGAGCTCGAGGCCGTGTGCCAGGACGTGCTCAACCTGCTGGACAACTTCCTGATCAAGAACTGCAGCGAGGCGCAGCACGAGAGCAAGGTGTTCTACCTGAAGATGAAGGGCGACTACTACCGCTACCTGGCCGAGGTGGCCACGGGCGAGAAGCGCTCCACGGTGGTGGAGTCGTCCGAGAAGGCCTACAGCGAGGCGCACGAGATCAGCAAGGAGCACATGCAGCCCACACACCCCATCCGCCTGGGCCTGGCGCTCAACTACTCCGTCTTCTACTACGAGATCCAGAACGCGCCCGAGCAGGCCTGCCACCTGGCCAAGACCGCCTTCGATGACGCCATCGCCGAGCTGGACACCCTCAACGAGGACTCCTACAAAGACTCCACACTCATCATGCAGCTGCTTCGAGACAACCTCACACTGTGGACGAGCGACCAGCAGGACGAAGAGGGCGGAGAGGGCAACAACTAAAAAAAGAGGGAGGGGAAGAGAGGTGAACAACCCCCCATCCGAAAACACCGTTCCTAGTTGTTCGTTCAAGAAAAGAGAAAAAAAACAACACAACACGCGTGCTCGCAACCTTCAACAGCAACAAGAAGAAAAAAAAAAAAGAAGTTATAAAGTAATCAAAAATTTAGGTGGGCGCAGGTGGAACTTTGTCAGTCGTTTGCAAATGGTAACCACTTCCGGCTGCAGTCTTTATTTTTCCACAAGTTTGACGTGAATGAAAAAATAAAAGAAAAACAACAGAATACATAGAAGGAGAAGATGACGTGATCATGAATAGGAATGGTTAGCGTAGTGAGAGGAAAAAAAATGTTGATCTGCAACTTTTTCCAAGTCACCACTTTAAAAGGTAGAAGTCTGCCAGTCGGTCAGTACGAAGTGGCATGGGGTGCAAAGGCACTCTCCAACTGGCGTAGGGACTGTTCTTGTAGTGCAACACATGCAAAAAGAGAAGCTGCTTTATTTAACCTTGTGTGATTGGACAGGAAGCGTTTGGGGAAAAAAAAATCTAGGAAGTGCAAAAGCTTGAGCAAACACACGCACATACACATGCACAAACACACAGACACACACACACACACACATACACCATATGTTTTAAAAAAAACTTGAATGTCTTTGCCTCGCTAAAACAATAGGATGGTTCTGGCTAGTGAGATTGAAGGTGCCTGGTGTCAAATGTAATGAGAACATGTGGAATCCCAAAGGTTGCCAGTTCAGTGATTTTCTGAAGCTTTAACCTTAGCTGATCAACAGACCACAACTAATGATTACTATGGCTACAAAAAGTCAATTGGTCCTCAAATAGTTTGGACACATTACAAGAACAAAATAATAACCCCCCCTGAGCTAGTCACATAGGAAATCAAAATTTGTTTTATCATAGAAAATTATTATTATTATTATTATTATTATTATTATTATTATTATTATTATTATGTGAGAAATTAAACTAGTTTAACAAAACATATGCCATTACAGTCATTAGGTAAAAACTTTTGAATGGGAAAAATAAACATCGTAGCCACTGCAATGAAAGAAATGTGATGTTTTACCATAAAATATAGTTACCATCAAATGAAATCCCTTTAACTCCGTATTGAACATGATTCTACTGGAACATTAGCCTTGACTGGAGGATGGCAGTATGGGAGAGAAGAACTCAAGCTATGGAAGGTGATTTTAAAGCAGCTTCGAGGTTTGTGACTTTTATTTGTGTTGGTTTTTTTTTTTTATTTACAAGAAATGCACTTGTCCATTATGCTGTTTCTCAGTGTGAGATGATTACTGCTCCAATATTCTCTTTACTACAGTATCGTGCATGCTGGTGATGTATTTATATACAATAGCTTGACTTTATTAACTTAAAACTGTAGATGTTATGTATTCATATAAAGATGAAAAGACTAGAATTACAGTTTGATTATTTTCTATTTATTACATTGTATTGAATTTTTTTGCAAAGTACTTTTAATTTGCCTGTTCTGTTGGGTTAAGTACACTATACTAAAACAATTATTGTTGACCATCAAATAATCTACTGTGACATGCAATTCTTGTATTTGGCTTTTATGAAACAAAATGGAAGCTTAAAAAAAGACAAAAGAAAAAAACATATAACACCAGTGTTAGCTAAAACATATTTTCTGGTGTTTGTCACAGTGAAAACATGATTACATTGCTAAATAATTAATGCTCTTTGAATGAGTTTTTTTCGTGTTTGGTTTGTGCTCTAAACTGTCACGTCATGTAATGAGATACCTAAGACTGAACAGTGTTTTCTTCAGAATCAGTATTTCTGTAAGGATCTCACTCACGGACCATTATTTATTTCTTATATATTTTTTTTGATTGCTTTTTTAATTATCGTTTTTATTCTTCCTTCTACTTCTTCTCTCCTCTTTTTTTTACTTTCATCTGTCTCCTGAAAATCTTAAATGTGAGTCTTGTAGAGATTGCACAAAAATAATAATGATAATAAAAAATGAATTAAAACATGCTAACATTCATCTAGCCACATTTCAGTGCTGCTGTTGTTGTCCTGATGGTACATCAGACATAGAGGTACATTTGTAATGCTCTGTGCTTGTCATTCTTTCCCTGTTTTTTATTATTATTTTTTTAATCAGCTTAGTGTGCTCTTGCTAGTGACTTACAGTGTGTAAAGACTATACTGAGCAGTTTTGCCTGGATGAGGGAAGATATGTTTCTAAAAAGAAAGATAGATCAATAGAGAGAAAGACAGACAAATGGATGGATGGATCGAAGGAAGGATGCATGGATGGTTGGATGGATGAGCGGATGGATGGATGGACAGATAGAGGGAAACTAGAGGAAAGGAGGGAAGAACAAAGAGGAAAGACATGAAGAGAGAGAGAGAGCGAGAGAGAAATGGAGAGAGAGAGGAAGAGAGATGGTGATTGGACTGTAGACAATCAGTGACATGCAGAGAGCCTGTGTTGGATGAAACTGATGGCTTGGATAGAGCTGCAGTGTTTGTGGGTAGAGGCAGCTTTGGCTTTAGCTTCCCCGGTGCCAACCAGTCCCATCACTCTCGCTGCTAGGGGCCTTGTTTGCTAATGCTACTCGCAGTTTTAGCATCTGGCACCCAGTTCTTGCCAATTTCTTTCCACCCAAAATGCTGTAGTCTCACAGCCTTCTTCCCAGAAATGGTGGGGTTAGACCAAATGACAAGGGCCCTTTTTAAAAAAAGAAGAATTATAATATGTACTCCAGCGCCTTACAACACCAGATTAGCTCAGTGTTGGTCTTACAGGCATCACATGGGAATAACATAAAAGGCCTGGCTATGATGTTTTCTTGTGTTTTGTTGTCATTATTTATATATTTTTCCAGTTTCATTTGTTTGTGCCTGTATGTTCTCTTCTCCTCTTTTTTTTTCTTGTGTTGCCCTCCATTGTCCTGAATGGTTTATCTTCTTTGCCTATTCCTTGTCTGTCATCGGTCTTTTGTCTCCTTGAAGGGACTGGAAAATAAATCAGGTTGTTTAATGTCTATTAATGCATAGTGGGTTAGAACACTGATTATTTATTGCCCAAAGCCTTTTGAAAAGTATGTCAGGAGTTGATAATGAAGTAGAGGCAATTATAAATTAAAGTAGAAAACTTTGTGACTGACTGCTTAATACAAGTAATCCTTCTGGAATGTTTAGTCCAGTCCAGTGATAGTACTTAAAAAAAACAAAACGTTTTGTTAAAAGAAATTCATGTAAGGCTATTGGTTTTGCAAATGTTACCTCTGCAGCTTTAAGGAACAGTGTCCCTGCAACCTAAGCCCAGTGTACTTGGTTCAAAAACACAGTCTGTGGTACAGTATGTAACCGATGGAGCTGTCGACTAATAATAAGAGCAAAAAAAAAAAAAAAAAAAAAATCTGGATGAAGATGGCAAATGAAAAGAGAATCTGAATAAAAAATCAACAGCATCGTGTCTGTGTGCCTACATAAATCCTGTCCTCTTTCACCTTGTGGCCCCAAGTCACATATACTCTGCTCTCTGCATACAGGGTAGAAGTTGGATATGGCACTTAGGGGGGCATGAAAGCTTGAATTACCTCTCAATGACAAAATAGGATGTAGTGCTGAATCATGAAGAGGTGTTAGCCTTGGAAGGGTTTCAAGATGGCTGACAGAGAGGGCTCCAGCCCAAACCACTACACCCCACCAACACCACAACCACCACCACCACCCCACTGCGCCCCTGCCCCCTCCCACTTAAGAGTCAAGTGTGCAATTTGCCTGAGTAAAATAGAGTCAGTGGGGCGTCTGTTAGCAAATTGTTTTTGCTTTGCTAGACCATATTGATTTTTGCTGCTTTGTGGGTGAGAGTAAGGCAGAGAATTAGCTTGCGTCTGCAAGTGTGTAGTGTTTGTCTTGTACAAATGTGTGTGTATTATGTAAAAAGTCGAAAAACCTGAAATGACAGACAGACAGACAGACAGATAGATAGATTTTATATCTATATATCTTGCTGTACCGGGGAATTAGTTGTCCAAGTTTGGTCAGTTGTAATGGTACTTTCTGCGTATATCTGCGTATATCTGCAACATCATAACCTGCAATACATTTTAAACTAGTTTTATGTATTATTATGAACACACAATTATACAGTATGCATCACTGGGGATCAGAAAGTGGAAGACCAAAGATTGAAGGTGTACAGACAGAAACTGTCTACAGGAATGCTAATAAGGGTATGGCAGGTATAACCTAAACTTTGCTCAGGGCTCCTACCCAAGTGTTACGAGGTGGCTGGAGAGGCCCAGCATCCCAAACTAAGGTGTGTTGTTAAGGGGGCAAATAACTGGGTTTGAGCTCAGGTTTGTTGAAAGGGTGGTTTGTAGAATCCAAAGCAAATTACAATAAAGGTGCAGGGACAAGTTTGCCTGGCTCTTACAGGGCAAATGAGATTGAGAGGGAAGCAGACCTCAAGCAGAGAAGCATGTTTTCAAAGGCCTGCAGTAATTAAGAGCCATAATAAAAGGACAGGTGTGCATAAAACCAATTAATCAGTAAAAAAAAAAAGTAGTGACATCACTGTAGCCCCACCTGTAAGTCAGTGGCAGTGCGTTCCCTATCATGTGACCTAACCCAGAGGTCACCAACCTTTTTTAACCATGGACCGGTTTCATCTCAGACTATTTGTCTGCGGACCAGCAGAGACACAGACAGAAGTGACTTATTAAAAAATAAAATACATGGAATATTAAAAAAAACATAATTCTAAAACAAGTTGGTTCTTCCTTTGTGGTCCAGTACCAAATGATCCTTGGCCCGGTGGTTAGGGACCCCTGACCTAACCTATCCTAATGAAAGTATGTAAGTATTTTATGCTATTTGTTAAAGAAGATGGTTGACAATTGATGGAAATGTTCTACGTACAGTACAAACTGAGAAGAGAGTGTTCTTTCCCTTTTCTACTGTACCTCCGGGAAGGTGAACTGTTTTGGGGGTCGTTCCTTACGCCCCATGACTTAACTATCCAAGTAGCAGGAAATAACACATCTCACACATGACACATTATTCTTAGATCTTCCTCCGCTCCCATGGGCACTTCACTGCCTGGGGCCTGGCCCTGCCCCCAACTGACACTGACACGGGCAGGAAATGATGCGTAAGGCTTAGGCATGCCAGAGTGACCAGACGTGGACGTCACTGGGCACCCTCTTGAGTGTCACTTCTCATGAGCCGAAGCATTTATCAAGGGGGTGGGGTGTATAGGATAGGGGATACGGGGTAAAGGGTGTGGGGACGGGGGCGGTGGGGCGGGGTGGCGGTGTGTGTGTGTGTGTGGATGAGCCTGTGAGAGGCAGGGCCAGAGTCCTATCTCCACCCTGGGTGAACTTCCTTGGATCACATTAATTGGTGGCCTTGGAGAGCTGGCCTACTTACGCCTGACAGCTGAGGCTGGCACAGGGAGAAAGGAAAGAGAGAGACAGAGACAGAGACAGAGAGGAAGCGAGAGAGATTCAGGGAAGGGAGGGAGGGAGGAAAATCCTCCAATCAGAGCGTTGCCTGACGGTGGTGGCACACTGGCATAGAGAGGGAAGTGCAGTCTTGCACGAGGGGCTGGGCAGCTGGTGGTGGAGGGGTGGGATGGGATGGGATGGAGATGAATTATTTAATCCGGTATTAGGCAAGGGGGGGTGGTGTAGGGGCAAATCGTGAGTCATGGCTTTGAAAGGCCCTATAAAAAGATTCACCTTAAGTTGTACGCGCTCAGCTGGATCGCGAGAGCTTGATTTAAATGAGCTCCGAACAGCTTGTTTTCATTATTTAGCTAGAATAGCTTTTGCTATTGTTCCTTTGACCTTGCCACAGCAAATAACAGTGTTGACTGACATCAATACCAACAGTCAAATTTGTCAAGCAGTCAAAAAACAAAGACAGCACACTAACAAGCAGAGTTTTGGGGCTACCTTTTTTTAAAATACGAGATTCAGACTCAAGCAGTAAGATGGGTCTTTGTTCATTTGCGGTTTGTAAACTCATGGAAGGGAGCGGGAAGAAGTGACAGTGCAGTCCAGATTCCTGTCATCTGCTGCCAGAGAGCATGCCAGAAATGCAGGGCACGGAGGAATATTTCTATAAATAGATGGGCCCTGCAGCTCCAGAGTAGAGAGAAGAGAGTGAGAGTGAGCAAGGAAGAGAGTAAAGCGAGAGTATGAAAGACTATGCGTGTGTGTGTGTGTGTGTGTGTGTGTATGCGTGTGTGAGGGAGAATGAGAGCGGGCATGTGTGTTAGTAAGTTGTGCTACAGAGGCTAAAATAAGATGATGGTGTGTGGAAATGTGCTATAAATAAATAAATAGGAAGTCAAACCCTTAGTCGTTGTATTCTAGCCTCTCTCTGGCTCACTGGTTCTGAGTTAGGCTGTTGGTGGAGAATACGGTCCCCAATCTGTGAGACCAACACAGTTGACTTGAGGACACTAGACGTAAATCTTAGCTATTTACTCTATATGTATTCAATTTCCCTTGTTATGATATGTCTCTGTATTTCTGTTATGTCTGTAATGTGGTATGTCTACTGTCTGTTCTGTCACCTGAATCTAATCTTGGCCACATGAATGTCCCCTGGTGGGATACTAAAGTTTACCTTGTTGACCTTGACCTTAAATGAATATGGTGACACAGGACAGGTTAGACTTCTGAATGATTCTTAACCATGAGCTGGTCATTAGTAATATGTTAGTCATGTTCCCAGGGCCTTATTCATAGGGTATAGGTTGTCTAGGAATCTCACCACTGAAACTGATATTAAACCAAAAATGAACCCTTTTATACTTGCTAAACACTGGCATATAATCTAGCCTGTAATCTATGCTGCTGTGCATTTTAGGTGACTTGTGCCTGTGGCACTGAATACTGGTATGTGAGTCATTTCCCCTTAGGGTTCATGACTTCATGACCCAATGTCTGTATTGTCTGTTGTCTTGTCTTTCATTTTGCCTTTAGCCTTCTGTTGACATTCCACCCAACTGTCTTTTTTTAGGTTATCATTGTTGATAGGTTGATGTTCCTGAAGTGATTCTTCACTTGTATAGAAGATTGCGGGCGTGTGTTGGTCCCTCACTGGGCCTTGACTGTTGACTGACTTGTCTGTAGGCTAATTCTCCCCACAGCGCTGGTGACAAATCACAGGTATTATATGGTGGTGGTGCAACACTGGAGATGGGAATATTGTGTTTCCTCCCACATGGCTAACCAGCTCTTTTCATTCTTTTGTAAGTGGCAACATTGTGAGAATGTCCCCTCCGGTAACCATGGAAACAGGTGAGCATCAAAAGACCAACTGTGAAACCATCACAAGTTTCCATATGAAGAACTCGATCTGCTTCTACGCATATGCTGTGTACATAAATTGTGCCAGTAGCACCATGTATCTTATGATGTTTATCTATGTTCAACTAATATGATATAGTTTCCTACCACATTCTTCATTCGTGTCTACTTTTCCTTCATTAAAAGGTCTATTGTCACGTTCTTCTAAAATTCCAGTGATCCCATTACCACTCATCCGTTTGGCTTAGAACACCAACAAAAGACCAGACTCTGATTTACATGACGTCAGTTTCATCCACTTAATATCTTAAGACTAGCATTCACAGGAATGGTATTTCTGCCATCTTGAGTTTTTTTTTTCTCTCATGAGAAACCCCGGCAAGAAACTTTATATAGCCTGGCTAAGAATTTTGTTTTGAATATACAATGACACAGGAATGGCGATATCAGATGTGGCTTAGCGGGAGAAACAGACACTGACCATTATGGGACCATATTCAATTTCCCAGTATGAAAGACTAACAGGTATCATGTTGTCATGCTGGCTGGCCTGGTGCAGCCACGACTGTCGTGGATGGAGACCGGGTGTTGCTATAGTGCCCTCCTTGTCCTCATGGTGTACTATCCATGCCCAGAGTGTCTCCAACTGTGAGTTGCCATAAGGCTCTGTCCATTGTTTTGTACGCAGCCCAATTTGGCTGTTAAAAATACAAATTCTCCTTTGTTGTTTAGGTCATGGATACATATTATTATGTCTGTCAACCAGACAGTCGGAATAATCACATAATATGGGATTTATTTTTTGTGGAAAAGTTTATTCTCCATTAGCATGCAAAAAGCCTTTTTTAACCCTAAATGTAACATTAGGTGGAAAAACTAACATTTCTTC
Source organism: Setipinna tenuifilis (assembly GCA_030347295.1). Lineage (NCBI taxonomy): Eukaryota > Metazoa > Chordata > Actinopteri > Clupeiformes > Engraulidae > Setipinna > Setipinna tenuifilis. Next base: position 11,813,267 of record CM059272.1, read on the forward strand.
TGCAAGAAGAAACAAAGAAACAAACAAACAAAAACAGGTTGTGGCAAGTCTGTCACACGCAGGTTTTTAGTTTTTGGCTCACACTTTTCTGAGCTTGGCCTAGTTATTTGAAGTCACCTTCCCCGTCACAGGTTAGGATGAACCAGCCAGGCAGGCTGGAGAGACCAGGGCTGCTGTCTGTGGCATTGTCAAGAAGTCTGTGGTTATTTGTGCTCTCCTCTCCTCCACAAAGCTGAAGCGGTGATTGGCAGTGTGCTCATGGCATCAGGGAGGTGCAGTGCTCGCGAAACGAAACCTCTGCTGCTGTTCAAGCACCTGCACATGCAGATTTAATTGCTCATTGTGCCTGACAAGCAAATGATAGATCAAGGTGTGTGTGTGTGTGTCTGTGTGTGTGTCTGTGTTTGCATGTGTGTGTGTGTTTGTGTGTTTATGGCTGGGTGTTTGAGTGTGTTTTAGTAATTTAAATGAAGTGTGTAATGGTTGCAGAGCCAGCATATGGCACTGGTGCAGATGTGTGCACTCTGGGCTCCCAGCTGGGGTCACATCATTAGGGCAGAGACTGGCAGAGAAGAGGGATCTGACGATCTGGCGATCAGACATACCCTCCACCACCTCTCTTCTCTCCTACCGTGTGTGAGGCACCACAGGCTGTCCCGCTGGGATGGCCAGGCAGAGGAAGTGTTGCTGAAGCCTCCCCAGGTCAATAACGTACTTCTAGACCTGTTTCATGCACCAGTACTGTAAACTGTCTCTTTAAGTTGAGTGATGACATTTACATCACGTGTGTGTAAGTATGTGTGTTTGTGTGTGTAGAGAGGGCATGGTATGTGTGTGTGTGTGTGTCGGGGAGGGGGGGGGGGGGGGGGGTTCTAGATTCACTCTTTCTTGACAAGACTGCCTTTCTCCACATTGACGGGGATGTTGATCTCAGTGCCCTGGATGGCTGGTTTGGGCAGGGGGGCCTCCACAGTCAGCACTCCCTCAGGGGACAGGCAGGATGTGATCTTCTCCATGTCAGCACCAGGGGGCAGTCTGGAGCACACAAAAAATGCAGAGGCACATTACATGAGATGGCGCCCAGATTTCTCTACTGCTGAGTCACTATTCAGGAGTTACATCAGTCAATCTTGCCTAATACATTTAGTCATCTTGAATAATGTCCTCCTATGTGCAGTTTATGATCAATATGAACATTTTTTAATATATGCACATGTTTTTACATGTGTTTAAAGTATTTTGACCAAACAGGATATCATGCTACCTGATTTACAGGGTTTTCTACCAGAAAGATCTAGATCTAACTCAGCACACATTGAAGCCCTAAGTGGAAAGCGGCGTGTATACAGTCAGTTAAAGTAGTGCCTGTAGATGGCGACAGAGGGCCGGGAAAGCTTTGAATGCAATTGTAAGGCATGCTCATTCACTGTATATAAGAGAAAACCACAACCGTCATTGTAAGCAATAAGAAAAGGAAGCTGAGAAGAGGGAGGGACTGGAATATGATATATATATATATATGTATGTGGATAAATGTGTCTGTGGAAGACTACCCCTTCTAATGTTCTAATATTATTATTATCGCAGCCTCCAGATGGGAGCTATTGTTTTCCTCCCAGTCACCACTCAATTGTGTCTTGCAATATGGAGTCCACAGCTTATGTTTTCTGTCTGCTTGGCAATGACACTGACTAATCTTCACTATCACCTGCTGATTTTTAATGCTATCAATCAACAAGCATCATATCAAATATCAAACATCAAACATCTCTCCCTTCCATGCTTGTAAAACAATGTGTTGATCGGTATGAACTTTTTATAGCCTGGACATAGCCACTAAATCTATTTGCTATTTACACTGGCAAGACTGTGCATGAACACCTGATCACAAACTAAATAGACAGATAGAGAGCTGTGTAGAGCAATTCTATTGCACTGATGCTGCTAAATACTGCCCAGATATTTATTTGTTTGTTTATACATACAAAGTGCACTTTACTTTCTGTAAGCCTTTTGAGTGTTTTTTTATTATTATTTAATGACAGTTTCACTGTCACTAGTTTTGCATAACATATAATCACAATAAAATTGGTCTCATCCCTGAAAGTGGCCAAAAAAAAAAAAAAACAGAATTAGAATCAAACAATTAGCCTTTGATTTGTGAAGCAAGTGACCTATGCTTTTTTAGTGATCATCCCACAACAGCCATGCATAACCTCTGGCACAGAACACAACACTAGACAGAGCTAGGAAGAGCCCACCCACTGTTATGTAACAGTTCCCTGCCTTAAAAGTGACGCTCCATATGTGAGCTCACATCAAGACATTAAGGAGTAACCAATAGCATGAGGTTCATATATCACACAAGACAGAGCTGTCTTATCTTAGCTGTTTGTTCTGGCTTTGGAACTCCAGAGGCCTTTCAGGGAACATATAGAGTTCTGCCATTAAGCCTCCTCTATGGCTCTTCATGACAGGAGGGAAGATGGGATATACTGACCTCTGTATTGCTACAAAAAAGGATCAGAACTGATGATATTTAAGTGTCACTTTAAACAGCTGACCTTGAGTCCATGTTTTGAAGCTCTTCATATCTCTCTGTCTAATCAACACCTTGCTATGCTATTGTAATAATCCGCACACTTACGTGTACTTCCTGGTGAAGCATCTGGAAATGTAGCCGTGCTCATCTCTCCTTTCCTCATGCTTTGCTGTGAAGGACAAACACACACACACACACACACACACAGAGGTCAGCCAGAACCAGGAGCATTTAGTTGCCAACTGTTTCCTTTGACAGGTGGGTCTTACGACCCAGAGATGCTACTAAAACATTTAAGGCCCTGTCCTATACATGTAACAATGTCAGTCCCTAGTTTACTGCCAGGCAGGAGCTAAAACAGTTACAAGAACTGAACTATGATGAACTGCAATTGGCCCAAGTTCTCTGCTATCTGGACATGTGAAAAGTTTAGAACTACACATGGTTAGAACAACTTAAAAAAGTTCCAATCGTGTGAAAGTGCCTACTGTGTTCTGTAAGTGCCCCTGTTCCTAACAGCTCTAGAAAACCAGTCTGTAGGTCTAAGGGCTAAGGTCTGTAGGCAGGAGTCTGATGGCTGAAGGGAGCTTAAGAATTAGAGTCTTAAGTGGAATAATATTTGGACCAATGATGTCTGTGCTGGAGCTTCTTCTGCATCAGACGTATCACCTATAGCCCCTTAGAGCTGCTGCAGTGAGGTGCAATGTATATGCGTGTAGGTGACATTGGAATGTGGTTACTCATGTAAGAAGGATTATCAAAGTTGAGAGCTCCTGATAAAGGCTGAGAGATATTAGCCCTCACCCTGATAGCTGCTTGGTGTCTGTGTCCTCAAAATAAACCAGAAAGACATGGTTCATACTCCGCTATCTGTGTCCTCTCATCACAAACCGCTGTGATGTTGACGTAGCAACTGTAGGCGCACTCCATGCTATACGTTAAGCGTGATTTTCCATGCATTTGACAACTGACTGGTGTCTGCATTCTGTCACGGCGCTGCGTGTAGCGCCCCATGTGCTGTGGCACTCGTGCTGTCACTCGACTCCTCAGTAAATCCCGTGGGCCGGGCTGAGAACCGTCGGTGCCCTTCTATTTGTTTTGGCAACGGGTTGATAACGAGGGGGAAACAGCGGGCGCCATTGTCTTCTGTCCCTATGGGATGCTCAACAGACGGGCAAGCTAGCTTTAGGGGGTATCAAATGGGCACGGCATGCATTCAGCTCCGCTGTGTTTTAACGAAGCTTTCTTGAAAAATAGCACTGTTGTACTGTCTCTTACTGTATTCGTGAATATGCCAGACTAGCATCCTCATGGACTTTGAGTTCTCATGGACTGAAGGCCTCAATAACAAAAAGCAAGTAAACCTTTGAGTGTAATATCCCGAAGAAACAAACTACGACTTGTCCTAATACTACTACTCGTACTAGTATTTGTTTGTAAACTAGGGACTAAGACAACAGTTTCAGTTATAGCTTATAGTTTATGGGAGTTGCTCCTATAACAACCACGCAACAACCAAATGCAATGCAACGACGGTTCCAAAGCCTCCATGATTTGTGAAGGGTTGTATAATGCCTCAGGAATCTGTGAGGTATTATCAAGGGCGGCTGTGATCCAAACCATTCCCCTCCCTTCACACACTCACTCTGAGAACATTTTGCTAAACTGATGCCTTGTATGTGTTAGAGAGAGTTTTTGTGGGTGTCTGTTTGAATGTGTTTCTTTGCATTTTATAGTATTTGTGTGCCCATTCCGCCAAGTATACAGGAGGATTTTTAAGAAAGTTGTCACACACTGCCAGTGTATGTGTTTTGTGTCAGTGTGTATCAGGTTGGGCAGCGTCTGTCTGCAGCTCATTTCAAGATCTCTCACCTGTTTCATGAGCAAGATATTGAAAAATGTTGCGTGGTGTGCGCAAGAATGTGAGCAAATGCTTTCAGTGACATAACTCGGGACATTAAAGTCAAGTAAAAAAAGTTGTTGTACTGTATGTCCACACTAGAATCACATTAATATCTACAGCTGCAGGCACTGTATACAATGTCCACAATAAAAATAGTCCACATATTCTGTCTCTCGTGACATAAGTTGGCTGAGACAGTGATAACAGCTAGTCAGAGACAGACATAAGCTCATGCCCAACAGTATCACATTACCAAACAAAGTAGTCTCTCGAGCACTCCTGATCTATTTAGAGGGAGGGATGTTAAAGTCTCACCTGTGATCTCCACCACGCCGTCTTTGGTCTTCACCACCAGCTCCTCCGGGGCAAAGTGGTTGACGTCCAGGCTGACCTTCCAGCTGTCCTGGGACTGCTTGATCTCGGACATGCCGGAGCTGAGCTGCCGGGAGAGGGCGCGGGCGTAGACCGGTGAGGGCCCAGGCATCATGGGCATCTGGGTGGGGGGCAGCAGTGGGGAGGCCATCTCAGCGGTGGGGGTGGCGGCGGACGGCAGGCTCTGGCGGAGGTACCCGGGCCAGTGGGTGCTGGGGAAGCAGAACTCCTCGGCCAGGGAAGGCATGCCGAAGGACTGGTCGAAGAGGCGGCTGCCCTGGTACCAGTCGCGGAAGGGGTCCCAGCTGGGGGTGCGGAGGAAAGTGAACGGAATGCGCCTCTCAGCCATGTCTGCCTGTGGAGATCCGCTGTGCTGGGTCGAGAAAGAGAGAGAGAGGAAAGCAGGAGGAGGAGTGCCTGGTCTCGCTCAAACTTCGCTGGAAGTGTACTGGCTGCTTCTCCACCGGACACTTTTATACAGCTCTCCCCTCTCTGACACACCTCCCTGAATCACCCTCCAGCCCACCCCCCTTCCTCTCCACATATTTATAGAAGTGACTAGAGTGTCTATTCGTGGCCCAGGAGGCTCTAGAATGGAATCCAATGGAAGGCCCGACCCCAACACAGTTGCCTAGTACTCTCTGACTGACCCCCCCCACCCCTCTTAATTGTAATCCTGCTGCACTTCCCCCCCTCCCATCCCACATTATAGGGGGGAAGAGGAATCTAAGAGGCTGTTGTAAGGGAGGTAGGCCAACTCAGCATAATTGGACCCTCAACATGTGGCATACAGCCCCCCTCCTGTCACATATGTGGGCCGCACAGTATGTCACCATCATATACGTGTTGAAATCTTAGCATGACTCTAATAATGACTGCATCTCTGGATACTCTGGTATTTATCTGGATATTAAACTTGATGTGGAATGATGTGGCCCATCCACTTTAAAAATAGAAAGTACATGTGTGTACATCTCACCTCTCTGAGGCCAGGTGCAGGAGAAGAAATACACTACACAAAAGGAGACCATTTTCGCCCGATGAAGACCCTTTTGGGTTGAAGTGGTGCCATTGTGAACTGAATAAACCTTTTTGGATCTTTCGCAGTATGCAGGCTCTCTTCACTTTTTTAAAGAGGCTCTTCCCCTTTTGTTCATTATCCACAAACTTGCATTATCAAACAAAAGATGTATTCAAACAATCATCCAGAGCTAATAGTCACACTACATACACTACACTTCACTACATACATATATCTAAAATGCCTTTTGTATTTGTATTTTTATTTATTAATGTTATATTCCATAGCCTTTTGGTTAGTATACAGGGTGGGCCAAAGTTTTAAAAAACATTGTGACAAACTGACAAATTATGTGTAATGTTTTAAATATCTTACAATGATTGCATGCCTTTTTTTCATTTGACTAAATGTTTGCCCATCACTCCTAACACAAATAGATGGAGTGAAACCTGTTCCTACCCTTATGAACTGAAGTACATTTTACATGATAAGAGACTGGCATTGAAAGATAGAAATGGCAAGTGCACACATATATATCAGGACTTTAAATGAATGCATGTCTCTGTAGACACAGTCTAACATGTACAGTGCCATACGTCCTGTCATTGATGTCGGGTGGTATGGGCCGAGAGTGCAGACAGCTGCTGGAAGTGATATGCCCGGCGGACTCTTAAACATCATGCAGTCCAGACAGATGAATTGGTCAGTCCCACTGGTAGACTTGATGCAAAGATGCCCACTTGTGCTCATATGGCATAGCTGAACCAAACCTGTTCCGTCCTTGTCCTCTGCATTTTACGAGATGAAACCATGGATAAACCAAGTATAACTACCTTCAAAAAATCATACTGTACATTACACTCTCTTTAAAAACTGTTACAACAGTATCTTTGAAGAGAGGGGGTATTATGCAGCTGTTTTTTTTCAGTAATGGATAACAGATGTAAGATTTATGGTAGTTGAACAGGCCAATATAATTGTGTAATGTTTTCTTGCAATGTTACACAATTATATTCTGCAATGTTACAAAAATGTAGATTTTGATTGCTTTAACCACCATTTTTTTTTTGGAGAAATGAGAGGATGTCATATACAGTAAGCACTTTCACAGACATTGTAATTGAACAAATGCATTTGAGTACCTTGTGACATACCATTACTGTAAGAGCAGAATGTGATGATAAGCACCATGTACTGTAGATTATTCCTTAAAGGGACACTATGGCATGAATGTGACTTGCATCCATGTACTTTTCCACTGATGAGCACAAGACTGTTGACGTTGCTTGGCTACTGTCACATACCCGTGCATTTCACTGAGCCTCTGTGCAATTCCAATCACCATATATATAACTCTATAGGGTTGGCATATGATGTGTGTGTGTGTGCGTGTGTGTGTGTGTGTGTATGTGCATACATGCAGCATGTGTGCCTATGTAGATGAACGTGTGTGTTTGTGTGTGCGTACATGCAGCATGTGTGTGTGTATGTGTGTGTGTGTGTGTGTGTGTGTGTGTGAGTGTGCGTGAGTGTGCATACATGCAGCATATGTGCACATGTAGATGAATGTGTGTGTGTATGTGTGTGTGTGTGTGTGTGTGTGTGTGTGTGTGTGTGTACGCATGTGTGTGTGCTGCTGACCAAGCCCTGCCATGGGCATGAGAGTCGCAGTGCTGCTGGACAGTGTCATTATCTCCCCCGTGTCAGGCAATCGGAGATGAGAGATGACAGCCAGGGCCGGACGGAGCAAAGGAGCCGAGCCTGGCAGCCTGCCCCAACCACAGCCAGCACCGGCAGCCCCAGCCAGCAGCCTCACATGTACTTACCATCCAACAGAAACAAACACACACACACATGCACACACGCATACTCACACACACATATACACACACATGCATGCACACATACTCACACACACATACACATACACACATGCATGCACACACACATACACACACACACACATGCACACACACACACACACACACACACACACACACACACACACACACATACACACATGCACACACATATACACACAGGCATACAAGGCACATATACATGAACACACACAAATTAACGTACACACACACACACACACAGAAACATACGACCACACGCACATACAGAAAAGGATAAGTAGTATAAGTATAAGACCACTTTCTTTGTAGCAGACATGGCTTGTAAAACACTATAAAGACACTAATGCACCACAAAAAGATGCACATGACACTTACTAGTAGAGTGCACATAGTATAGCAGTGATTAAACAACTAGAATTAGAAACAGGTAAAACTATCATTCTACATATTTACAGCACAAAGCATTCATAACTGACTTGTAGTCACTGTCAGATAAACAAGTGTGAAAATATATTCTTCTGACAACATGACTGATGATGTAATTTAAGACTGCTGTAATGTTACCATAGCATTTAAAGAGTTTTTATTTTAAAACACATCATCATATATTATGACCCAGGGCACTTAAAATAGATGCTTAATTTAAATACTAGTGTATATTCCAAGGGGGTATCGCGCCTTTGTTAACTTTAAGGCCTGGCTAGTGCGTAGGTTCCAGGAGGTAATCCAAGCATTCAGTCAAAAGAGACCTTATGCCTGGTTCCAAAAAGTAAAAAAGTGAAATGCCACCCAGCTCAACATTTTGCACTTCACCGAGTACCACTTTACTTTTTGGTGCCTTATATGTATTAAAAGTATGTACTTCTGTACTTCGGCATAAGTGGTGTGCGAGTTCTCTTTTGACTGAACTGTCATTTTAACACTAGAACATTCTGGAATCCCGACTGAGTATGATAGACTGAAAAGAGGCCCAAATGCCCCCTACAGCCAAAAGCAGGTATTACACAAATGACAAACAGGCAGAAGAGGACTGTTCAGCATCATTATATATTTTATTGTTCTGTATAATAATAACTAGTACACTACATCTATTGGGTTTTATACAAGTCCAAGGGTAGGGCTTGGTATTCATTTCCGAACAGATTTGAACATTTATTACACAAACTTGAGCATAGTTACATTATTAATGTAACACATGAAACCAGGAGGGTTATCTTGACTGACGGGTAGGAAGACTGGGGAAGGATTCCCTGATTGCACTTCCTTTTTCTGTTGTATTTTTCCGTAATCAGTGCTGAGAAACATAAACATAACTGTCTGAACCAGCGGGTTTTCCCTTCTATGCTGCTGAAGGTGTGAAGTACAAACTTCCAAGAAAAAGCTGGTTGCCAAGAAACCACCCACAGAACAGCAGTGTGCAGGGCTTTAAAAACTGCAGCCAAAAAAAAGCAACTGCAACCTAAGTTGCTTTCAGACTTAGACTCTGGGGGGGAAAATACCGGAAATTTAGGTTTGGACTTTGAGACTTCCTCATTGATTTGGACAAGCCCACACATTATTTCTAAGTTTTGGTCAGGGTGCAGTGATCTGATTGGATCAAATAAAACTGTGCAACAGCTGACATGTGATGACCCAACCCGGCACCATTAGATCTGGAATGGGTCACCTGTTTAAACATGATCGTCTCCAACATCAGCTGTCTGCACAAAGATACAAGGATGCACTGGCACATGACAGTCTATTTGGGTCTCCAACTAACCAATCACAAGATCCATGCAGACAGGTGAGAGGTCTCCAACTAACCAATCACAAGGTGGATGTCGACAGGTAAGAGGCGTGTCTAAACCTCTCCATCTGTACAACTCCTCCCCTTAATTATGTTCACCTGCATTATAACGGAAGCAAGAGTTTAAATGATAATCATATTAAAAAAAAACTTACGGATGCAACATCAGTGATCATATCGGTCTGTTTATACACACAAACCACTTCACATTGTGGAATTCTTTCAGTGAATAAATGAAGGTTGATAAATAGATAGATAGTTACATAAATAAATACATAATAAATAATAACAATAAATAAACGAGCCATAAATAACTGATATAAATAATCGTGGACTGAAAAGGCAGCCCCACAGAAGTGCATGTATCGCCAGGAGTTCCGTGCGTAGGTGTGGGGGTACTCCGCATTTTCTCTCTGAGTTCACCCGCACAAGAGCACAGCTGGAACGAGGAACCAGGAACCAGAGTGCCCCCAGTCGCAGCCAGTAGTCTGCGGGTGACAGCGCAGTCTTGTAGGGGTTAGGCCAATGCAGATAAATACTAAAGTACCCCCTTCTGCTGCAGGGGTGTGATGATGGCTGTGTGTGCCAGGCGGAGCTGCTGAGGGGTTGGGTGGTGGTGGAGAGAGAGAAGGCTTGTCCAGGCCCCTCGGGTGCGTAACACTGTTTGGGCTCATAGCTTTCGCGAGCAGCAGCAGCAGTTTCACCTCTGGTGCATCATGCTGTGTCTTCAACACACACACACACACACACACACGCAAGAAAAGCCTTCAAAAGAACATGGAATATACAGTGCATAGTTTATAGCCCCACCTTTGCAGTTCAGCTCCTCAAGACCAGACACGCCACATGGTGTGGTACATCTGTCATAAATAATAATAAAAAAGAAACAATTCAAAGTTTCAATAAATAATCAGTCCTCTAAATCTACTTGTTCTGTTTTGTTTTTGTTCTTGATGAAGATATTTGATAGCTAAACAGTCTTTGGGGCAACTCTTTTTTTTCCTTCTCCTGTCGTCGTTCTTCTGTGACATCTGAGGATCTTTCTAGAACTTTTTCATTTTTCCTGGAATCTTAGCAGGTAAGCCCATTCGTATGAGGAAGAGTCAAAAGGAACACAACTTTTGAATTTTTGTTCTCCAGCCTTTAAAAAAAAACTGTCTCTGTAGACAGATTAGGTTGAGTGGCGCGTGTGTGTTGCATGTTGCTGTACAAGTACACAGTCAGATCATGTTGTGTTGTGTTGTGGTGCATGTTGCATACTGTACAAAGCTTCAGACGAGTCAGTATTTCAGGTGCATGTGTCCATGTGTAAAAAATACTCGTCTGTTTTTTTTTGAAGATCTCAGTCCAAGTGTCTTTTCCTTCAACGACCAGATACAGCGGTGCTGTTTGAGAGCCACTCTCATCATGAAGTCATACATCTTCGGCTTTCCTTGTCACATGCTATCCCTTCGCCACAGGGTAAGGAGAAAAAAAACGGACTAAAAAGAAATTCTTAGTAATGCAGAATTATTTGGTGTTTACCTGCCCTTGCTGATTCAGTGCTATTATTAATTGTTTTTTTTTTTACATGATCATATATTATTAATTTGATTGTACGACAAAAGTACGACCTAGACTTCAGGTCAGACGTTAGTGTCATGTATCCATTTGGTATGTGGAAGATACAGGGCTTCATTGTAAGACAGCTAGTCTGACTACAATCCTTCAACCCTGTTCAGCAGCGTGCAAAGACTTTGAGTGAGAATAACGAGGCCCACTGTCACATTTTTAGCTTTAGTGCAGCTTCTGTCCCAACCTCTGCCCCAGCTTCTGTCCCCAGTGACAGCTTCTGTCATTTAGGCCTGACAGGACCCCCCCAGGGGGGGTGGACACTGTTGGAGGGAGAGTCCTGTCCATGATGGCTATGTGTGTGTTTTGTCTGTGACAGGGTCAGTGGCATTCTGAATTAAAAGAATGGACGGAACATCCTCATCACGGAACGGCCTCAGGTCTTAGTGCTACTTTATATGACCCCCCCCCCCCTCCCACCAAAATAAATAAATAAATAAATAATTTTACTGGGTATAAATGAGTACATTGCCTTGCCTTCTCTCTCTCAGCTCTCTATCACTCACCTCTCTCTTGCTCTCTCTCTCTCTTTCTCACTCTCTGTCTCTATTTCTCTCTGTCTTTCTGTCTCTCTCACTCACTGTCTCTGTCTCTGTCTCTCTGTTTCTCTCTCTCTCTCTATCTCTTTCACTCTGTCCACCTGGTGCTGGTCAGAAGCCGGGGCTGCCGTAGCTGCTGCGGCTGTAGTAGCTGTGTGGCTGGCTGGGGCTGCGTGAGCGGCTCCTGCTGCGGCTGTGGGTGCGGCTGCGACTGCGGCTTCTGCTGCGACTGCGGCTGCGACTCCGGCTGCGACTGTAGCTGCTGTAGCTGTCGTAGCTGCGGCTGCGGCTTCGGCTGTAGCTGCTGTGAGTGCTGCCGGAGCTGGAGGAGGAGGGGCTGGGGCGGTAGTAAGGGATCGGACGCTTACGGGCACTGAGGAACGGGCAGACCAGGAGGAGGGACGGAGGGAGAGGGAGGGATGGAGGATGGGGAAGAAAGATACAAGGAAATTAGTCGTTTCACTTAAGGCTAGTCAACTTTATAAAACCTTACCACCTCCTTAGCTAGTGAACAAATTTCCCCCTAAAAATCATTTGAACTTAACCATAAGCATAAGCAGCACGTTACCAGAATGTTTGAGACCTTGAAAAGATTTGGATTTTACAAGGTCAAAGTTCTTTCAAAATCATCGATGGATTGGAGCTCCAATGGATGTCAACACAGTTTAAAATTAAATTGGAATGTGTAAAAATATATATAATTTATCTTTAGCATAACAATTGTATTTGTTCTTTTGACCATGGTTGAATTTGTTCAGTCATAAAAGAGGTTGGCTTTGTGAAGGCAATTAGTGGTCAGGCTGAAGAAAAAGGCTGAAAAAGATTAGCTGCATTTGGTTAGTGGCTTAAGCAAAAGGCTCTCACACACACAGTGGCACACGTACAAACACATTCTCTCATACAGACACATACAGTACACACATATGCATACACACACATGCATGCACGTGTGTGCATGCACACACACACACATAAGTGCAGACATCTACTCACACACACACACACATACACACACACACACACACACATGCATGCACGTGTGTGGGTGCACACACACAGACGCAAGTGCAGACACCTACTCACACACACACACACACACACACACACACACACACACACACACACACACACACGTGCACACACACACGTACACTAACACCAGTGTTATATGCAGTGCACTAGGAAGGTGACACACTGATCCCATCCTGCAACATCCATCCACATTAGGTAGCGTGACTCAAGGTTGTTAGAAGTCAGAAATCCAGGTTAGATTGCACCCAAAATGTTGTTTTAAATGTGTCACCATTAGTAAGTATAGGCAACAGATTTTTTTTAGAGCAGTTATTTTTTTGGAGTGGTCTGAGAAAAGATGATAAATTGGGAACACAGAGCATGTGAGATAAGAACAGATACACAGACAGTGAGAGGGAGAGAGGGAGAAAGAAAGTGAGAGAGACAGACAGAGAGAGAGAGAGTGATAAAAAGGGAAGGGGGGCAGAAAGAAGGAGAGGGAACGAGAAAGAAAAACAGATGGAAAGAGGGAGAGAAAAAGAGAGATAGAGAGAGAAGAGAGATAGAGAGAGAGAGAGAGATGGAGAGCGAGAGCAACAGAGAGAAAGGGATAGAGAGATGAGAAATGAGAGTAGGACAGAAAGAGAGAGAGAGAGTGATAAAAGGGGAAGGGGGCAGAAAGAAAGAGAGGGAACGACAGAGAAAAACAGGGAAAGAGAGAGAGCAAAAGACAGATAAAGAGAAAAGCAGAGAGAAAAGGAGAGAGGAGAGCTAGAGATAGAGAGAGACGGAGAGCGAGAGAAAGAGAAAAAAGGATAGAGAGATGAGCGATAGAGGGGGAGAGAGAGAGAGAGAGAAAGAGAGAGAGAGAGAGAGAAAGAGAGATGTACTCAGGGGAGGCTGCCTGGGCATTAGCTGCTTCGGCAAGCAGATTCAGGAGGACAGCAACAGTTACCACGGTAACCCAGCTCGTGGCTCAGTAGCATTCCATCTGTTGTCTTCTGGGAAACCTTAACGCAGGAGTGAGACATAGGAGTGAGCGCCATATCTCATGGCATCTATCCACACCACCACCTAAATGTCAGCACACCAAAGCACACGGCTAAATCTCTGCAGAAAGAAAAGTCATGATATATATACAACACATGTAACAAGCTGTTTAAGAACATTAACACACACACACATTTCCTGTTACTTTAACCACTAGTTAGATAAACAGGCCGGATTTGCTCGCAACATTGCGGTAACAAACATGGCCTGTAGGTGTCAGTGTTGCTCTGGTCCAGCTCCAGGCAGTGAGAGGTGATGGCTCATCTGTGCCATCAGCTTTCACGCCATCGAACGAGGCGCTAACACCTTCTCAGCACATGTATGCTGCTTGAGGTCCCCAAGCAGAGCCAAGGCTCACTGTGAATGCATGACGTCATGGCTGCAATTCACCATCAGTGGTAGTCTTTGGGATTCATCGATGTGTGTGTGGATGTGTGTCTCTGTCTGTGTGTTGTGTGTGTTTGTGTGTTTGTGTGTGTGTGTGTGTGAGTGAGTGAGAGAGAGAGAAATGGAAAGAGACAGAGAGAGAGAGATAGAGCGTGTGTGTGTATGTGTGTATGTGTGTGTGTGTGTGTGTGTGTGTGTGTGTGTGTGTGTGTGTGTGTAAGTGAGAGAGAAAGAGAGCGAGAGAAAGAGAGTGAAAGAGAGATAGCATGTGGGTGTGTGTTTGTGTGTGTGTGTCTGCATGTATGAGTGTATGCCTGTGTAGGAGACCATATGTATGTGTGCGTGTGTTGATTCTCTGCACAGCTGTGTGAGAGTGGGAGTGTTGTGAGTGAGTCCCTCACCTGGTGATCCGTGTGTGTGTGTGTGTGTGTGTGTGTGTGTGTGTGTGTAAGCACAGCTGTGTGAGAGTGGGAGTGTTGTGAGTGAGTCCTCACCTGGTGATCCGGCGGGCCTCCATGAAGCTGGGCGAGTCTCTCCTCCTCTTGCGGATGGGCGAGTAGCTTCTGGAGCGCCGTCGGGCCCGGCTCTCTGCGTCCGAATGGTGCGCACTGTCCCTGTCCCTTCAAATTTAGACGTTGATTTAGTTATTTTGAGATCTTTTAATAGAGGCATTAGGCATATTAATATACATTAGTGTAAAATGCACCACGTAAATATGCTGTGGTTTGCATAATTGTTCATTATCATCTGTGGTTCCTGGGCGTGTTGCCCGTTAGACGTATTACTCAGTACACCAGAGGAGAGAATAATGCACATCCAGTCTAGATGGGAATGTCGATGGTAATACAATACAACACCCGCACACTGCTAGAGGTTGCTTCTATTGAGCAAGTAAGTGTTTGAATTTTCTGTGTTGCGAATTCATTCAAGGAAAAAGGGTCCCACAACTCCCAAATTTCTTCAGTGACCCAGTTTCTCAGAATACACAAGAACGTGTTCACTTTCTCCGCATTGAAGCAGGAAGGTGACTTTTTTCTTTTAAAAGGAAAGAAAAATCTGTGCTTATAAAATTCAACTGTGTGATAAAGGTGTTTTTAAAAAAATAAAGCAAAAATAAAGTTGGAGGTGCTTTTCCTACAAAAAAACGAAAGCCCTCACTGAGGTGGCTATTTAATAGCAGGGATTTTTAAAAAATGCTGAACAAACACAAGTGGGCAAGCCACACGAAACAGCAAGAACAGCCTTCATTATCATTTTGAAACGATGCTTACTGGGCCTCCATCTTAATGATTTTCAGGTGCAGGGGAAAGATGGTACCCACTAGACGAGAGCCAGCTGCAGCCATGAAGAGTGGGCTGAAGTGCAGTGTGGTGTGGTTGTGGTGCTACCACGAATTGTATGGTCTAATGTAGGGTGACTGATACCTGAATGTGGTGTTTTTCAGTGCTGTATATCGCTGTGTATCGAAGAAAAGTGTCTGCTAAATACTACAACTGTAACTGTAGCTGTAACCATAGTGTGATGTAATGTGGTCTAGTGTGATTGACACCTAGAGGTTTTCCCACAGGCATGGGGTGTTATATTTTAAAAATTAGACAAGTATTTTTGTTCATAATGTGGTGCTTTGTAGTGTTGCACGTCGCTTTGTAGAAAAGTGTCTACTAAATGCTCAACCACTGTGTGACGCAATGTGGTCTAGCAGGATCAATACCTGGAGATGTTCTGGAGGGGGTGAGGCAACGCCTTGCTCATGTTTTTGTTTCTAATGTGGTGTCTTTAAGTGTTGTATATATATTACAAGAAAAGTGTCTGCTATTACCGTAACTGTACTGTAACATAGTGTGGTGTAGCGTGGCGACACCTGGAGATGTTCTGGTGGGCGTAAGGCGACGCCTTGTTGGTATTTTTGTTTCTAATATGGTGTCATAAAAGTGTTGTATATATATGGAGAGAAAAGTGTCTGCTGAATACTATGACTGAAACCATAGTGTGCCGTAGTGTGCCGTAGTGTGGTGTAGCGTGCCGATACCTGGAAGTGTTCTGGCAGGTGTGAGGCAACGCCTTGCTAATATTTTAGTTTCTAAGTGTTGTGTATGCATATATATCGTGAGAAAAGTGTCTGCTGAATACTATGACTGTAACCATAGTGTGGCGGTACCTGGAGGTGTTCTGTCGGGCGTGGGGCGAGGCCTTGCTGGTGGCGCGCTCGTGGGAGCCGGAGGGGGAGGAGGAGTGGCGGCTGCTCCAGGAGCTGCTGCGCTGCCGCAGGCTGCTGCCCGACTTGCTCTTCTTGCGGCCGGACGCATTCCGGTGCCGCGACGGAGACGGCGACGAGCTGCGGTGAGCCCGTTCACGGTGTTGCCGTCTGGACGAATGAGCCCCTTTTGTCCTGGCAGAGAGGGAGAGGTGGCAAGTGGTGAACCAGCGGACAAGCCTTACATCTCTAGTCAGCACTAGGACATAAAGTGTCTGATAAAGTGTCTGCAAACCAGAAGCAGGAATTATACTCAAAAATGAAACTGGGTGAAAAGTATGATATCCATCAACATAAAGTACTGGAAAAGTCTTGTTTAATGGTGCGCTATATATAGTTTACTGCCCTAACCCAGGGAGAACAGTGAAAAGATCCCAATTCTTTTTGTCAGGTAATAAGTAAGCATTTATTGGAATATTTACGGTTCAAAGAAGTGCAATTTAAAATCACACAAGAACACAATTAGGATGCATAAAATAAGTGACAGCAAATGGATGTATAGCATATGGTATCTTTAAATAAAAGTATTTTTAAAAAAGTGCCATGTGGGTGATCTTACTTTTTCGGATGGGAGCTTTTGCCTTTGGTGGCCAAGTTGTGCTGAGAGTGGGCAGAGTCAGAGCTGTGGCCCGGCGAATGGGAGGCTTTTCTGTGGGCCCGGTGGCGGCCCCTGCGTCTCCGTGACGACCCTGTGGTGGCCCTTGCCGAGCCCTGCTGCTTGTCGTTCCCGTGAGGCGCGTCCCCGGCCGGCCCGTGGTGGTGGTGGTGATGGGAGTGATGGTGGTGGTGGTGGTGATGGGCTGGCACTCCAGGACTCTTACCCAGAGCACCTCCTCCTCCTTGGCTCTTGGCGTCCCTCAGCTGGGGCGATGACGACGGACACGTCTGCAGGCTCGGTGAGCAGCCGGACAATGCTCGGAGCTTCTGTGTAGAAACGATAACGAACAAACCCAAAAAAAAAAGAACAAACAAAGAAAAAAAAAAAACAAGAGAAAAGGCCTTAGAACGTCTTTGACACAGAGAGGAAGCGCTATGGTGCATTTGCCAAAAAAAGGGTAAATATCTAAAAAGAAAAAAGATCTAAAGTTTTCTCAGTATGGCTTATAGACAGTTCTCTATGGTGCAGCGCATGCAATACTTGGCATGCAAAACCATAATGAGTCGAAGAAAATCAAAATCCCCAAAGAACGAAAGGAAATATTGTAAGAAGAGGAAGAAGGAAAACAATGTAGAACTGTGAAACAAATTTAAGTTGAAGAGAAGAGAGGATAGAAAGCAACAGATTTTGTAGAGTAGAAAAGGAGGACGTCTTCAATTTTAGAAAATGGCTAAAAACAAAAAAACGTGAAACCAACGCAAAAAATAGACAACTTGACAGAACATCACAGAAATGGAAGGAACAAAATAAAGATTCACAATAATAGAATCAGTCGAATCAGAAAACAAATCGTCTTTTTACTGAAGAGTAACTTCTGTTTGTCGATTTTTTTTTTCCTGCAGAAAATTGCTGAGATGTGAACAGCGACCCATTTCCTTTGATTTTTTTTTTAATCGTTACTCTGTTTAACTCCCTTTTGGTTAACATCCACTTACCAATAAAGTGGTATTCCCTCCTTTAGTAGGTAAGGTATGAAGAAAAGGGAAAAGTGGGGCAACATAAGTGCATCATTAGAGTCACAAAATGCAAGAGAAAAAGACACAAAACCCTTCCCTGGCAGTGATTCAATGAGACAATGCATGAAAATCAAACCAAAATAGGAAAACAAAACAAAAAGGAAAACAAAAGTTGCAATGTGCAGGGAAACGCTGACAATAAAAGACAAACATACCTACATTTGTAAGTATGCATTATAAGGGACTGTTAGTCCGTTCTTGTACCCAAAAGCAGCCTATTACTCCAGTCTCACTATGGACCCTTTGGCCAGCTTCAGTGCTCGAGTTCATTTAATAAGCTGGTGAAATCTGTTCTTGTGTTGTTGAGTTTAATAAGTAATTTGCCGGGTGCTGAATAGTGTACATGTGGGCTTGTATTTTTCATGCAATTTTTTGCCTCTCACATAAAAAAAATCTTATTATAACATTTTCAAGGCTGGCAGCACGTTTTATGTAACTATCCTGTAAACATAATTAGTGTGCATTTTTTGCTTCCTGCTGAGGAAACAGCTGACTCTACCGTCAAAGTCTACAAATGTCTGCTTATCTTGAGGACTTGGGTTTTGGTCATGTGTTTGTGTTGGCTAATAGTCTGGATCTAATCACTTGGATGCAGCCAATTTGGAGAAATTTATTTGAAAAGAATGTCTTACTATAAGCTCCCTCCATACAGTTGATTCTGTTTGGAGGTATTAAAGCAGAGTCTATGTTTTTGTTTGTTTGTTACCGTCTGATTCTATATTTTGTATCTCACACATTTGTGTGCGCATTGCATGCATTTTAAACACAACACTTTTTTAGATGACAATACTTTAGGCTTGCATGTCAGCTTCAGGTCAAGCAATATTTGGTCAGCTTGCTAAGCCCCTATAGGCATAATTGTTTATTCAAAGACAGAATGGCTAAACCTATTTTAAAACAATAATGCATTGTGCATTCGAAATATATAGGATCTTACAGAGCAAACTGTTTTTCTTCTCTGTGTCTGATGGGATAAGCCAGCCTCTCTGACATCCTGGAACTGTGTATTTTTTCAAAACAAAGATAAAAAAGCAAATCCTTTCCCTCTGCCCAAAGAAAAGCCCCACTCAGACTCAGACCAGAAAAAGCAGCACTACAGCACTAAAGGGGACACAAAACCTCCTGATGCAGGTGACAATAGTTAGAGATGGCCTTCACGCACAAAAAATAAAAACGAAAAACATGATAAACTTATAGGACGATGGTACCATTTCACCAAGGAACCAAAAAAATGCAGCACACACATGAATGCATTCTACCCAACGCAACAGAAATAGAGAGACAGAAAGAGAGAGAGAAAGAGGGAGAGAAAGAGAGAGAGAGAGAGACAGACAGATGGAGGTGGACAAGGACATGGACATGGACCTGAGAGAAGGGTAGTGTGCTGGACACTTCAGCATGGAGTTGAGGAAGAGAGGTTTTAAAAAAATAAAAATGATAGATTTAAGGAGCCGGAATTTTTTAATAGAGAACTAATACAAAATAATTATAGAGTAATCTGTTTTTTTAAGCATAAATAAATGAAAAGAAAAAAAAGAGAGATAGAGAGAAACATTGAAGTCAAGCTAGGGTGCTTCTCACATTCTCATCTGCATTAAAGACCACGTGCGTAGGCAGAGCATTACCTACCTTCCATTTCAATCAGAGACACGTATGCAATATCAACAAAATAAGAAAAAAAAGGAAGACAAAACAAAAAAACAAAACAAAAAAACAAAAAAAGAGGAAAGGAAAAGTTCTCCGCAGCGGAATGGAAAAAAGACAATGAGTTTCTTTTAGTATCAATGCTAAGTACTGATCCTGACACTAAGGAGATAGATAGATAGGGAACAAACCAACAAACAGAACTAACGGGGGAGGGCAATTTAACCAACAACAAAAATAGGAATTCAAAAACAAACAAACAAACAAACAGAGGTCTCGCCAGAGAGGGAGAGATCAATAAGAAAAATAAATAAACTAAAAAACAAAACTACATCATTTGCTGTCTTTTTTGCTTAAACAAATGCAGCCACGGTTGTATCAAATGGGAGAGGTAAGGGGGGGCGGGGGGGGGGGGGGGTGTTGGGGTAGGTTCATATGAGGAGACAGAATGAAACCCATTGTACAAGTAGGATCGCTACTGAGAGGGGTGAGAGGTCAAGGGCATGCAGACTCTGGCAAATGACAAAAAGAAAAGGGGAAGAGAGAAAAGAGCAAGTCAGGACAACAGAGGAGTGAATCACAGACAACACGAATGGACGAAGGGAGGGAGGGAAGGAAGGAGGGAAGGACAGAAGGGGGGAAGAGAGAGACAGAGGGGCTATCGGGGGGGAGGGGGCAATCGCTGCTAAGATGGAGAGCTAGAGTCAGCACATTTAAAAGGGACCCCAGTCACATTTTGGAGTATCACTGCGCTGGCTGCCCTTTGGTCAGTCAGGAGTCTGTAACAATATAACGGACAGACATGGTCATATCTGAGAGTCCACTAGAACCACTTCGAGTCTCCACACTGTAATTATAAATGTATCAGCTTAACTTTATAATAGCAGTGGATGGTGGGTATTTGTTGGTTGGTTGGTTGGTTGGTTGATTGGTTGGATAATTTTAAGTTCAGAAACTAGTGTTAGAGACTACGTACAACTAAGATATCTTGATTATTAGATGCAATTCCAAATGCCTTGGGTCCCTTTAAAATACCAATGTCACTGTTGTGTGTTGTCCTATTTAGTTTCAATATTGTAGCACAGCACTCAGTAAATGTGAGTCATATTTTAACAAATATCCATTTCTGCAAGATCAAGAACAACTACAGACAGAAACAAGAGGACACACTGAGATGTGGAGAAGTAGAAAAAAGTGAGAAACACCAAGAAACTGCACATGTGCTAGCCAGAGAGAGCCACTGCAAAAAGAATCTACAGTCTGGTAAGTACCAGGAAATGACACGGAGGGTCAGCATTCCGCATAGTCTCGCACAGCCCCCCAAGTACCCGTGGCACCGTGATACAGGTGAGACCCCGTTTTTGGGGGGTGGTTGGGCGTGGGGGAAGGGGGGGGGGGGGTCTACACGCATACACACAGAAAGAGAGGACTCATGAATCACAAGACCTGAGCACCTGAGATTAGCACCAAGCTGTTAACAAGCAGACTGTCTTTGAACCAATCGGAGCTAAATCCACAGATCCCCCAAAGCACCCGATTGGTTTAAATCAGTGGGCGTCTGTTGCCTTTTTTTTTTTTTCTAACATAAAAAACAAAAACGCATGAACTCATGACACCTCTCTGGCTGATTCCCCTTTTTATCTGGACGCAACTGAGAGAGAACTGGTTACTGGGGGGAGGGGTGGGGGTTGGAAGGAAGAGTTTGACAGAAGTGACACTGCCACCTAGAGGCAACATGCAGGTCAAGATGACAAGTAAAGAGGAAGTGAGTAAAGAAGAAAAAAAAGGGGGGGCGAGGGGCTTGTTGGACACCTGATGGCTGGATATTCGTAAGACAAAATCTGGAGGAAGGGAAGCTAAGAGTATTACTGAGCAGAACATGTGCTTTTCAGACAACTGTATTGACAAGTAGAAACAAACACTAATAATACACATACCCATTTTAACCTACTTGATCCAGTTCCAAAGCATTTGAGTGCTTTTCACACAAACAAGACAGAAAAGTTTGGGCATTTATTTATGGAAAGATATTTCTAAAAAAAATCAATAGAAGCAGAAATTAAACAGAGATGGATGAAAGCAAGCAGTGTGTGTGTGCGTATGTGTATGTGTACGTGTGTGTGTGCATGTATGCGTGCGTGTGTACGTATGTGTGTGCACACGTGTGTGTGTGTGTGTGTGGACGTGGAAAGGAGAGAGAGAGAAAGAGCAGTTGAAATCTCCTAGTAAGAGCACATGCAAACTGGGTCAGAGTCTGCCCAAATTAGCATCCAATAATCTACAACAGCACTTCATAGAGTACTCAAGAAACCAATGTACATTCAATTTAAAATGGCCTGTGGCCCACAAGCCTAAACACACATCGATACTGTTCTGTAATGATCTCTATTGTGAACAGTCCCAGCTGTTAAAAACACTTTGATTGTCCCAGGAATGGTCAGAGTTACGTTCAGATATTAGCCATGGTGGACTTTCGTGTCCTAAAAGTGTCATTTTTAAAGTTTCTGTTCACCTGTGATTGGGAACCACGATCTTCCATGTCATCCCACATGAGTCAGATAGCTTACCCTTTCATGACCCCAAGGTAGGCAGATATTAACAGGGAGGAACAGAGACATTTGAATGAAGATCGTACATCTTTTTAGGCAACTCAGCATGTCATGGGCTAACACGAGCAAAATTTTGAACAAATATGACTTAAAAACTGGTAAAAGATCACACCAATTGAGCTTATCTTACACCAATAAGACAGAGGTTTGACAGTTATATGTTACTGAGTAAGAATGGTATCAAAGACTAATGGATAAATGTTAGGCATTGCCATAGCGGCCCAACTTTTCTCATAAATATAGCCATATATCTGACCGTCCTATCCACAAATTATTTTTTTGTCTTCCTGTAACACAAGAAATTGCTTAACATACTGATGTGCCAAGTCTAATTTGGTGCAAACACTCAGTATGATTGTTTTTCAAGGGTATTCTCTTATTGATGCGAATAGAACTACAATAAATCATTTAAATTCTTTCAAGTCTTGCTTGTCCTTGACAGGCATGGGAACATCTGCAATATTGCTCATCAACAAATGCAAGACATTTGCATATTATTCATGGTCAAAATAAAGCAAATGGCTTTTTTGTTCAAATACCCCAATTTTTTTCCACATTTATTAAATGTATCCTAATATTCCTTAGAAGTGTTTTGGCTCATACTCATTAAGGTATCCTGTGTTTCTTGTTGTGTATAAAACTGATTGATTTACCTCAATTGCTGACCAACACAATACAAACTATACCTACATTTACTTGTATGATTTCAGGAGGCTAGCTTCATGAGCTGCCCACATTCCTCTCTGCCTTCTACTCATTACCCCAAGAGAGTGTAGGTAAAAAAGGCAAGACAACCACATATGGTCCTAAGATCTGGTTGTCTTAGAAGTAGGTGTAGAACACATTTTTTTTTTGGCTAAAAAAACATCTATTCTACCCACAAGAGCAATTAGAAAGACAAAAGCTTCGGCTGTGCCGATTTGGGACAAACAAAAGAAAAAAAAGAAAACAACAAAACAAATCAAAGGAATGAACCAAAGAACAAATGAATGACAAGCAGGTCTACCAACACAGACATGGCTGGGTCAGAGACATCTGAGTCAGCTCTAAGGAGGCAAGGAGGAAGACACCATTAGAGTATGTCAGGCCGAAGAGAGGGGTTGTGGGGTGTGAGGGGGGGAAGTTAGAGGGGAGAGAGGAATGTGGTGGAGTGGAAGAGAGGAGACTACGTACATCTTGCACTTTCTCTCCGTCCAGGTGGTTGTAGGCGTGCTCCTTGCCGTTGCGGGCGGCGTGCTCGCTGTGATGGCCGTTCTGCCACGTGGTGGGGTTCTCGACAGCGACGACGGAGGGGCTGGGGCTGCGACTGGACCTGTGGCCATCCGTCCGCTGTTTCACACTCAGTCTGAAGCGGAGGAAGAGAAGGATCAGTGATGTTGGTATTAGATTTGATTAGACCTAAACTGTGATTTTAAATGGTCCAACAGTTCCACCACAAGGTCTTTGTCGGGTATAACAAACCTATAATGAAGACCTTATGATTACTACACGTGCAAGACCCACTGACAACAATTTAACCACAAGGTCTTTGTCAGGTATGTGATGAAGCTAAGCTCATGTTTGTGGTTGAAACATTATGCCATTAAAATCACAGTTTGGAAGTTAAAGTAAATAATGTGTAAATATTTTCTATTTTAAAACGTCTCTACTGTTTATGTTCAGCACTGACTGCAATGTTCTTGGATGTGGATGCTTTTTGTGCCTTACAATTATAATTACATTTGGTGCCATTGAGGGCAAAGAATTTTGTGTTTGCTTATGCATGTGTTACACCAATGAGACTTCTCGACAAATGCTTCAAGTGTGCATTTCAATTTTAAAACCATAATACTTGGCTTAGGGGAAATAATGAAATAGAGTCAATCCTAAGTAATTAAAACATATTAATTACTAAAATTGCAAAGGCCATACAGCTAAGTGAGATTATACTTTTTAGGACAGTTTTCTCTTCTATGGTCATAAGGTACGTGTTGGTGTTAATGTAGTGCTTTGTGTCTTATGACATAAAAACTGACAGATTTGATTAGTTAAAATGATGTGTTGATCTGCACGATTTCAGTATTAAGAACAATTGTGCAGACTGAAATGTATATATTCACCTACAGGGCTTTGCATGAAAACTAAAGATATCGGTACTGGCTTCACGAAAGTAAAAATCCTGCCATCTATTTGTTCTGCCTGAGCTGCTAACAGAGGTGATTAGCCGAGCTAGCTGTGTGTTGATTTATGTCCTCATTAGCATCAGTTGGTTGAGAAAATGGTTGGACCAAATATCTGGCAGGGTTATTTCTTTCTGACACCTCTGGTGAAAACATAGGCTCAATCTGTGGTATTTTTCCCCAGGAGTGTGTGAGTGTGTGTCTCCTGGGGGCTGCAGGGGAGGAAGGCTGGAGGGAAGGTGCTGTACCTGGAGGGGGACTTGGACAGGCTTCCGGCGGAGGAGAGGGAGGCACTGCGAGAGCTGCAGCTGCCCCTCCTGTGTGACCTCCTGCTGGGAGAATCCGCTGGTGACCTGGGACACACATACACACACACACACACACACACACACACACACACACACACACACACATACACACACACACACACACATGCACACCCACGCACACATGCACACCCACGCACGCACACATGCATGCACACACACGCACACACATGCACGCGCGCACACACACAGACACACACACACACATGCATACATTCAGACACATGCACAGGTGCACACCAATGCACCCACCCATACATATGGAGAGATGAACAGTTGCATGCCCACACACAAAAACATACACACAGGAATAAACATACAGAAACACACACAGAAACACACACACACACACAATCAAACAGACAGGTCTGGTTTAGTCATTTCAAAGATGGGTGCAGTGCAGTTAAGGCTGTGCTGCTGCATATTTCTATGGACAGAGTAATTCAGATTAATTGCTGGGCGTAAGTGACTAATGACAGACAACAGGGCAGCACGGGGACAATTCATTCTCCGCTGGGCCCAGGAAAATCCCAGCGGGATCCTCACCTTTTCCTTTGTTTGCTCTTCTCTTTGTGTTTGTTCTTTGGGCTCCCGGACCTGTGTAAGAAACAAAAAAAAAATGGCATCATCTTCAAACACACACACACAGCACTACTAAAGGATCGCTTCACTTCACACTTCACAGCGGCACACATCAAACAGGGGCACCCAATAAAAGAAGTAAAACAAAAAATGAGAGAAATGTTTGTGGTGGAGTAAGATGAGTCTTCGACACAGGAAGAGAGAGTGGTGAGGAGGGTGTTTCTTGGTGAGGAGGAGTGCCAAAGCATGCTCCCCTAGTTTCCATAGCGACAGCTCCTTCATTCCTCCACGTCTTTTTTTTTTCTCTCTCGAGAGATTGTCAAGAGTGTGTGAGCTCACCTGTGTCTCCTCTTCCTCCTGGAGCCTGAGCCAGACCTAAACGAGAGACACGCAAACAGAGAGATAGAGAGAGAGAGAGGGCTTTAAGTTACGCAGTCGCCATCTTTAAGTCGCAGGGTTTTTTTTGTTGGTTTTGTTTTTGTAAATAAAGTCTATAGTATGTTTGTGGTGCCAACAACACCAGTGTATCATCAACCGCACAGCAGCAATCAAGACAAGAGAAACAGAGCTTTTGTTATGACTTAACACCTTACACTAGCCTAGCAGTGCATCCATAATTCATAGACCATGGAGACACTCTAAACTGCGATGGTAAAATGGAAGCTTCGGGCTGAAATGACATCTGCATACTGAGCTACCAAAAAACAAGGCTTTTCCAGTTTCAGTCCAATTCCTCTCGGATCAGTTAGGGACACAAACAGCAAAGAGACTGTGCCGCAAAACTGTAGCAGTGACATTACTGTATGCTAAGAATATGGTGGAGACAAACACACACACACTCACAGTACACACTTACACACACACACACACACACACACACACACACACACACACACACACACACACACACACACATCCCTGAGCTACTATGGAGGAAAGATGGAGGTGGGAGGGTGGAGGTGAAAGTGTATGTGTGTGTGTGTGTGTGTGTGTGTGTGTGTGTGCGTGTGTGTACGGAACTCTTTTTCAACTTAAACTGCCAGAGTGACTCAGTTACCAGACGACCTTCACACACACCCCACACTCCTGCTGCTCTAGGGAGTCACTGGTAATAAGGGCGAATCAAAACAGAACTCTGTGTGTACAAGTGTGTGTGTGTGTGTGTGTGTGTGTGTACAAGTGTGTGTGTGTGTGTGTGTGTGTGTGTGAGTGTGGGGAGGAACTGCAGAAATCAAGTAGGGGTGGTGGTGGGGATGGTGTGTGTGTACATGTGTGTGTGTATGTGTATGTGTGTGTGTGTGTGTGTGTGTGTGTGTGTGTGTGTGTGTGTGTGAGAGAGAGAGAGAGTGTGGGGAGGAACTGCGGAAATCAGGTAGGGGTGGTGGTGGGGATGGTGTGTGTGTGCATGTGTGTGTGTGTGTGTGTGTGTGTGGAGGAAGTGCGGAAATCAAGTAGGGGTGGTGGTAGTGGTGATGGAGGTGGAGGTAGAGGTGGTGGGGATGGGGATGGGGATGGGGATGGGGATGGGGATGGGATGGGGTGGCCGAACCCTTGTGATACATCTACACCGGCTGTCTGCCAGACATAAGTGATCGAAGACGGGCGCCGATGCAT
>CM059272.1:11847712-11867712 GCA_030347295.1 Setipinna tenuifilis
TATGGATGAGTTAACAGGGCAGGCATATCCCTAGTCGTGTTAATGGTAATTACTTACAGAGAGTCACAAAGAGCACGCACACCACACACACACACACACACACACACACACACACACACACACACACACACTCTCCCTCTCTGTGTCTCTATCTCTTTCTCTCTCTCTCTCTCTCTCTCTCTCTCTCTCTCAAACACACACACACAGACACACACACACACACACACACACACACACACACACAGCTAAATACTCTGGGTGTATGAGCGGACCCAATGGGAGGAGTGATACTGCAGCTGAATGCCCCCTAATCCTCTCAGGGCTGCCTGTCCTCTTATCCTTGTGATCTGGCTACGCTCAGAGCCACAGCAAGGGCAAACACAAGTGTTTGTGTGTGTGTGTGTGTGTGTGTGTATGCGTGTGTGTGTGTGTCTGTGTGTGTATGCGTGTGTGTGTGTCTATGTGTGTGTCCGTGTGTGTATGTAGGCACTCATGCGTGCACGTATGTCTGTGTGTATGTTAATGTGTTAATTTGTGTATGTCAATGTGTTAATGTGTGTGTGTGTGTGTGTTTATATGTAGTATGTGTGTGTTTGTGAAAGTTTATGTGTGTATCTCAACTCAATTTCATTTTAGCCCCCAATTTCAGATCTCGGTCAAGAAAGCCGCTAGTGGAAATTTCACCCTTGAGCTCTGCATAGTAGTCGCTGTCACTTCCATTCAAAACAAATGAGAAGTCGGCGGCTGTGGACCATGGCCGTGTACGATTGCAGCACCCTCTTAGGAGGAGATGTGTTCATAATAATGATAATGTCACGCCTGTAAGTCACAGCGGCCAGTCCTTCTCATTACCCTCAGCGCTGTCACCATTCGCATCCTTGAAAGGTCACATTGAAAGAGTGGAACAAATAATACACACTTCACAAGTCTGCCCTTCTGAGACCACCATACAGTAAGTTTCTTCTGGGCGCAGGCTGCTCAATAGTGGAAGATGTGTTAGATGGTCTTGCGGTAGGAGGAGCCAGCTCTCTCTCTCCTCCAGAGGCCCCTCTCCTTTGTCGTCTGACCACGGGGGGGACACTCTCTCTCTCATTATCTGGGTGTCCCTGCCCTGGTGTCTGTGATGTATGACCGTGCCGGGTTCCCCGAAGGCCTCAGCCACACACACTAGCCAGGGTCATTTGTTATCTCTAACACAACAAGCCAGTGTGTGTGTGTGTGTGTGTGTGTGTGTGTGTGATTGTTATTGTGTGTGTGTGTGTGTGTGTGTGTGTGTCTGTGTGTGTGTGTGTGTGTGTGTGTGTGTGGGTGTGTGTGTGTGTGTGTGCGTGTGTCCACTCCAGGGCTGGGGGACATTCTGGCCACCATAATAGACTGGACCAGGAAGCTGTAGGGTTCGATAAGATGTGATTTATGTTTTTCTCATAATTTTTTGTGAAATGCTGGTGGTCAGAGTTGTAGCTGAGGGTATATGCATGTAAATGCCACTTATCCACCTTTTAAAGCTACAAAAACAGAGTACGGTACTTACTGTTTTATTATCACTAATGTTAAGGAGGTGCCTAATCTATCGACCTTTTTTACTGCTGCATCGACCTTTCTTTTTACCACTACACAATTGGTTACAGTGTATGTGTGTGTGTGTGTGTGTGTGTGTGTGTTTGTGTGCGTGTGTGTGCATTTGTGTGTTTGTGTTTAGAGGGTGTAAGCTAGAGTCTGTGTGTGTGTATGTGTGTGTGTGTGTGTGTGTTTAGGGGGTGTAAAGTTGGAGTTGGAGGAGTTGTGTGCCATGGAAATTGGCGAGGGGGGGGCCCATGGGAGGTGGTAATGTCAGATGGAGTATGAAATCAGACTGTGTTGTTGATATTACAAGCATTTCGGGGCAACGCTTCGCTGGACCCTTCTCGCCTTCTGACAAGCCTACACCGCATCCCTGACAGATAGCTACCCCCCCCTACTCCCCCCCACTCCCCAACACCCCAACACCCCCCCCCCCCCCCCCCCCCCCCCCCCCTACTCCCGCCACCTCTCCAAATGCACAAACTATTCCACCCTGCGCTGGCTGCCATTTATCTAGAGGTGTCAGCTGAACTTGAAAGCAAGTGTGTGACCCCAGCTCCCAGCGGTTCCTCTCAGGTGCTTTTTAAATGCGTGTATTCAGGGCTGTCGAAGCAGAAGCCATCTCCAGAGTACACCCTTCGCTCTCGCATAAGCGACTGAGCGACGCTGAGCAGTGACAGGATTGGCTCACAGAAGCTCGACGGCCTTGCCACAGCCACAGCTCCAATCTCACTCCAGCACCATTTTTTTTTTTTTTTTTTTACCGGTGCACCTTCTTCTTCAGGGACGAGGGAGGGAGTCAGATTATGTTGTGCTCTATTGTAAAGGCGATGTACAAAAAATGTACAAAATTTTCCTGAGGCCCCTGCGATAAATCTCATCTCAGACAATTAGACCCCCCGTTGCTCGGGCCCCACTGGAGCTCTGGGATGGAGGAGTCTGGGGGAATCATCATTCTGTCTGGATGAAGACATAATGGGGGCAACTTAAAGGCTGGGTAGCACTTTATAATAACTATACTTCCTAATAAGAATTTATTTTACGTTTGTTAACTCTTAACTTAACACGTTGTTCATCATTTGGTAACAATTGGTTTTACGCTATTTCTCATCAGTAAATCATTTGTAAACATATTGACACACATCTATCTGGATGTCGGCTGGCTGTATGTCTGACTGTCTGTCTTTATGCTATCTGCTATCTATCTCTCAGCCTGCTTTCTTCCTATCTGTCTATCATCTTCTCTGACTGCTTTATGCTTATAAATGATTTACTTTAAAAAAATAGTGTAAAAGCAATGGTTACCAAATGATGACCAAAATGCAAAATAAATGCTTATTTTGTGTATGCCACAGAGCAGAGTTCCAAAGAGAAGACACTGACAGAATTACAGAATGACCCAATGTGACATGGTGTGTTTGTGTGTGAGTGTGTGTGTGTGTGTGTCATGTGGGTGTACATTGTGTTCAGTGACCACGTGTGACACACTCTGTGTGTCTACATGTGTTAATGTGTTAATGTGTGTGTGTGTTTGTGTTTGTGTGTGCGAACGCGCATGTGTGTATGTGTGTTGGTGTGCATTGGAGAAAATAAAAGAGAGTGAGAGCGATAGTGAGAGGAGAAGAGGAAAAACAAACAGCTTCTGTTGACCCCTGGCACTAACTGTAAAATATGGTAAAAACATGTCCAACCTACCCAGCATTAACTTGGATATAAATTCTCCTCTAAAGTGAAACAAATAAACTCCATTACCACACAAATCCAACCAGACATGACTGATTTGTTGTTGTGGACATAAAGCTCTGATATAAAGTAGCAGCAGGAAAAAAAGAAATGAGTCCCATCTGTCTCTCTCTCTCTCTCTCTCTCTCTCTCTCTCTCTCTCTCTCTCTCTCTCTCTCTCTCTCTCTCTCTCTCTCGTCTCTCAGCCAGGCTAGAAGCACATAACCTGCTAATGAGCTCTCTGTCCAGGTTCCATCCCCATCATAGAGCCCATCTAAGCATCTGGCTGTCTGTCAGCAAACAGTGACTCAACCATCCACGTAGCAAAGCATCACAGGGGTACTGACATTTATAACCTCCCGCCTACACGCAAGCACACACACATACATGCACACACACACACACACACACACACACACACACACACAGATAAGGTGGTGTTTTGTGTGTGTGTGTATGTATGTGTGTGTGTGTGTGTGTGTGTGTGTGACATATGATGACTGGCCCACTAGTGACCATCCTCTCCCACGCACAGACACAGAGACAAACACACAGACACACACAGAAACACACGGTCACACACATGCACACAAGCTGGTGTGTTCTGTCTATTGTGTGTATGTGTGTATTTATGTGTGTGTGTGAGAGAGAGAGACAGAGAGAGAAGAACAGAGAGAGAGAGAGAAAGAAACAGAGACAGAGAGCGAGACTTACGGTGGCTGGCCCTCTCTGGTGATCACTCCCTCCTTCTCCATCAGCATCTGGCGGAAGGTGCCCACTTTCTGTCTGACCTCCTCCTCTGAGTACCTGAGGGAACAAGAGCATGACAGCCCTTTAGAAACACACTTATATACTGACAAAAAACATAACGGCACTTTACAAACCCAGACAAGCATCTACAGAGTTCCTAAACATGTTTTATGAGGTTAAGCTTGTTCTATCTATGGTCAGAAACCCTGTAGAAACAAAAGCATCACACGCCACTTACAAACACTGACAGACTTCCACACACAGGCTTACAAGGCTAAGGCAGTTCAGACTATGGACCTGAGCATGTTTTATGTTATGTGTATGTTTTTAGTATGATTAAAGCACAGAGACAATGTTCAAAGTTTGACTTCTTTTATTCTTGATGGTAAAAAAAGAAAATGGCAGGTTCTGAATTTGAGTGCACTATTTCTACTTGAACAAGGCAATACCACAGAGACACAAGCAGACCAATATGGTCTAATGCTATATGACTCCAAGGCTGACTTCAAAAACGCCTAATGCTGCTCATTTATGGTGAAACTCTGCATTTAAATATATAGGATAGTATAAAAAGTGTGCATCTCGAATGTACTGAAAGCATGGTGTTGTATTTTAGTGTAATCAATTAGTGTTTGTTTGATAAAGCCTTTTCTGCTTGCATGTTTCTCAGTTATGCAAGAGACTTCAGAGAAGACTGGAAGAGATTTGAGGCAATTTTCCTCTGGAGAAGGATGCTCAAGGAATCTGTCCCAATGCAAAGATCCTAAGATAACATCTATAATACATGAAGGTATACATCGCTGACATTGTGCCTATACGATGAGTAAGATTTTACACACACACCCTGCTTCCATCATCTAAGTGGCCAGTAATCCAGGTTTTTAGACAACCATCTTATATGCTTGGTGAGCAGTTATACACCTTTCTTGGTTAATGAACAACATAATTAAGAAACTCTTTCTCAGCGAATACAATGAACATAGTCTTGCTTAATAAGCAACATAACTTACATATTTTTGCCTAATGAGTACAGTTCAGGTAGTCTTCCTTCAAAACATAATTCACATATTATTCCTTGGTGTATGTAGCTCACGTAGTCTTAATGAATTCAATTAATCCATTCCTACAGCTCTAGCTCGCTTTTGCCCTCGTTACGAGATAAGGTCGGCTCATGACCACACGAGCCTGGTTCTGCGAAGGAATGAAAGGCTGCGGAGAAGAGAGGGGAGGGGAGGGGAGGAGAGAGAGAGAGAGAGGGATGAGGGGCAGCGGAGGCAGGATGGAGGATAGGATGGAGATTTGAGAGAGCAGTGGAGCATGAGGAATACGGCGCGGTGCGGCGCGGGATGATGCCAGTCACTTCATATATCTCCATCGCGCTAACTTATCTTCTCCGGCAGACTAATCGGCATCCGTCAAAACACACAGGCGTTTGCGTCGCCGAGAGGGTAGTGGGGGGTGGGGGTGTGTTGGTGGGGTGAAGGATCGTTGCCATGACCGCATTGTGTTCATTTGGCCCCAGAACTGGAAGCGGATGGGGATGGGGATGCAGGGCTGGAGCATTCTTGCGTAGCGCCTCCAGAGTGTAATTGAGATGTGACTGCAGGAGCTGACAGTTGGTGTTCAAAACGGAAGACACACACACACACATACATACACACACACACACACACACACACACACACACACACACACACATCTTTCCTTACTGTCTTCCTTTTTGCTGCACCACCACATATCAGGTTAAATTACACATTCCCGAGGGTGCACAATTAGGGCTTTCTGAGGGCTTGCAAAAATAACTAAGAGTTACTGCCCTTCACATTACATTGCATCAGATAAATGAACAGAAGTGTAAGCACACCCCCAAAACACAAGAAGAAACAGAAGAAACAGTAACTCACTGAAGTTAACTCACACTGCTCAAATAAAGCTCAGTCATCCCTTGAACTTCAACAGGGCATCAACAAGCAGCAGGACTACCAGGCTGACCTGGAGCCATAATCCCCATCTGCTGCAGAGGCTCCAGGTCACACCACTGGCTGATCTCAGAACAGCATGGCAGAGGGGTAAGGGCACACAAGGTCATACAGACAGGCCACATCCAGGGGAGAACTACGGCTGCCTTTAATATAGCCTCTGTTTGATTTGAGAACCACTGTCTGCTTAGGACACTTTAGGCCTTCTCCTTGGAATACTAGCTAGTTTACTTAGTGTGTAGTATTGTGGGGAGTTTAATGTGACTTTAACATCATCATTAATATATCTTATAATATATCTCTATATATTAAAAAAAGGCATTTCATGAGGCATATATATATAGACACACACACACACACACACACACACACACACACACACACACACATATGTATATATATGACTCATGAACTGCCTTTTTTAAATAAGATATATTAATGATGTTGTTATATATATGCCTCATGAATATAACAAAATATAAGAGACAAGCATATAGCAGCCATACAAATTTCAGCATTTTGAGCATAACAAAATGTCCTATCTCTATTCCAGGCTGAGGTATTTCTCATTCCAGCTGCACAGGTGACACTGGAATTCAGATAATTTATTTCACCGCTCACGGCCACCAGCTGTCTGCTGGGAGCTGTCCACTGACCCGTGGTGCTGAAAGTCTTTCCTCCTTACCGTTTTGCCTCTCTTCAATGGATGGCTATTAACCCCTCCCCCACCCCCACCAAAACATGCCCCACTAATGCAAACCGTGCATGTAAATTTGCTATGAAATAGGCGCGCTCTGCTGCCTATTTGACTTGGGGATATTAAGCGGGCGACTCCTTCCCATTCATCAACACAGCCAGTCAGCGGCCGTCTGCACAGCAGCCCAGGAAATTAGATTAGCCAGCTCCGAGCAGACCCACGCAGGGCGTGTTGGCGGCCCCAGTGATGGCGGCCCTGTGCCCTCCTGCTGTAATGCAATTTCAGGCCGCAGCAGCTATCCACGGAAGGCCACGAACCGCGAGTCACTCGTTTTTCCATTCACGGGCTGACACGGAAAGACCACAGGCATTGCGTTTTCCGAGAACCAGCATGTGCACATTCAGTTAAACATGCTTCCTCTCTGTTGCCTTTCTGTGACTGGACTCACAATGAAACTCTATTGGACTCTGAGGTCTGGTCATCTGAGGTATCGCAGGTTATCTCTGCTAGGACTTCAAGAGAAAGGCACAATGGTTTTAACATGTCACTATAGTTCTTTTACAAAAATCTGATAAATGGCTCACAATCGGAGCTGAAGCTTCAAATGCCTTTTCTGCCCAAAAGGACGGCATGGATAGCGACAACTGAGAGGGTGGTGAATGGGAATTCGGCCTCCTCGGCCACATCCATGAGCTCCGACTCTTATCTCTAAGAGACCCGACGAATCGCTGAGTCAAAAAAGATCAAAAAGCATGGAAACCCCTGGGCCTTTGAAGATAGCCCCAGACACAGACCCGGAGCGAGCCCAGCCCAGCCCAGCCCCTCTGACATCGGATCCCCTGGGTGAGGAGGTCTGGGCTTGGGGTTGGCACACTGTCGTGAGGGCACTGTGGTTAACCGGGGACAAGCAAACAACAGAGGAGTCTTGCAGCTACTGTCGCACAGTTTTTACACAATCAGAGCAAGCAGAGCAAGATGCTCCTGATGGACTCCTGGGCGTCTTCTGTGGTGGAAGCGGATGGATGTAACACGAGCCCACAAAGATCAGTGCACTGTGCTAACAGAGATACGGCAGTAGCAAAATATCAGAGCCGACAGGGTAACAAAGCCACAAGGGACTTTTTCGACTAAGCCCCTTGTTTTCTTTTTCCTGACGGCGCCAGCCGTGACCATGGATATTCAACACATCAAAGCCAGCGGACCTGAAATCCCATCCCATCACATCACGGCCACACACACCACAGCTTTCCATCTCAAACTAAAAGCCCTGACCTTAAACTACCCATGAACGTGCTGCATGCATCCACTGACTGATCTCTTGCTGTTGGGTGCCCCCAGCTTGCTAGTTAATCCTTCAGAGTCCTGTTCAGCTGAGAAGCCTGACAAATGATCTTGAGAAAGGCGCATGCCCTCAAATGAGGAATTGAAAGTCAATTTTGGAAACTGAAGCCATTAATATTGAAGAAGTACGAGCAGCCAGCGGAGTATTGATCGACCCCGCGTGACAAGCGAACGAGCTTGGCACATCCACACGTCTTTCTGCACATTTAACTCAGGCTGAGGAGGAGTGTGTGTGTGTGTGTGTGTGTTTGTGTGTAAGTGTGTGTGTGTGTGTGTGTGTGTGTGTGTGGTAGAGGACTCGAGACAGCTGCTGTGGTAGCGTGTGAGAGTGTGAGGGGAAAGTGCTATGGTCAGTGTTTAAAGGCTCCAGAAAGGACGGATGGCCTTTCGCTCTCTTCTGGAGATGAATGCGTATTAATGGCAGCGCCACGAGAGGAACACGGGACTCAGCACATTTCACAGGTAGTCGAATAAGCACCTGGAGCATCAGGGCGGCTCATTTGGAGTGGAGTGGACTGAAGTGGAGTGGAGCCCCTACCCTACCCTGCCCTGCTCTGCTTTGGACTGGCCTGCGCTGGCCCTCTGCTAAATAATGAGACTGCAGCCTCAGCAGCAACTTTATACAACTTGGTTTCTGGGCGTGGAACTGAAGCATGCACACACACACACACACACACACACACACACACACACACACACACACACAAACATACACACACACAAACATACACACACAAACATACGCGTACACACACTATTACATCTCTGATACCTACATAAGGTCTCCATATTTTGCATACACACATGCACACACTTTCATACAACACACAGAACACAGGCACACACACACACACAGTTACATTTCCCATTCACACATACAATCTCTGTCTTTCATATTCAAACATGGACATGAATGCACTCACACAAACAAAATTCACTCACTACAACAATCACTTTCACTTGCCTCCGACTTTTCCCCTCCCCTCCCCCCATGTCAGCCATGACAGACGATCCTGATTACGCGGGCTGATTGAGCCGATTAGACACCACTGTGGAGTCCGCGACAGCCTCCATTAACACTAGCCCTGTGGCCATTAATCGTGGCGCGCACCACGCAATCTCTCTCTCCTTCTCTCTCTCTCTCTCTCTCATTGAGTGTGTGTGTGTGTGTGTGTGTGTGCGTGCGTGTGTGTCTGTATGTGTGTGTGTGTGTGTGTCTCTGTCTTTCTCTCTCTCTCTCTCTTTCTTTCTCATTCTGTGTTTGTGTTTGTGTGTGTCTCTTTCTCTCTCTCTCTCTCTTTCTCTCTCTCTTTCTGTGTGTGTGTGTGTGTGTGTCTGTGTGTGTCTCTCTCTCACTCAGTCTCTCCCTCTCTCCTTGGGCCATCGATCAGCACTGCAACACTTCTGATTAACCCCCTTTAATAATACAGTGTTTGGGGCACAGCTGCGTTACAGTAGCACATGCATGTGTGTGTGTGTCCCACCTCCGCCCCTGAATATTGCATGAATGCCTGTTTGCATGAATGCCTGTCTTTGGGTGAGTGCAAAAAGGGAGGCTCAGAGGGAGAAAGAGAGAAAGAAAGAATGAATGAAAGAAACAAAGAAACAAAGAAACAAAGACACAAAGAAACAAAGAAAAAGAGGACAGATGAAAGTCACCAGAAATTTGTTTGTGTGTTTCTAAATGTATGTAAAGGGGGCAAAGTCTGTGAAACAGCTGAATTGCGATGTGGAGCTGGAACCGGAAAAATTGGGCAGCTCAGCTGAATAATAATGCATGGAGGCTGCATGGGAAGGCAGTTGGAAGACTTGGAAAGGATAAAGATGGAGATGCAAATGCTGCAGGACGGCATCCCAAGCACTTCAAGGCAACATCAGTGAATGTGAAATATCCCCACGACCGCATGAAATAATTCCTTGAAAACAGCTCTTCTTCAGTGAGTACTTAACCACACAAGATGCAGTTGAGCTGCTGCACATATATAATACATGTTCAAGGTGAAGCCTGGTGGACCACACTCTTTGTGCAAGGAGTCTGGCTTCTCTTCATAGGAATATGTTTACTTTCTAGCTGCCAGACAATTTTTGTGAAGTTTAAAACTATTGGGCCTGCCTTTAACCAATCTTCAAATCAAAGATGGTATACAGTGCTGCCCCATTTATCGTGGCAGTTGCGTTCCAGAACGGCCCGTGATAGGTGAAAATCCACGATATAGCGAGACCATATAGAAACCATTTTATTTGATAGTTTAAGTCTTAAAATACCCCTCCGACATGCTGTTTTAATACTTTTACTGTATGTATTATTGAATTATTACTGCATTTTAATCAATATTTATGTGTTACAGTATAGTTATCATAAATTATCATACTGTCCTGATGAACTTCTCTTTATCATACATAATTGATGTAGCATGCATAAAGAAAAAAATCCACAATATAGCGGGATCGCAAAAGATGAACTGCGATATAGCGATTGATCACTGTACAGGCGGAGTTAAATACTTCATGGCTGCATAAATACTGTAGGCATGTTGTTGACATGCTTGGCTGTAGTAGATAGTACTGCGTTCCAATATAGTTCAAAATAAACTTGGTGCACACCTGAATTAAAGTTGAATTTCTCCTTAGTGGAGAATCATGCAATCAAAACATTTTCCCTAAATGGGCATGAAGAGCATGATCCAGTGCCCAAAATATACATCCATTGCTCAGAAAAATAAGGCTTTTAAATATTCTGTGAAATTCTAGGGTTCTGCCACCGACCTCAGTGTTAATGCTCGTCATGAAGGATCTTGCTCTGCCTATCTACCATCTTTGTTCAAACTTCACGTCATGACTTTTAGCCATCCTCCTGAGCAACAGAACCATCCTTCTGGTCATTCATTGGCAACCAAATAAAATCTGGTCAAGGCAAGCCGAAGCCTTAGTACAGTTGCCTGATGGAGGCATTACAGCAGGGCTAACCTGGCTGCTTTTGCTCCACTAGGCTCCTCAAAGAGTGGAGGCAGTGAGTCAGTGTGTAGAGCTCTCCTCGAGGCCTCTTTTTGAGGCTGGCTCAAAAATGGCCTTCAGTGTCAGTGCTGAACTGCCTCACTACTCCCTCAGACGGTGGGTGTGATGCAACCTACGTATAGCAGCCTCTTATACCTCCTTTCCACCAGGGCCCTGCTGGTTCTGGTGCCGGTGTTGGAGCTGAGCTAGTTCTGGTCAAGCTCTGGCACCAGCACTGCCATGCATTTCCACCCTGCACTGTGATATGGTGGTTGCGACTTTGGACCACCAAGTTCAAGGAGCAATGCCGGGGCCAGCTTTTTGGGCCCGGTACCTGTCATTTTTCAGTCAATACAGACAGAACCAGGGGAGATTGGGCACTTGCACTGCCACCATGGCGGTGGAAACAAGCTATTAGACCACTGTGCTGGTGTGAGTCACCAACTGCAGTGCACCTTGAGTCGAGTGCACTCAAATTAGTTGGGGAAACCTACATACACTGGAATGCTGTTACTTGAGTATGATGTATACTGTGGGCTAAGTGAGGCGGCCTTTCACCACAGTTATTGTGTTTGTAGCTGTTGAGCTCCTGTGCTGATTCTAACAGGCACTTTTACACAGCTGTACAGCCCTTTCTGCTTCAGCCTGACCTCCCTTCCTTCCTCTCTTCCAAAAGGACAATCTTGTAATGGAGAGGGACGGCATATACACTCCTCCATTCCATCCACCCAACCCATCCAACCTCCCTTCCTCTCTTCCAAAGGACAATCTTGTAATGGAGAGGGGCAGCAGAGCACACAGTCCCCCATTCACCCTATCCACTCTTCAGACAGATTTGCCAAAGCAAACCTATGGAAGAATGCGCTGCAGGGTCTGGAGTGTGTGTGTGTGTGTGTGGGGGGGGGTGGAGTGGGGGGGGAGGGGGCTTGTTGGCTGCCAGGGTCAGCCAAGCTTAACAAGCAGATTGCTGAAATTGCCTCCCCTCTAATTGGCCCGAGCCTGGTCGGGGCTGTGCTGCTGGCAGTGGACAATTACCCACAAGGCTCTCTGTCACCTCGACCTGTTTCCGACTAGTGCTGCTACTTGGTGTATGTGTCTTTCTAAGTGTTCAGTTTGTGTGTATGTGTGTGTGTGTGTGTGTGTGTATAGACACTTTGCTTTTCTATTCCCTCCACCATCCCTTCTGTCTGTCATTTTCTTTCTCTCTCTCCCTCATTTTCTCTTCCTTTCTCCCTTTCTCTTTCTGTCCGTATGTGTTGCAGCTCTGACAAGGGGAGACAATGTGTACAACTTTTGAAACTCACAGATAGGATCCAAAAGGGCCCATTTTCTTCTGCATAATCCTCCTTATATATGCACATATATATGCATTATTCTAACTCTTTATGAGCTAAGTATTTCCTCATTGATGCCTCTGTGTTCTGGCACCCTGTCTGTCTGCCAGTCCCTCTGCTAAAGAGCCTAGCCTCGGGAACTAGCACTGGAGAGCTAAATCCACAGCAGATGGAAGGAGCCTGTAGCAGTCTTTTTAATTTATGCTAATGTCTTTCACTCCCCCCACCCTCGCCCCAAACACAGATCCCCCCCTAAACCCTTGGCCTGCCCCCTCTGTTATCTGGGCCCACTTTCATGGCAATTTGTCTAAATCAGACAAACCCAAGAAACTTCTGGAACTTTGTGGAAACTGACCCGCCTGACAGTTGAGCCCCAGCGACCACACATCATGTCTGGACTCTACTCTTTTTGTCAGACAATTGGGTTCTGTTTGTTCTGCCCCTACCTGAGAAGTGAGCAACTCACCATGACACAAGACTTTCCATCAACCTCTGTCTCTATCTCTCACTATCTGTCTGTTTTTCTCACTCACTCTGGGGCAGTGGTAGCCTGGTGGTTAAGGTAACAGCCTTGTTACCGTAGGACCCCGCAGGTTTAAATCCAACAACTGCCCGTAGTGCCACTGAGGTACCCTGAGCATGGTCACTGTCCCCTCCCCACACACTGCTCCCCGGGCGCCGTTGTCATGGCTGCCCCCCTGCTCACGTGTGTGATGGGTTAAATGCAGAGGTTGAATTTCGTGATGTGCCATGTGATCACAATGATTAATGGGAATAACTTTCACTTTCTTTCTCTCACTCTTTCTTCATCATCATTACTAGACACCTCAGCCTCCACAGCACATATGGTGTCTTTACATCCATCTCAAACCAGGATGGGCCATCAGCCTGCACACAGTGGAAATGGCCATGGCAGATGGCAGTGCAGGTCGTTCCCCTTTTTTTTTCTCTGCGTCCAGGCTGCTATCTGCTCCATCAATCTGGTGGCCATTACTGTGCAGACCTAATGAGAGCAGGTCCACTCAGGAGCCGCCAGTAGAGTTATTCGCAGACAGACAGACATGGCCATAGACCCACAGAGGACAGTGAAGAATTGAAGGATCAGGCCAGACCAATTATAGCAGAGGATAAGAGAGAGGGGGGGGTGAGAGAGAGAGAGATGTGCAAAGAAGTATGTGGATATTGGGCTGTGTAAAAGGTGCAGCTGGAAGAAACATATCCAAAAATAATTATTATAATAATAATTAAAAATAATTAAAATAAAAATTACTATTGAAAAAGGGGCAATTTTCTTAAGGGTATAGAGCGATGGCCAGCTATTTCTCAAGTTAATCATATAGGCTCTACCACTAGGTTATTGATTGACCTTGTGATATAAATATCTGAAAGGGTGGTAATTAACAACAAAACACACTACAATAGCTGCTGCTACTTAGGCAATAACATGAAATGCTCAAATGATTGTTTGACCTCAGCCACTCAGTGCTTTGAAACTGGCAGTCAGTGCTATTAAACTAGACAGCGCTGACTTAGTGTTGCATTGGGTGTGTTTGCTGTTTGTGTACAAGTTTCTCTCCGTTTCCGCCGCTTGTGACGGGGGGGTGCGGGGGGGCTGTGCCGACACAAGGTCACACGGCTCACTGTTAATTAGCGCCACGTCGAGCCTCCAACCCCCCCCCCCCCCCCCCCCCCCCCCCCACCACCATCACCACCAGACCCGCGCACTGTAGCCGCTGAGCTCCGAGGGAGAGCAGATCAGCGGCCGCCCATGTCTGCTATGTGAGCTACGGGGATTAGCACACACGCCAGTCATGGCAACAAATCCTCCGCCTGAGCCACAGAGGCAGCAGCAGCATCCATCCACCGATTTAGCGTTACGGGGAAGAGGTGCTAATGAGGGAGGTGTAGAGACAGACCAGACCAGACAGACAGAAGTGGAGAGAGAGAGAGAGAGTAAGGGGGAGAGAAAAAGTGAGGGATGTAGGGAATGAGAGAAAGAGAGACAGAGAAAGAGAGGAAGAGAAAGACAGAGAAAGTGAGGGATGGAGAAAATGAGAGAAAGAGAGGAAGAGAGACAGAGAAAGGGAGGAAGAGAGAGAGAGAAAGAGAGAGAGAGAGAAAAAAAGACGCAGAGAGATAGAGAGGGGCTGAGGCAGTGTCCTTCAGTGACTGCTTCATACTGTGGTTGTGCCACTTGGGGAAAATGGTTTCTTTGCTGGTGCTCAGGAAAAGAGCATAGGAGAATTTTTATATAATAAGCACTGAATAAATTGACACTAGAAACACCGGAGCTTGTCCCATATTCAAGAAAAAAGAAAAAAGAAAAAAACCTGTGACTAACAAGGCTTTAATGTCAGAGAGTCTTTGTGAAAGTACTCTGAGTTTAGCTGACTGCTTTTTGTGTGGGCTGAGACATCTCAGAATCTCAAACAGCTGACTAATCTGCACTCTACCTTTCTCTCTCGCTGTTTGTGAAGGAATGTTAGCAAATTCACCTGTTTTGAAACAATACACAAAAAATCACACCATATTGTCTAACAACAGAAATAACAACCTTACATTCAAAAAACCTCAATCCTCCCTCTCTCTCCCCCTGACTCTTCTGCCTTTGTCAATCATTAAATCCCCCTCTCCCTCACCTCTCTCTGTCTCTCTCCCTCTCTCTCTCTCCCTCACCTCTCTCTGTCTCTCTCCCTCTCTCTCTGTCTCTCTCCCTCTCTCTCTCTATTTGTTATTCTCTCTGCAGGTGAGATGTAACACTGCAGACTCATTCTTGCTCTTCCATCATCCCCTGCAGCTCAATACACCCCATGCAAAAATTTGGCAAGTTTGCCCATTTGGCAACAACACAACGCCACATCATTACTGTCTAACTAAAGAAATAACCTTACACACCTGAAAATCTCACCCCTCTGTCTCTCTACCTGTTTCCCAGTCATTAAATCTGTCTGTATCCTCCTCTCTCTGTCTTTCTCTTTCAACCACACTGTCTTTCTCTATCTTTCTCTCTGTCATTCTCCCTCTGTCTCTCCATCTCTCCACCTCCCTCCCTCTGTCTGTGGGTGTGGTGTGGTGCTAAAGTCTCACCCTTGCTCCTCCATCATCTCCATCTCTCTCCCTCCCTCCCTCTCTCTCTCTGTGTGTGTGTGTGGTGCTAAAGTCTCACCCTTGCTCCTCCATCATCTCCTGCAGCTCCATGCACTTGAGCTCCACGCGACGCTTGCGCTCGTGGTCCAGGATCTCGCGGCGGGCGGCCTTCTTGACCAGCACGGGCTCCGTCACCAGCACGGCCGCCGCTGCCTCCTCGCCCCCCACCGCCTGCTCCTCATCCTCGGGCTCCTGCTCGGACTTGGGCCGCATCGCTGCCACCGCCACCGCTGCCACTGCTGCCATGGAGGCCCCTGGAGGTTGCTGGGGGAGGCCGTTAGCGCCGTCCTCGGGGGAAGGCACCCGCGCCCCATCGTACATGGCCGCGGCACGCTGCAAAGGATGGACACATAGAGAAAGAGACAGAAAGAGAAGGAGAGAGACGGAGAGAAAGAGAGAGTGAGAGAAGGAGAGATTCATTATCTTGTAAACCAGGTAGAGGGAGAGGGAGGGCTGGTGTTTTCAAATGTTATTGGTGCGACACACTGGGAAAGACAGACAGACAGACAGACAGACAGACAGATAGATAAACGAACAGGCAGAGAAAGAGGCAGAAAAAGAAAGAAAGGACGAGATAGATAGATAACAAAGGTTAACACCGGGGGTGGAGGGGCATATTGACGTTCATTACGTTTTTTGGGGAGTACTAGGCCATTAGTGCACTCACATTGATTCTATTGACATATTGAAAACATACAGAATTACCACCACAGCTGTTCACAGTCAGAGCGCATACAGCGGGGGGAGAGATTTACCATCTCCTCTTCCACAAGCAAAACACAGACAGATGCAAAAGATGAATTCTGCTTGCTCATCAAAACCTGCGTGAAGCTAACAATACAGCTGCAAGCTGCTGGTGATGTCGCTAATGTAATGTAAGCTCTATGACACTGATGATGATGCTTTTGGATGGGGGAGAAATGAGAGATGTAAACTACTAAACTTTGCCTTGGAGTGGAGCATGGGGCATGGAGCTATTTTTGGATGGCAGGGGAAACACAGCGTTACACTTAACCGTAACCACCTCCACCGCCACCTATCCCCAAAAACCTCTCTCTTTTGTGCATCATAAACATCAGTGAGTTTGGAGCAGAGGATGACAGACAAGAGGATGTAAACAACCCAGCAACATAGCTGAGGATTCAGCATTTACAAAAATTTAAGAAACAAAAAAAAAGATTACCAGAGCCATCTGCGGTTACAAATCCCACATCTGTGCAAAAAAAAAAAAACACAATTGAAATCTCAAATGAGAGAAAGAGAACAAATGACACTGCATTGGTAGCCCAAAAAAGTGGAGGGGTTTTGACAGTGCTGTGGAGATTAGCCGCGGATGATACTTAGTGACCCAAAATGTGCTTACACATCCTTGGTGTATTGCCCAGAATCTGGAGCACTAATGAGCTCATTTTTCACAGAGAAGACTTGGGAGATTTAAGCAAAAAAAAAAAAATCCCACTCTGGCCACTTAATCAATAGCCCTGTCAGCCATGCCTTGGGTTTATGACTATTTCACCCCCAGCAGTCAACTGTGACAGTGCACTGTGCTGCATTCCTAGGTCTCCACGGCCCTGCTGCTTGTTAGGCGTGAGAGAGATATATAACTTCAACACAAATAGGGGGGGAAAGTATGTAACTGCCACTTTTCTGACAGATACTGCCATTTTGATATGGTGTGTATTATTATTGTGGGAAGTAAAGCTTCAGTTCAATATTCAAGAAGGATGATATGAATATAAAAAAATATATATAAATGTGACAAGATTTATGTTTACCTTTGGCTCAGAGCTGCACAATTACTGGTGACCTTCAAAACGGGGTAATTGTTCAAATTGAGATTCTGATTAAAATTTGATGAGCTGTAAAGCCCTTGTAGTTTATTTACAACCAAGGCGGACATCTAAAGCAGTGTGTAAGTACAATGAGTTGTTTACTGACAGAGATAACCTGAGAAGACTTGTGTGCTGGTAAATGAACTCGGACAAGGTCAGACTTTTTGGCAGCTAAACAGGTGGCCGAGTCGCTGGTGTTATCATTGCTACATTATTCTGCAATTCGACACTTTGAAAGTCAGCGTAGGCAAAAAGATTATGCCCACAGCCTTTTCCAACAGCCAGCAGTCAGCAAACTAAATGGCTTTTTAACGCCACAAGCTGATGAGAATTTTTTACCTGTATGGAAATCAATCTAATAATTTTTAGGCCAACTGGATGGCAATGTTTTTGCTTTCTGTCGACCCTGCATCCACTGCAAACACAGCACGGAGATGCTCGAGGCTGAGTTTGTTCGGTTGTAACGCGTAAAAAAAAAAGAGAAGCGAATGAAACGAATGCAATTCGCTCTGCTGCTCCAGTGACCGTCTTTAAATGTCAACCAAGGAGACTCTCCCCGACAGAGCTAACCTGATGGTTACTGCTCCTTCCGGCAATTCTTCCGCCGCGTGGAGGAGGAGGAGGAGGAGGAGGAGGAGGAGGAGGAGGAGGAGGAGGGCGGCCGTATGCACTGGAGGAGGGCGGCCTGCG
The DNA here is from genome assembly GCA_030347295.1 of Setipinna tenuifilis. Lineage (NCBI taxonomy): Eukaryota > Metazoa > Chordata > Actinopteri > Clupeiformes > Engraulidae > Setipinna > Setipinna tenuifilis. The sequence goes on from CM059272.1 coordinate 11,865,759, forward strand.
GCACTGAGGAGGAAGAGGAGTCGGCGTCGGCGCCACCACATGCCAATTAGCTGCGTGTCTGTGCCCACACGTTGGCCGCAGAGCACACAGGCGTCCCCAGGCGAGGCCATATGTTACCTGCTCCACCTGCGGGTCAAGGCGGAGGAGGTGTGTGTGTGTGTGTGTGCGTGTGTGTGTGTGTTTGTGTGTGTGTGTGTGTGTGTGTGTGTGTGTGTATGTGTGTGTGTGTGTGTGTATGTACGTATGTGTGTGTGTATATGTATGTGTCTGTATGTGTTTGTGTGTGTGTGTGTGTGTGTGTGTATGTACATATGTGTATATGTGTGTGTGTGTGTGTATGTACGTATGTGTATGTATGTGTTTGTGTGTGCGTTTCTGTGTGTGTGTGTGTGTGTGTGTGTGTGTGTGTTGGATGGGAGGGACACAGCACTCTAAGATATACTCGGCAACCGTGGCGAGGCTCCACTGGGGGGGCTGGGGGGACAGACACCACAGACCCTCATTAGAGCATCGGAGTCACGACGGAACGATAATCACGACGCACGCAGACACCACAGCCAGCTCGCCGCTCCGCCATACAGCTCCTCACTAACTCAATTAGTCTACGCAAACAACATGACTCTTGTCTAAGTGCCTGTTTTCACTGGCGGCGGAAATCTGTTTTTCTACATAGTGAGTAATAAGTGACTGTTGTGTATTCATCAAACCCATCCCTACTGTTCTTCAGAAAAAAAAAAACGCTATGGGTCTTGTGTGTTGTTAGTGTATTTACAAGCCCAGTTTGAAATGTAAATGTTGTTTTAGGTTTAATTTCGTTCACTACAGCAATTCTTTCAGTTCTAAAAGAGCAGTAATTTGGAGAGCAGATTGCTATTACAGACATTACCCATCTATTGTAATGTTGTGCACTTAAATGACAATAGCTCTGTTCCCTAATGAACCAGCAGCAGTAAGAGTAAAGCACAATAACAAGACCCAAGAACACTTCTTTTACATAAAAGTTGACTGCTCACAACCTGCTTTTTTTTTTTAATTGGGTGCCTTTCTTCAGTGGCACTCCAGAGAGAGAATGTGCCTTGTTGTTGTGAGGGTATCAAACTAATTATGCGCCGGTAAGTCTGTGCATCTCTGCAGTTTTAGTGTTTTAGTTTTGAGCCCCATACTGCCTCCCGTCTCATTTTGTGCTGACGACAGCACAGCACATCTCTGGGCAACAAAAAAAAAAAGAGAGAAGAAAAACAAGGCAATTTTCAAAAGGCAGCCACACAACTTGTCTCCATAACAGTGACATTTCAGTCAGAAGGCCCCCACAAAGGAGCCCTCAGCGCACCATCTTCATTCTCTATTCACTATTCAAAATAGGATTTGAACAACGTTACTTTCCCCTATTATACGTCAAGGTGTGGATTACCCACGATCGTTAATTAACGTTGTCGTTCTAGGTGGGGCCATGGAGCAGATGAGCAGCATGTAGCACACAGGCCTATGGGTCCAAAAATGGAATCTTGTGCCTTTGTGGCGTGATGCTCATTTCGAACTGCAACAATAATACTGAACTGATTTAAATGGCAACAAACTGATTAACACACGTGTTTTATTTTATGTTATGTTCGGCAGGCCTCTAATGGAGGCCCAATGAGAGGGAGGTGGGAGACAGAGCAAAAGAAAACCTAGATGCCACGATGCCTCTCTCATAAAAGTTATGAGAGAGAGTTAGAGAGAGAGAAAGACAGAGAGAGAGGGTCTTTGTTTGATACTTGGAAGATATCTTATCTAAGATCCTTAACCATTTTTTAAGGCTAGACTTAAATTGTTTTATGTTTCCTAATATGCACATTCAACCCCTTCTATGCTATTCTCACTGAAACCACACATTAAATTTTCCCACCTATCTAGGAGCTGTATAAGATTTTGCCATCATAAATCACCCCTGTACTTCCACAGACAGCAAGAT
>CM059272.1:11870212-11965212 GCA_030347295.1 Setipinna tenuifilis
GCAAGACTGCAGGGGTAATATGTACCGAGTCTGGGTTCACTATGAACAGGGACACAGAAAATGTCTGCAATGGAACCTGCTTTCTTTTTCTCGCTCCCTTATGAAAGGCACCTCTGCATTCTGCTTTTAAGCCTTATTGCTTTTTCTAGAAGAGAAGGCAAGAGAGTGAAGTGAGCGTTTTATACACATAATCCGCCCCCATTCCCTACTGTCTTCCTGTGAGTGTGAATAAAATGTAAAAAAAAAGGTAGAGAGAGAGAAGTTATATAAACTCAGAAAATAGAACACGCATTGTTGAAGTTTCTGATCCACCCCCAAAAAACCTTGAAATAACCTCACTAGTTTTTTAGTGTCAGAGAAATTGGTAGCCGGCTGTGAGAGTGAGCGGATCCTCTGCCCTAAGCTAGGCACAGACCTCCGAATTTCTAATGCTGATTCTGATACAATGGAACATCAGGGGCAGTTGCCGGTAGTCCGAGGTAGTTGGAGGCAGTTGAGGGCAGCTAAGGTGCTCAGTCTCAACACCAGTCATCATGTTAGAGTAGACTGATATGAATACAATATGAAACAATTGTTTGCACTGTTTAATTCCAATTAAATCAAACATGTACAAGTCTGCTCTGTGTTCTTATGGTTGTAATTGTGATTGTGCTAATGACAGCCAGACCACTTAAATCGTCCCTGACCCATTAATAAGTGCAAGAAATCACGACAAAGTAAGGGACATTTTAGAAGTAATCCCTGGATTTTATGATATCTTTTGAAAATGACTGTCATGGAGAAGCCTTGGCATCTCAAAGGGAATTGAAGGTGAGGACATTGTTTTGAAACTTATGACTTAATGGTACCAAACTCTGTCTCTATCAGTTCTTTTGTTGTTTTTTTTCTCACTACAAAACTAATAGTGAATTTGTCTCCCAATAATCGCAAAAAATAAATACTCCGGCATTTGGAATAGTAAGAAAATTTCGCTTATACTTTCCTGATGACTTCTGATTGCTGAAAGCAATGGCAAGATGCAAGTTATGCTTGGTAAAAAGTAGTACGCCTACCTATGGGTCTAAAGTAGAAGGAACTGCTAGTATTATGCACTGACTGATTGTTTATCTGTAGTTATGGTAACAGGAGCTAGCGTTACCTGGTTATGTGTGTTACCTGGTTATATAGGTGTGCATAAAAGTCTGACTGTTAGAAATTTACCCATGTTTAACAACTGACATCTTTAACATGTCTCCAAGTGGTTGCGCGACATTCATCTTGCAGTTTTTTTTCTTTTTTGTCTGTTTAGCCACCGATTCATGATGTCCTTTCAAAGCCAAGTCCAAACTAGCCTGGTAAACCTGCCCTTCGTAGTACACTTAATTTAGTGTCTGGCTGTGCTGTATTGAGAAACGTTTCTCTATAGTGTCAAGTGGACTGTGTGGGCCATTTCAAATCATTGACATGCCTGAACTGGAGATAGAATTACACTGAAGAAGAGCATTCCATTCTAAATGGCATTGCAGGGAAACCCGAGAGACGTTTCATACAGCTTGCATTATCTAGTACTCACAAACATCAGGATGAGCATGAGTGAACACCACAGTGGCAAAACAAGGTCAAAGAAGCTTCCTTATCCTCCGATACACCCAAGAAATTTCCTTTCTATTGCAAAACAAATGAGCACTCTTTCTTTATCTTTCTCCCTCTCTCTCTCTCGCTCGCTGTCTCTAAACACAAGAGAGTAAGGATAGGCATGAATTCTGGGTAATTTATTTGTGCAGTGAGGCTTTGGAGGAACAAACAGCAGAGTCCAGTAAACACGCACAAACACATTCATCAGCGCAGGCACCTCACATAACAAAGAGGTCAGCACTCCGACCTGCGCCAGCCGGGGCACTCCTGGGTGAGGCTCTGCAGTGGTCCAGCATATCTGCAACAACAGCCAACACCCTCCAATCACACCAAGGCAGACACTCTTATACACAGCCTGTCTTCTCCATTCTGTCCAAAAAACAACAGAAAAACACCACACCAGGCCATACACCTGCCAGTGTACATAAATTGTGGAACAATCTAGAAGGTATTTAATACTGACCTAACTGGCCATAATTGGTGTCATCACTTATGTCCCACATATGACTGCTTTCCATCTTGAATATGAATAGTGGCAGCGGTCCAACCCGCAACCTGCAGCTCTGTCCAGTGCCACGGGCGCACTTCTGCTCTAGCTGTAGGCTAGCCGGAGGAAAGGCCTAATTGCTGGAGGACAAAACAGGCTAATAGCCTGGACGAATCAAAGGGATGTCTGTCAGTGGCCCTGAGCCTTCAGGTCTACTCCTCCCGCCGGCCGCTCTGCCTCTCGCCTCTCGGTCCTTGCCCACTGCAAACTGCCCGTGGCGCTGTCAATCAACGTCCACCTCCACCCTCCTAACATCCTGCTTTGACAGGTCTCTCTCCATATAGAGTGCACGGCAGGCACACCAACGAGCTAAAACAATTAGCTGAATCTGAACAGGAAGTTTTTCCTTTTCCTTTTTTTCTCTCTTCCTTGCTTTTTCCCCCCTCATCTGTTTTTTTTCCGCTCTTCTTTTCTCACCATCCTAGCCGTTTCTGATCATTTATTTCCATCATTCAATTAGCAAATGTCCCTAATTTCCCTGCCTGGTGGCGCTTATGGCCCTCCAGGGACACACACGAGGCTGTGGGTAAAGGAAGACAGAAGATAAGACTCTAAAAACTAAGACCCACCACACACAGACTGGTAAGCACTTTATGTAATTGCCGTCTGGTTGGCTACATTACTTCCCCCACACTTAGAATGTTTTTGCAGCAAATTAAAAAAAAAAATCCGACTGAACTCTGGGCAGAGAGTGAGAGGATTATATATATTTTTTGACAGCTGCACTCAGTATCTTTAAAATGCAGCAGTTGCCAGATGTGACAGCTTCACTGTCAGCGCGGCGAAGAGCAATGAGCACTGACGTGGTGGTGATGGCAGTCCTTGGTGAGGGTGGGTACATTGGGTGTGTGTGGGTGGAAGATAATTCAATGGCAATACGCTCCGAATGCTTCCAGCACAATCTCCGTACCCTTGCAGGAGAGCGATGCACAAGACCACAAACATGACGTGGGCGACGAGTGAAAAAAAAAGAAGGAGCTGTTTAATTGCAGCAGATGGAAACAAAGTAAAACGGAGCTGTTTATGATTCCATTGGTGGTGATATAAAGGATGTGCTGCTCACTCTCCTTGTTTTGGAGAACTTTATTTCCTCCTTTTTTACCTCCCACACCTTCATGCTGGATAGAGGATAGAGGAGGAGGGTGGTGGTGGTGGTGCTGGAGGAGCTAACACACCCAGACAGGCACCTCTGTGTATCGAAACAGAGGGGAAAGTCTCTTTTGGAGAGATACACAAGAAAGAAATACTAGAGACAGAGATAGAGACAGACAGAAAGAGAGAGAAAGAGAGAGACAGACAGAGAGAGAGAGAGACAGAAAGACAGGTATAGGGGGAAGGAAAGAGAGAGAGGAACAGAGAAAAAGAGAGAGAGAGAGAGAAAGGGAAAAAGAGAGGCACTGGTGCAGCAGATCTGGGCCTTGCCTTTGCTGAGCGTCTAGAGATGAAATAACACAAGAGCAAAAGCGTGTGTACACACACACAGACACACACACATACACTTCTCAAAATATAGTTCATAGTATGCATTTGCATACCTTTATTTCTTCAGAGCCCCAAAAGTTTATAAATAAGAGCAACCATGATGAAGAGACACAGAGAGAGAAACAGATGACAGAGAAAGACAGAGACAAAAGATAGAGAAAATAATTAGAATCCTCAAAGCTACGAGGAGCTCCTCCTTAGAGATTGAGCTCAAACGGCTGAGAAAACGATGCGTGCTCTCTGTAACAAAACCCGCTTTGAAAGTAAACCCGCAAACAGAAGCCGGGTGCGCCAAAGACAGAGTTTTCCTGCTGCACACACTATTGCGATCACTCAGGGCCCCTTGAACATCTCATATACATTTTAATGACTGCCACACACATATATACCGCGGCACGTGCCGGCAACAGCCTCGGGAGACAAGTCAGTCACCCCGCCATGAATTAATAGGTCTGCTATTAATATTCAGCGGATGGAGGAGGGGAAGGGCGGCTTTGCCTTTGTGGCAGTCATGGTTTTTGAGGCTCTTCCCTGCGGCCATTCGTGCGGTCCACTTTATCACTGCCTCATCAGGCCCGTGCGGCGGTAATGAGGGACGCACGAGCGAGCGAGCGAGGGAGCGGAGCGACGACGACTTGGAGGTAACCAAGTGAAAGAGAACATCGTGAAGTAATGGCCGACAGGAGCATAGGAAAATAACAGTCAAGCACCGCGCTAACACGTCCTTGCAGGTAAGATGCAGCACATATGGAACGTGAAAGGAGGGGAACTGCATGGAGCAGGAGCAGCAGCAGCCCTGAGAGAGGCCTCAGAGGAACACCGTGCTGGAGACGGGAATCGTCTTCTGTGCTCAGCCGAGTGAAGCAAACAGGCCAATAAAGGAAGGGCTCCCCTGGGGAGCCAAGGCAGGTCTGCACCAGGAAGAAAGCAGGGGAGTAATATCAAGATGGAGACTGGAAGAATAGTGGTGGGAGAAAGAGAGGGAGAGAAAGAGAGAAAGAGAGAGAGAGATAGACAGACAGACAGAGAAAGAGATAGTGAGAGAGAAACAGAAAGAAAGAGAAAGAGACAGACAGAGAGAAAGAGAGAGAAAAATAGATAGAGAAAGAGAGAGACAGAGAGATAGAGAGAGAGAGAGGGGGAGAGAGAGAGAAAGAGTGTTAGTGTGAGTCTGAGTCTGAGTGTGAGTGTGTGTTAATGTGTTGGGGTGGGTTTGTGTGTGTGTGTGTTTGCACATGAATAATATACAAAAATATAACAAAAATGCATAAAATACACAATTTAGCAAAATATGACAAAAAAAACATGAAATCGACAAAAGCAGCGAGTGGTGGCAACTGATATAAGAATATGAAGTTGAAGTTAAAGAACTCTAAAGAATCTCACTGCTATATCTAGATGTTCTGGTCCACAAGCTAGCTCGGGTCATGTCACGTACGCATGAAAGCCTTGCATCAGCACAGAATGACAGCCCAGGTGCAAACCGCCCTTAGCAGCAAAACTCTCGCCAGTGAGTAAGCATCAAGGAGGACGGATGAAGTCAGTGGACATAATTGCATCAGTCCTGGAGCTCAGTAGAGACAAACAGAGGAAGCTCAGACATCTGGAGCACTTATAGCAGAGGGGGGGGGGGGGGGGGGGGGGCATGGAGTAGCATCTGCTCTTAGTTTTTCGACAAACATCAGATGTCTTTACGTAATGAGATGAAACTAGCTTTACAGTTTCAAGTGATGCAAACACTGTGGGGCACGCACAAACACAAGACATGCACTGAGTATGAAGCAGATCAAAAGCTTTGAAGACGGGAAGCTGAAAGTAGTCCGTTATGCTCGTTATCTCTGTTTTTTTTTTTTTTTTTTTGAAGGAATGCGCTAATGAGTCATTAGGCTTTTCAGTAATTACCTTCAGCCTGTAATGACGTTTTTCGGCACTTTCACGACCTGAATACAATTCCTATACTTCAGGAGCATTAGTAATAATATAATTATATTAATATTAAAAATAATATACCATGCTTCAGTATTTGTTACATGGCTGTAACACATATAAACCGTGCTTGACATTGTCCTCCATCTGCAGCCTTCTCAAGAGGTCCTCTATGGTCTGATCTCTGGCCCGCTGTGCTGGACAGAGCTCCTAGGGCAGCTGAGACGCTCTAATCCTATCTGCCAGGAACTGCCCTGTTCCTACCCGTTTGACAAGAGACCGTAGAGAAGCTGATCTCAAAGAGTAAGGGAAAATCAGAGGACCAAAAAGTGGAAGACCACCAAGAGCCTAGAGGTTCTGTGAACATCACTGATGAAGAAAAGATGTCTGTGCTGTCCACTAGGCCTTGCAAGCAACAATCATGATTTGAACAAAAGATCTGTGAGTTGTGTAACAGGAAACACAGCTATTCTTTTCACATTTCAAAGTAAACACACAAAAACACAGCATGCATTCCTCTCACACAAACAGTGAACAGTAACGGCTTTCTTAGGCATTGCAGCCTACAAGGACGGAAAGTGCTGAAAGGAATTTTAGTTTGAATTCTCTTCTCCTAGGTTAGAGATGACATGCCAGAAGCTTTTCTAAAACTCACATACCAGAATTCTCTTCTCCTAGGTTAGTGATGACATGCCACAAGCTTTTCTAAAACTCACATACCAGACACTAGCCTTTTTGGAAGGACAGTTCCTACATACTCATTGGTGTATGGGTTAATTATATTAAGGTCTATGGTAGTTAACATTTTAGCCAGTCACCCTAGCAGCAGACAGTGTATCAGGGCTGGAGTGCCATCCTTTGGCATGCAGGGGATGTGGTGCTTCTTGACAGAGAGAGAGAGACAGATAGAGAGAGAGAGAGAGATAGAAAGAGAGAGATTTTCAATGAAAGGTAAGTATCTTCCCATCATTGACTCCCCTGCCCTGTATCGCAGCTAGATGTGTTCGTTGAGAAGAAAAAACACACTCAAAGAACTTTCCAGCATTGCCATGCAAAAGGCAAATCACACAGGTGAGATGAGGTGTGATGATCACGTTCAGCTCTGACCTACCTGTTTTCCTACTACACCTAAAACATCTTCATTTCAGTGTGGAGTACTCTCTCTTTGCATGGTGCAGCTATTCACACAACATGGCAGACTTCACATTAAATTATGCCGGAGAGGCATATCCGCAGTGTTCTGACAGAATGGCTAAATAGCTGTGATCTGTTTGAAATCATCATCAAAAGGTAAAAAGGCTATGGAGAGCCAGGCTGGGGCAGCGTCCTCTGGATGTAGGTGTGCTGATGGATCGACACGATACGCAGAGAGAATCAAAAGCAGGGGAGACGGAGGCAGCGCAGTAATAATGGATGGAGATTGAGACAGACAGATGGAAACCAGCCAGGAGGAAGAAAGGGGATGAAGGACGGAAACAGAATTCAAATACAGAAAATAGGAGTGATAGAGAAATGGAAAAAAGAAAGCGAGAGAAAAAAATATATGTACAGAGAGACAGAGAAAGGCAGAGAGAAAGACAAATAAAGAGAGAGAGTTTCAGAAAAAGAGTGACAGAGAGAGAGAGAGCGACTGAAGAGGGAAATACGTAGATGGAGAGCTAAAACTCTCTGATGGCTTATTTCCAGGAGAGCCTTCTCTGACCCCTCCACCTCAGTGATGCAGAAAAATCCCAAGCCCTCATCACCCTGCGACACAGGATGGGGTGGATGGGGTTGGGCATCATGAGGGTGGGGTTAGAGCCTGCACCAGGCAGAGAAGGAGGGAAGAGCCAGTGTGCAGACTCTGGTTCGGGCTCTGCTCTGACAGAATGATGTGCAATCTGTCATTGGCTTATCTCACACCTGAGTGCACCATTCCAATGAAGCTGTCACGGCTCACCCTCAGCGGAAGTGGGTTTGTTTGGAGCTTTGGGTGGGGGCGGGGGGTGGGGTGAGGGTGTTTTTGATTAGTCCCCATCAGCTGCTTGCTGAGCTGCAACCATCCAACCCAAAACAAGACAACAGAGAGAAGGCCTGGACAATACTAGGAGAATATGCCACATGCAATAACAACAACATTTATGGATGCTGCCATGATGATATGACCTGTGATAAATAAACAAATACTTTAATATGCAGAGAAAGACAGAGACAGTATGTTAATGTCTTTCAGCTTTGTGATCACCGCTACACCCTAGGTGCTAAAACACCTCTGCTACGGGGAAGGACATTTGAGGTAGCAGGGTTACATCTGACTGGCCAAATATGTTGATATGCAGAGAGAGAAAGCATAGCTTAAAAATGTACCATTTATTACAGAGAAGTCCTGCTATGTGTATACTGTGCATGTTGATATTAATGTTGCTACATTTTCATTTCAGATGTACTGTGCAGCCCTAGAGGAGAGCTTAATTCATTTATTCATGCCTTCCTTCAATTATTCAGAATGATGATGCATGACTACACTACAGATTGTAAATACCTTTCACATGAGTTTGTTGGTCAGTTACCAGTGATGATGGTCAGTTAGACAGTTACCAGTGATGATGATTACTGAAATCTGAGATTTTGGTGATGGTAGTTCCCCATGTTTACTTCAAAGCCTGCTTGGTGATGTTTTTTTATAGCAAGTGGGCTTCACGAAGCAGCATGAATGGTAACTGGGGTGAGAGGATATTGAATTAAATCTTCAAAAGCTAGGTCCTAATCTCCCACTGCAAGTCAGACAGGATTAAAAAGGCCGACTGCAGAACTGCCTGCCCATGTAATCCACCAACTCGATATTAAGAAAATGGGAGGTGGGGTGAGGTGGGGTGGTGGTGGTGGTGAGGTGGGGGGCTTCTCCCTCTGCAGACAGATGTGTGCCATCAACACAGCAACAGCCACAGATGCGGAAGCAAACATCACTGGGATAAAAGCTAGCTAAAATGGCGTCCCTCTGACAAGTACTGTATAAAACCAGCTTTAGAGCTTTTCCTTTGATCCCCCATCCTATGGCCCCTGAGGAGCTGCTTCAGCAACCAAAGACTTAGTGGAGTTTGCATTTCGTGGCAAAACGCCTGACATCCACAAGACGTGGCAGAAGCCCAGATGCCTACAGTGATGTAAGGAGAGGATTCTGGAGAGGGGCCTGCCTGTCACAGCTTGCCACGCATGCTGTATGAAAGCTACCATCCTAAAGGGCATTGGAAATGAAGAGAGCATGTGAACTTGCATTTGGCTGTGCAAGGGGTGGCAAAAGATTTTCACACTGCTGCGTATTTTTTGCTGTAAGCTTATGGTGATGACTAAAATGTCTGCCACCATACGACTTGTTGGCCCTACACAAAGGTTCCCTCTTGCCACCAGCAAGGACTGGCACAGGATGCAAAAATCTCTCAAACATTTCACTGAGCCGAGGTTGGAAATCCAGCAAAATTGGGTAAGAAAAAAAAAAACAGATAAAACTCCTGAGAAGCACAAGTCTGAGCTTCCATCTCGGTATCTAACTTTAGTTTCTGACAGCATCCATTTCAATGAAGGGGGAGTGGTGGGGTGGGGGTGTATTAGGGGAGCTGTAGCTGAGGAGAGGGGCTGCTAAGTTTTGCCTCCATCCTCTCTGGAGGAAAGGGTGAGAAAGACAGTGACAGGGCGAAAGCAGCGCTTCACATGAGCGATGCGTCGACTGGGAGTGAGGGAATTTGCCTGACAGAAACGTCTAAAAATAACCGTGATAATGAGTCACCACACCTGTGAGGCCCTTGCCACGGGCCAACCAGCCTTGCCTTTCCTTCACAGCTGGGCTCCAGGTCCGTTTCTAACTGCATTAGTGAAGGAAGGAAGTCAGCATGAGCAATACCCCCATGGAGGTAGGCAATTTGGTTACTCTAAACATCAATATCCTACACCACAGGCTAATGAAAAACAAGCCTATATGTCTGAAAAAAACATAAATTTAGCACTGGTTTTTAAACAAATGCTAATACAATTTATGTTTATTTCTGGCCTTGAGGGGCATTGCATAGGTGCCAGTAGGATTCTTCCAAGTCAATATGGCTGATCATTTAAACACAAAAAAGGAGGAGGAAAGAGAAGCAAGTTAAACTAAACAACCTGAGTTCAGACAAATGTACATATGGCCCTTCATCCTATGTAATGGTGCTATATGTAAACTATTTATGGTAAGTACTTATAAAATGGAGATTAAGGAAACATGTTTTATTGAAATATTGATTTTGCTGACAACAGTTGTAACCAGAGTAAATTAAAACTTAATTTACAGCCTGCAAATTCTATTTATGTCTTGATTTTGTCTCTTGCCTCTTGCCTGTGGAGGGGGATCAACACTTTACATTTTTTTATTTGATTACAGTACCAGTTTTGGCCCAAATCCAACATACAATATAACGCCTTTAAAACCCTGTTTGACACCTCAGTGAATGCCTGACTGGTGTCGGTGCTATCAAAGCAGTGGCATCCACCACAAACCCCAAACCACCCCTCCACCCCCATTCTGTCACACCCCTTCTCTGGCTCTGGCCCTGGCTCTGGTAGCTGTGAGCAGATGCCCTGGCGAACACAGCTCCCCTGGGAGTGGGAGCAGTGGCACCGAGCATCCAGTCCTCCTGTGCTGGCCCTGCAGAGGGTTGGTGGGTGAGCTACTCTTCTTTCCTCTCCTCTCCTCTTCTTTGCAGCCATCTGCTTCCTCTCTCTCTCCCCCCCCCACCCCCCCAATCACAGCTGAGGGCTCCCCAGGGGGGCTCCTCCCTGCCTCTCCCTTTCCCAACATCATCTGCTGGGACATTGCCGCCCTCAGCAGTTTACGACCTCTGAAAAAAGGAAAAAACACACAATGCCTTGCCAGGAGAGCCGGACGGGTGGCCGTTTGACGCCGGAGCCTGGTCGCCCACACGGATATTTCGTGCTCCCAGCAGGCAGTGGTCCGTGTTTCTCAACAGTTAGCAGGTTTCTCTTCTCACTCCTCTCAGGCCTCCTTCCTGGGCTCTTAACAGCTCCTCTGCTCAACGTTTTGGCACTTTATAACGTCAGTACTATGGGGCATCAGCTTGACTGTGGCAACACTCTGCATCTGGCTTTGTCCTGCTCCCTTGACCAGCTGTGCCCTACCAGTGCGTCCAGCACCTGGGTCCAGCACACTTCACATACCAGCTACTCTGACATGGCAGGTGCTGACCAGACTTTGACATGTGTATGCATTGTCACTTCCTTTCAAGAAAAGGTTTGCTTCATTTAGTAAAAAGGAGCTTAAGCTACATACGGCTAGCTATGCTAGTTAAGGCCAGCATTGAAATAGTTACTGCTTAGTGGTATTCTAGTGGACATTATTGTTAGATGTTGTCATTGAGATGACTATAAGCATCATTTCAGTCTTACCATGTTTGTTCTCTCACTGCTGTTCACTATCTAGTCCGCCTGTTTTCCAACTTAAGACTTAAACTCTCTCCAGCACATGTAAACATCCATCCTCCCTCAGCTCAAAAAAAACATTCAGGGAGCATCCCCTTGCATGGGAGGGTGGGGGGGTTCCTTTCCCCTGATGGAGGAGGCAGGAGGCGTGAAATTTTCCCCTGCAGCATCGGTGCTCATCGAGTATCCCTGCGAGGAATCTGCCTCAAACACTGTGGCTCAAATCGATAAAAGGTGCTGGCCATGAATGCAGATAAAGCCGAGACACCAGGGGCACCAGTGAGAGGGGGTCTGAGTGGAGGGGGGGGGGGGGGGGGGGGGGGCAGAAGAAGGACAGAAGGAGAGGCCGGATGCCAGAGATAAAAAAAAACAACCTCTTCACTCTGTCTGCCATGCTGCCGGTTGTCCTTGTGTGTTTTTCTTAAAAAAAATAAATAAAAAAAAACACAAAACCCTTGGAGGACTTTGATGGACAGGTCCATTGTAAGGGGACAGGAGTGGGTGGGACAAAGGTGATGTCATTAAACAGCCCTGGGCAAGCTGCCCATATCGGAGTCCGTGGCCAGAAGGAAGTGATTTCTAGTCTGCTGGAAAAGGTCAAACAGCTTCCACTCGACACCTCCAGCATCAACACGGCTACGGAGGTCACCATGAAAAACAAGGCCACTGGTTCTGGACGTGATTATGCCCCCCCCGCCCCTCCAACCCCCACCCAATATTCTTTTTGTCTCTTTGTCCTTTCTCTTTTTAGGAACATTGTAATATTCATCTTAACCTTAAGGCAGACCTTCTATAAATCTTCCATGGTAAGGCAGACAGTGGTAGAGCAACATCAATAGTGAAAATCGAGCTTGTATTTTGGCATACAGTGATTATCCTGTATACTGCGGTTCCCGTTTCATGGTCCTGCTTTATCACAGGTTTTTGTCACTAATATATGCATACTATGTCATTGTGCATGCCAAAGAAACATTTGTCAGAACAATATTAGAATTTATGATAACTATACTGCAACATATAAATATTGATTAAAATGCAACAATATTTCAATAATACATACAGTAAATGTATTAAAACCGTGTGTGGCAGCAGGGATATTTTAAGGCTTAAACTATAAAACAAATGTATGGTCTTGCTACATCATAAATTTTCACTTATTGCGGGGGGGGGGGGGGGGGCTTTGGAACGTAACTACCACAATACACGGTGGAACACTGTATACCTAACAGTATAATACAGTAATTTCCACTCACCAGTTAATGTTTGCTACAAAGCTGGCATTTCTGCTAAAAAAAACCAAAACAAAACAAAAAAACAGAACATTTTGAAACAAAGTACACTCAGTCAAGCTTGCAGATAAACAAGTCACGAGGGAGCAACTACAAAGATGTAAAAAACATTGTGTTACAGCCATAACAACCTTCTCAGTCAATGCCTAAAAACAGCCATATCTAGACAAGCCACAGAAATAGCACATAGGTTAAAAGCACACTGCACTGCCAGTGACAAATAACCCCTGTTTAGTGTGGCGGCTGGGCCAAAATAGACTACTCTGTCTCCATCTTCTCTCTGCAGACCCATAGGGCCCGTGACGGAGTGGAACCGGAGCCGCTGTCTTATAAAGCACAGCAGCGGATAGAGAGAGAGAGAGAGACAGACGGGGAGAAGGAGAGAGAGAGGGACAGAGAGATAGAGAGAGAGAGACACACAGACGGGGAGAAGGAGACAGAGAGGGACAGAGAGATAGAGAGAGAGACACACACACACACAGATGGGGAGAAGGAGAGAGAGAGGGACAGGGAGATAGAGAGAGAGAGAGAACGAGAGAGACAGACAGGGGAGAAGAAGAGAGAAAGGGACAGAGAGAGAGAGGCAGAAAAAGAGCGAGACAGAGAGAGACTGAGACAAAGAGTGAGAGAAATAGAGAAACAGACAGGGAGAAGGAGAGAGAGAGAGGGACAGAGAGATAGAGAGGGAAAAAAAGAGCGAGACAGAGAGAGACTGAGACAACGAAAAGAAAGGGAGAGAGAGGGGAATAGGCCTGTGGACCTGTTAGCAATTCTGGTCTCCGAGCCATTCACAGGCCTTGCAGGCAAGGCGGATTCCGCTGAGACCAATGAAGCTAAACGCTCTCAGGAAAGCAAACAGATGCCGGAGGCAGGGGCAGCTCGTAAGACCGTTGGCCCAGTTTGCCATCGCCCTCACACTCTTTTTCTCATTCTCACTTTCTCTCTCTAACACTCACTTTTTCTAGCTTTCTGTCTCTCCATTTCTCTCTCCACCTGTGTGTGTCTCTCTCTCTCCTTGTCTCTCTCGCTCTCTCTCTCTCCCTCACACTCTCGCTTTTTTTTCGTCTTCTCTCTGGTCCTCGCTCTCCCTTTCTCCCTCTCTTTCTGTCTCTGTCCCTGTCTCTCTCTCTCTCTCTCTCTCTCTCTCTCTCTCTCTCTCTCTCTCTCTCTCTAAGCCTGCCACAGCTATGAGGAAAAGAGGGGAAAGCAGAAAATGTAATGCTGAAGCATGCTTCACGTGAAAGGTCTTCACCTATGTGCAAAGCCATCTGCAATCACAGGGGTTGGTCTGGCAGTTATCACATGAGATATTGACGCACTCAACCAGAAGATCATTAGAACCTTAACGTCCCAAATGGCTTCCATCTTCCAGAAGGCGTGTATTTCAAATAACTACAGAGAATTATTAAGTGCTTAGTGAATAATGATAAAATGGCCAGTATTATCTAGGCACTGTTTCCACTGGTGGATATTTTGTGCTTCCTAGCAAACGTTCGATAAATCCTTCAGAAATCCCCACCTCTATAAAAATCATGTTTGAGTACAAAACAGAAACGCACAGAATGCACAACACAACCCTGTTATGGTGTGGCATATTTCATACAGTACATGAGAGTTTTATTCTGGAAGAATACATTTTCTCCAGTAATGACAAAGCAATTCAAAGATCTATTACGGTTAATGTTCCAAGACACCAAATATCATCTCCGATGGGCGGATACGCCTGTGGAAAACTACCATAAAAGCCATCAGAGAAAAAAAGCGACATGGCGGAGGGTGACAGCCTCGCTAGCTAGAAAATGATCAGGGGCTTCACACTTCAGTGTTATTATGGTAAATAGAGGTCAATAAAAATAAGTGTAGAGAAGTGGTGGCCCTGTGGATTACTCTGCCCCTGTATTGGTGACATACATCATCAACAGGGCCTCAGTTTGAGGAATACGCTCCCGCCCGCTGATGTCTGGAGGGCATTTCTGAGGAATGAGCTACTGCCTTCATCTACAAAGAGATGCTGACAGAGAGAGCGAGCGAGCGAGAGAGAGAGAGAGAGAGAGAGAGAGTGTGTGTGTGAGAGACAGAGAGACAGAGAGAGAGAGAGAGAGAGAGAGAGAGAGAGAGAGAGAGAGACTTTGATATTTGAGACTGCACTGATAATGAGACTGCACTATTATTGGAAATACTGGATATTTGTGGAGTTAAAGGAAACAAATGCAATACACTTTTGGTCATGTTCAGTGAATTACTCCTCAGGGTCCTCTAGTGTGTCCTTATAAAAACTCTATAACCCTGTATAGTTGCCATTAAGGGCACACAAACATATTGGCTGTAGAGACACTACAATGGTCGCGATGTGATTGGCTGTTGAACTCAGGTATAAAATCCCAACCACCATCGAACACTTTTTTAACGAAGTGACTTAACTACATGGCTGAGTCATGAAAAGAATTTGAATAGGCCTCAGTCTGTCTATCTTTTACTATGCGGTTTTAATTGTGCAAAAATGCGTTTTTCATTTACAGCTAATATGCACATTTTCATTTCTGTCAGATTCACAGCGTGGTTTGTGTGTGGGTGTGTGGTGTGTGTTCGTGTGTGTGTCTGTGTCTGAGTATGTGTGGGTGCATGTGTGCGTGCCTGTGTTGGAAAGGGCTTCTAAGGGTTTGCTTTACCAGATGGCTGTGTGGTGAAGTTTAGAAGGCAGCAGCTGTTCTTGCTGAACAACAGAGGCCGCACCTCTCTCTCCCATCTCCTTTCACACCCACCCACACACACTCTCACACACACGCACACACACGTGGGTGCACTGCGCGTGTGCGCATACATACACATGAACATAAATACAAACACACACACACACACACATGGATGAACACACAAAGGCATGTGGATATTCTATATGCGGATACAGAAACCCAATGACACACAGACACACACATACAGGCATGTGTGCACACACACACACATTCACACACAAAATCACAGAGATATTTCCTATTGACCGGCATACAGATTGTCCCTGTCTCTCTGTGACAAACAACACACAGCATGCAGTCCATAATCTATCAGGCCCCACCCCTGAGACACTACCTGATCTGGCTTTGTGTGCACCCTGAAACCAGACACTCCCCTGTTGCATAATTCAGCGCACAGGAGCAGCCAGGCCTACAGCTGCCAGTTTCTCTCTCTCTCTCTCTCCCTCTCTCTCTCTCTCTCTCTCTCTCTCTCTCTCTCTCTGTCTCTCTCACACACACACACACAAACGCAGATGCGTGCACACTCACACACACACACACGAAACATAAATACATACACCACATAGAGACAACACCCCCCCCCACTACATGCTCAGAAATACACGAAACATAAATATGCGCATATAGAAATAACACATACACA
This sequence comes from Setipinna tenuifilis, assembly GCA_030347295.1. Classification (NCBI taxonomy): domain Eukaryota; kingdom Metazoa; phylum Chordata; class Actinopteri; order Clupeiformes; family Engraulidae; genus Setipinna; species Setipinna tenuifilis. The sequence goes on from CM059272.1 coordinate 11,885,912, forward strand.
TGCTCATAATAACAACACACACACACACACACACACACACACACACACACACACACACACACACATAGATACAAAAGCAAAACACATTCTTCATCTATCTCTTGTCCTCTACTGACTCCCATCCATCAATCATCCTCTCTCCTCTCCATTACCCTACTGTCCTCTTCTCTCCTTTTCTCTCCCCCCTTCTCTCCTCTCCTCCTGAATCCTCTTCTCTTCTCTCTTTTCCTCTCCTCTCCTCTCATCTCCCTCTTCAAAAAAAATCCACTGAGCCAAAGCAGCCCCCCTGTTTTCCATAGCCGAATCCCTGAAAAGACTCACCCAGCCACCTCCACTCTGATACATAAGTCTGTGTGAGCTTGACCTGTCAGTGTATGTGTGTGTATGTGTGTGTGTGTGTGTGTGTATGTGTGTGTGTGTATGCGTCAGTTGAAAAGCTACTGGCTACCCTGCAAAGAGATTTCATTGGAAGCATAGTAAGGTACGAAGTCTACTACACAACAAAAAAGCTATGCTAGCAAATAAAAATCACTTGCACTGACAAGCTGGGTCTCTCTCTCTTTCTCTCTCTCTCTTTCTTTCTCTCTCTCTCGCAGCCCCCGTTCCCTCATGTGCTCTCCCTCTTTTCCTTCCTCTCCTCCCTCTCTTCATCCATCCCTCTGTAGTCACTTCAAAGCGCCTCTGAACTCAGGCACAGGAGGGAGAAGGCAGAGAGATAAAGAAAGACAGAGAGAGAGAGAGAGAGAGAGAGAGAGAGAGAGAGAGAGGCAGCAGCAGAACAGAAAAAGGAGAAGAAAAAGAGATGGGACGAAAAAAAAAAACACCACTGGCAATCAAGCTTCAACCTACATATGTAAAGTACATACACAAGGATGAACTCACACACTCTCGTTCGCATGTTGGCTGGCTGGCATGGCGGCCTGAGCCAACCTTTCTCCGGAGAGCACAAGCCTGGCGCCATGAATTCTACTGGGCCATCCACACCCAGACTGTGCCCCCCACCCCCCAAACACACACACACACACACGCACCACACCCCCAAAACCCCCACCCTGCTTCTGCTTCAGCATGGCTTTTCATCTTCCTCCTTTCATCAGGATAGCCATCCAAGTTTAATATGAAAGCAGTCTTGGCAGCCTCCAGCAGTCAAACTTGACAGGCCTGAGAGATTCTCCATCTTGCTCAATAATAAATTTAAATTCTTTTTTTTTTTTTTTTAAATAGACAGGCAAATATTTCATGGAGGGGACACCATTTTTTGGCAGGACATGATGTGGCTCTATTAAAGATATAAATAATATAAATTTATAAGATATAAATAAAGAAATCAAGAATCCTTTTAAAAGATTGAGTTTCATCTGCTTAAGTTCTAGACATAGACCTTGATGGAAATTGTTATGTTTTTTGTCATCAAAAGCTACTCTAGGAAAGGGGGTGTGGCAACACCTGTGAGCACAGCAAGCTTGAAGAGGAGCTTTAAGATCAAAAGACACGGTGCCTTGCTGTGATACAATCACATGACTGCACAATCTATATTCTGCGTCTGCACAGAATCCCCCGCAGTCACTGATAATCACCAAGGTCATGAAACAAGACCTCAATGTTATCCTACACACCCCACTGCATTTAGATTACCCTCGTTTGACCTAAGAAGGTAATACGACACAGCCATATCTGTACCTAGCTAAGAAGCTACACTGACCATATGCAAGACAAGAACAACAAAATGTCATTAAAAGCAGAGCAACTGCTATCTTCTACATTTACTATGCAAATCTGTTCTTGTGACTAATGACTAGTACGACCGTCACATGGTTGTGTTTTTTTTTATATCAGGACGCTGAACAAAAAGCCATCAGCGCAACTCTTACTCCTTTCATGAGTCATGAAGGCATGATAATACAAACGGCTCCAGGTGCAGCCTGTGAGCAGGACGGAAAGAGTCAGAGGAGAAAAGGACTCCTCTACTCAAAGGAGTAGCATATGCTGCTCCATGTGCTAGCAATATGACAGTGTGTGGCCGTCTGCAAATACACAAAGGTCCACCTAAAAACTCAGTGCAGCACACACACACACACACACACACACACACACACACACACATGCTCAAACTTGACAGTGTGGCCATCTGCAAATACACAAAGGTCCACCTAAAATTCAGTGCAGCACACACACACACACACACACACACACACACACACACACACACACACACATGCTCCAACACTCTCTCTCTCTCTCGCACTCTCTATTATACATGCATAGTCTCTCTGACACACACACGCACGCACACACGTGTGCAGCCCGGACTAACCTGCATCTGTAGCAGTTTCAAAAGCAAAGGCAAGCAGCCTGTCAGAATCTGTTGGCCTAAGCTGTGCATCATAACACAGATGGAGAGTGAGGCTGTGAACAAGCCCAAAGATAGGGGAGGGGGTTGGGTTGTAAAATATGGATGTGCTCTGATAAGAGAACAGAGGCGTGTTAATTTGGCCACCAGCACTCGCATCCTCCCTCCCTCTCTCCTATTTCCCACCTTCACGCAGTCCTTCACTCTCTCTTTCCATCTCTGTCTCTTTTTTTCCTGTCTGTCTGTCTGTCTCTCTCTGGCTCTCTATCTGTCTTTCTCTATTTTTCTCTATCTCTTTCCCTGCCTCCCTCTCCCTAGGGTCTCCACTGTTTTATTTTGCCTGTCTGTCTGCCTGTCTGTCTGTCTGTCTGTCTGTCTGTCCGTCCGTCTTCCTTCTTGTCTTGTGCGTGCTTTACCTGATGAGTGCAGTGATTTGTAACAGTGAGAAAAAATAATGGAGTTGAGCAAGTATAGCATCCAAACAATTAATAAAGAGCAAGCAGATGCTCTCATGTGGCACACTTGATCCTCCTCTGAAGGAGTGGAGGTGCAAAGATCCACATGCATACAGTCTCTCTCTCTCTCTCTCTCTCTCTCGCTTTCTCACAAACACACACACACACACACACCTTATGTATATGCAATTCCCAGAGGAAGCATTAATATTTCAATTCTGAGCACTCCCTCCAATAAATCTTTGCCCTGAAGATATTTGACCTCCTCCAGAATGTCTACCTTGTGACTGTGGTTACATTATGCCAAAATGCCAAACAGTTCCAACCTAAAAACACACAAACACGGGTTATTTTAGTCACCCGTGATCACACTAGAGCCAAGCGTCATGTCATGTCAAGGCACCCAAAGCACACTCAGACACGCCATTCCAGTGTGCCACTGTGTCCTTCAACAGAAGCAGGATGGGAGGAAGTAGGGCAAAGGGATGAAGACAAGGAGGAAGATGAGGAGGAGGAGGAGGAGGAGGAAGAAGGAAGGGGGGGGGGGCGGCGTTAGGAGAGCTCTGATGAAATGGAAACACAGTTGGGGGGAAGGGGGGTGAGATGTGAGATGTGTGTTTGCAAAGAAAGAGAGAAGACAAGTGAGAGTGAAAAGAAGCAAGATTCGGAGAGGGAAGAAAATAGAAGTAGAATAGAATACATACAGGGTAAAAGACATGGAAGGCATCACACAGTGTTGTGTCTGCTAACACTTCTGATGGAATGCTGAGGTGACAACAGAAAGCTCTGTCATCTCTGTTGCCCTGAGGTACACCTTCAGACAAATTAAAAACACACACACACACACACACACACACACAAATCCACACACCCTCATACATATTTACTCTCTCTTTCTCTCTCTCTCTCTCTCTTTCTCTCTCTCTCTCTCTCTCACTCGCTCTCTCACAAACAAACACAGACACACAAAAACATGCGAAAGCTCGGTGCCACACGCTCTGTCAGCCTGCCTTAAGCCCCTGAGGTAAAAGGGGGAGGGTGGACAAGCGGGCGGGCGGGTGGGCGGGGGAGGGTACGCGCTAAGCTTTACGCGCTAAGCCCCTGATGCGCTGCACTAACACGAGCACACACAACAACAGGACGCAGCAGCCACAATGCAGTGTCACCAGCCTTGCTAACCCCACCAACATTCACACACCCCCCCCAACCCCCAACCCCCTCACCCAACCCCTCCAAATAAAAAAAGAAAGAGAGAGAGAGCATGCGAGGAGAACAGAAGCAGTGGCAGTGGAAGTGGCAGCGGCAGCTCTTTGGGTCTTTGGGATTTGGCCCCAGCCCTCATTTACCCAAGGGTATGGGTGGTGCCCTAACCTAACTAAAGCAGACAGCCTGCCCTAGACCTGTGTGTGTGTGTGTGTGTGTGTGTGTGTGTGTGTGTGTGTGTGTGTGTGTGTGTGTGTGTGTACAGCATTACATCTCCTCTTCCACTGGGACCAACCCCAGTGTTTATCAGCCCCACACATTCATGAATTGGACTACTGATGTCTGGCACACACAAAGAAACAATACAATGTCTTTACAAATAACACAATCTGACTGTCTAGTGCCAAGTGGCTGCCTGACCGCCTATATGTCAAGTGGTCATATTGGGCAATATCTTAACAGGAGATAATCAAGAATGTGTCAATGTGTTTTTGGATGATGCTTCAAAATTATCCTATGTCATCCTTGTTGGTGCTGGAATTCATCATAAAGGCTTAATTACAGAATTACTACAAAAGACTTTGACCTTAATGCAATTATGTGTGTTTTATGTGTAGGCTATATGTGCATATAAAGAGTAATAATTCACCTTTTAACATGTGTGCAATGTAATGTGACCCTGTGATTATAACATTTATGGAACATGCAATTGTAGGCAGTCTCCTGTAGCAAAGAATGTTGAAGGTCATAAAAACTTAGGAAATGCAGGAAATGTAACATTATTCTGAAATCCAGTGCATCCGGAGAATCGGTGGTTAAACTGAAACATAATATGGTAGCCACAGACCTGCACCCACTCACTATGCCATATGGTCTCAACGTTTGGACCATTCAAAAAAGCAGCACAAAAGCATACAACAGACAGCAAAACAAACACGTATCACGCCATATTCAGTACAGAAACGCTCTTCCTTTATCACGCCAAAACAATAACTACTTAAGAGTCACTGACATGCACCCCTGAGACAGACATTGGATGATGACATTCAGTTGTACATGACAGAAAGGATAGAGGTCCTACAAGACGCTACCCAAGCCAAACTTATCGATCGTATCGTACACGAGTGAGTGACAACATATTAATCTAGCATTAGAAAATGACCTTATTCCAACGCCGAGTAGTCACAACAGCCGCTGACATCTTTAGAGTTTAGGACGTATGTTTATTTTGTAACAACACCATTTTTGGTTAATTATGAAAGTCGATCTGCTGTTTTTTAGAACTGCACAGATGCCTACAGTGGGTTAAAAAGAAAATGTTTGAATTCAAAGGGTTTTGTTAACCAACAGATACTTCTGCCGCGGCTTCAGCGCAAAACAAGGTGAAATGGTGGAAAAAATAAAACAGTTTGTAGGACAGCCTACTCATGAATGGCCGACAGTCTAAATAGATTAATGCATCTGACGATTGTAGCATCCTTGCCCCCGATTCATATGTGTGTTATAGCAAGTGCAACTACGTACATTTCGGTCGATATGAGGATAACTTGAAACATTTAAAAACGGCCTAATATAGTTCTCTAAGACATGTATTGCAAACATGCCCTTTCCCCCCTTGTTTCTTTTCTTATAAGTGCTGCGATGGCGTGGGATAAGGAGTAACAGAATGGCTTACCCCTGCATTACTGACGGAAGCAGCACAAGCAACATCGCATTAAAATCGATGAGCATAGCCTAGCCTACACGTACATCTGCTGCAGTAGACCGTCTCTTTAAACATATAACCAACCTCAGAAAATAGCTTATAAATCTTCTACATTAACCGATCACTGGGAATCTTCAGGCGGACGGCAAAAACTAAAAGCAAATTCTCCTAAACAACACAATCCCACAGAATCCGGGTACCGCGGCTACTAGCAAATATAACGGTAAGCAAACAGAGGACTATCGCTCTGCTAATAGCTACTCGACTTCATTCCGACTGCACGAGGTTGTGTAGATATGCGTACCTCTTTCTCTAGCACACGATGAAAAGCTCTTGAGGAAGGGGTCTTTGTGTAGCCTAGACAGAGGTGTAGGCTTTGGGGTCTTTGAGTGCTGGACGTCCGGACCGTCTTCCCCTGCTCAAAGGCTCCACTCACGCCTTGACAGTAGGATGCTCTCTCCTTGCTGCTAGGTGCTGAAGTGCTGGACAGCGCATAAAACAGCGGCGGTGTCAATAAAAGAACGCTTTGTGTTTGGCGAAATAACACCCTCTACTGCCATGGAGGTTTTACTGCATTGGTTTAAATGGTTTGCAGCAGCAGGCTATTTTACTGTGAGGTTATGGTTATAGCTTTAGTAAAATTAATAAAAAAGGACAGTGATGCCGTGGTATTATTTTGCCTTATTTCGATTTGATTTGATTTGCCCAGCCGACTCATTAAAAGATAAGCTTGCATCATAACATTACTTTTTATATTATGGATAGTTTGTAACAATATGATTCTCTTAATTTGGCTAACTGTAGTATGACAATGTAGTAAGAGTAGGCATAATGGTGTGAAAACGGCACCTTTTAAAAAATATGTTTAGTTTTTAATACCTGAGATGGGCTCCAGGAATTCAATTTTGTAACTTTAAGGAACAAGGAGTCATTTTGGCATATCCTTTATAAACATGTAATACATTACCTTGAAGTATTAATTCTATTTAAATTAAAATATGTCTATTTATCAATCCCAATACAAAATGTTTGACATGAATAAAATGACCAAAAAATCTTCAGCTCCAGTTACAATTTTCAATCATTTATTAGACCAGAACTGCTTGACAGGAGGGGTTGTGAAACAACAGTAACAAACAATGCAATAAACATTTTTCAATCTGTAGGCATTTATGATAGTATAATGCTGACTGTATTCAAAACGTTTATGGTTGCACAGTGGTAAGAGAGTCATAACTGACAATCATAAGTGAATTTCAGAAGTCAATCCCTGAGTGACTGGGGTATTCCATTCTATTTCAAGACAGTGTGATTTTTTTATGAAATAGTAAGAATAACCATGAATACTTGGTGGTCATGTTGTAATCTCTTACTGAACACAAACACACACACACAGACACAAGAGGGAGAGATTATCGCTTGTGACAGCCAGCAAATATGTGGTTCAAGGGTCATCCACATGTTAAAGGGATGTTTTGGAACTGTATGTTTTCCTTGGCTAACTGCAGACTCTGAGAGTGCTTCCAGGTCAGAGGTCAGTGGGTGTAGCTGTGTGAGGGCTGGGCTTGACACACAGCCTGATTGGCCTGGTCAGGCATGAGGGCGGGATCTGTCAGGATGGAGGTGGAGGTGCTGAGAAGGCGGAGTGAGTTGAGAACAGCTGACCAATGAGAAAAACAGAAAAAGGAAAACTGTTAACACTTATCTTGCACATACAATACAGATAACTACTACATAGCCTATAGTTGGGTTGAGGAAGGCAAACAGATCTTGACTGTGCCCCATGACCTAAACACCCACAAATCAGAAAATGCAATTGTGGACGAGTTAAAATGAATGTACGTAGGCTGCAAATATCCCAGTTTAAGATTGGCAAAAGACTTCAAACAACCAACACAAGACTCCCTGGTGTGTGTGTATGTGCGTGTGTGTGTCTATGTGCATGTGTGTGTGCATGTCTTTGTGTATGTGCATGTGTGTGCGTGTGTGTGTGTGTATGTGTGTGTGTGTGTGTGTGTGTGTGTGTGTGTGTGTGCGTGTGTGTGTGTGTGCATGTGTGAATGCATGTGCACGCGTGTGTGTATGTGCATGTGTTTGTGTGTGTGTGTGCACGCACATGTGTGTGTATGTGTGTGTGTGCACGCGTGTGTGTATGTGCATGTGTTTGTGTGTGTGTGTGCACGCACATGTGTGTGTGTATGTGTGTGTGTGCATGTGTGTGTGTGTGTGTGTGTGTCTTACTGGGTCTAAGAGCAGGCAGGGCACAGTGCTGGTCGAGCCAGGAGAGGGTAGTGCGGCACAGCTCCTCCAGACTGGCCGTGGACACCACACTGTTGAAGGACTCAAACAGAGGCTCAATGATGATGCTGAACTGCAGTGGGGATTGGGCTCAGGAGAATGTCATCCAGGCGGGGAGTCACTCACACACACTCATGCGTGAACACACACACACACACACACACACACACACACACACACACACACACAGACAGTCACAGTCACACACACACACACACACACACACACACACACACACACAGTCACAGTCACAGACACAGACACACACACACACAAATCCTTTTAAGCCTTTTAGTCATGGTGCAGGAGAAAGGATACAATCCAGAACTTCCAGTTCTGCAGAGTCTGTGCTCTCACATACTCCCTGAACCTCTCCCTCATGTGGTCAAAGCGCTGGGGGGCAATGGGCACACCGGTGGCAGGGAGCTGCTGCTGGCACACACTGCAGACAGGAGACACAATCAACCCAACAACAGCCACACATTTCTAGTCTGTCTGTGTAAGGACAGCAGAGTTGTATAAAGTAGAAGTACTGTTTTGGATGTAATTACAACACTGGTAGTATGGTATTATGTAGTTGCAACTGCGTAGTACCGTACTACTTGTGTTGTAATTACATCCAAAACAGTACTTCTACTTCTACTTTATACAACTCTGAAGGACAGACACAAGACTACTACACCTGGTACACTCGGTAATTCTGTTCTGACCAGTAGTACATGATTAGCCTGGTCCCACCCATACTGTCTGTGACACTACACTGAATTTCGTGTTCAAGTCAGTCTGGTCAAACTGCCTATTCTCAGTTCTTCCTGGTCCGTAACAATCCAGAACCAATATAAAATGAAGGCTGCGCATACGTCATCAGAATCAGTGGTCTGATTGGTTGTAGCTCTGTCGATTAGTACACAGAGGCATTTCAAAAGACGGCTATTGATCCTGCCTTGGAGAATTTCCTGTCTATGGGAGATTTTTCAGACCAAGCTCCGTCTACTAGCTTGCCAATAACCTCTTTGAGTGGACTTTAGAACTGTGCTTAAACCAATCTCTAGGCAATCTCTCTTTCTCTTTGTCTCCGTGTCTGTCTCTCTCTCTCTCTGTCTGTCTCTGTCTCTGTCTCGCTCTTACTCTCTTTCTCTCTCTCTCTTTCTCTCTCTCTCATTGCCTGCCTGATGCGTTATGCTTATCTTCAAGTTAGAGATAACACTAAACTGTATGAAATGAGATGGTGTGTGGGCAAAGTTGACTGTTGAGTTAATTTTGATGGTGGTTTCTTGTTTAGCTGGTAATATGTTTTTGTTCCGTTTTATTGTGATGGTTCAATAAAGGTTTAAATGCCCCCCCTCCCTCTCTTTTTCTCTCTCTGCCTCTCTGTCTGTCTGTCTGTCTCTCTGTCTCTCTCTCTCTCTCTCCCTGTTTCATGTGATGGTTCAATAAAGCCATATAAAAATGGCATGTATTTTAAACATCAAACATCAAACATCTCTCTCTCTCTCTCTCTCTCTCTCTCTCTCTGTCCCTCTTTCTCTCTCTCCCTCTCTCTCTCACCCGATGGCTGAGTTAAGTGCCATGATCTCCTCCCGAAGTCGGTGGGCCTCCTCGTGCAGCTGGGCCCTCTCCTGCTGCATCTTGCTGATGTACTCAGCTGTCTTCTGCAGGGTGGTGGCCTTGCTGATCTAAAGAGGGATTTCACACACACACATAGACACACACACACAAACACACACACACACACACACACACACACACACACACACACACACACACACACACACACACACACACTTAAGCATTTTTTATTGCTGAATAAGCTGCACTAGCACCAGCTTAGAAAATGTGTTTTCAAGTGATAAATGTATACAACTTCAATGCCAAATTATTGATTACAAGTTATTATACAGAGTTTGTTGAGTTGTTGAGAAATGTGCAATAACATCAATCTCTTTCAGATGCTATACATTTTCGGATGGTTTATTTGCAGCCCGGATTAAGGTTAAGTACATCTCTGAGCATACTGACAGCTCATTTCCTTACTGACAAAATAGAAGTGACATGTGCAAGAACCGCCATGTACAAATTAACTTTGTAGTTAAACTTCTCAAACTGTGTAAGAAGGGCTAGGCCTTAGGGGAAAACACATTTTTCTAGATGTTCAGCAAACTCTCAGCATATGCTATTGCACTTGTCTCACAGACAGTTTGGAAACGTTGCATCCAAACACCATGTTTAACACCATGATGCCTACTTCTCTCTTTTAAAGACAGCATATGGCATTATGCAAACCTTTATACTGGGCTGCGAGCTCAGGCTGGTCACAAGGTTGTTTAACGTGTCAAATCCCAACTTGATGTTAAATCGTCTCTTCTGCTCAGCGGAGATGTGAGTAATCCGCCTGGTTTCTGTCTGTAAAACACTTCTCATGAGATCATTGTCGTTCACAAAAAAAGTCATATCTGCAAAGAAGTACTAGCACTAAAGTTAAGTCACTTCATTTTTTGGGTTGGTGGCTCTCTGGACAAGTTGTAGGCTAACTAATATTCTAGGTCAATATGATGAGTAAAGCAGTGAAGTCGGTTGTTTGTCACAGGTAGGCATACTTGCCAAAAAACACTGGAGGAAATACTGGCCTTTTCGTGAAGTTACTCTAATTTTATGGTTCTTTAGAATAAAATTAATGTTGGTTGTCCATCACATGTAGGCGTATATCTGTACTAACTAACTCATATAAGGAAATACTGGAGTTTTTGGGAAGTTACTTTAATTTTATGGTTCTTTGGAACAGTATTAGTCTGGTGGTTCATATACTGAGTCAGCATGTTGAGTGGAACGGAGTGGTAAAGTAGGCCTACCCTGTTTGGCTCAGTCTTGGCGTGACCTGCTAAGGAGTGTGGCGACTCTGGGTTGGACGTCTTCTCCAAGGGGTGAGTGGGAGACGTCTGGCCCGAGCTTACAGGAAAACTCACTGACACACACACACACACACACACACACACACACACACACACACACACACACACACACACACACACACACACACACACACACACACACACAGAGGGCCCAGAATTTCACAGGCTGGCCTTGTTGCTTTCATTGCCTTGACTGAAGTACCCACTCCCAACTACAAGCAGCTTTAGAAGCTTTACAGAACACAGGAACTACATGTTCTTTTATTCAGCACTACTCATCACTTAACAAAGCAGCAGGAAGTAAACTCAGTAACAGAAGTCTCATGGGTTCTCTGCAACTTCAAAGTATGTAAAAATACATGACCACATTTGTAAATTTAAAAAAATTACCCGTATGTAATAGTGTTTGGTTAATGTTACATGAGTTATCATAAAATTTACTACCAAATGTTTTTTTTCCCTTATCTCTTCAAAATATGCTAATTTATTGACAGACACAAATTGAAGCAATGTGCTGCACCTGTTAGGCCTCTTCCCTCTGTGCCGCAGATCTTCACCGGAGACAGCTTCTCCGTTTTGGGGATGAGGAGCGCCGGACCCTGGGTGAGCAGGGCGGTTACGGCGGACCCCTGGGAGGCCCCGGCTGGAGCACCGTGGTGCCCGTGTACCACCCCCGCCGCCCCCATCTGGCAGTGTGGCAGGGGCGACTCCAGGGTGGACCAGTGGCTGCTCATCGGCAGGTGATGGCCCCCGCGACCTGAGGCCATTGTGCTGCTCACCTGTTCAAGAATACAACAAATTATGAAACAGATGAGTCTCCCCCTTATCGTTTCAACATCCTCTGATTGTTAACAAGATGCCTAATAGGATACTTAATTTTCCTTGGGATAAAAATGTGGGGCACTTACAGGCAGTGAAAGAGCAGAGGTGGCTTTGGGTCCTTTTGGACTGTGAAGAGGTGCATCAAAGGACAGTGCAGGCTTCCCTACAGACAATAGATGCAGATTGACCACAAGTTATTCCTTTTACCTTTTGACAACTATCAGGGTTCATGGATGCTATTATCAAAAGATTGATTTTTGTAAGCTATTCTCTCTTCTATTTGAATACAGACCAAAAAAAAACCTTAACAAAGGCCCACATACGTTCATGAGCGCTTGCAGAGAGCAGTTTGGCCAGGCAGCTGGTCTGCTGGGAAGGAGCAGGCGTGGCAGCCACAGAGCCGGCCCCACGGGCCCCCTCCGACTTCCGCTTGTGCTTGCCCCGACTGGTGGATATCAAGGGCTGCTGTGGCACCGAGAAGAAGTGGGACAGACTGGGCCCAGGCAGGGTGGGCTGCAGGGGGCCAGCGGCGGCAGCAGCGGTGATGGCAATGCTGGCCGGCAGGTACCCTGGCTGGAGGGCACACGCAGCTGGAGGAAAACCACTGCTGCTGCCGCCACCACCGGTGCTGCCGCCGGCCGTGCCAGAGCAGTCGTGGAGCCGTGGCTCCTGGCAGCCCAGCAGGCTGATGGTGGAGTCGGTGTGGGTGATGACTGTGGAGGTGCCCACGGTGCTGGTACTGTAGCGGAGACAGGGCCCCGGGTATAGGTAGGGGTTCTCCTGGCTGATGACGGGAGACACCTCGGCGGAGGAGGAGGCCATGGTGATGGCAGGAGTGACATAGGATGCCTGCCGGTACAGGGGCACTTCGGGGGCGAGGCCGGTTGTGCCACACTCACTCTGGGAACCATACTCTTGGTGACCTTTGAACTTTGGGTCACAGGTCAAGGCAGTGGGGTCAAAGGTTATGTCAGAGGTCAGAGGCTGCCTATGGTAGTGGGAGCCTGGAATGGTGTCAGATGATGAAGGTGCAGACAGCCTCTCTGATGAAAGACTTGGCTAGAAAAAACATGTGCACAGATGACAGGGAAAACATGAGATAATCATGAGCATTAAGTGAAAATTAATTCCCTTCTGATGAAAATATTTTCAAACATTAATGATTTTGCTTGACAAATGTATCTAAATAATGGCAGAAATGACATCTTTGGCTGCTTCACAATAACATTTACACTATGTGAAAGTTCTAAGGCTGCATTACCGCTTAATGTTTTTTTTTTTAAAGCAAATCGTACATGAACACCAATGATGAAATAATTGCCTGAGGAGAAAGGCTCAGTTTTCTAAAGGTCACTGCACTCTCTGGGTCTTCGCCCACTCAAAGATACGATTTGAAAATGCCAGAGTCTGTGCAAATAACTTGGCTCTTAAGAGATGGTGAAAACCTCTCTCACATATTTCCAATATCAAGGCTAAACTCTATTTCACAGGTATGAATTCACTTGGCTATTTGACTACCATTACAGATGCATTTACAAGCTTAACAAAACAAGTCCATTGAATAATGTCTTCTAAAATAAAATCTAAAACATTAAAATGTATTCTGTAATGGTTAAAATCATACTCCATACAGTGGAATAGTGTGGACATACTTGCACTCTATAATATGATGCACTTCACAAGATATATAATATTCTGTATCTCAGTGCTAATAATTTGTTTAGCGTAATCAAAGGTCGTAAAAATGTACACTGTGTGAGTGAGACAGTCTGACTGATATACAGCACTGATACATCATACCTGAGACAGCTGAGATGTTTCTGTGTGCAGCTGAGAGGTGCTCACAGTGGGGGTGGCCGTACCGCTGAATGGCCCACCGGTGGAGCCCTCGAAGTAGCCATAGTCAGCATAGCCCCCCTGGTCCAGAGCCTGGCCCCTGTAGCTGGTGAAGATGTCTGTGGGGAAACAGTGAGTCAGTCTCACTTTCGTCAAACTTTCTCAGCCACAACAGCCTTCTGACGCAACATCTGATTTTTGTCATGTCATGTTCTTCCACACCCAGGAAGATGCTTGAGAAGGCAAGAAAAAAAAAAACATTCAATTAAAAATCAGTACTCAAATTGCATCATTCATCCGTAACAATTCATCCATAAACACATGAAGGACACGTGCATTTAACCCCTACACAGCACCACTGGTTGCCCAGAGCAGTGAGGCACCTTCAAGCAGAAGAACAAGGTTGAAGGAGGAGGGCATTCATTCCATAAACTTCAAGAAGAAACAATGACCCCTGTCAAGGCATAAAATGCTCTTTGTATCGAGCTGTTCACTTGTTCAACAGTTAGAAAGAGGATAAAAGAAAACTAAAAGGAACATTTTTTTAGCCTGCTCAGCAGTTTCACTAACTCTGAAGTTAAAGCAGCTATGCATTCTATAGCAGTATAGTAGACTCGGATGTGTCCTTTTAACCAGTGGCTGGTACTTTGTCCAACTCATTTTAATGGTTTGTGGTCATGTAATGGTGGACAAACACACCTGCTGTTCCCACTACCCCTTCAGGGTATGCATATTCATATAATATATAATCCTCTCTCTATATAAATAATCCTGCAGAGCATGAAAATTATAAAGAACATCTTTCACAACTCAACATGGCAAACTACAACCCTTAAAAAACACCGGATAGCATTAGCCATATATTTATCAAATTTGGTGTTGCCGGTGTTGTTGTCAAGATTTCTGTATTATTTTTAAGATAGGTTGCTAAATTTATATCAAAACTCCTGAAAGCTATTTTAACAATATACTGTTATTGAATATGTCGTACATATTAAGAGAACAATAAATGTGGCTTATTAAATCAGACTAGCATCAGTTAAATCAGATTTTCAGAAGTGAGGGCAACTCTGTACTGAAAATCAGCATAGGGCCTAATGTTTTACATAAGTGTGCCCCCTTGGGGTAAAATATGATAACAGTACACCACACAACAGTACACCACACCACACACAACCTGAATGTGACTGTTTAAGGCTGTCACACTTCAATTAGATATACCGTATATATGGGATGCACTCAATGATCTGTGACTAAAGAAACAAAAACGGAATGATGTTGCAACCCCTATGAGGGTGAATGACCTGACCCTCCGCTGATCCTGGAGGATTTCGTTCAGTGTCATGTGCCCCCCCCCTCCAAGAAATTGAAGACACATGCACCACATCCCCTTCCACCTCTACACTTCCACTTTTCTGCCACCCAACCCATAGACCGACCTCTGATTAACCTATTGCACAGGGAGCGAGGGAAGGAGGAAGGGAGAGAGAGAGAGAGAGAGAGGGAGAGGGAGAGAGAGAGGGAGAGAGAGAGAGGGAGAGAGGGAGGAAGAAAGAAAGAGAGGGGGGGGGAGAGGAGGAGGAGGAGGAGGAGAAGGGGAGACAGAGAGAGAGAAAGAGAGAGAGAGAGAGAGAGAGAGAGAGAGAGAGACACTGTACTGCTTTAAACCACATATATAGTGCAGTTTCACTTTTAATTCCTCTTAGAAATGTAATTCCTCAGAAATGCACACCTAATCAAAGAAACCACTGTACACACTCCAATGTCACCTGCCATACTTTAAGTAAATGCATAAAATGTATTAATTCTTTGAGGTTGACACATACACATATGTATATGTACATACACAACTGGGTGCAATATCATAAACTGTGGCTTTAAGTGCAAGCCCTCCTCACAAATGGCTCTTTGAATTTGCTGCCTCAGGAGTTTTAAGACTGTGAACTTCATTCATTTTCCACTAAAAAATGGCCTACGCAGTCATTTAACATAGGGCAAGACAAATCACCATAATAGCCTCATATACACACATATATATAGACAGGGACTTGCCATGGGCAGGGTTAGGGGGTCTACTCTGTTCTTGCATTCATAACCAAAATGTGTCTAAAAACCCCTTAAAGACACAAGCAGATACTGCCACCTTACTCCCATTTTCAGCTCCCTCCACTGCCTCATTGTACTGTACAGGATCCAGTTTAAAATCCTCACAAAAACATACAGAACACTGCATGGTCCGACACCTACCTATCTAGCAGACTTAATTTTTTCAGACTTAAAGTTTTTTGTTTTTCTTTTTTAATCCCGCCACTGTGAATTTTCCCTTTTTAACATTCGGAACGTAAGCAGGACTGATATAACATATATCTACAGCATGTTTTACACAGAAATTGAAAAACTTAAATATGTATTCACTCTGATTGGTTTTAAAGTTGCAATGACTAATTCACCATTACAGTCCATACCCCCTTGTGCTGAGTGTACCTACCTGGGATGTCCATGAAATCATCCAGGCTGGGCTGCAGCGGCGTTAGTCCTGGCTGGATCATATCTGCATTACTGGTGTAAGCTGAGGAGAATATTAAGACATGGCATAAACCACAGTGTTCTTTCTTTCTTTCTTTCTTTCTTTCTTTCTTTCTTTCTTTCTTTCTTTCTATCTATCTATCTATCTATCTATCTATCTATCTATCTATCTATCTATCTATCTGTCTGTCTGTCTGTCTGTCTGTCTGTATTTTTTCAATCCCCTCTCTGTTATAGCAAGATATTTCTTATATTTCTTGTGCAATTATCTGATAATAAAAGACATACTGTATGCCCACCCCTGAAAAAAGAGAACCATTAAATTTCCCAGCCATAATCTAAATATGGAACGTGAAAGAAAATCGCCATAGTGACGTTTTAGACAAAAGTCAGATTTTATGTAAAACAATTGCCATAAATAATTCCAATGTCAGAGAAAGTAATTTTTTTAACGTTTTCCTTCAATATTGGACATTAACTAGCATGTTTGATATTTACCTTGTTAATTACCTAAAAGATTAAAGTGGGCACTTAGAAAAGCCTTCTCTTAAAACAAACAAATGCTAAAAATAGGATTTGTTAGAGTTAGAGTTAGAGTCAAACGAATCTTCATTCCAACTCCAACAGAAACCCATCCCCGCACCCCCAGCACCATAATTTCTCAAAAATGATGACAGCCCGTGCCCAGACCAAGGCCTATGGGGCCCCACTCACCACTGTGGCGCTCGTCCCCCCAAGAGCTGGGCTTCTGGGTCATGGTGAACAGTGTGTCCGAGATGTCCGACAGGAAGCAGTCCAGCTCCTCCAGCGGGTCAGGCTCCTGGTACATCTGATTGGACCATTTCTCCAAACCTGCGCGCCCGATTGGTCCCTGGAGGGAAGGGCGCACTGAGTAATGACATCTCTGCATGTCCGATAAGGGAATGACAATCCTTCAGTCAGGACAAAACCATCCTGAGGGATGACAGTGATGTCAGTGCTTACTTACATAGCTAAGCCTCCTTTAGGGCTATTAAATGAGACTCCGGCACAAAACAACACCAAAAAGCAACGTTTGTAGAAGCAGTCCATGAATAAGTTCACAAATGAGAGTAGACACCTTATTATGCTTAGCCCTGTGTATAATAATTGTTGCAAGCAGCTCCCGGGATTTCATTAAAATAACCCAGTGTCGGCTACCAACAGTCAAGACTCGTCAGAAGAAAAACGGCACAAAGCAGAAACAGGCTAAAATCCGCAACAGCCTTCCATATGAGGACCCTGCCATGAATACTACCCAGGGGCAGGCCTGACTAACGGAGACACACATCCTGGATAGCCGTTTGAATCTGCAGTAATAAATGATCTTTCCTTAGACTACAAGTCACTGTAGCCTACAACACACACGCTTCCTACAACAGCACACTAGTCCTTCAGCTTTACAGGTACAACAAATAACAGGCCATCGAAACCTTTGTCGACCAATGCATTTCTGATACATGCATTTAACCAAGAAATGAAATCATTCCCATAAATATCTGAAGCAAAATCTGAGGTGCGTTTAGAAACAAAATACCAAACCAGACAAATATGTACTCACACAGCCGAAAAAACAACAGTCTTATCTCTGAGCTGCTAGAAGGCCATCTCTCATCCTCAGCCACTAATCACAAAGAGTAAAGACCAGACCAGGGCCCACATTTATAGGGATGCCCAGAGTCAGACGGAAGTGCTTACGATTACGTCTCAGTCAACGCCAGCCTCCTTCCTTTATTTTTCTTTAGTTGCTGTCTTTGACAAAAGGAAGGAAATTATAGAATGAGTTTGTTGGGTTTCTCAGAGAAAAAAAAATGAAGTAGGTGGCTGCAGTAGTGAAGGTGGGAGTGTGTGTGTGTGTGTTTGTGTGTTTCTGTGCATATGCATGTGTGTCAGTGAGTAAGGCCTTAATGAATGCAGTTTAATATAAACGGGTGAACCACTAGAAACCCTCAACCCATTATGCTTTCATTTATTTTTCCACGCTATTTTTTGTGATTCTCCATCTCAATGAAGGCAGCAGTCTTTTGTCCCTGACCTGGTTCAACTTTTCCTCACGTGCGGACAGACAGGAAGGCCTACTGCCCTCCTCTGGCAAAGAGAGAAATAGCAGCCTGAGACCAAACAGACAAATAAAAATGCATCAAAATAAAAATCATACTCAAGTGACATTGCACCAACTCTGATGTGTCAGTGGTGGAAAACTAAGCTCACTATGATAAACCAAATTATGTGTGACATTCAGGAGAGCTATGTCAACGAAAATATTCCAGTAAGAAGGTGAGGTTCAATAACATGCATTAAGGAAAGTATGAAGCTTTTAACGTGCCACAGTGTTTAGAGTCAACAGAATATCAGCATTTCCCCTTAGGGTAAATCAGTCCCAGTAAACTTGGTCACTTTATTTTGTAATCTATCTTCTGTACCTGTATTTCTGAGTTACCTATGCAAAGGGTAATGAAAGTTTCTTTTCAAATGTGAAAGGTATGGTATATGTTATATGTTATATGTGATATGGTATATGTTGTTTTAAATGTAATAAACAAGCAAGTAAGTATAATTACTTTATCAAAGTAAGTCCTTGACTACATGCATAATTTGTTTGCACCATTATCATCTTGAATGAAGTGCAACAGCGCGCTTTGTTTAGATTAGCCGTAGAAGAGCCCACATCACAAATTTTTGCTATGCTATGCTATCTTTGACATGTTTCTATTGCCAATGTTTAATTGTCTCTTCAGAAGTTTTAATTCAGACCTATAGTTTGAAATGTTCTTGGCTGTGTTTTTGTAAATAAAAAAGTTGTAACACTTGCTATGAAGCTTGTTTTTACAAGACTCAAACACATAAGCACATTCATAAAGGGTTATAATGCCCTTGATAAAGCTTAATAGCGGTTGAAATTAGTACTGATAACTATTTATACATACTCATGACTGCACTTGTAGGCAGGTAAACGCATTGTGTCACTTGAAGTTGGAAAAGGGCCCATGACATAGCATTATAATGTCTGGAATATAAGCCTTTATGAATGTGTTTAAAATTTAAAATATGTCTCGTATTTTTGGTCCACCCTGTATTTTCCTTTAATGTAATGTATTTGTAGCACTTTATTTTACTGTTCCCTTTTTTAGTGTATCTAGGTGTTACAACATGTAATATGTATGTACTTATACTGTACATACCTAACACTAACCCTAACCCCATGGTACGGTGTAAGTACATAATGTTACATATTGTTACACCGTACCTAATTGAAGTAACAGAGACTGTAAAATAAAGTGTAACCAATGTATTAATTGTGCTTGCATATGACAACATGTAAAGGGATATGTGCACTGAACTCCTTGACTAAAGAAGCCTAAGGTTCCTAAGGTCATCTGATTTGTTCACTGCAAGAGACAGAGCGAGGGCTCCTCAATCAGACTAAATGGGAGGGGGATGCACGTGAGGGAAAAATTAGTATGACAGCCTGCACATACGTCATTCGCCAAAGAGTTTCCCCCAGATCACACGCTCATACAAGCACATGTAGGAGAACACACAAACACACAGACGCATACACACACACACACACACACACACAAATGCACACATACAGTACACACACACACACACATGTGCAACGACACACTGACTACTAAACTGCTGTGTGCTGCCCACACAATGCAGGTGAGCCAGAAGTAGGTCAGGTTTGATTAAAGTGACATTACTGTGAGGCGGTGGCAATGCTGCACAGAAAGCAGGAGGACAGATTAGGGCTACCGTAGGAGGGGAGATAAAATGAATCATTTACTCCAGAGTAGTGCGTGTCGTGACGCAAGTTCTCGCTAAAAAATGCAATAATTCTCTTTTTTTTCCTGTTGTTGTCAATGCCACAGCACACACAAACACACACACACAGCCACCCACAAAAGCAGAGTGAGGAGAGCCCTAAGAATAGAAACCCTTAGGACCTTAGCAAACATGAACTGAGTTTCTGACCCACTAAAGCGAATGCAGCACCACTGGGACACAGGACTTCACCAACGCATCCTAATCCTAACAGGGGTGGGGGTTAAGCAGCTAGGATAGGATGGACCTTAGATACAACCATAGAACCATAGATACATAAACATCTATGGTTTGGACAGGCTGGGACATAGAACCAAAGATACATAAATATCTATGGTTAGGACAGGCTGGACCATATAACTATAAATCCATAAATATCTACGGTTAGGACAGGTTGGACTATAAATACATAAATATCTACAGTTGGACAGGCTGTTGAAGCCACTAAACACCTTTAAGGCATACAGGAGAATAATACACATACGGGAGACACAAACATCAGATAGAGAATCTCCTCTGAAATCCAAAGTGATACCACTGCAAACTGGAGGCAAATCCATGTTTACTTCCTCACTACATGGTAAATCATCCAATGTAACTCACGCAGTACATGAGTGAACACTTTGGACAGAGCCTTGGTCACTGTGACCACAGCAGTGACGGAATGCTGCAGAATTTTGATTCCTTACCTTTGGCAACACTGGCAGAAGCCCATCTTTATTTTTTTGCAGCTAGAATAGAGAAAAAAATAGAAAATTAATCTAACTAATCTACTAACCCAGCATAATTTTGAGTTATAAAATATGTTTGGTAAATATGTTTCCAATAATACAGTTTATAAATGTATGTTTACAATTATTTATTATATAGTAATATGTGTCAAAGTATATAATATGTTGTAATAAGTCGACACTGCACTGGTAAAACACTTGTGTGCCTATAATAACATCGACATACACATAATAAACATTACACTTGCTAAAGACTATCACAACATCAATTACAAGTAAATGGATGAACTAACCCTCTTCTTGTAATAAATTCTCCACTTGTGATACTCCTTGATGACCACTTCAATCCTACGTTTCCAGTAGTTTCCCTCCAAAACAATTGCCTTCCAACACAAATGACACAAACAGAATATTCATGTTGTGTCAGTGAAAACCGAAAACATGCAGACTGTATAGGGTCACTGACAGTTGGTAGCTCTCTTTTTGTCAAAAAGGTCCTGATAAATAGCTAATTGATATATGGGACATTACATTAGTTAGTGTGTTCACTGTTCCGTCATAGATTCATGTGTTCCGTGGGTGTTCTGCTGAAAAGTGCTTGACCATTAGCTGGGATTTTGTGTGGTGCAACAATTTAACACAGAGACTACTATGGTTATGACCAGAGCCATAGAAAGAGATTTTTTTTTCTATGGCTCTGGTTATGACATATTATGTCATTGGCAAAGAAGTAACAGATCTCACCTCAGGTTTGCGATGGGCGTCTGCTTCCAAACCTTCGAGTGGAGTGACAAAGCCACACACAGGGTTCTTCCTTTTCTCTACATCTAAAGAATCATACACATAATATGTGGACAAAAGACCTGATAACTGGCAACTTATGTGACCTAGAAGAAAAGCCTAAAATTCTGAATAGTCTTAGATTTTGAATTAAAATGGAAAAACAGACAAGTGACACAAAAAAACGGATTCATTTCACTTAGTAACACTATTGTGCTCTCCAGTCAGACTTTTTTTCAGTTTCTATCAACCCTTTACAACCCTTCTTTCATTTTCATTTACAACATTTTTTTTATGGAGAGCCTTTCTCGGCCATTCTCTGAGAGACAAAGCTGTGTCTGTTGCTTATCAGACAAAAACGTGGAGTACGGCCTCGGCGGTAGACCCCTTTGCAGGAGGCGTGTCACAGGCCCCACACTCACACTGGATGAACCAGGCTCTCCATATCCCATTGTTCAGCCGTATCTTGTCCCACCATAGCAGGCGAAGGCCTTTGAAAGACTTCCATTTTGGCGAGACGATCTTTCCACTGAGACAAACAAGAACAGACAATTGCATAATAGATATTTCCGCGATAACAAAATGGGACCAAAGGGCACATCAATATACATCACTAAGGTTCTCAAAGGTTTAGGGTTAATCATAACAGTAAAGGGGGAAAAACAATGTTTATCTTAATCAATGACTATTGCTACTATATATATATATATACTTTTCTTTCAGCTCAGGATGTAACAAACAGCACAACAGATGGACGAATTGGTGAGATGGTAAAAACGAAAGACTAGGTCATAGCGGTACTATCTTGAAAAACTGTTATTCAACTTCTTGACTGTCTTTCCTATGTCCCACTGCACACAGACTAGGTGCAAATAGCCTCTGAGGCACGGCATGCAATTTATCCATTTGTCACGTACTGCTGAAGAGACAATGACAACAGGATCTCCATTAATCAGCCTACTAAAAGCCTGCATTCCAAGTGAAGCATTTTACAGTGTGAAATGATGAGGAAACATGCAGGAAAACTAACACGTCTTCCACTGGTTGCTCAGAAGCCAAGTGAATCATTTTCCAGAGGTTATACACCTAAATGGCAAAAACAAGGATGGAGCACTTATGTCCTCAACCAAAAATGCAAAGACAGCACATTACAAGGTAGATTAAATAAAGGGAGCGTTTGCTTTGTTGACCAGAGTGAGCCTGTTTATTTCTATGGGAGAGTTTAATGATGAAACGGTTAATGTTTGCACAACCTTCTCATAGTTTTTGTTGTTAAAATGTAAGCAAAATGGATTTGAATAGATACATGAACTCACATTAAAGACGGTGTCTTTTTAAGCCATGCATTTATGTACTTATGAATATATTTATGTGTGTTAATGCAATGTGTGTATTATATGTGCAAATGCAGTGCAAGAAGCATTACAGTCATGGCAGTGAAAGGTGTATTTTCATGTCTGTCAACTCAACTATACAACTATACTTACCTTTTTGCTTGCACTGGGTTAAAATAACAACAAAAACAAATAGTGTTATGCCAATGTTGCTGGAAAACCAGTTCACTTTAAAACAAAATGCCAAGTTTACATAAATGACTTAGGCAATTATGCTATGAGGCTAACGATATGTAAAATATCTAAAAACTTCACATAACAGGACTTCAAATAAGATACACGCTGCACATTAGACCATTCCTTTTTAAAATGACTGCAAACCTAGCAGTTGATTAAATAATACATTCTACACCTCACATAGAAATATTATTATTCCTGGCAAGTGCATTTTACAGGGCGTTTTACATGTTTTATATTGCATAATACCAAGAACCTTAACAAAACATTGACAGAATGCAGTGGGAACTAGTAATAAAACGCATCAATGTTTTTTTTTTTTTTTTACATAAAGTAAATGGGATAGGGGTGAGACACCACAAAAACAATGGTGTCATCTGTTGCAAAAGCGGTCTCTTAGAGGGCCTTTGGGATATTTTTCATCCTGGCTCAGTTACTCTGTAACTCCCTGCTGATTGCCATAGTGCCAATTCTATCCAAAGTCCAGACAACTTCCTATGTGTATTCGTTCCCCTTTGAACATATTTGACCTGAATTGTATGGTTTTGCAAGTGACTCGTGTGTCGACACATTTCAGAACGTTACAAAGAAGTCGTTCTGAACATATTTGTCATTAATTTATTGCTTTCACAAGTGACTCGTGTCCCTCAAAATTACAGAAAGTTCCAAAGAAGTCTACATGAAATGCCTAAGTTTCCAGTCTCCAGTCAGACTTTGAATATGTTTTGATATGTAGCCTATGTGTAATATTGGAGTCACACACTGCGGTCCTCCAGTTTTAAGATCATCAATGAAAGACGGGAAAGAATTACATTGTAGTCTAATTTTCAAGTTCACAAGTTTAGTGAATTACCCCTACCTGTATGCCAGTGTCATGCATTCAAACAAACGCGTGAGCGTTGGGTCGATGCTAAGACTCCCAGAACTGAATGGACCAAATGTGTAAGTCTGACATCCAGTCTTGTTTACTGTGTCGAAGTCGGTTGCGCCACTTTTCCTTCTGCGTACAGTAGCATCGCTATGGGGAGAAGATACCATGAAGTGTCCACTGTGAATCACTTGTGAGCGCAGAAATGAACCCATGTTAGGTCCGACCCCAACATTTGCCAAGTGGTCATCTTCAGGATCGGAATCCGATTCCGAATCAGGCAGCGGGTTCTCCTTTGAATGCTCAGAAAAATTAGGAGACATTTTCTTGACTTTGGCCATTGCAGTCAAGGGGTGAGTCTGGACTGATATCTAGCTGTTGAACTGTCAAGAAGAGTCCTGATGCACTTAGTTGTAAGCTGCGATTGATCAGCGAGGAACTTACACGACCTCACAGGAGCAAGACTGCCACCTCTGGCGGTGTCCAACATGCTTCCGAATTGCCTAAAGTTCACATGGATTGCCTCATTCTTTTGGCAGTTCAATTATTATTTCAATTTGTGGAACGTAGCTTGTAATTTATAATGCCCTTACCTTTCTAAATAGGTTGGCTCTCTACTGCTGTTCTGCTCTGGTAGACTGCTTCAAAAATGGATGAGAATGCAGGAGAGCACTGATTATTAACCCCCCCACCACCTCCATTTTCATATTAGTACAGGAATTGAACCTGTTACTCTCTTCAGATCCCAAGTCCAACACATTAACCATTGGGTCACTGCAGCTCATAAGAAATTATTGTTGGTGGTGCACATCATTCCCAACAGTACAGTCCTGTCTTGGCTCCTACTCCTTTCTCCACCCCTCTCTAAAATGGTACTGTGTTCACACTATGCCAGACACAGGTAGGAAGCAATGGACAACTAAAGAGAATCATGGGTATGGTCATTTTCCTGTTTGAACATCGTTTTATTAAATAATTATATTAAATTATTAAAATAGGCAACCAATTCTTTAAGACATCAACAGGCAACAGTCTGCTGCTTAAATTACTGAATACAATCCAAACAGACTGAGAGCTCTGTCTCACACTTTTCCATTTGACAGGGTAAGGACAACTGCAGCACATACAGGATTCCCCCCATTCCATAGTGCCACTGACTTAGACATTTCCTGCACTTCTTTGACCACTCAGTTTAGATGTACCCAATCTCCCAAGTTGCTCATGATGTCAGTGAGAAATTAATGATAATGTTCTAAGATCAAATGTGATCATAACCCCCAATACACAGGTTGTCCCTGTGGCAAAAAAGGACGTTTCTGGGTTGTTCATATTTTTGCCCAAGTCAATCCAGTGATTGAAAAAAAAAAAAAATCACGTAATATTTTCCCTTTGAATGCCTACTTTGTAAATTGGACACAAGGTTATCCAGACAGAATGCTTCCACAAAAAAAGGGGTCACAAATTTAATAAATTCAATGTAATAAAAATAACATGTCTTCATTTATTCTTTACACAATAATTATTATAGGATGGTGGCTTTACATCGGGGTAATGTAACGAAAACTAAACAGGGCTTTTCACATTTAGCTACACTTTACGAAACCATTGAGGTCCTCCAGGAACTTGATATATTCCTGGTGCTCCAGGGCAGTGCTTAGTTCCATCAGTTCATCAGCAAAGGTGTTGTCTACTCCACGGTCAGCCAGGAAGTCCATCAGATGGTCATACAGGGCCTGAAATGCAGACAGACAGAGCAACAAATTACTCAGAACTTTTTCTATAGACAAAAACAGATCTCTACAGACAAAAAAAAAAACAAAAAAAAAACACATGCTCATAAGTGCCACAAATACAAATGTGTGCTGGATTAACAATCTTTAAACTCCATTTTTCATATAAGGCTGGTGCAAAATGTAACCATTATCAATTAATTATATTGCTCAATTATTTAACCCAATAAGCATGAGCCTAAATTCCCCTGGCCCTTATACATTCTTATCTAAATGCACCAATTCTCCAGAATTGAGTTCTGGCGCTCATACTCAAATAATACAATGCAAGGCAGACATACAGACATGACAGCCCAAAGTGCTTTAACAAAGTGTTTTCATAGAGAAACAGGGCTAGACTGCATGTAGAGTCTTACCCAGTCTAAAGAGTCTGTGTTGAGTGTGTAGCTTGTTTCCTTCCAGTCTGTTTCCCCAGCAGGTTGAAAGCTAACTTCACGGATGGCAAAAATATCACTCTCCTCTTCACCCTCACCATGGCCAATCTGCAGGGAACAAGAAAGTAGATGTGTGCACATCCCACCCAATGGGCCAGGTGCAGGACAATAAACAGTAGATTCCAAAAGAAGAAATAAAGTCCGCAGCACTGCGTGTCATTAGTGGTGTTCTTTACTAGAGAGCAACGTTTCGACCCTCAGGTCTTCATCAGGCAAATCGATTTGCCTGATGAAGACCTGAGGGTCGAAACGTTGCTCTCTAGTAAAGAACACCACTAATGACACGCAGTGCTGCGGACTTTATTTCTTCTTTTGCAATCTGCAGGGAAGTCAGAACTTCTTAGCTCAATGTGCTCAGAATCAGTGTACATAAAGCAACAAGAACACAGTATAGTATAATTGACTTTTTGTCACTGATAAAGGCATTTTAAGATTTGCAAAACTTGCCTCATCCTCAGGAAAGTGACAGTCAAACACCAAGGCTTGGCTTGCTGGCTGTTTCATCACCTCAACAACAAAGTTGGGTGTTGATACAATTTCAGGCTGTTGAAAAACAAAAATATAAATTGAAACATTCAAATGTTATTTTCGAACAGCTGTGGTGTATTGTGAGTGTGTGTGAGCATAACAGATCCAAGGTAATTACAGGATTACCTCGTTCTCTGTGGGTTTCTGTCCCTGCTCTGGTTCTTCCTCCACGTTGGGTGGAATGCTGTTGTTGACGTTGAATGTTACCGTCACTCTGGAAAAAAGAGGAACAGTGTGACTGACTGAACTAAGAAGAGCAACTGGACAAGGGATCAGAATGAACCATTGTGGTTAAAGCACATCCTTGATTTATATAACTTACTTCTCCCCTGAAAGGGATTTAATAAGTTTAGCTTCTGTGCCATTTAAATCCAGCTCCCATCCACCAGACATTTTGGGAAGCGTCTTGCTTTTCTGAATTTTCTTCTCTTCCTTTATTTCATCATTAAGAAATTCTCCAAAGGCTTTGTCACCTGAAACAATGATTTCGAGTGTTAGAGTATGCATATTCAAATTTTGCACATGAACACAAAAATCTGATGGTTCCTTAAGGGATGTTCTCTGTATAAAGAAAACACTTATAACTGGTCCTAGACACTTTTCAGTACTTGCTTGATAAAACATTTGCCTCAAAACTGCAGAATTTAAAAAGTGAAAGTAAAAAAGGATGGAAATGATGAATGTTTCATTAGTGTTTTTGTAGAGATACAACCATAGACAGTAGAGATGCAACATTGCTTCACGCCATTGGTTGGGCAGGTTATTACTCAAGGTCACATGTTGGCAGAGCATAACTTTGCCTATAGAGCTATAAGCTAACAACGCCACACAACGTTTTACATTTCAAGCTTCATGAGTCTGTATGGCTGAAAATCCGAACTCTGATTTTACCTGCCTATATCACCCTTGCTGATGAAATATTACATGCCTGAATCCCTGTCTGCACAAACTGGCTGAAGAAACGTCACGGCGGCACGCGGGTTGCGGTGATTACACTTGACATTTCCAGCCAATTGATTAAGTAACTACCAGACAAGTAGTGTTACTAAATGAAGCAGTACCGCTGTAACTACTTTTCAACCAGTAAGGTACCAACTGATCCATCACAATTCACGAGGCTCATTGAGGGGAAAAAACTGAGCTCTTGCTAGCTGATAATAGCAAGTAAAGTTATTTCACTAGATTAGCAAGAGTCAAACTGAGCTCTATAAACAATTTGTGCATGCTATGATGACCACGTTACCTTCCGTATGGAGGCCACCACATCCACACGACACTGACGGCAGAACCCCTTTAGACGAGAAGAGTCTTGGTCTGTACCCTGATGCTGCTCCATTATTGCACATCATCCAGATAGACCGAGTGAAAGGCCGGATAGGTGCCGAGTTGGGCACACATAATGCGGATCTGACGAGCGGTTCTACCGTACGTGTGGCAGACGCTGTAGATGTCTTATTTGTAAGACGTGTAGCGATGCTAACTGCACGTGAAATGGACTTCAACATCTTAGTTTAACTCCTGGCGTTTCTATTCCACTTCTCAACTCGTCTCTTAGTAAATGACCAGCCTACAATACACACGTGTGGTGGTGGATCGGGAAAGGACACGATGACCTCATAATTTCAACTTCAACCTTAGACCCGGAAACTCACTGTGATCACACCGCTCTTCCTTCTGGGACATGTAGTCAGAGAAGGCTACTAAGGACTTTCTGGATCTCCATGGCTAAAATGCAACACAAACAGCTAGGGATTGGATACTGCTTATCCTTTATGGTCAAGATCTGAATTTTGTGCACTAATCCGAATAGCCTTACACTTCCCTTTTTCTGACATCAGGCAGGGGTAGTCAGAAAAATGGCTCATAGAAGCACAGTACGCACAGCATAATATGTCCCCTTTAAAAGGAAGGGTGATGTAGTGCCTTCCTGCCACAAGAGGTCACTCTTGACCACTGCAACAGCTGCAGAGCGTATGGAGGGCAGAGGTTACCTGAGATGACAGTGATGGGCCCCCTCATCTTCCCTGTAGAAGAGGCATCATGCTCCTGTTCTATTGCAAAACAAAGCACAGCACTGTAACATATTACCTCAACTATAACCCTCAGTTTAGTCTAACTGGCTTTAAAACTCTCCAGAGCACCAGAACTGTGCAGGATCTCAGTTATTTCACATCTGAACTGGATAGTCTGACAAACTTCAGAAATGATTTCCACCTCATATCAACTGAGGTACTCCAGATTATAAACACCTCATTGCAGATTGGAGTGTTTCCTCAGCCCCCCCAAACGTCATTTGTGAGCTTATTAAAAGAGAATAACCTGGATGCTTCAGTTCTTAACAAGCAAATTTCCATCTTACCATTTAGTGGATTTCTTTTTTTCTTTAAAGACTGTTCTTAACCACTTCACTGCCTTTTCAGTTCAATTTGTATGCTAGTCCTCTGACAAATTGTTAGAAACCATTCCATCAGCTGTCAAAGCTATGCAGAAGACACCCAGATGCCATCACCTACTGATAAAGGCCCCCTTACTCATATTAATCTAATTTTAATACAAAACCCACAAAGTTAGGGATACTGCTTTCAAGTGAAATTTTAGGATGAACACAAAATAACATTTACAGATGAACCCAATGTGTAATTCCTCAAATTTTGAATGCACGTTCAGACTTTTTGCAACAAGGAGCTTAATGAAAGTCACAACAGGTGTTTGATCCATGAATCAACCAATACATGTCCTTGTTCAATTAGGATCGCTTCAAATGGCAATGCTGTTTACATTTTGACAGGAGACCAAAATGGCATAACAATTGACAAGTTGAGACAAACACTTTCACATATCTACCACTGTTGCGTTGGTTTCAATAAATTGAAGTGAGGAAACAGCAATTACATACTTAATATCCTACTTTCATGACATACCATTGTAGCGTGAGTGACCAATCTATAAATTTCACCCAACAGTCAAGTATCCCCAACTGTTATTATATGGGGGGGGCAGATACAGGGAAAGATTTGGCTAGGCATAAGGTGCATAGATACAACATGGCAACACCAATTGTCTAAAGCCAAACATTGAACAGCTGTAGGCCCAGCTTGTTTCACCCACCCTAAACACAAGGGTCATCCTGTTCATTGGTTGTATAGACTTCATGGTTGGGCAGAGATTTTGTAAAGTTTAAAAACATTTGAGCAAGACATTAACAAGGAGTCATTTTTTAAATGATTGATTTATTGATAAAAATAGAATTTCTGATGACCGTGTAAGTTCATGACGTTCCCTAAAGAGAAAACAATAGTTATGAAAGGCAAACATGGCATGTAGAATCTCAAATGCATAATGAAATTAGATACCTACACAGAGTTGCCTATCCTTTTCTGTGGGGGGGAATAAATAAAAATTAGAATTCAAAACACTGCAAAATTGCTTTTCAATGTAGGGTTGGAAGCTCAATTTAAGGTGGTAGTTTTGCAAGTCAAGCTTCAGATCAATACTGCAAATTTCACTTCATGTCCAACCAGTTTGGATTGGCGTGCTTCAGGTCAGCAGCTCATCCAAGGTTTAAACAACCAGCACAAGGCAGTTTGCTCTGCAGGTTGAATATAGTCAAAGCAAGCTTTAAAAAGGTCTTGCACAGAAGTCGAATAATAAGACTGACAAAACATGCAATAGTTCACATACCATTTGTCAAATTGACCATGTAGCCCTACTTTAAAAAAAGAGCAACAAACAAAAAGCCCTTACTTTGCTGGAGGAACCTCTACAGTCTGAGCTTCCTGGACAGGCTCAAAGACCGGAGCAGGCTGAACAGGAGCACTTGGAGGAGGAGGAGGAAAGTCCAGCGGGATGTAGGTGGTTTGTGAAAATACCCTTTTCCCTCGCATATACCGATTGAAGGACCTCACCACATAGCGGGTTTGAAAACCTGACGGTCCAGCGAGAAGTAGGTAGCGCTCCTCTTCTGGTGCGGAAAACGTAGAATCACCAACAGTAAAGGCAGGCTCTTCAACACCACCGACAGGGGAGCTTCCAAGATCACCTCCAGCAGGGTTTGACGGGGCCGGTTGAACTGGGGGCATGTTGACCGGAGTCAGACTCGCAGGAGCTGGGGGTACATTGGCTGGGTCTTGGGGCACAGGACGAGGCACTTGGACTGGCAACTCTGGCTCTTTTGAAGGGCCCTGGGGTATATTCAGGTTCACAGAAGGTGCAAAACCACCAAATCTCCACCATGACGCTGGATGACTGAATACCTCATTGGCAGAGGAGCTTCCAAGATGACCTCCAGCAGGGTTTGATGGAGCTGGCCGAGCTTGAGGCATCTTGGCTGGAGTTTGACGGTCAGGAGCTGGAGGCACATTGGCTGGGTATTGGGCCTTATAGACTATAGAATCGGTCATCCGGACTGGAGGTTGTGACACGTCTGATGGGCCCGGGGGCATCTCTTGGTTCACAGAGGGCGGGAAACTTTGGCCACGAAGACTAAAGTTTATACGTGATCCATGACTGAATACCTCTCCAAACAAAAGACAAGTCCAGAGCAGCCTACAGAATACAAAGACCAAAAGAATAAGTTAAAAACAAGACACAAAACTCATTAATCCAGAAAAAAGAAACATCAAATGTTTACCTGACACTTGAGTCAAAAGCCATTGCTATGTTTAACATCAACCACAGCTGTAGCTCCTAGGCCGCCAAGCAGGGTTTTTATAGCAACAGCCCTTTTGCCTGACTCTAAATCATTCAATTAACTTCAGCTGACTGTAGTTGTTATGTGTGTGCTCAGCTGAGGTTGATGACTGCAATTTCAGAGAGTAAAATGTCCTACAATATGTTCGGCTGTAGCTGCACACTTCAAACAGGTCACTGATTGGCTTTTACCTGACGAAAAAAGGTGGTTTTAACTGATTGGCTTTTTTTTTTAACCTGGATAAATTGTTTGGCTATTTTGGATAAACAGGGTTTTTCACCAAATGGAAAACATATATGGTGATGCAAGATCTTTTCCGTTCAGATAACGTAAAGTAGTGGCTTTTATTGACAAATTAATGTAACAATGCTACCTTCCATTATAGTAAATTTTATAGTTTGTGATGTCATTTTTTTATGTTTTCATGTAAGCAGTATACTCTGTACAAATTGTACAAAGTAAGAATTGATTTAAAAAGCTTTGCAATTGCAATTAATTATGTGTATGAAGCTCCTGAAATTCCCTCGTCCGAACGTCCTGCCACATATTTTATCACCACATATCCTAATTAGCACCAATCTTTAGCCAGACAGATGAGCTAATTAGTGAAATCACCTGTTAGGAGCACAAGCAGAAGGATTATATGGCAGGAACGTCTTTCTGTCAAGCCAGTCTGTCCACCTCTGCTTAAGATAATAATTATCTTAATTATTAACATACACAGACTCATTACCATGTATGCACCAGTTTTTTTCCTCTCTTAACAGTGTTCACAGGATAATTACCTCTTTGTGCATAATATTACAACTTGGCCAGAACAATTATTTTCACATATACTGAAATAGACATCATTATGAAAGTTTTAATAGTAAACATTGTTTTGACATTAAATAACACATTCCAAACAATGGCAATGTGAGTAATTCAAACATGCACTTGCTCTTACAAAATCTTTCACAAAGTGCATAAAGGCTCACCCCTCAAAGTATCGTAGCAGCTTAGAGAGCCTAAGAGTTCAATCTTTATCATACATTTAATTGATTTACTTGACTGTGGGTTTGAAATAAACCATCCTGCCTATTGTGAAAACAATCATGAAACTGAACTGTTGCATTTCACATCTGTAACGGGACCTTGTGCCTCTGAGCTCTGCTGTTCAGTCCTATGGCACCATTTAAATGCAGTGTTGATGGGAACACAGACAATGTCCCTTGTGTGATTGCTAATATGGCTGAGACCAATGGTGGTAAAAAAAACAAAAAAACAAAACAAAGGTACATAAAGTACACAGAATAAAGTCAATGGAGGAGACCGAATCCAAATTTTAAAAACTAACCTAAAATGTACAGCTCATGTGCCCTACTGTAGCTACTGATTTACAAAGCTTTATGATTAAACCTTAAGTTATGATACATTCCATTTAATGTATCAAAAACCTGAGTGGCCTTTTTTTTTTTTTCATTGTACATGCATAGCATATTTATGTACAGGTCCCGTTATAACGTGTCATGGTGTTCAACACCTTGTGTCTAGAGCTCAGTCACATGCATTTTTATGACTACGATGATGCTAAACATCTAACATTCCAGAGAATAGAACATAGAATTTCTCATTCATCGTGCGCTTGGGAAAAAAAGAAAAATAGAATATATCCTTTAGTACGAAGGCTCTGTTGTGAGGAGAAGAGGAGGTTCTTTGAGGAGTTGTTCATGGGTAAAGACTAAAATACTGGTCGCTGCAGAAAAAGATTTTCTGTTTAAGATGGCTTCCCAAGTTCCATAACTGAGGGGTCGCTATTACGTCACTGCGGAGGTACTTCAAAAGCGATATGTGGAGAAATCCAAAGCCATTTTATTTTCTGGTGTTTTTTGGAACATGTAAACCTAAGTACTGGCAGAACTTTCTGTCCCGGGAAATAACTGTTTAAAAGATAAAATCTAACTTTTATAACATCTGGCATTATAATGCAACTTTCTAGGGAGGAAAATATAAATGTCTATTGATTTTTTCAGACACTTTGCAGAGCCAAATGTTTTTTTTTTTTTTTCATTTAAGAAAACCATAGCATCATGCTTTAGTTGAGTGTGTGTGTTGTATGTACATTCCTCTTGCAATTTATGTTAGTTGCAAGAAGAGCACAATTCTTCTGAGGTTAGCTGAAATTGTGGTTGTAGCGCCCTCCGGTGGGTAAACACTAGCTCTTGTTGGCGCGAAGCTTCCGACGGAAGTACTCTGGCGCTGCCTCCTGCAGCCAGTCGGCGTCCACCAGGCACAGATCCCGCATGTAGCAGCGCGAGGTGTGCAGCAGCTCGTTGAACACCACGTACGCCGGCTTGGCCTGGAAGAGGACGGAGGACGGGTGGATGCCCACGGGCTGGTGGGTGTCCAGGGCCGTGTAGCTGCCGTCCGGCTGGAGCTCGGCGGCGTTGGTGAAAAGGCCGTGGGCCAGGCACCGCCGGACGTTCCCCAAGTCGGACTGAGATGACTCCAGCTTCATTCCCAGCTGCAGGAAGAGACACAGTTATTAGGCGATTTGCACTGAAGATGGCAGACCAATCAGTTCCCCTACGTAAGAATTATGCAGCTGCATGTGTAGGTGCCTCAGATTTGTTTTGAGAAACGCAAGGTATATTGCATGCTGAATACCTTGTTTCTGTGATTTAAAATATTCAGTTTTACATGGAGCTTAATATGGATTACTCATTTCTCAGTCAAAAAGATTCATGGGACCCTGTGTAGCAATAAAAAAAGAAGTCTACCATGTTACATAACACTGAATTGACAAAATAAAAGCTGAAGTTCTTTGTTTTGTCTTCGTACCTTGATGCAAATATCCCTTAGCTGGGCGCGGACCTCAGAGACGAGGCCCATATTCCTGCTGTTGACAAAGTTTTCCCGACACCACTCCTGCAGCCCCAGCACACAGACACAGACACAGACACAGCAAAAAAAAAAAGCACATTCATGCGTTATGTAAAATGATTTACAGCCACACAGACAGGAGGCCTTTAAATATTTATAAAAAGAGAGGAAAGGAAGCACAGAGTGCCGGTGCTACGCACACCTCAGTGCTCAAGTGAGGTCAGCCCACCTTATTCCCACTGACTTTCTTGAAGGCTCTGTAGATGTTAAGCAGCGTCATGTGGTCACCCTCGCTCGAAATGAACTTCCTGCGGACGGCGAGCACTTCCTCCCTGCGTGCGGGTGGGTTGTACAGCACCGAGTCGACGGAGAGCAAGGACACGATGGTCAGAACCTCCTCTGTGCAGGAGAAGTCTGGAGACAGGAGGATGGTCTGTGGACAAGGAGGATACAATAAGTGCTGTGTAGCCAACAAGCCAACAATCAGAAACTAATGTGTTGTATGACTAAGCATCTTGTTGTGTATACGTGTTGTTTCTTTTCTTCAAAGTGTGTCAGAGGCAGCAGAGGTTTGGACCACAGATGTGAAAGTAGTTTAAGATAAATAAAAATATTAAAAATTGTAGCAAGGTGATGCATCAGAATGTAAATACTCTGCTGTTTACTGTCTTTATGCTTTTCAATAAATGAAAACAAAAGAACAACCAAACTCACCTTGGAAAATCTGGGCTCCAAAGGAAAGTTGGCCATTTTCTTGCCCAGTGGGGTCAGTATGACCTGCTCGTCTTTTCGCTCCACTGCCCCCAAAAGCTCCAGCTGTCCCACAGCCATACGCATGGACTCTATGCAGTCACAACCACATCCTCTTAACAGTTATCCTCCCACAATAAGACCTTACACAATCACACCATGCCAACACTTAACCCCACAATCCAGCCACAGATTTGTTAAAAATATGTCTTAGAATTAAAAATGCAGTCTTACAACAATATCACATTCAAACATGTCATATGGCACATGGAGACACTGAAGCCAAAAAGTAAAATATCTAATAAATGATACTAAATATACAAAACATATATAACTAAAAATGATACTAAATATACAAAACATACCAGTGGTAAGTTTTAAATGGTCATCAGGAAATGTCTTCTGTCTTACCAGGGGAAGGTTTTGACATAAAATCAAAATTAAGCACATCAGGAATGCCCAGGGCCAGTAGCTGGAGCACGACACTGGCAAGGTTACATCTAATGAAGAAAAGACAAAACTCAATTATATATACTTTTAGAAACACAGACAAACATATTCATACTCAAATATAACTCACTGATGAACATACTCATACCTAATTATAACATACTGGCAAACAACATACCGGTACTTTAAAACATTTTAAAGATTCATACGTCATTTAAATAAAACAGCTTGCCAAAAATCACTTAAGTGAAACTGTTTTTTGTATTCGGTGATAATGTACGGCATTTTATTGTTTTTCTTTTTAAAGACGACAAACCTTGCAAGCAGGTAATCTCTGTAGTCAACCCTTTGAGTTTGAGTTTGTTTGCACAGTGGTTCCCCACATCCAGTAATCCCTAAACAAACTGTTAAACACCTCTATCAGGTGCAGAGGTGGACATCCCGGGTTCAAAAAGTAAACGTCCTGCCACATATTTTTTCCCGCCAATTCACTGAACCAGCTGATCATAGGTGGATGAGATAATAAGTGAAATCACCTGTGCCGAGAGCACAGGCAGAAATAATACATGGCAGGACTTCTACTTTCTCAACCCGCTTTGTCTGCCTCTGATCAGGTGTCCGCTCGCCTTTAGGGAACTCCGCTAACCTCTGGATCTCAGGCACCGTCATGCTGGCTAGATTGTCAAACTCGTCCTCGGTGTAGAGGCGGTAGCAGGAGCCAGAGTCCTCTCGGCCCGCTCTGCCCGCCCGCTGCCAGGCCTGCGCCTTGGACACGCGCTGCACCGCCAGCACCTCCAACCCACTGTCTGTGGACCAGGACAGAGGAGAGGAGAGAGAGAGACATGAGATAAGGGTAGAGCCACACAAAACTTGCACAGTTGTTTTTTTAACCTGGGAGTTTTTCGTCTTTATTTTAAAAACAAACAAACTCCATTTCATGCTAAGCGCAAAAAACGTTGTGCTGCCAAGATAAAGCAAGGCAAAACAATAAGGTAGTGATACTAGCCTCAAAATTAAACAGATAAGGCAACAATAGACACGGTGATGTAACAGGTAAAAGAAAACTGTTCTCTCCGTCTGCTTATCTATGAACTTCCTGCGAATTTGGACAGACTTTTGAAAAAGGTCTATCTTCAAAGACCTTTAACTGAGTTTGTTTGTGGACAAGAGCCAAAACTGCACAGACAACGCAAAGGGTTTAAAAACACCCTTTTATGTGTGGTTTAATAACTGAACATTCCACATTTACAAAGTTTTGTCACAACTTCAGTGGATGTGACACTAAAATGCTAAACCTCACATCAAATAAAATACATGATCAAATCAGCCATGTCCTACTTCGCCAAACTGTGCCAGCACAACTACCAAAATGTCAACAGTAAAGCACAGACATGAGACACTTCCATTTGGAGGTGTCACAGTGCAGTAAATGATGTACTAGTACAGTAAAGGGAACTGAATGAGAGCTGGTGTACCTGGATTATACCGCTTCGCCTTCACCATTCCCGTGTCAATAACATACTTGATCCCAGATATTGTGATTGAGGTCTCGGCGATGTTGGTTGAAAGGATAACCTTCCTGCAGCCCTACAGGATATAAGACAGGAGATAGCTTTATTACACTACATTACACTTAGCAGATTTATGGTCCTCCTCCACTGTGAGTTGCTTTGAAATGCATCTACTAAGTTGAAGGCAACTGGACTTCTATTGGGAGCTTAAAGACATTTCATCTTTCATCCAAAAGGCTTCTTCAGTTAGAAATGGCTGAGGTGGTTACCTTTGGGGCAGGCTGAAAGACCCTGAGTTGCTGGGCAGGGGGAAGAGAGGCGTATAGAGCGATGACCACCATGGGCCCACAGCTCTCCGGGAGGTGTTTGGAGATGTCACGACAGGTGCGTGCAAGAGCCTCGATCTCCTCCTGGCCCGTCATGAACACGAGGATGTCATGGGATGGAGGTGCCTCCTGTGTAAGTACAACACAAACACCATCAGCCACAATTATCTTTATTATAGCCATTGTTAAACAGAATTTTGAAAATCAGATTTTCAGAATTTTGAATTCTGATTTTAAAAGTATTATGCACGACCATGTCATAAATTCTATGACTGAGGCCTGGAAACTGAGAACATATTTGGGCATGATATTTAAATAACGATTATTTTTAGGTACCGCATTTATCAACAGTGGGATCAATCCTTGTATGTTTCGTAAATCTCATGTGAGCCCTGTCGTAAATCGATTTCTCCGGTCTAATTTGCACTGGTTTCAATGTTCGTTTGATACACGAGTGTATGGCACTTGATTAAATAACACAACGATTGTATGCAACAGTGGCAACATACATCCACACACAGCACGGTGTGTCAGAAGCGCAATCAAAAGTGACATAATCAAAGGAGGATCATTACAACACTATGGCACTACATAAACATAGTTATTATGGCAATGTTGTGTTGCTTGTGGTGTTTTGTTTTGACGCACCTGGTGGATCTGAAATATGGAGATCAGGGCAGCCTGGAGGTAGTCTGACTGTGGCTGCTTGGTGTAGTAAATTTGGATGGGGTGCTGCCTGCCCTCCAGGTACAGCACAGGGGACTTGTTAAAGTACTGGGAGAAGAGGTCCACATCCATTGTGGCAGACATGACAATGACCTTGAAAGAAAAACACATGAGTAGAACTGTTAATTTCCACTAAATAGTTCATCTTAAAATAGATTAGATGATTAGAATAGATTCAACTTTATGGCCATTACACGTGTATAAATACAGATTTGGGTCTGGAAAGGAATCCCCCTCTTTTACAAGACTTGCACTGCAGTACTGATTTCTATATAAACCTGAAGATAAAACCAGTGCCGTGGTACCATAACAGAGCAAAAATTTGACTCTAAACACCCAGCAAGGGTCTCAGAGGAGTCTAAAACACTATGACAAACCTTCTGAAATTTGCATAGACCCAATATTACATTCTTAAACTCCAGTACATAGGGACCTAAAGGTTTATCAGCAACCCTTGACAGGTGACTGAGTAGAGCCAGTTTCTTTGACATCCCAATCACTGCACAGCGTAGTGTTAGGTAAAATTACCACAAAATATAAACCCTTAGCCTTTCACTCTGTAGAAATAAATACTCAATAAATAAGGCCTTTACATACTTTCAGTGGTTGCTTGTTCTGTTCACGGCGCTTCTGCTGTGCAGTTTTCACCACGCCGAAAAGCACGTCGGTGTGAACGGTCCTCTCGTGGGCTTCATCCAGAACCACCACGGTGTACCGCAGGAGAAGAGGATCTCCGATTGCTTCACGGAGAAGCATGCCATCTGTCATAAACTTCAGCTTGGTCTCAGGGGAAGTCACATCTTCAAATCGCACTGTGTACCCAACCTAAAATCAAATAGTTTGTGTCGTGTTAAATGTTTAAATATTTTACATAATTAGACATGATTAAGGCAGTTCGATCATGAATACGTATAGTTTAATTGTTTTAAACACACCAACTTCCCAAGTTGAGTTTTCTTTTCCTCTGCGACTCTGCCTGCTAGGGATATAGCAGCGACACGCCGAGGCTGGGTAATGGCAACGATGCCCTGTCGCCCTATGCCAGCTTCGTAAAGGTACTGTGGAATTTGAGTTGTTTTGCCAGAGCCTGTTTCACCTACAACAGGAAAAAAATCACACCAGAAATTAAACACTGTGTCATGAAAACAATCAGAGCCTATCATAGGGTGACATTAGCCGAACCAGGCTCATCAACGACTAGCCACAGCTGGCTAGCTTTGGGAGCAGCTAACGCTAAAAGTGCGACTGTTGGAAACTTCTTACCTATTAGTACAGCATTATGTAGTTGCCTCAACTGGTTGATAAGCTGGGATTTTGCTTGGTATATTGGCAGATGTTTTCTCTGAATGTCTATAGGTACCGTTGCATTTCCCTTTCTGGGTAGCAGCATTCCAGGCTTCTTATCAATACGCGAAAAAGGAGACCCCGGCTTAAATCTCTTCGCCGGTGGAGTATCAGGGTCGTAGGGCATGATCTGGAGACAAACACTGAGAGAAATTAACCCACCTCGTTGGGTTTGAGAGGAAAATTAATCAGAAAAAAATGAGATAAGAGGCGAGATGCAAAAGAAGCTTTCAAAAATGGTTGTTTACCTCACTCCTCGAGAAGAACCTGAGACCCACGTGGTAAATTACATTCACGTCGCTTAAAAAATACGTCACATTCCCTGCCACACACATGCAGGACGGTCTGTTGTACGCTCATTAGCAAGCGAGAATCTTGACCAGTTTGAAAAGCGTATGCTCACTAACAATACAACAAATGGGTCGGTTTGTGAATGTGCTGCGCGGTTGGTTGGTTATGGTTTCAGTGGTCGCTTTGGGTAACACAATTCAAAGTTTCAGAGATCACAGCTTCTTGTCGGAGAAACTTTACACCGGGTCTCCGGAATTTGTGAATGGTCTCCAAGCTAGAACATTTGGAATATGGACCTTGTTGTCATCCATTGTCCGTTTTTTCTGTGCCATAGACATCCAAAACAAAACACTTTATCACATCACACTATGGACATTTGTACTGGCTCTAGGGCACTTCCTCTCCGAAGCTTTTATCTATAAAACGGCTCCCTTGATTATTGGCGTCATGGCACCTCTTTTAGTCGCAAGCTTTTCCATCGTGGGCATGTTGATAGGCTACCAGTGTATCACCAACTCGCAGGAGTTCACTTCAGACCAGAAGAAGAGGCAGTAATATTCAACTGATCCAGCTGCAGCACTTGTAAGTTATAACCGTAGACTAGATTGTACCCACAAAGCTAAATGGACCTGACAAAGGTCATGTCAGGCACGTGGCGACTATGAAAAGTGGTCGTTCTGTGGTCTGTCTGTTGTTTTAGCTAGCTCCTGAACCTCAATTTGTCTTATCATCCACCAATGCAAACTCTGAGGTTTTGAGAACCATTGCACTTGTTTTTGAACGATTTCATTGATGCCATGAACAACCAGGAAGCCCTCATAATGCTGCATGATTTTGACGGCTGGATAAATGAGAAGTTCACAGGAATGCTTAACAAATATACACATGGTTGCAGACTCTGCAAACAGAATGCACAGCCTTGTGAAAACAGGATGTGGTTGGAGTTTGACAGGCCTCAATGCTTGATCTCAGCCTTTTTATGTAAAAGGTCTTTTCATGGCACATCAGACAACCATATATGCAAATCAGGTAGACTCAGGTAAATCAAGAGGTTCCAAGTATTGCGGTTAAAGCCTGTTGATACATCATTGTCAGTGAGTAAAAGATATAAAACTAAAAGATGATGATGTGGTTACCCAAAATCTAAATTACTGTGGCTTACAACTGCTTGATGATAAACAAGGTTTTCCTCTCAAACTCCTCTACCTGTTTCCATCTCTGCCACAAAAAAAAAAAAAACATTACAGTACACACTTAAAGTAACAAGATCTTTTGGAAACCTTTAAGGAGTTGTTTAGCTTCAAATTATGGACGTAGTTGACGTGCTCACCATTATCCACTGGGTTACATGTCTATAAAAACAAACACATTTTACGTCCCTTATGTGTGTGTTAATTGCAGCTCCAATAATCTAGTGTGCATACATACAATCCAGTATATCCCTATATAGCAAGCCCAGTATGGCTTACAGAGACACAAACCATGGCAGAAGTATAGTGAAGCAGTGCAAAGCAGTTAAAAACTGTGTGCTCCCTGAATTCATTTCCACTTATATTGCCCAAATTACCCCCAATTACATCAGAGTGCCACCTAATGGACAATTACAAACATACAGGGAATGACGCTGAATGGCCCACCAATGGCTAATAACAATGCACAAAAACAACAGGATAGCTTTATGCCAGTTTTTTTTTTTTTTTTAAATAATCAGCTACACAATATATTTAGTGTTTATTGGCTGCAATACTGTTGTGTGGACCAAATGGCCCACTGGGATTGTTACCCATTGACAGACCCAAAGCTATATGTAAACACAGATGTTTCCAGGTCATACACGCAACATTGGACTGTGAGGAGATATTTGTTGACATTTTGTCAAAAAACTTGTTAGCTTAGAAACACACAGATTCTCAGACACTAGCAATTCTCATTACACTGGACTTT
Organism: Setipinna tenuifilis; assembly: GCA_030347295.1. Lineage (NCBI taxonomy): Eukaryota > Metazoa > Chordata > Actinopteri > Clupeiformes > Engraulidae > Setipinna > Setipinna tenuifilis. The sequence continues at coordinate 11,927,461 of CM059272.1, forward strand.
GCTCACCCTTTGTGGTAACTTACTGTATCTCACAATTTGGAACTGTAATGAAATCATCTTTTTGGGAAATCATGTCTTTCTAACACAATCAAGGAGATGTGCTAATCTAATCAGTATATAAAAGGACAATTGACAGGAAGGACTAAAGTACATCTAACTATTAAGCTAGGTAGCATAATAAAAAACCATGAGTATTCTTCAGTGCCAGTGTACTTACCTCAGTTTAATGTGATATGGCAGTGGCTGTGGCCCCAGGGCCACATTTGCCCTTGATTCTGTTCCACCCTGAAAAGCAAGACGATCTTGAAGTGACATCACAAGATTGGGAGTGCTGACTGTGGTGCAGCCATATGGAAATGAATGGGCAGGTCACACTCCCATTAACACATGGTGAAGATAGGGGGCAACATTTTGAGCACTGTTTTAGTCCGAGACTAAGATACACTGAGCCTTCAAAATCTTGAAAACATATCAATGTTAAACCGACATGTTATCATAATACTTGGATGAGAGACTGACAAATATGTTTTTAACCCTTTTTTTTAAATTAGGTATGAAGATCCAAGTTGGAAGAGAACACCTGTCTAACTTTGATGTCGACAACCGTGACCAAAAGTTGAGAAGATTACAAAGTATATAGCATCTGGTTGACCTGAGGTTTCTCAGCACTCAGCATTTTATAGTGCATCTCCCCACATGGAAATAGAACAACTGTGTTATCAAGCACTCATAACCCAGACCACACACACATATTCTCAAAATACTCATCTGCTCAATGTAGAATGTACTGACAAGCCAGACCACACACACATTTTAAAAAATACACACCTATCCATTTAGCAAGCCTATGCAACCCATGACCCCAATCACCAACATACAGTATTCTCCCCCAGACCACAGGCACTTTTTCAGTTGTCTTCTCATCTGCTCACCCTGACCAGACATGTTCTTTCATAATTCTAATCTCTCCATCTAGTGGTCAGCACCCCCCAACAGCTAACAACTGGAGCTATTTCTCTCTTAATGTCCTTCAACAGCTAGATGAGTGTTTTGAGAATTTGAATATTTTGAGAATGTGCTAGAAAATCTGTGCACATTTCATTTAATCAAAGTGTTTTTTTTTAAGAAAAAAAAAATGGAATAGTAAAGCATACTGTCCTTGCTACTAATTTCTGTAAATGTGAACAGACCTTTCCCTCATGGGTGAATGAACTACTTATTACTGTAAACATTGTGTGCTTGAACCATTTGCCTCTGTACAACCTTTTTCAAGATTACCAGATACATCAGGGAGCAACACAGAGTCACTGTGATAGGATCATCTAAGCAATGTTAAAATATAATTCCATAAATGTTTTACTTAATTTAGAATTGTAGTATGTTGCGAAAAGAGTGCGCAAAGTAGCAATAACAATGTATGAGTGTGATGTACTGTATATTGACGGGAAGTCATTGTATGTCATCTCTGTGGTAGAGGATAAATACTGAAATGTTTTCTTATGTTGTCTATCTGTATAAGGCAGGATGTGGCAGTAGCAAAGGAAATCTTGTGTCTGTTGATAAAGTAGAGGAGTGTGTGTGTGTGTGTGTGTGTGTGAGTGAGAGAGAGAGAGTGTGTGTGAGTGTACAACAGATGCAAAATGACATGATGTAAGTAAACTGAATAGCACACATTTACTTTTGGATATAGTGAGCACAATAAAATGGCTGATTGTTATTTCATTGTTTGTCTTTCTTCTATCTATCTATCACTTCCTGTTCCCTCATTCTTTGAGTATTTGAGGGGGTGGGTGGCGTAACAAAATTGTACAAGTGAAGACAGGGATAGAGATGACAAGCAGATACAAGATACAACAAGAGGGAGGGAGAAGGAGAGAGGGAGGGAGGGAGGGAGAGAGAAGTGAAGAGTGAATGAAGTCGAGCTCTACATCACACATGCTTAGTGTTGTCAGCTGTGAGTCACAGAGGGCTGGCTCTCTGGCAGGTTAGAAATTACAGGAAGCCACCTGAAGATCAGGCAGTCAGAGAAAGTTTTGATGTGTGTGGGCATGCGTGTGCGCGTGCGTGTGTGTTTTGCGTTCGCTTGTCTCTATGTATAAGTATGAAAGTAGCTCTCTGAGCACCACAGAGAGGATTTTACCAACTCCTTCCTAGCGCTGAAAAATGAAGGATGCCATCACCAGCGCCCTTGCAGACTTCTTTTTTGAGTATGAGACCCCTCGGCAGGTACTGGTGAGGAGCAAGAGGGTGGGAATAGTGTGCCGCATCATCCAACTTGGGGTCCTGGCTTACATCATCGGGTAAGACTGCTTTTTTTTTGCTCTCAGGAATTTCCAGATGAGGAGTGGATTGGTCAATTTGTGCATGTTTGGACCAGTCTCAAAAAGTTGTGTGTGTGTGTATGTTTGTTTATACGTTTATGTTTGTGTTTCTGAGCTGGCACATTTGGGAAACTGAATGTAGTGTGGTCAGAAGTGACACTGTGAGAAATGTAAGTAACCACATTTTGGCACAATGTCATTACAACCAATGGTACCACAATACCAGGGAGAGAATGCCACTGTGCCATTATCAAAACTGCATACTTAACTGTTTGAATTTGAGGACACAAAACATTGTTGAATGCGGACAGAGGACCTATTCAAGGATAGCTGCACAGTTTTAGTCACCCTTTAATGAATAACCAAAAAAAGTACAAGTTCCTGCTTGTGAGCCCCTGACAAAACACTGACAGCTCAGAGTTACTTCACTTACCACAAAGTCATTTCCCCCCTTATACTTGCACAAAACACTATGGATTTTAGACTCGCTTAAGGTGTATGTGTCTCTGTGTGTGTGTCTGTGGGAGAGAAAGAGTCTCTTACTGTTTTATGGATGGATGGGTTTCTCAAAAGTGCGAGGGGGGAAGCATCTGGTTGTTGGGCAGCAGAAGGGTGTTTGGAAGGGGGATAAAGAATGGGTGTATGGCTCGGTGTGGAATGCGGACAGGCATGCAAACAAGCGTGCAGGCAAGTAGGGGGTGTGTTTGAAAAGATGAGGAAGATAGGGTCTGAAGGGGGGTTGGGGGAAGGGGGGGGGGGGTGAAGTTATGTCATCATGGGGCAACAGAGGTGGGCAGAGCACAGGAGATGGAAGTCCATGTGCAGCATGTGATGGATGTGAAGCACCATGCATATAGTACATGTCTGTATGTACATGCCCGTATGACAAAAAATGGGTGTCAACATGTGGTTTCACAAAGTGTTTCTGACACGCATAATAGTCACCATAAACTTAGACTTCATCATGTGTCATAGTTGCTTTGCCAATGACAACATTCTATCCTTTATATATTTAAAGTCTACCATAACATGATTAAAAATTGTAAAATCCTAAAAAAAAAATATTTTAGTCTTAATTTAAAATTATTTACAGAGCCTATACACTACTGTTTTATATAGCTTTTAGTGAAATAACAGCCCAAGTTGAGACGATTCCATCTGATTGATGGTGGGTCTGCGCACCGGGATAGTGTCACGGCATCGCGAAGTCACGGCGGTCGGCGTAGTCGGTCATTGGGGTTTATGTAAAATGCGAGGAGAAGGCAGTATTCTTTCTGAAGCTGCTTTAAGTTGAATGTACATTAGTATTTAAAAGACATTTTTAAATTATTAGGTTTAATCTTAGTTTCTGACTGATAAGAACCCTACTAGAATCCTGTATGGACCTTCCTCCACCTAAACATGCATTACTGGACAGGCCAATAAAATTTGTATGCTCATACAAATACCTGGACTTTGTATGGAAGACCCATCACCAGATTGAAATTGAACTTGATTTTAATTAAGTTCCATTTTGTTAATTTCTTACCAAAAGAACTGGCATAAAACAAAAGTTAAAATAAATAGTAAAATGAAACATAAATACAATAGCATAAATACTTTAGTATGGAACTACTAGTTGCAGGAACTCAAGGTGCAAGGTAACTCAAATGGCAAAACACTACTTATTGCAGCATTAAAATAGTAAATTAATAGCAGCCACACCATTACTGTTGTCTTTTAAACTTTATTTTAAAATGATACCTCCAGCTGCTCTCTCTCCTCTGCACGAGGCCTTTTTTTGAAGAAATATTTCTCAATACTCATCTGAATTAAAGCAACAAACATTCAGAGTCAGAGTGAAAAAAAATAGCCAAAATATGTTGCTTTATTCTTAATTTGACAATGCACATAGCTTTATCCATAAACACATTTCACCTGAATCGCTGAATTAGGCTACTGTAAACCAGTTTATAAATGGACCTACCATTCTATCTACAGCAGTTAATCAAAGAGAGTCCATTCGACCTATCTCACGAGGGAGGGTGGGACTATGCCAGGATGCGATTGAGAACCATAGTTGACTAGTGTAGACGTACACCGATGCCAGTGCATTTCTTTTACAATCAGAACGTTGTTGGCTTTACGGGGCTGCTGCGTTACCAGCTTTATATGTTGAATTAGGGCGTGGGATGTTCCTTTGCTAACGTTAACAACTTTTAGCTCACTATGCCAATATAACTTTTCTGGACAATAATTCTGTGCATGTGTGTTTTAAGCACAGTAGCATCCAAACCTTTTGTGAACAGCCAGGTTTCGCCGAATCTCTCCTCAGTGCAATTCTGCTTTCTTGCTATCCAGCTTCGGCTGACGTTGCCATGGAGAGGAGCGGGCGAATCAGATGTCAGTGCGTTTGGACCCATGTGTGCGTGTGTGGGAAAGCGAATGACAGTAAAGCAGAGACTGATCCGAGGTTTAAATTAACGGAACGTTTTATATAAAAATCGCGTCTGGAAAAATAAATAAATACCGGAATCAATGTGTGGCGGGGGGATTTCAATGTGTGGCGGCCCGCCACAAATTGGTCTATGTGTGGGAAACACTGAGCTTCAATCATTTAAATCAAAAGCCTAACAGGCTATAGCTGATGTTTATCTGATCATACATCTCACTCACTTTCTCGAAATAGTCATGGTTAAGTTAAAGTTTCAATTAGAATTCATTTAATTTTTTGTCACAGTTATGTCATTATCACCAAGAGGTTTCTTTTTGAAGTCTGGTGTCAGTACAATTTGAGACGTTGCGTCAACCGCCCAAGCTTATTCTCCCCCCCCCCAGTAGCTTTGCTGTGTCATCAGCCTACGTCTTGCTCCACTGTGATGGACATCAAACTAGATTTGATTAAAGCCTGTCCAAATCAATCTAGAAACCCTAAAGGGTGGCAGCTGAGATCTGAGATGAGAAATAACTTTTGTGATTGTGAACCACATCAGATTAGACGTGAACTTTAAAAGATATAAGGGCACCTCAGGGTTTTTTAAACAGATAAGAATGGATTGGATGCCCATCCCTCTCTAACATCAGAGAGTTTAAGAGAGGCAGGAAGGAGCATCTAGTTAAAACATTCCGACTGCACACTCCGGGCATCACCACTGTCATCTTAGAATGAAACTCATCGTGTGAAGCAATCTAGTGGTTGGATTTATAGATTCACTTTATAGTTCAGTCCTGGCATTAAATAATTTTGCTGATTTGCTCAATATTTGCTGAATTCAGCAGATATGGCTGTTCTACTTTGGCAGTTCTATGTCTAAGTGAAGAAGTCAAATAACAGTTATAACTAATGACGGTAGAAATCAGAAACCTCCTACATACAGTCATTGGTCAACACCTTTAACAAAATTTGAGTGCAACCTTTATTCTACTACAACTGTTGAAATAAAGATGCCTGATAACTTGTCTTTCATGTTTGACATATCACCTAGCGATCAGGTGAATCAGGCAATCAAACATATTTTCTTGAGCCACCTTGAAAGAAATAACGCTTAATGAATTGACAACAAATAAAAGGGAGCAGTGCCTTCCCTTGCTGCCGGGCATTATATAGTTAGCTAATTTGTGCATCATGATTTTAACGAAAAATGCCATACTGATATGTCGTGATTTTTTTTTTAGATGTAACCTGCCATCCGTTTGGGTATTATTATTGCTCCAGTATCAGTTAATAGGAAAGATGATTTATATTCTGCATTCCAGGGGGCAAAAAAGTAGACTGTGATTTACTTTATCTAAATGTGGCATAAAATTGCTTTCCGTGCCCTATTGCCTCATCACATGGAAAACTCCAGCCAAGTTCCACTGAAGTTCCTCACTACTGCTTCTGAGGATTTTGCAAGTGGGTTCTTGTCAGGTACACAAAAATTCACCCAGAGAAGCTTGTTTGACTGTTTGGTTCTACAATAGGTAGGAAACTAAATGTTTTAGTAAAAAAAAATGAGTGATTTAAAATGCCTGCAGAGCCTTGCAAATCTGCATGACATTACAGCATGTTCTTTTGGCTTATCTCATGTCTCCCAGTGATAGTTGCTTGGACCATCTTTCCATATCCTCTTTTTTAGCTCTATTTCTCAATGAGGGGGAGGGGCAACTATATTTTATCTGAACCACCAACAAGGACTATAGAGAGTTAACATATAAAACATGTAAACATATAAAAGATACAACTGAAACACATCCGGTAAAATGACAGGATGTGTACAGACTCTTTTTGTTGTTGTTATTACAGCTCAAGTTGTATTACTTTACTGCAATTGCACAGTCCCTTTTGTGCATGTCTAAGTAATAAATAAACTTGTTATGTTTCATGAATATGGAAAATAATAGATTACTTTCACAGCATTACAGGTAAAATATGGATCGCATTAGTAAATACCAATTACTCATGTTGTCATGTTTTAAGATGTAATTATCTTCAGAATTATCATGAAGTCCAGAATACAGATCACATTTGAAACTGTCAAAAGGAAGCGAAATGACAACAACGGCCAACTGATCATGCAACCATTAAGACTGTTCCTAGATGTGACTTGCTATTCAGCGCTTTGTATTGCTGATTCAGTAGGTTCCAGTTCCAGTTATTGGGAGGGGAGATTATTCATCCACATTCCAGAGAGCAGGAAATAGTTTTTCACACCCATCGTTACTTAGAAAAGTCAAACCTACGTAAGTTCAGTGGAACATTCGCCACGTTCATGTCTACATGTTAGATCATGTCAGATTTGCTTCTTTTGCAAGTGTGAAGGCCTGAGGAAATAAAAAAGATTTGGGACACGCATGAGTGTTAAAAAAAAAACCCTGACCCTGCCTGCAAGATTTGTGTACATTGTCACTGCACCATCCTGTCATGTTCTCGTGGCTTATCTTCCATCTGTCAAACTGACAGTTAGGCAGCTCACAGAGTTGGTAGCTCACACTATCTTTCACTGTCCTTTTTAGTAACAGCCCCATTACTCACGATGGGAGTGGACAGCTATATTTTACTGTGTAACTAACCACCAATAAGGATTATGAAGAGTTTGGACTTCATGTGAGCACATAAAAGACTTTACTGAAACACATCCTGTCAAACAACAGGATGTGTACAGACCCCTTTCATTGGACTTTATTGTAGCCCAGCTTTATTACTTTACTGTAATTGTGCTGTGGATTGCTTAAGTGAGAAATCCCTTTTGAACACATCTGAACAAATGTATGAACAAATATATGATGTTACATGAGTTGTGTTACATAATGTTGACACTATGCAGATCTGGCTGCCATCCTACATTTTTTTTTTGACAAATAAGCTCATCTCTAAAACTCCCTTAGAATTAAACAGTTGGGTTTTACTGTTTTTGAATCCATTCAGCCAATCTATGGATCTGTTTATGTAGCTAGCGGTCTAATCCGATAAATCCTATTATTTATGTTTACCTAATAGTTAAAAAGCTACCACCAGATTGAGGGAGGTGGCTGTGCTAGAAACCTTGGTAGTGAACTGACCAAAAATTCAGTTTCATTTATTTAATAATTGGAATGGGTATATTTTTGCTTTTGCTCTCTTTCACAGGTGGGTTTTCATTTATGAGAAAGGCTACCAGATCGAGGACACTGCTATCGGCTCTGTCCTGACCAAGATGAAGGGAGTAGGGTACACTAATGTGAGTGGACAGGAGCGGGTGTGGGATGTGGCAGACTATGTCTTCCCTGAACAGGTGAGTGTTTTGTTGTATTCACAAAGCATTTACATGATCTCAAAATACAACATGCAACATGCAGCTTTCTATCCAATTTTTGATGCCAAACCAGACTTTGGAGCTGAACTGACTTTGAAGAATTTAATAGAGAATAGTGTAATATTTTGTTTTACATTTTTTTTTATTGTATCTATCTATATGTAACAACATGTAATATTATGTACTTGCACTACATACCTCAGAATTAGAATCAGTTTTATTGGCCAAGTATAGTAACATATACAAGAAATTTGACTCCAGTTAGCTCTCTATACATTCAACATATAGACGTGTAGTAGTAAACATATATTACAATACACAAAACAATACAATAGACAAGTAGAAATATAGGCACCTAATACAGGCAATAATATACATACAGGCATATAATATACAAGTTGGACAAAATATACAAGTAAGATAATATACCAATGGGACATAATATACGTAATAGACATAATGTACAAGACATAATATACTTTACCCTAACCCTAACCCTGACCCTATGGTACAGTGTCAGTACATAATATTGTTTATTGTTACACACTATGTTACATTGTACCTAATTGATGTAACAAGAAAAGTAAAATGAAGTGTAACCAAGAATAGAGAACTGAAATAATAAGAGTGCTATTCTCTTGGCCATCATCACTTCTTTTTGGTTCAGTCAGAACAAGTGGATTATAGGGCACCCAAACCAGTGAAATCAGCTGCTTTTATAGGAGGAACCGAGAGAGGAAATATGTTTTGGTTTTGACAATAGAAATGAGAAGACTGTTGGTGCTGTCTACGTTAATCTATTTCAAAATCTACTATTTTGCTGTCTGATTTAGCTTGAAACAATGCTGCTTCCAGGTTGGCTAGGGATTAGTTTTGCGAAGGGAAAAAGAACTGAATTGCCATAACTACGACGAACACTGCATTTGCCCCAGTGATATAAATATGAATTTAACACAGATGTTGTCAAACCACTGTGCCGTGGCATAGTGTCTAAAGGATTATATGGCAACAATGGATTTATATAGCAAAAAAGTTAAAATTCCTTGATGTATGTTGACTGTTAACTGATGTGCCCATGATAACTCTACCACAAGTTTATTTATTGTTTACCTAGTTTATCTAGTTCGTGCAAACGATACTGATTTTCAGACGTGCAACATCTCATGCCCAAATAGAGCAAAGGAAGCCAGCCCTTGAGTCTCACGCAGCCAGACATGACCCCTGACCTCAGATGTCCATGATCTGCGCCCTTGCATGTATTTAGTCTTGGGCCGTGATGGAGAGCACACTGTGCACCACTTGTCAGGAAGGATTTTAAAACAAAGGGCCGAGAGTTGAAAAATTATAAGCGCCCCGATCGTACGGAAGACTCTGACCTGACCCCCGCTCTTGTGTTCTTCCTCCTTAGGGTGACGCTTCATTCGTGGTGATGACTAATTACATAATCACCGCCGGGCAGAAACAAGGCAAGTGCCCAGAGGTATGTAAACACTTTCACTGGATGTACGCTTGCCCCCCCCCCCCCCCCTCACATCCCCGTTCACTCAGCTGGTGCTTAGGGCCCCCTCTGGCCTCACTTTCAGGAGGATTTCGAAAGAGGACAAGAAAATGCAGTACAGAAGGAAAAAAAAACAAGATAGATGAGATGTCATAACACTTTACTGTTCACTTCCTAGGTTTCATATGATACATTTCAACCCTTTGAGGTCTTTATAAAGCAAACAGCATAAAGTGAAATGTGCTGAAAGACAGACTTCGCCCTTGTGTCTTTGTGTCTGGAAGATCACAGCTTCCCATCCCCAAGTCATGCAGAGGAAAATATTACTTCTTACAACAGTCTTATCTTTGTTTTTTTTTAGAAATAAATAAGAGTTCGAAAGGAAGGATAAGACTTGTTGACTTCTGATTTTTTTCCCCCATTAGCAAAAAAAGACTATTTTAAGATCTTGAAGTTGAACGCCTATTGGATTTGTATTGGGCTTCACTGGACACTGTTTCTTAGGAATGTACTGTAAGATGTACAAGACAAAGGCTAAATCTTACTGAATTTAGATTTTTTCTGAAAGACAAAAATCAATCAACCAACCAACTAATCAATCAATAAATTAATCAATTTTAAGAAGTAATCATTTTCCTTGGTGAAAATTGACAAAGCAAAGGCGATGCCATGCCACATTTTTATCAGGCCACTTTTATAACCCAGGGACTTTATGGCACTCACTTTCCTTTGGTTTAGACTCTTCTGCAGATGTTCAAGTATAATTCACAATGATGTTTACACAATGTAAAATAAGGACAAGAGGAGTATAGTGAGTCTGTTCCTTGTTTACATTGGGTAATTTCAGTTGGTTGGTTGTCCTGTTAACATCAGGCAAAATTTTCACGTCTCAACTGTTAGGTGTCAAAAAACAGAAGACAGTTCTGTTTTTAGGGTGTCTTCTGTAACAAGATAAACGATGTGTCAGACACCTGCAGTAAGCCTGGACAGGAAGGGCCTGTAATCCTAACATGGCACCATTCTGTCTTTTCAGCTTCAAGACGGCAAGCACCGCTGCAAGTCGGACAGCGACTGCGAAGAGGGAAGATACAAACGTACGGGAAATGGTACAACACCACAGTCATACGCAGATACCCGCTGCCAGTGTGCCCCCCCCCCCCCCCCCCCCACACACACCTGTGCACGCATGCAGCCCACTACTCTCCTTCTCTGGGCACAGTTAAGCTTCAGCACGCTCACAACTTCCCGCACAAGGTCGATTTTTATTTATTTATTTCTTTATTTTTTAAATCCACACCTCTCCCTCACATGCTTGCAGCACCTGGAGTGTTTTTTTTTTAAATTTAGCACATTCACAGCTTTGCATCACAACCATTTTTGTCTCTCTTTTGTCTCTGTTACTCACTCAAGACCCCTTTGTGGGGCTGTGCCAGGTCCACTGTGACCCAGCAAGATTATCCCAATGATGTGTTATAGACATATATGACATTGACTGCATACAGCAATGGTACATGACACCATGGCATGGTGTCAGACTGAAAAAATACCTTAACTGAAAAGCCAAATGCTACAAATATAAGGCACTCAGGAAGCAAACTAAGTGGATTTCTTTAATGGATTTCTTGGCGACACTACACTTGATACCTGGGTGATAAAACTGGCTTAACCATGTCATAAATGGATTTTAGCAGTTACTTTTATTGGTCACTGGCGATGACATAGTCATGGCAATAACTGTACTTTTATGAGTTACTGACAGTGATGTATATACCATACCATAGTCGATACAATGGCAATAACAGATTTTGATGACATTGTAAGCAATGTCAACATTCTCCACTGGTTATCTGTTAGAGCCACTTGTGATGCAGCATGAAGTTAGCCATGGCAGAGAGATTACATCAACTACCAAATCTGATAGGGATAAATCGAAACTGTCCTAAGGGTTCTCTCCCCAAATATTTGTCCCTTGTGTTTACCAAAGAAATTCAGGACTCTGCAGCACATGACAAGACAAACATCCTGCTGCTGTGATGGCCCGGTGTTTTTCCAAACCTTTTTCGATTGTGTGTCACCCTTGTGTATTATGTACTGTAGTTGGGTTTTCCTTAAAGTAAATTGACTTAGGCCTCCAGATCCTGTTTCGGCAGTTGCACCAGCAAGTTTCGAAGACATGCTAAGGCCTAGAAAGCCCACTAACTGTGCAGCCCTATCTAAACATTACATTGCGTGGGTAAACACTCCAATTATTCAGACATTTTTCATGTTGTGAGAAAGAAAAGAAAGGCCCGATAAGATCAACAAACTCTCAAGTTAATAGCAACCAGACGCACCATGCCAGAGGACTATGAGCTACATAGTACACACACACAACATGAATAAGATAACAAATGTATTGCTGGCAATGAACACCATCTTTCCAGGCATTAGTTATGAACATGCTTTCGCGGGAGATAACAGTGAGCTTGTTAGACTGACTCCTAGGTCCTGTGTTGCTCCTTATGTAGTGCCCTTATTTAGTTACATTGCCTATGTGTTATCTAATGTATATTTTGACACCTCTAATCTTTCATTCGATTCAAAGTGTATCTTTTAGGCTATGTGTCTTAATTGTAGATTCTTTCGTTGAAGCGAAGAGGAAGAAGGGAAATGTTGAACAAAATGTTGCAGGCACTTAAGGTTAGGTCAGCCATGCTTATCATCTTTAATCTCTCCCAACATCTGTCTAAAGAACACAAAAACAAGATGACTATATGGGTTAGCCCTCCTGTACCAAAACACAGACAGCTGTGTCACACAATACTAATAATGGCAGAAAGATAAAAGCTCTGTTGAATTCTTTAACAATTGAGTGGTTATATTTGAGTAAATAGGACCATTCCTCCCATCCAGCGCAGCTGAAAGATTTGTTTACAGTTTGTAACGGCTGTTGTGTTTGGTGGCATTCTGCAAATTGTTTGGAGATTTGGTGCAGTATTTAAAAGCGCAGACATTGGCTAGATTTGAGCCGCTGTATCTTTTCCTTTTTAGGCCATTCACCAGAGCTGCAGCATGAAGCTGCATGTTGTTTTGGTCAGGCAACTTGGGTTCTAATTTGAGGGCAGTAACTTGACTAATGGTCGTGGCTCCACTCCAAGTAAACGTGTCATTTGCTCCCACGGTCATGCACACTGAAGGCAGCAATGAGAGAGTGTGTGAGAGATCAGCTGGCCAGGGGTAGGACACTGGGTCAAACCAAGTTCCAGAACTGACCCCGAGTCAGTTTCTGTCTGGGCGGGAAACAGCAGTGGGGAACACATTCAGATCGCTCCCAGCATTACCTGCTCTTAAAGGTGCAAGTCTGCAATCTGTATCCCACTTTGACACTTTTTTTGGGAAATCTGACCAAAACAGTCCTGCCACTCTGTAAATAGGGGGGGGGGGGGGCACAATGAGTTGTACTGAACAATAAAAAATCCCAACCATGTGGCTCCAAAGGCTAGATGCAAACTGTGCCTTCAGTACTGTCCCAGCCGAAACAGCTGACCCAGAAGCATTTCAGTGCTTTTGTGAACGTAACTGCTGTTCAGTAAGCAAATGCTTAATGTATTTTTCAGAAAGATGTATAAAGATGTATCCTTAGTACACTTTTTCATAATAGTAACTTTGATCTGGTAGCATTGTGATATGTTATCTCGTGGATGTCCTATTTGTAAAACAAAATTGCATTCAATACAGACATCATGAAAATGAATTTTCTTTCTAAACCACCCACAAGAACTCCCCAAAAAAGTGCCCTACTATCATGGAGGATTTTATTTATATTAATAAATATAATTACTCATGTTAGAATGGAATATGTCATCATCATAAAATGCTTCACTTAAAACCAGTAAACACACAACATCATGAGCTCATTTTTAAAATGTTTATAGTATTTATTGCTAGTAACTAACATAAGGCTATGTCTTTGTTGATGTGACTTTAGTCATTAAATATCATGTTATGTCAATATTTTATATGATTAATATTACGGAAGCTTGTTTAATCTCAGATTTGACTCCTTTGAAGTATATTTGGAGAATTAACAATATTTAATGTCAGGGATAAAGATGCCATCAATGTTATTATAACGGTTTGCATTCTAATATTTCATGCTGTAAAGGCTTACACTTTGACATATTACACATTATTATGTTGGTAATACTTTCTATTAACCCAGTCTTCATAAGGCCATACAAGACACATTAATAAAGGGTTATAATGCATTCATAAAGCTTTATAAGGATCAACATAAGTATTTACAACTATTTATACATACTCATGACAAGGCATTATAATGCTATGTTGTAAGCCTTTACAATGTTCAGTGACACAGTAGCTATTTTGAGCTTCATCAAGTTGATGACTTCTGTGGAAATGCACACCTTGAAGGTGTTATCCCCTTTATGGCCTGGTTACCACACTCCACATTTTTGGAAACATTTAAATTATTCAATATTTTCTCACAATTAGGGATCATTGTTTGTTGTTCAAAGTGAAGCAGAAAAGCAACCGTTAAATCAGCTTATATGGTTGTTATAGTTATTCTATGTGGCATTGATATGAAACAGTGGTTGAACTTCATGCCAGAATTTTAGAAGTACTTAACATAGTTGAAACTTTCAATGGAATTAATGCATGCACCTGCAAGACAATCAGAAAACACCATTTGATTTGTCTGGGCAATAAAGATACTTTATAACCACTTATGATGCTGTATGAATTCTAGGCTTTACGGAAAGTGTTACCACCAATTCATAGACCGGTAATGCTTTTTAAAGAGTAGTCTTCCTGTCTCAGAATGTGTCATGCATGTACTTATGTCTCTGTCTAACGAGCGATGTGGATTCTGTTAACTGAAGACACAAACCAAATGAAAGCGGTTTCAAGATAAGCGATGTAAGGGGTTAACATTTTTTTAAACTTTGTGATACATAGATTCACATCTCTTGAGCATGCAAGGGAAAGCACAGATAAAGCAGAAAGATACTGTAAGAACGACACTCTGTCAAGTGTCTGTATCTGTGTGTGTGTGTGTGTGTGTGTGTGTGTGTGTGTGTGTGTGTGTGTGTGTGTGTGTGTGGTGAAAAGGCATAGTTACTGGCACAATATTTTATCTACTCTAACTCTGAACTCTGTGTGACTAACACATGTGTATGATTCGTATGTGTGTATGTGTGCCACATCTTGCACCGGTGTGTGCACTGAGAGTTGGTTAGAGTAGACAAAGACAAACACATGAACACCATGATGTCAATAGGTGGGTGTTTGTGTGTTTGCTTAGGTAGCGAGCGAGGATGTGCATGTTTTGTGTGTGTGTGCGTGCGTAAATGCTTATGAGAGATCCACTATAAGGCTTCTACGTCTTAAAAAAATCACAAAGATGAAAGATCCAAGGTGCCATCTTGCAGAAATGTACTCAGAGATACATGGCTTTCACCAAAATGAATTGAGCACTTGGCCTCCCCCATGTGGTAGTAATGTTGTTTGGAGGTCCCTGGCTCATACACTGCCTATTATTGATAGAGAGCAGTCACAGAGCAGAGACAATTCTAGAGTCTGTTGGTGCCCCAAGCGAAAAATCCACAGCTTCAGTTGAAAACTATATAGCCACTACTGTAGTTTAAGGTTTGTCAGCCCTTGGAGGCCCTGTAGAACCAGTTTGCCTGTGTCGCCTTTTGACAAACTACGCCTCTGCCTACGCATTGTACCTGTCCCCCTTATTTCTCATCACTGACTGCTCCATGTTATGTGCTGTCTCTACCTACCCCCCCACCCCCCTCCCTCCCAGGGCACATGACAGGGAAATGTAACCAGCAGACGGAGACCTGCGAAGTGTTCGCCTGGTGCCCCGTCGAAGACGACCGAAATATTCCAGAGTGCGTTCACGCTCATTTGCTACACAAATAATTAGCATCCACACCTGTTTAATAAAGAGCAGCTAACAAATGAGCTTGTAAATCATCATCATCATCACTTGACCTACCCACCAGATGCAAATCTACAGATACTTGCGAGACAGCAAAATAAATTCAGCACAGACAGTCTACTACACGTAACAGAGGAATGACTTTGTTTATCATATCGGCCATTAGAGCTCAGCCACCTGCCATCCTGCTTCACATGATGAACATGCCCATTTCAAACTGTAAACAGTTAATACCATTTTCCACATTAGTATTCTGTCAGGGGGAAGGTCTGTGTCTCGTTGCTGTATTGTGGACCATTGGCAGAATAACCATATTGTCTGTGAGAGGATATAGAAGACCTAGGTAACACTTTATTTCAGTCCCCTTTACAGTGTATCTACATGTAACAACATGTAATATTATGTACGGACACTGGACATACCTATCACCAACCCTAGGATACAGTGTAAGTACATAGTTACATGTAGTTACAGCCTTTTGTACGCTGTTCTTCAAGATGTACATACACTGTAACAGGGACCATTTAACTAAAGTATAACTTCACACCACTAACAGTCTTTCTTCTCCCTGCTCTCCATCCAGTCCCCCTCTGCTGATGTCAGCTGAGAACTACACTCTCTTCATTAAAAACTCCATCTCCTTCCCCCAGTTCGACGTTGTCCGGTAAGCTACCCTGGCATGTGTACAAAAAGAACAATTAATAAAAGAAGTATTGTTTTATTGAGAAGGCTTGAACACACACACCTGTGAAGATCAAAGTGACACCAGTAAACACATCTCAATAACCCTGCCAGGGAAGAAACAACATTCCCAGCAGCTAAAGCAATAAAGCAGCATCATATTAAAATATATAGAGATCACCCCCGGTGGTAATTGTGCATTTTATTTTACACTGACCTTGGAACAGAGTCATTTCATGTTGGGAGACCAATTTTTCAAGGCAAGCATGATCAAAGCATTCGCTGCGGACTTCACAGGCGCCACGGGGATCATAAAATGTGGGCCGCTAAATCAAACATGATTAAATCAAACCGGAGGAACAGATGAAATTTAGAATAGAAAATCCTTGCACGTCTCGCTGCCATGTATGGTCAGTGTCAGTGGAGAAATACAGATGTTTGTGTGGTGGTGGTGGTGGCAGTGTGGCCGTGGAAGCAGATGGCCAGGGTATGGCCGCAGGGCGCCATGGAGGCTGTGAGGCTTGACCATGACCATGTACTGACCTTATAAGTTTGACCCAGGACAGGAGCAGAAAGAGAAATGTGACTTTTATCCAGACTGGAAAACCGAGCACATTTCCACTGATCATGTAACAGCACAACTCTAGTAGAGCAACTATGTACATTTACAGTTCAAGTTTAAAGTTAATTTTTATATGTACAATAAGAAAACTTGTTTTCCTGCACAATGAAATTTATTTGCTGTCCACTTGAATGCCACATGTAATAAAAAAAGACATAATGAAAAGGCATAAAGGATATACGTAGTAAAAGCAGTAATAAAAAAATTAGAATAAAAGTGGGCAGGTCAGTAATCGAAGACCTTAGTTCAAATTCAGACCAGTAGTAGGTAGTGAAGTTGTATTTACTTTAGGATCAGAGTGTAGTATATGACGATATATCAGGGTTGGTGGTCATTCACCTTCTTCCCCAGTGCCAGTGATTTCAACTTCATGTCAAGTTAAGAACACCTTTGGCAGAACCCCTCCCACACACACACACACACACACACACACACACACACACACACACACACACACACACACACACACACACACACACAATCTTGTACTTGAAAATCAGTGATAAAATACCAATGACCTCAATCTCTTCTCTTAGGAGCAACCTGGTTGAAGGTGTGGACAGTAAATACTTAAAGAAGTGTCTTTACCATGAGAAAAACGACCCTCTATGCCCCATCTTCAGACTGGGAGACATTGTGAAGCTGTCTGGATTTAGCTTCCAACAAATAGCAAAAGAGGTAGGTTCTTGTTAAAGAAATGTTTAGACACACGCATGGCATGTCCACTGGGGATAATCATTTTGGCATGTTGGTTCATGTTACATAACAAGACCAAACCAGGAACAGTACCACCTATTACAAAATGTCAGCACACCACACACACATCATGTAACAGTACTACACATAACATCATTTTCTTGTCATACTGGCTGTTCTCTGTTATGTGGTCTTTGGCACTGAACATATACATATGCATGTATTCTGAATCCTTTTGTTAGATTTTCGTTTATATAATATTGAGTGATTAGGACACATTATATATCGTTAGCTTCATAGCATAATTGCCTAAGTCATTTTTTGGTCAAATTGAGATTTTTGCATAACTTTACTCCCCTACCACTTCTGCATCATCCTGTCTGTCTGCCTGTGTCATTGGCCAATCACAACACTCATAAAAGTTAAAAAAAACATAGCTGCCTAAGCCATTCATTTGACTTAGGCAGTATTACCATTGGACTTAGGCAGTTTTTATACAATCTATTTGACTTAGGCAGATTTTGCCTATGACTTAGGCAGTTTTTCTGAGAATATAAAATAAACATTACATCTTCTCAGCCATTGTGCATACATCAAAACTGCCTAAGTCACTTTTATTTGATTAAAAAAAATGATGTTCGGTTTTGTTCTTTTTCCAAACTTTTTCTCACATCTACTTGAATGTTCTGTGAAAATATCAATAAAAAATATGCATGTGATTTTTAGAAAGTGATATATTAATCTACCAAAAGGATATAGGAGGTGATGAACACAGTTACTGACTTTTTCCATCTTGCAGGGTGGGGCGATCGGCATCCTCATTGACTGGATTTGTAATTTGGATTACAGCCTGAGACACTGCAAACCAGTGTATTACTTCCATGGCCTCTACGGTAAAGCCAACGAGGAGGACAAGGCCAGAGCTTCCCTCGGCTATAACTTCAGGTACTGTCAGATGGGTGTCAAGGTGGTGGGGGAAAGAGGAGGAATGCCTCCCATGGACCCCAATGGCAGTAGGGTCCCTAGCAAGTCAGATGCGGGAGAAATACATAAGGGAAGGGAGCCCAAAAAAAGCGCTGCTTGTGTATAGGGCCCAGATTTAAGGCCTCTGCACACCAGCTTTGACAAAGTGCTGTGCACTGCGCTTTAGACATTTTATTATTTTTGATTCCATTGTTTTCAATACAACCCCTGCACACGATGTGTTGATTACGATTCGGGTCTATTTTTGTCAGTGCAGCTAAATGAAATGTATTGTTTGTCATAATGGCCGTAGATGCAATCTAGGACTTTAGTGGCTATGGCCCTGCTGTCCATCTGGGCCTTTAGCTGCTACGGCCCTGCTGCTGACAAAAGCAGAGTCTTTCTGGGACGGGCTCAGTGCAACACATGCAAATGTTTGCAAAAACAATGTGCCCACAAAATCAGCATTTCTTTTGATGTGTTTCCTCTTGTTTGTCAAGCTATTTGTCAAGTGCTGCTGCCTTTTCATAATGTTAGGTACACTAGTTAGAAATGCAGTATGTAACTGTGCTGCAAGAAGCAATACCAGCCAATTACCAGGTTGGACCATGAGCATTAACAACCTTTTTGCTGCCTCAGTGTTTGAATTGACCTTTAAATATGAATGTTAATGCTTACGAACATGTACAGACACATTACATCACTACATGTACAGATATGCAACAGTCAATGTAATGGCTAAATAACCCTAAAAAAAGTTCAGGTACAGTAATGCATTTACTGTTCTTAACCGATTTCATATAAGTGAAATGTCTGTAAACTGTTTATAAGAGGAGCTACATTCTGATGTTGTATTATTCTGTAATGGTAGGCATGCAAAATATTACACTGAGGAAAAAGTGGAGAAGAGAACGCTAATGAAAGTGTTTGGCATCCGCTTCAATGTTATTGTGCGTGGACTGGTAAGCAAATTTTAGCTTCACTTCTTATTTCAAAAATAGCTATTCAAATGAATCAATTTGCAACTCTGTACGTTTCTCAGGCAAGAAAATTTGATATCATTCCAACTTTGACAGCAATAGGATCTGGAGTGGGGATCTTTGGAGTGGTAAGACTTTAATATAAGCACTGTAGGATGATCACCATGAGTGTCTGAATACTTTTGAGCAGTTCAACAATGTCATTGTTTACTTCACAGGCAACTGTAATATGTGACCTTGTGCTCCTATACGCATTGCCCAAGAGAGATTTCTACAAGAACATGAAGTTCAAATCAACGGCCACTGAGGAGGAAGTAAGTATGAAACAGCAACAGTAGCATGTTAACCTCAGGCGCTGAAATGTGTTCTCAGGAAGTTATCCTGAGGAGAGAGGCTGAGTACGAAGGCTGAGGCCTCTTGAGTGGTCGTGTAAATATTATTGGGTTGTTTTGCAGTTCAGTTGAGGCCCTCCATGAGAGCTTTACTTAAAAAGTTCAGAGAGTTATTAGTGTTGACACAAGATTCAGTATGTACTTATATATTATTATAAAACATGACGACATTACCATCTGTATTCATGACTTAGAAACCGCGGTCACAAAGCAAGCTTTGCACAGCAACCATTCCTTAGAAACACAAGATGGCAGCACAGATATGTCAGGTCTATGAGCTGGTCAGTTAATGTAGCCCATCCAGTGCTTACACTTCACCAAAAGGAAAAAGGTCTATGCCATGGTAACACTGCAGTATGGATATTTGAATGAAACGTTAGCAATAGTTAGTATTATTACATTGTAACATAAATAAGATCTTACAGTTTATAAGGAGTGCGTGACAGTGAGGGTGTCACTTTTATAAGCTCCCGTCTTCCTCAGAGTCTTTCACCACCAGTGCTGTGGAAACCCCATCTAGCCATGCATATCTCTACTGATAAGTTACCTTGGCAACGCAGTGTGCTGGAGGCTGCTGACAGAACTTGTCTGTTTCAGAAGCTGGATGGGGTGGTGGGGGTGGTAGAGAAAGAAACTAAAGCGAGGTCAGACCTTAACCAGCAATCCTCCTACTCAGCCTGGCTACTACTCTGGGGAAGAAAGACAAAGACCGTTTCAGTCTTTTGTTTGCCATAGGAGGATTGAAATCATGTGCTATCCTAATGTCTTTTTTTTTTTTTTAAAACACCACTGTGTAGCTATTGTGTCACATGGATACATGGGTAAACAAACAACAAAGTACTCGTTCTCTTAACAACTGTAACTCTTACTCTGCACTGTTTATTCCTCAGAATTTTGTCGGTACCCTCTTCCAACACCACACATACACAGACACACACACAGACACACATACAGACACACACAGACACACACAGACACACACACACACACACACGCACACACACACACACACAGTGTGTGTTAACACTTCCAACTAATACTTTGTTCAATGTTTAATTCCTGTGAATTGTGAAGGCGAATGGATGTGCGTCACCTGAGGCAGGTCTGAATTTGGCAGACGTGACCACCAAAGACATTTCCAGTCATATAAAGGTGAGCGTCGCACTTCTCCTGAATGTCAACTCATTATGCTATTTCTGTGGTGTTTACTCTTACCGTCAGGACTTCTTCCATGGTGACTCAGGATCTTTGTCTTCGCAGGAGTGACTGCCAACCCCACACTCAAAAACCCCCCTCAGCCTCGCTACTGAGACAACTGACTGCACTGAGAACACGTCATCACACACACTGGAGTAGATCATGGACACTGAATCAAGTCACTCGCCACAATGATGAAACAATGTTTCTGTGGACTTAACAGTGAAATAAAGGCCATCGTAGAAAAAAAGTGGCTTATTTTCTCTGTTGCTTGGGCATGTTGTTGTGGGTGAAGAAAATAACCCCCCCCCCCCGCACACTGCCTATTCTGCAAGCAAAATTTTATTCAATCTCAATGTTTCGGCCTTCGTCAGGTTGCTTCACAGGTGACCGAAACATTGTGATTAAATAAAATCTTGCTTGCGGAATGGGCAGTGTGCAGGATGTTCATAGGTTTTTACTGTAGACCATGGGTCACCTCCAAAGCACCTGTCATTTTAGAGGTGTGCAAAAGTTCATTGTTTTGAAGTTGTGGGTGGGAGAAAAAGGACCTCTGTTGGGATTGGACACTGGTAGTGGTACAGCCATTTACACATGTCTTTGGGGCTGGATAGTGTTTGATAGGTCGATTCTGTCAATACCATGTGATCACATATAAATTATTTGTGCATTAGGTGTAATACAGGACTGTCTATATGACTGGTTGTTTTGAGAGTAAGACCATAAAACCAAAAAAACACTGGAAGTCCACAAGAAGGCTTCTGACATGTCCATCATTGTGATATCTTTTATTGTCTTTGATTATGTCTAAATGTACAAAAGCATGCAAAAAATAGCCTCTTTGTATATATCCGTACATATTTACATTGTAACAGTTGCATTCTTCATTTTTTGTATGTGTGTCATGCTTTGTTTATTTGTTTGTTAATTTTTTTTATTTTTTTTTGGGGGGGGGGGTGAAACGTGTACATTCAGGATTAGGCAGAAGAGCACAGACAGTCATTGAACACACAGCTCAGACAGGCACTAAAAATACAGACAGTAGAATTGCTCTACTGCAACACAACATCGCAGGGATGTGGATGGATTTGACTCTGTATTGTATTGTATTGGGGCTACATGCTGTACAACCAACCTCACACCAACTCACAAGCCCTTTTTTGCTGTTAGAAATTTACAATGAAACTTAAACATTGTTGCCAGTGCCATCCTTGTCATTACAGTTCTTCATTACTGTCTGGAGTAGCTCAGTGGCGACTGATATGATCCCCTGGAGAAGTTCCTTTGCCTACAGCAGGTACACGAGGTGCATCCTTTTACCCAGAATGCAAGGGGTGCCGTCACAACGACTGTGATGACAACATGAATGCTGACTATAAATGTGCTGAAGAGAAGAGGTACAGGGCACAGTGTGAAACAGTTGTCCTATTTACAGTGTAAAGTGAAGCTAGTTGGATCAACACAGTTGGTCTGCGCAGCTTCATACAGGAGTAGGTTGGAAGAAAGAGAGACAAAGCAGGTGAACGGGGGAAGTTGTGCATAACATGCATCGCATATCTGAGCATTACAGTGCCACCATGAAGACTGAAGCAGTAAAGCTAACAGAACTACTAATGTTAACGCAAGGGTGCTGAAGACAAGCCACAGGCTAGTATAGCCAAGCTTGGTAAACCAGGCCCTCATACTTTATTTCGGGTTCTGGCTGTAGTTTCATTGACATGATTGTCCCAGGCAGCATCTTGCCTAACCTATCAACGAAAAAGGGGTGTCAAGACCAGATGTTAGCAATTGGGTAAAGGCAGATCCAACTTCACCAGAAGAAATTGTTCGTCGATTGGTCAGGCAAGATGCTGCCTAGGACAACCATGTCAATGAAACCACAGCCAGACTGTACAAGGGGCGGGTTTACCAGGCTATGTACAGCCGACACAGATGCATACAGGAGATGAAAGACTGGTTCAGTGGGGCCATTCTACTGACATGGGGTTCACAGATAATACACATTTAGTTTTATTTTTTTTTAATCCAGTTTCATCTCGATGGTTGACCAGAATGAAAGAGGAGGCACTGACTTTGAAACCATTGTGTGTACAATCCATACACAATTACAGTGCCATCCAAAGACAGGCTGTTGTATTGTGCTAGTAAAGGGAACAGCAATGGTAAAACACACAAGTACAAAGCAAAACAAAGGAATCCCCCTTAGTTCTGGGTCCTGTTTTACAGACCTGTAGGTAAACTCAGAGTAAACATAGCAGAGGAGTCCTATAAGCTTTATTCCTTCAGTAGAATGAAGGCTCGCCTATTAACAGATTTATAACCTACTCTGAGTGAACTTAAATCTTGTAACTTGAGATTTTGTCAGTATAACATGTACCTAAAATACCCAGTGTGCTGTCATTTACATCGAGGCGGGGCAAAGCGAATGACCAGATCTATTTCAGAGCAAAGACTCCTGAAAAAACTCTGCAGGTGGATCATCAGCTGTTGGAAATGACCCATGAAAAGTCAACATGACACAGAGAGGAAAGACATGCAGACACACTAGAGAAGAAATGTAAAGATAAACGAGGGAGGAAAGGGAAAAACACCATCTGCCATATGAGTGAGACAGGGTCAAGGGCGAAGGCAATACTGGGAAAGAGGTGAGGCCAGAAGCCCAACGTGGGTATGTCAGACCAGCGATGATGCTGCTATGGATATCTGATCACATTGCTTGCATAGCCAGTAGGAGGAGGTTTTCAAGTAATTCTAAGTCAAATAAACCTTCAGTAGGTCATTTTAAAAAATGCATATCCCCACAGGTCAACATTAATGCTGACATCAATGCCAGAGAGCATTGAGGATACGAGGTTCAAGCTTTAAATCGAACCTAAAAGTTGGTTGAGGCAGGAAATGTAGGAAAGTGTGGGAGTTGTCTCCGACAAAGCAAAATATTTTTTGGGAGTTAAAGACAGAGGCAGGCTCTGTGTGACAGAAAAAACTGTTTTTTTTTTCACACCCAATATCAGAACAAAATATACAGGGGACAGCCTATTCGCCATGTATTTTCTCTATTGATGGATGTCATACAACAGAACTACTTTTACTGAATAAAGTTTTAGCCATTAAAAAAGCATTATCATGGAGGTCCATTTACTTTCAGACTACACAATAACAGCAGCCATTTCACACCGCCGATCAATTGTCCGGAATGAATGATAAAAAATGAATTTTTGGGCAGAGGATAGGAGTGGAAATTGTTTGGCGGTGAAAAAAAAGAAAATGGGGGGCGAGGGAATTGTGTGGATGATTCATCGTGTGCATAAAAAAGCGAGAAGTTAGGACTGGGTTGCTAATCACTGTTTTGAAAAATCCTCCTCCGCACACTTGCCACTCCTGAGGATGAAAACGATCTATCAACATGCTTTGACTGGTGGGACAATGTGACAGTGCTGGCAAGCCCGCCTGCCGTGACAATAGAAGGCCTGGACGCAGGAGACAATGACACATTCTCCTCACACTGGGTGAAAACTGCTCTCAAAGCTGCCTTGGTACTCTGACTAGAGCACTAGAGATCCAACTAGAGGATCATCACATTTCTGACAATTCTGACAACTTCAGTCAATGATAGAATGTGTAAGTATCCTATATGAATATGCATTGGGGCAGCTCTGGCCTAATGGTCAGGGAGCAGATCTTGGGATTTGAGGGTTGCAGGCTCAATTCCTGTACCAGTAGGAAAAATGTGGGTGGGGAAGTGAATAACCAGCACTCTCTTGCATACTCATCCATAGCTTAAGTGCCCTTGCTTGAGCAAGGTAGCAGGGGCACCACTAAGCCAGGGGGTGTAGATCAGGACAATTCAGGGGGCCCAGAGCTTCACAGGGGCCCACAGAGGATTGTGATATGGTAGGGGCTGAGGGACCAAATTTATTTTCTTTCCCACAGTTCCCGGCAGTGGCCCCTGGATAAGAGCATCAGCTTAATGTCATGCATATATATTTTAAAATGACTGATGGATAGAAGGCGGCAACATGCATGCAGAGGTGGAGAAGGAGAGTTCCAGAAAGACAAGAGAATGAAAGGACATGATCACACTCGGGTGAGGGGCGATTGATACAATCTTTGTTTAAAGTAATGGCAGAGAAGAGAAGGGTCACACAATTACGGGGTCCTACTATGCTTGAAACAGCAAGCACAGGAAAATCTTTAGGATTTGACGTGGGAAGTTGAAGGGAGGACTGTTCTTCTAACACAGTGGCAATGGATGCCATCCAGTCGTGGAGATTTAAACACATATGATGCCTGCCCCATACACCTGATTTGGCACCCTTGAATCACTACCTTCAGACAACCAACAACCCAGGGCTATATCCTTACCCACAGATTGATATATGGATGGATCCATGGATTATATGAATATTTTAGACCATGAACTTCAATCACCCCTTGTACGTTGTATAATACACCAACTCATTCAGTACAATGCTTCATTCTTTCACTGCCATGCACTCTGAAAGGAAATACAAATGCAGTATTTGAATGGCTTCACAGTGCTTTACACGTCACTCCACATTTTGTTCCTCCACTCTCAACTGCTTCGACTTCTGTGCACCTTCCAGTGGACCGAAGTGACTTCTCTCTTTGGGAGGTCCTTGTAGCATGGTAAAGATTCACGTCAAAGACCACACGTCCATGCTGATTGCACAGACCCAGTCTAGGCATTCTGTCAACGGACTTCTCAGTGGTTTAACACAAGACGTTGTGAAGTCCAGGTCAATACAGTTTACATTCTTCTTTTAAAAGTGCATTTTGACAATTTGAATAAAGAAATCATAAATAAAAAATGCTTGTTGTCCCAGTGTTTTTTTTTAAACAAATGTGGCCATTTTCTTTCAGCAGAAATATCATAAATGTGCACAACAGATATAAATGAGTTGCATGAAAACCCTGCTATTGACAAAAATTACAATCTACTGCTGTGACCCTAGGACCTGTTGCTATAAGAGGAAATGCAAAATACATATTTACAGTCAAAACCAAACACAGCATTTTGACAGCCTGTGAACACTAAGAAAGTTGATAGTGCATTAAGGGAGAGGTATAAATCCAAAATGTTTGGGTTGACAGGACAACAAGGACAGTCCACATGAATATAATGCCATTAAACTGCTGGTCTGGAAAAGGGTTAGACAGAGACAGTAAACACCAAACTCTTGCATCATTGTTAACATACAGCATGTACACGTGACAAGACAGTGTGTTACAACTCAAGGGGAGGCTATATAGTATTGGCCCCTCATCAGCCAGCTTTTATATGCTGTGTCTACAAGTCCACAAATTCCTCTTGTTCATTTCTACAAAATAGCTTGAAAAAAATGTACAGACATGCACACACACACACACACACACACACACACGCAAGGACACACATACACATACACATACAAACACACCCACAAAGCCAAGATCTTTTGTGCCTTGACTCTGACTGGCATCTAGCATTAGCTTGTCCAGCTGGCTGACTGGTGTTTGTGGGCAGCAGGGGAAGGAGAGAGCAAACTGGCACACGTAAGGCAGCAGCCAGACAGACAGAGCACGTGCACGAGCATGCAATGGGGGCACACCCACCCTGTACAGCCCTTCTGACAGGCAAGAGGCCCAGAGTCAGTCACTCAAGTCCACCTCTCCTGACTTTGCATGTCCAGCTGACCATGGGGGGCTCCTGCTGTGGCTAATTCTTCCTCATCCTCTTGTTTTGTCTCTCTCTCTCTGTCTGTTTGTCTTTCTCTCTCTCAGTCTGTTTCTCTCTCACTCGCTCTCTCTCTCTCTCTCTACTGTGAAGAGTTTGGCCATTATGCATATGTAAAGAAGGGGGAAGTGGCACCCAACCAGGGGAGGAGGGACAGACAGGGCTACGAGAAGGTTATGGGCTTGGCAGGAAATGTACTCTTGCACAGGGGCCTGGACCTAAATACAACTGGAGACACAGCTCTCAAGTCACCAGCTCGCAGTTCACTTATACAGAGTGGCAGCGGAGGAAAAAACTCTACTCTGGTTTGAAAAGCAACACGTGAACAGTGAAACTCAGTGAAAAGAACCATGCTAGCTTATATGGGTTACCAGCCAATGTACAGTATATGTACAAACGTGTGTAGTGTGTGCATACTTCTCTATGTGCATGCATTTATATGTATGGACAGTGTTTTTTTTTGTGTGCATTGTGTGATTTCTGTTTGCAAAGAATGAGCCCTACAATTGTAAGTGCCTGGGTTGAAACTGCACTGATTTGACAGTCAGAAGGCCAAACGAGCTAGCGACACAGTGCCATTAGCCAGAAAGAGAGGTGTGGACCAGAACCTGCCTTACCCTGAAGAACTACCTAAAAATAGGATGGCGTCATTGAGATAGCAATATCTAAAAAAAAATGAAATAGAAAGCTTTGGTTGGAGAATAGATCTATCGGGTTGCATGACATCATGGAGGCATGGAGATTCAGGGTGTTTAGAGGAGAAGGACTTCTTGGTGGCAGGGGTATCAAAGATCAAACCATGGCTGCAGGTTTAGCTTATCTGAGAACAAAGCGGGCAGTGCTACTTCCAGAGGAGATGGTGGTGGTGTTGGTAGTGGATGGAGAAGCCGAAGTGTTGGCAAAGTGTTTTGTTGGGGGGACTGCACCACAGCAGGACCGGAGGGCCACATGCCCTAGATGGATCCGGGTGGGGGGGGAGACACAGAGCATGCTGGGACACGCAGGTCCCTCAGGAGGAGGAGGAGGGGGGCTCGTCTTCATGCAGGTCCTCCAGCTCAACCTCACGTCCCGACTCCCCACTGCTCCCTTTTCTGTGTGGGGAGAAAGAGAGAGAGAGAGGAAGAGAGAAAGAGAGAATGAAAAGAGAGAAAGAAAGAGAGAGAGAGAGGGAGGGAAAGAGAAAGAAACAAAACAAAAGATGAATCCCATCGATTCCCCAGAATCCCTTTCACTGTGTGCTGATGCTGGCTATTCATCAGGTGTGTGCTTCAGACTGGCTGGGAATGAAGAATGGAGGTGAGCGATCAGACACGGCCATACTGTAGAGGGACGGGGGAGGGGGAGGAGGAGGAGGAGGGGGGGGGGGGCGCCATGCTGGCTGGTGATCACACATCCATCACCTGCTGGCGCTTATGACAAATGGTGAGAGGACGGGAGGACGGCCACGGCATTATGGGTGACTCCTGCCAGACCTGGAGCACAAGCACAGCAACACATGACAGCACGCCGTCCATCCAACTACCCTTTCTTTCTATTCATTCATTCATTCATTCATTCATTCATTCATTCATTCATCCATCCATCCATCCATCCATCCATCCATCCATCCACATATCTATTGTGCATTTATCTGTCCATCCATCCCTGCATTCATTAATCTATCCATGCTTGCATTTATTTATTCATCAAATCCATCATCCCTCCATCAGTCTATACATCCACCCTTCCATCCATCCTTCCTTTGATTCATCATCCATTCCTGCGTTCGTTCATTCATCCAACCCTGTATTTATCCATCCACCCATCCATCCATCCATCCATCCATCCACCCACCATCCATCTATCTTTAATGAGAAATGGGACAGGCTGCAGAAACACAAGGGAACACGTCAATATTTGGGGAAGCGATGACGGGGGGCTGGTAGACCTGCACGTCACACACCAGAGCACAAGGCACACACACACACACACACACACACACACACACACACACACACACACACACACACACACACACAGCAGCATCAGCTCCACATATCATAGCTGGTCACGAGTCAACAACAGCAGACTGGGGGCCACAGCAAGAGAAGATGGATGGCACATGACCACAGATTGATAGGGACGGGGGTGACGCCATCTGCACTGGTACAAACCATCGAGGGGTGTGTGTGTGTGTGTGTGTGTGTGTGTGTGTGTGTGCGGGTGAAGAGGGATCACATGAAGCGTTGAGGTAACGTACGGAGATGGGGGTTCTGGGTGTAGTTGTAGGGCTGGCACATTAGACACACACGCACGCACACACATACACACACACACGCACACACACAGACACACAGAACCGAGTTACCTTAACGATGGGTGGAGTTTTAGTGAGGGTCGGAACGGCCACGAATCCCTGTGGTGAAGGTGGGGAAAAAAGAATACGGAACGAAGTAAGAACGGAGAAACAATAAGAGACGGATCAGGAATGGAGAGGAAGAATGAGAGATGATGTGACAACATGGAAACTGAGAGGAGAGAGAGAGATGGTGAACGAGAGAGAGAGAGAGTGGTAGAGGAAAAGGAACAGAGGGGAATGCAGTGATAAAGGGGAGGGAGGGAGAGAGAGAATGTGTGGTGGAGGTAAAGAAAAAAAGAGAAAAGAGTCAAAATAAAATGAAGAGACAGGAATGAGGTCATGAGAGAAAGAAAGAGTGTGTGTGTGTGTGTGAGAGAGAGAGAGAGAGAGAGAGAGAGAGAGGAGGGGGAGAGAGAAGGAGATTGAGAGAAAGAGAGAGAACATGACAGGGAGAGAAAGGCAGCTGGATGAAGGATGAGGCAGAAATGACAAGATAGGCGATAGAGACAGACATGAATTATGTGCCAGAGTCGGCGAGCTGGCTGACTGTTTCAACCACTGTGGGGCAAAAAAAGAAAAGCATCCACTCTCCCGCCTTGCGGTGTGTTTTTCATTGGTGTTTCACAACCCCTCCATCAGCTTGTCAACTCCAACACAACCAGCCCCCCTGGGAGCCAGCCATGGCCTGCTGATTAGGGCTATGGGCATTTCCGTCCAGTTCTTCCACTGTAACACTCCACAGCCCCCTATGAAACAGACAGCCCCCCCCCCCCACACACACACAAATCTGACTGAGCAGCGACACTCTTTGCGCTGTGCTGTGATGCCCATTCACAGCAAAGGTTATTAACGGTTACTTTCCATGAACAGATTATATCTACTGTTACGAACACATAAAGCTAAAGAAGAAGAAGCTAATGAGGGGGCAACTACAAAGCATACAGACAAGGCTACGTAACATCCACCATTGTCCCTTTGCTCATCTTATGGCAGTCCAGCATTGAAAGGGTAGTACCACCGTGGCATGTCCACTCAATACTGGATTTCACTTTAGTACTTTGTCAATCAACTCTCCAAAGGCTTTGGTGTAGACAAAATGTCTTGTTTTCCAGTCAGCCATGACGGGTTGAAGGCATGCCAAATGATTTTAAATGTCACACAAAACTACCCATCCATCAAGAAGTAAACGTATGCCTATGAAGAGTAGCCAGAGTCTTTGCACGACAAATTTGAGTGAGTCATCTGGCAATAATCCCCCCGTCACACACACACACACACACACACACACACACACACACACCCCTTCACTCAACTTATGCATGCATGCACACACACCCACACCCCCCCCCCCCCCACACACACACACACACACACAGATCAAAGATGCCCCCGAAAAAGAGCAAACATGGGTGACACTTGAGCAGTGTCTGTAAGTGCTGCACGCCGCCCATATTTGCCAAATAACAACAGCCCACATGTCCTGCCGATGGGCAAACAACTCACTCCCATGTTTGTTGGCTTTGCTTTTGGGAAGATTCCCAGATGTCAGGTCAATTAAAATCAACAACAGGTACGGGCTGCTAACTGATGGTTATCTAATAAGAGATGCGTGACAAGACGTGCGTGACTAAGGTTAGGAGCGGCTGCCTCTGTGATGGAAGGAGAACAGTGAAGCCTGAGCAGCCCTGTAACATGTATAATGGGCACAGTTGCCCTTTAATAACGCTAGGCAAGTTTGAATATGCCACAGCCTACGCAAACCTCTTACACTGTAAAAAAAAAGTCCAGCTTACTTGAAAAACTGGTGGAAAATCATTCTTACGTATATACATGACTTGACATAGAATAGTTAACATTAACTTGAGTTATTTGAGGCAACGATTTTCCTCCAATTTTTCCAAGTCAGCTGGACTTATTATTTTCTACAATGTACGAGCGGTGTGCATGCAGACAGCGGCCGTCTCCAGCAGGGGGCAGTGTGGTGCCTTTTGTGAGGCCAAGGGAGTTTCCCAAGGGCTCCTGTGAGGAGCACTGCTGTCCTTGTGCCACACCCGCCTGCCCTAATCACTGTAAACAAACACCACAGCATCGTGTGTGTGTGTGTGTGTGTCTGCAGAACGTCCAGCGAGGGGCGCTGTGATGTGCTCAGTGCCAAAGCTGATTTATTTAACTGTTCAAATCAGCTAGGAAATGACCGATTTTTTTTTCTGAGCATATGACTTAGCTCAGAGATAGGCGTGCATGTGTGTATCTGTGTGTGTGTGTGTGTGTGTGTGTGTATCTGTGTGTGGTGTGTGTGTGTATCTGTGTGTGGTGTGTGTGTGTATCTGTGTGTGTGTGTGTGTGTGTGTGTGTGTGTGTGTGTGTGTGTGTGTGTGTGTGTGTGTGTGTGTGTGTGTGTGTGTGTGTGTGTTAGTATGCCATCATAACCTTTTCAAGATCATGACCAGGCTTCTGTTCAAGAGCAAGAGCAAACTAATACTAAAGATGCTCTGACCTAATCTAACCCAAGCGACGGGCCCCAAACAAAATAAATCAATGTTGCCACCTTGGCATGCCTCCCAGAGGATGGCACAAACTCGCCTCGCCTCACCTTGCCTCGGACTCTGTGTTTCATTATTCAGTGACCGTGTTTGCAGTAAACAACTTTCGAGATTGCTGCATGCACTACATGTCCAAAACACAACACAAGGTGTGGAGGTTAACACACAGATGGCCAGGATAAATCCTGGCTTCGGCCGTCCACTGCCCCCTGCCCCCTGCCCCCTGCCCCCTGCTCATAGGGGCCAGTTCTCAGATGTGCCATGGCCATGCTACACACACATAGAGATATATTTCCTGAAAGAGATGTGCTGGATTTTGCCGACACCGTATTCACACAGTCATGGGTCTTAATTAAACTGAAACTAAACTGACGGAGATACGTTTGTGTTCTCAGACCGCCAGGCTGTTGGGGAAGTGGCTATCTTGATTTCTTGCTGAATGGTGGCAGAGGAAGGGAGGATGGGGGTGTGTGTGTGTGTGTGTGTGGGGTGGGGGAGCAGCAGCAGCACACAGTTGTCACATTACCTCGGTGTGTGTGTGTGCCTTTGTGCTGGGGAAGAAGAGAGGGATTCCTTTGAAAGGCTGTGAAAGGATCCGGTGAGGAGGAAAGAAAAAAAAAAAGAAAAGACAAAGGCAAACAAAAAAACAAAAGCCGCGATGACACCTTTGGGAAAGCCAAAAAAAAAAAAAAGGCTGGATGAGAGGGAGGCAGAGATGGAGAGAAGGAACGAGGGAAAGAGACAGACAATGCAGAAAAATATTTCAGTGAAGAGAGACAGTGGAGGGTGTGAAGAAAGGGGGTTGGGAGAGAGACAGAGAGAGAGAGAGAAGGCAAATCGAAGAAAAGCAAAAAAAAAGACGAACACAGAGGGAGGAATGAAAAATGTAAGAATGCCCCTATCACAAGCTCTCGAGAAAGTCATTCATATGCATGTGTCTACAGTGTTTGTCTGTGTTGGTGAAAGAAGAAGGCTTTCACACAGCAAAACCACAAGGTGCCTACACAAAGCCAACCGCTGCTGGATTTGAGACCCAGATGGTTCACTCTGAATAGATTCACACAGCCTAGGCTAGAGTATTCCACATCCACCATTTATTTATTTATTTATTTATTTATTTATTTGTGCTGTGGAGGGCTTTGCGTTTGATTATTGATGAGCTGGGGAGGTCAAGGACAGAGACCCCTGAGGGAAGCCACCTACAGTAAGCCTCCTGCAGCACCAGAATAATATGGAAACCTTTCCGGAACCTTCCCCCTTCTCATGGAAAAGGGGGGTTTGCAAAACGCTGGCGACAGAGAGAATTGCCTCGTGTGTCGTGTCTCGTGTCTCGCGTCCCTGCCTGGCACAGTGCGACAAATAAATGTCAACGAGTCAAGGTGCCATGGAAACGCAAATTGGCAGTGAGGAGTGTTTGACTGGTGGCTGGCCCGGCGGCGGAGACTGCGGTCGGAGGGGGGGGGGGTACCTGGATGACAGGCGGAGGAGAGAGCTCTGGCTGGACTGAGGAGTGAGTGGGGGGGGGTACCTGGATGACAGGCGGAGGAGAGAGCTCTGGCTGGACTGAGGAGTGAGTGGGGGGGGGGGGTACCTGGATGACAGGCGGAGGAGAGAGCTCTGGCTGGACTGAGGAGTGAGTGAGTGGGGGGGGGGGGTACCTGGATGACAGGCGGAGGAGAGAGCTCTGGCTGGACTGAGGAGTGAGTGGGGGGGGGTACCTGGGTGACAGGCGGAGGAGAGAGCTCTGGCTGGACTGAGGAGTGAGTGGGGGGGGGGTACCTGGGTGACAGGCGGAGGAGAGAGCTCTGGCTGGACTGAGGAGTGAGTGGGGGGGGGTACCTGGGTGACAGGCGGAGGAGAGAGCTCTGGCTGGACTGAGGAGTGAGTGGGGGGGGGTACCTGGGTGACAGGCGGAGGAGAGAGCTCTGGCTGGACTGAGGAGTGAGTGGGGGGGGGTACCTGGGTGACAGGCGGAGGAGAGAGAGAGCTCTGGCTGGACTGAGGAGTGAGTGAGTGGGGGGGTACCTGGGTGACAGGCGGAGGAGAGAGAGAGCTCTGGCTGGACTGAGGAGTGAGTGAGTGGGGGGGTACCTGGGTGACAGGTGGAGGAGAGAGCTCTGGCTGGACTGAGGAGTGAGTGGGGGGGGGGGGTACCTGGGTGACAGGCGGAGGAGAGAGAGCTCTGGCTGGACTGAGGAGTGAGTGGGGGGGGGGGGTACCTGGGTGACAGGCGGAGGAGAGAGAGCTCTGGCTGGACTGAGGAGTGAGTGGGGGGGGGGGTACCTGGGTGACAGGCGGAGGAGAGAGAGCTCTGGCTGGACTGAGGAGTGAGTGGGGGGGGGGGTACCTGGGTGACAGGCGGAGGAGAGAGAGAGCTCTGGCTGGACTGAGGAGCGAGTGGCTCTCTGCTGCACACAGGAGTGTAACAGGCTGAAGGCTGACAATGACACGCAAACACTGTACTGTAGGTGATGTGCATGTGCAAGGTGCCAAATGTGTGTGTGTGTGTGTGTGTCTGTGTCTGAGTTTGTGTGTATGTGTGTGTGTGTGTGTGTGTGTGTGTGTATGTAAGCATGCAATGGTGTATGCTTGGTCATGTGTGACGTGCATGTGTGGTGTGTGTCTATTTGTATGTGTGTGTGTGTGTGTGTGTTAGAGTGTGTGTGTGGTGTGGTGTTTTTAGTGTATGTGTGAGTTGTGGTGTTTTTGGTGTGTGTGTGCATGTGCATGTTGTATCTGTATGTCTGTGTGTGTGTGTGTATATGTGTGTGCGTGTGTGTGCATGTGTGTGCGTGTGTGTGTGTATGTTTGTGCGAGTGACCCAGATGCCTGGAGTCAAGCTTTTGATGACAAAGGGGTCACCACACTCACATTAGCAGGTTTCCCGGGGCGGACATGGACCTCTCCTCTCTCCTGCTGGGACACTCAAAGGGGTTCCCAAAAGACCTCTTCCTGAGCATGGACTTCACCAGGATCTGACAGAGGCACCCGCAGACACACACACGCAGGGTGCAGGCAACAGACACAGTCAAGTTACTCCAACACCAGGGAGGCATGACATGACGCAATCACAAAAACACCACTCAGGACAAAGTCATGTCACTTATAACACAAATTGTGAAAATGTGTGAAAATTGTGAAAATGTTACATTGGTACATTAAGGATCTTCACACACCAGGGCTGTACAAAAGTCAGAATGAAATTGAAATTTGACTATGTAATGTCAATTCAATTCTTGAATATGAGCTGACTTTTGAATTGTGGAAGCAAACAGGATGTAGAATAACAATTTGAATTTTACACAGCCCTGACAAAGAGCACACACACACACACACACACACACACTCAAATTGTTATTCATGTCTTGGTGGACAGACCTACCATTTAGTTCCATCATTATATAACTAAAGATTCCTACAATATTCTTAGACCAGACTCTACACCTAACCCTACTGTAAGTGTCAGTAACAAAATGTTGGCACTTTTTATTCCACCAGTATAAACAGTATACTTTAGAAAAAAACATTGTAAGATTTGTGGGGACCAACAGGGATTCACACATACCATCTCTTGACAAGTGTTTCCTTCACACAGTGAGGACCTGTCAGAACACACACACACACACACACCACAGACACACACACACACACACACAAAGACACACACAAAGACACACTCACACAAACTTACCACAGTGGACAGGCTGGGCACACACTTGACCGAGTTCTGCACCTCCTCCTCAGTCACCTCCACAGCAGAGCAGTGCTCCTCCTCCAGGGGCAGTGGGTCCGCTCCGCCCTGCGTCAGCCACGGGTCCAGCTGTCACCCAACACACCACAGCACAGCACAGCACAGCACAGCGGTCAGTCCCACGCGTCACACATGCCGGCATGGTTAACAACAACAGGCACGCTCTACTACTAAGATTAAAACCTTTTTCTTGGGGTGAGAGTCAAAAACCAAATCATGTGTTAAACTTTAAAAGAAAAAAGCTCACACTCTCTTTCTTTGTTTGGTGTGCTGATTTATTGGACCATGTCTAGAAATGAACCTGTTTTAGCACTAGGCCACCAGGACTCCACAAAAAGGGAGTGCGGTCATGTGCCATCAAGTCATGATGAACCACATTACACGACCAGGAAAAACACTGTGAAGACCACAAACATATTTATCTCAACACAAAAAGGCAAATATCGATACAGGGTGGTATACTACAAAGGTAGTCGTAAACCTGTTAGAAGAACAGCCCAGGGCGTCATTCTCTTAATTGAACAAATGCCGATGGGCTCTTCATCCATCAGGTTTACGACTGTCTCTGGGTAAAATAAAACGTAACTACCTTTGTAGCATACCCCCCCAGATCACATCATGAAGTTAAATAAGGTAACCAGCAACCAACAACATCATGGTTATGGCCCAATTTAGATGACTGAAAAACCAAGCACTTTTGCAAAACCAAACACTGATGAAAAACAGTAATGTATAGTACATTGTGAAAGACTGATTGCTGCTGCAGATGTTGTGAAAGCAAACACTTTGTGTAAGTACACACACCCACACACACCCACATCCAACAGTTAAACACCACCCCCACCAGCGTACAACATACAGTTATGCACAAGTGCAGCACAAGAAGTGCAGACTGCTGGGTGTCGGCCTCTATCGCCACATACACCCACATAAATAGAAAGCAGTGACCTTGTGCATAATGTTTACACAAGCCTCTAGATGAATGCACAGTACATAAATACACAAGTGCTTGCGTTGGCCATCCACCAACATACCATGGGTAACATACACATCAGGTTACAGAGATGCGGCTGGTAGAAATGTCAGACTTCTACACTCATAAACTCATACTAAAACTCATAAACCAGACAGTCACATATAAAGTCCTGCAATACTTAGGCATATGCACATCAGCCGTAGACAGCAGTGGCGTAGCAGTAGCAAGAAAGCTGAGTAAACTATAGGAGTAAAAATGGATCCTTAACATTATCCTTAACATATCCTTAACTATTCATACTCTTATGAATGCATATCGATAACATCAGCAGTCACAACTAGCCAGGTGAGTAAACGTTGTATTGTAATTGTAAAAGATGCATAAATGACGTTTATGTGCATTTATCCTGCAGTAGACCACTGGTAGACCAGCACGCAGCACAAGTGTGGGCAACAGCAAACAAAGTAAATGTGCATGAGAGCAGCAACAGCAGCAGCAGCAGAGTGAGAGGAGACTGTCCAAAGGTAAACAGAGAGGAGCAGACTGAGGAGCAGACTGGATTTAAATATCTCAAATGTTTATGTAAACAAAGTAACACTACGCGGCTCTGAGAATGGGTGATCCCCCCCCCCCCCTATGCTCATCCTGTGATTGCAGCTATGTTTTATGCATCCTAAGTGGCCCCCCTGCCAGCACTGCACCACCAAAGAAGACAGAAGAGAGAGAGATAGACAGACAGATAGAGAGAACAGAAATAAGAGGGATGAGACAAGAGTGACAGAGGGCAAAAAAGAAAGGAGGAGAAGGAGAGAAAGAAACAGACAGAGAGAAAGCTAGAGAGAGAGAGAGAGAGAGTGATGAGCAAGACAGAGCAAAAAAAGAAAGAGGAAAGAAAAAACTGACATCAGAGAGAGAGAGAGAGAGAGAGAACAGCGAGAGAGAGGGAGGGACAGACAGAGTGAAAGGAGGGGGAGGGTGGTGAGAATGAATGATTGACACCTCTGGTCCAGCACTTTAATCACCTCTGGGTAAAAGGGAAGCTGCCCGCTCAAGTGGAAATCTTCCAGGTAATCACGCAAGTGAGAGGGGAGAGGGGAGAGGGGAGAGGGGAGAGGGGAGAGGCGGCCCAGCTCTGACGCCAGACGCCCCCAGCAGCACTAGCACTCGCTAATTAGCCAGGGCAGGCCGAAGGAGACTCGGCGTGGAACTTTCCAGAACTCAAATCCCTGTTCGCCACGCAGGGGGGGTGGGCGGAGGAGTAAGAGCCAATCCCTGGCATCGGTTGGCCATAGTGGAGGGAGATGATAGCGGTGTGTGTGTGTATGTGTGTGTGTGTGTGTATGTGTGTGTGTGTGTG
>CM059272.1:11972712-11985212 GCA_030347295.1 Setipinna tenuifilis
GTGTGTGTGTGTCTGTGTGTGTGTGTCTGTGTGTGTGTGTGTGTGTGTGTGTCTGTGTGTGTGTGTCTGTGTGTGTGTGTCTGTGTGTGTGTGTCTGTGTGTGTGTGTGTGTGTTTGTGTGTGTGTGTGTTTGTGTGTGTGTGTGTTTGTGTGTGTGTCTGTGTTTGTGTCTGTGTGTCTGTGTGTGTGTGTGTGTCTGCGTGTGTGTCTGCGTGTGTGTTTATCTCAAGGGTCTCAATCAGGCACATTGTTCTTATTCTGGTGGACAGAGACACCCCAGAAATTACTGACATTTCTCTGTCTGCTGTCTGTCTCTCTTTCTTTGTCTGTCCTTCAGTGCAGAAGAAACTCTCAAACTTCAGCAGCTCTCCTGAAGGTTACTCCACAATAACACGAATAACTGTGTGAGCAGGACACATTTTTCATCCTGGCAAAAGCCAAACAAAATAGAAAGGGGGAATACACTCGTCAGTGACTGAACCATTCAGTGTTAGTCAGTGGTAGAGAGGCATGTCCAATTTTGTGCTCCTCTTAGCTTAGTAACAATTCGTAGAAGAGTCCTATTGATTATCTGAGCAACCCCCTACTCTACTTTTCAAAGATGAGTGAATGAATTAAAAAAAAAAAACCCACAGCAAGGACTCTTAAAATCCCCCATGTATCTAAAGGAGCATCTGACCACAACAACAAAAGTTGAAGGAATTGAAAAGATAAAAAGAAAAGCGGTCTATGCAGTCAAGCACTCAGTAATGGCACAGGCGGGCAGAGCTGAGAGGGTCCCTCTTAAAAGCCCTGGCCAGCCAGCCAGCGAGCGAGCGAGCGAGCGTCTCCTCAGACGTCTAAACAAACGCGCTAATCCAGTGACTCATGCCTGCTGATGAAGGGCCTACCTACGCCTAATAAGGGCCATTTGGAGACACCCTCGCAAGGAGAACATAAGGACGTCGCTCGAGCTCGAGCCTGCCTTCAGCTGCCTGCCCTCCTCCACTCCACCTCCCCCACCCCCCCTCCGTAATGAACGAGGGCTTAATTAAGGGAGCAGAGCAATAACAAACAGGGCTGTGCTGTGCTAGGAGATGATGGACTTGGTGGCGGAGACCCCTGTGTCCCTCATCTGAGTCATATCTATCTGCTGAGCCCTGTGTGACTGTATGTGTGTGTGTGTGTGTGTGTGTGTCTGTAACTCTGTGTGAGCGTGTGTGGTCGTATGTGTTTGCGTGTGTTTGTGTGTGTATGTACTGTATGTATGTCTCTATGCGTGTGTGTGGGTCCCTATGGGCCTCTTGATATCCCTCAGTGATGACTTACGGTATTCGATGCCGAGGACCATGTCCCTAAAATAGAGACGCGTCTGGTCTTCAGTGAAGGGACTGTCCGTAGGTACCTCCATCACTGGCCTACAGAGAGAGAGAGAGAGAGAGGGAGAGAGAGAGAAAGAGAGAGAGAGAGAGCGAGAGCGAGAGAGAGAAACAGAGAAAGAGAGAGAGAAAGAGAGAGAAAGAGAGAGAAAGAGAGAGATCTTTGCTCTAGACTCTCAGCTCAGTCATAAATTATACATGGGGAAACAACACACCTGCAGGAGAACACAGCCAAAAGAGAAGCCTAGCACACAGCATTTCTCTGAATAACAACACATTCTCTGAATCTGCAGTTTATACAGACTCACAGAAACAGTGAGGTCTATTCCATTATTATGCAGAGGAGAAATTGGAATGGTTTTCTTAATTCAATTCAGACGGAAAAGCAAACAATAACTATGGCCTCTTGCCCAATCTTGAACCCGTGTGGTGAGAAAAAAAAAGCTTTTTCCGGAAAATGGAAACAACCCAACCAGCACTGTAATTTCACAGAGCTCTTTCGCAGACACAAAAAAAGTCCTTTAAATGAGACACTGCATTCAATCATTTTTGGAGGGGTGGGGGAAAAAAAAGAAATTACTTGAAATTGATTACAAATAATGGGGAGAAATAAATAGGGGGTGAAGTGAGGCACAGTGCACGGGGGGGATGTTTAATAGT
This sequence comes from Setipinna tenuifilis, assembly GCA_030347295.1. NCBI lineage: Eukaryota > Metazoa > Chordata > Actinopteri > Clupeiformes > Engraulidae > Setipinna > Setipinna tenuifilis. The sequence goes on from CM059272.1 coordinate 11,974,731, forward strand.
CTGAAACACTGCATTAGAACATGAACACATAATTACTCCAATACTTCCCAGGATGAGAAAGAGAGAGAGAGAGAAATAGAGGTAGGGACAGAGAGTGAGGGTAAATGGGAGATGGGGGGGCAGAGAGAGAAAGAGAGAGAAAGAGAGAGGGAGAGAGAGGGAGAGAAAGAGAGGGGGGAGTGGCAAAGAGTGTAAGTTTAGAGACACTGGGTTGCCTTGACAGGTGGAGACTGGAAGGGCAAGATGCTTGGAAAGGCAGAAGAATACCTTCGTTATTTAAGGGGGAGAAAAACAACCTGGAGACATACTCACCCCTTCTGCATCAGCTCAAACACTACAGAGGAAGAGAAAGAGGGAGATAGAGAGGGGGGGGGGCAGAAACACAGAGAGAGAAAGACAGAGACAGAGAGAAAAAGAGTAAATGTGTGGCTGAAGCCCCCAGCCATTAAAAGTCACCTCATTTCTCCATGGCGGCTGCAATACTGTAATTACATGGAAGCAGTCATGAAGGGCCCTCCTGGAGTAGCCATTATGACATTTAGCGCACACACACACACACACACACACGCACACACACACACACACACACGCACACACACACACACACGCACACACACACACCATCGCCGGCTACAGCAACATAATGACCACACAGCCTTCAATACGGACTGAAATGTACATGGCTGAAATAACCTTCAGACACAACGGCTAATATTAATCTAACTGTATGAGAGCTGAAATTTGTTTCAGCAGCTCTCTGTGATACAAAAATAGCTGTTTTTCTTAATGGAAAGGAGCACGTACCCATGTGCAAGTTGTCCTCTGTCGGGTCGTCAAGAACCTGCAGAAAATTGCATTATGTAAGTACAGTAAGAGATTCGTAAGTAAAACTACCAACTGTTGTGTCCGTTGTGTTAACAAGCTAAGAGAGACTTTGACGCTAGCTGTCTTCAACAACTGGGTTATCCAAAAGGGACACTACATGCTAGACTTTTTAATAAGGTGTAAACGGGGACGGCAGCTAAAAATATGTTGCACTAAAAACTGAGCACCAGTGTTCTAATGGAGGTTCAGGAGCTTGCAGGACAACGTATACATGTCAAGGTCCTCTTGTAGACGAGAAAAAAAAAAAACACATCACAAACGTAAGCAAAGGCGCAAAAAGTTCTCGAAGTTTGTCAAAGTTGTCACATCGCCTTTGTCAAAGTCGTCAGTTTTTTTTAAATAAAGAAGATGTCAGTCTCTAATGACTCTCTTGCTCTTATACTTGGCGTGAGGCAATTGTACTGAAATCAATGGGGGTTGGGGGGTTTCTGCAAAATACAACCCATTTTCTGTGCCTGGGCTCCAGGCTGATGGCTACCAGTGCAGAAGCAGCCCACAGACTCTCACTTCCTCCCACTTCACACCCTCAGCCCCTGCCCCTGCCATGATGACACACTCAGCAAACCACTTTTTGGCTGAGGCTTGGACCATCAGCTGGAGCTTTTAACATGGCCTCTCAAAGGCAAAGGGCTATCCTTAGCCTAGAACATTTCGTGATTTAGTCCTGTGAGAAGTGTGCACTATGACTGGAGAGGGATGGGGGGGGTGAATGGATGGATGGACCCCTGGAAGCCCCCCCTATATGTCGGCTGCACTTAGGCAGGGGGAAAGTGCACTGACTCGGCCGGCTATCCTCACTGGATAACGCAGCAAGGCAACACTGGCAGTGTCAGGGGTCCACTAATAAAACACTCTCTCAGAGACATCTACAGTGCAGTCTTCGTTTTTTGTTTTAAATTCTCCAAGCACTCCCTTAACCATGACTGTTGAGTGGGAATCCGGAGGGGGGGGGGGGGGGGGGGGGAGTGGAGGAGGGCAGGCAGCTGAAGGCAGGCTAGAGCTCGAGTGTTTAGAGAAGTGTGTCTTTGATGTGATCAACATACATTAGTAAGTACTTAGCATCAGAAGTTCAACTAAGGTTAGTCAGTTTGGTTTGGTAATGAGGGTTTCTCCTGGGGAGATGAGTGGGTGTCAGCATGATACTGTGCTATGAACAAAAAGAAAACATTTTTTTACCAGAAACATTTATGTCAGACTCTTGTAGATACCCATACATTACTTATACATTTCCTTTCAAATCCTTTTATTTCTTAATCCCCCCCTCCACCATGTTTTCCACCTTTACTTGTTTTAATCCCTGCCTGCATTAGTGTACTTTTTAATTGCTACCTTTCTCTCTCTCTCTCTCGCCTATTTGCTCCATTGTTTTTCCTTCTCCATGTTCCTTCTTTCTCTCTCTCTTCCTCCCTCTCTCATATTTACTTCATTTCTCCCCTTCCTCCCCTTCTCCTCTCCTCCCTCTCTCTCTCTCTCTCTCTCTCTCTCTCTCTCTCTCCCCCCCCTCTCTGCACTGATGAGGCGTATTGCATTTAGGCTGAAGTGATTGAAGCCTCCTTCTCCAGAAAGCCCCCGGGGGGGATAGAGCACAGCTTATTTCTGCGCCTGGCTCAGGCAGTCCAAATCTCCCCACTGCACTCTCCTCTCCTCTCCTCACACTCTCCACACTGCAAGCTGCCTCGAGTAGCCACAAACACAAGAGCTGTTTTTATGCCTCCATGCTGACATATAAGTGAAGGAGCTCTTTCATGTTTGTTTGTTTGTTTGTTTGTTTGTGGCATTTATGAATATTAAAAGTGACTTGAGTAGAAGCTGATTGACCATAACAGCAGCAAAGTTGAGGTTGAGGGAGTGAAACAAAGAATGAAAGGAAAAAGAGATAGAGCAAGAGAGAAAGACAGAGACAGTGAAAGAGTCAGTGGGAGGGGGGATGAGAGAGACAGATAAAGGAGGAGAGAGAGACACACAGTCGGAAAAAAAAGAGAATAAATCACCTCCACAAGCTTGACTATGTTGAGATGGTCCAGTTTCTTGAGGATGGCGATCTCCTGATACACACGCTCCAGGGGCCCCAGGACCTTAGGCTGCTCCCCCTGGGCTGCTTTGGGGCCTCGGGGCGGTGGACGACCTAAAAACACACACACGCGCACACACGCGCACACACACATGCACACACATGCACACACACACGCCCACACACACACGCGCCCACACACACGCGCGCCCACACACACGCGCGCACACACAGACGCACACACACAGACGCACACACACAGACGCACACACACAGACGCACACACCCACACGCCCACACACACAGACGCACGCACACACACGCACACACAGATCAGTATTATCTTCACTATTTCTGTATATAACTTTCAACAAATGTCCCTTGTGAATTTCACACCTCATTTTACTATCTGTACAATCAAGCAACAACTGAGTGTCATTTCAATTCGCCGCTGCACAACTACAACATCAGGAGTGAAACTCTGCGCACATGAGGCGGATACCTCCTCTCGGCAGAGCAGTGTCAGATAGGGTCACTGAGGCGGGCATGAAACGAGAGACTTACGGGGAAAGCCACACTGTTTCATCAGCTTCTTCTTTGACACCACCTTCATTGCCTGCAAAATGAAATAGAACATGTACACGTTCACTGCCACTCCACTGCCATTTAAACGTTGCATCATATTCAGTGTCGGATGTCACTCCAGAAAAGGTGGAATTATAAGATGTTAATTAAATTCAGCACTATGAAGGGGAAAAAAAATACTGTAGCTATATTTTATTCAAAACAAATACTATAGATATGTGCTTTCAGAATCTGTTGATTAGAATTTCTTTTTTCGCTGAATGTACACAGGACACAAGAATTTGAGTTGGTGTGCAGCACACCATAAGAAAAAAAGGGGAAGGGGAAAAGGGATGAGTTAAAAAGAACTAAGAATTAGTTTAAAAGAGACAAGTATTTCAATACATTATGACATAGAAACAGCAATAAAACAGTCCATGTGCTCACATATCTATATATGTACATCATCTACATAAAAACATACATACACATTTTAATAAGTTAAATACATACATACATACATAAATTTGTATGTGGTAAATGGTGAGCTAATTGAATGCGTATGTTAGTAAAACATTTAGTTTTGCCACACAACAGTATTCGATTTTGCCTTCACGGAGTCAGAACTTGTCAAGTGTGTTGCGCAAGCCACTGGCGTCCTAATCATGGAAAAGCTTTTAGAAACCTCAATCAGCCATAGCACCCACCACTCATTTCCACACCTAATGTACCACTTAAGATGCACACCGCAGCTCAGGAGGCTGGTGTGTATGTGTGTGAGTGTGTGTGTGTGTGTGTGTGTGTGTTTGTGTGTGTTTATGAGTGTGTGTACATGCTCTTGTGTGTGTGTGTGTGTGCAGCAGTGAAACCTACACATATGTGGCACAAATATTCCCCACTAAGATAGGAAAACCTGGCAAGGGGTGGTTTGTGGGGAACAAATGGTGTCAATAGGAATACCCATAATGATAGAAATGAAAGGTTGTGTGTGTGTGTATGTGTGCATGCGTGTGTGTGTATGTGTATGTTACTGCACAAGTGAACGTCAAAATTGACAGATGATGGGAGAGAGTCGCTCAGTCTGTAAATGTGCCTCAAAAAATGCACTTAGCTTCAGCAGTCCTTTGTCATGCAGTACTTACAGTGTCAAGTCTGCCACTAGGTCACAGTTTACAAAAAATCACTTGTTCAGGTGGAGGAGAGCAAAAGTTCAATTTTAAACATTCTATTTTTATTCATAAAATAAAATGATTTCAATTGTATTTTACATCAAGTCCTATGCGAACATTATTTTCTGAGGTGAGTGGTGAGTGTTGTCCACCTGTGGATTGTGCAACACCTGAGCCTAAAGGTGAACCCTGGGTGCTATTTGTTTCTTTCCTGTGTTCATGTGTGACAGGAAACACTTTGAAACACGTCCAGCAGCGTCTGCTTATTAGTGTCCCAAAGAGCTGCTCTAATTGGGTGTTAATGACCTGCAGCTGCAGAATACATTTGGGGTCTGAAAGACAAAAGGTGCTGTTAAAAAGCTCCCATCAGCTTGGCAGCAGATTCACAGTGAACCTCGACAAAAACTGCCGCTCAGTCACGTGAAACCTCTCCTGTACTGCAGTATTTACAATATATGGCAATTTTTCTTTGCTTATTTGCGAAATCCAAGCTCATGGTTGCCATCTTAATTAGAATGTGGAGAATGTCTCAGGAAGGGAAGGTGATTTCAGGCCATACCCCTGTCCCTGGTATACTGTGCCCATGGGGTTGGACTTGTCGGTGAGTCCAATTTTGAAATATTTATCAAATGCAACTTCGATCAGTGCAAACTTCAAAGACAGCTCTTTTCACCTTTTTTTCCCCCTCTGGCAAATATCGCTATACCCATGGTGAAGAGTGGAAGTCTTTGTAGATGACAAGCTGGTGGGGATTATAGTGGTGGTGGCTGCAGCTGAGGTGGGATGATTCATACAATAACAAAAAAGATGGTCGTATAATTTTATTTATGACAGAACTGGGGATGGGTCAGGGCAAAAAAAAAAGAATGCAGTACGGAAAACAGCAGCAGTGCAAACAGAGAGAGAGAGAGAGAGAGAGGGAGAGAGGGAGAGAGGGAGAGAGGGAGAGAGACAGAGAGAGAGAGAGAGAGACAGACAGACAGAGACAGAGAGTGAAAACAAGCAGTGAATCAGCAACATTGATGCTTTCTCTACTGGTTGAGCAGAGCTGAGAGTGATGTCCCTAACTGGACCGGCCTTGTCCAAAGCAGCGTTGGCAGCAGAATGGGTTGGGGGGTGTGGAGACGTTGACAGGTCAGTCCTCTGCGGCCGACGGATTCGCTAGGCTACGGTAACTCACCTCAGAGTGGCTGCTGAAGTCAGCTTGGGTGCTGACAAGTCATTAGTCGTGCGGAGGGGATAGGGGAGGTAAGGAGGAGGACACCTGCTGGGGATGAGGGGCAGAGGGGCTGCTTCAATCATTTCATTTACGCCTACCAGCCCTTCTGGGGGCACAGGCCGTCAACAAGCACTTCATATCTTGTTGACGCTGCTGTAGCTGGCTTTGTTTTTTACGGGGTGTAAAGCTAGCCCCATGCCCAACAACCATCCTCCTTTTTCAGCACAGGACTAGGCTGTCACAAGGGCCTGCTAGTTATTACATTAATCCCCCTGCTTATGTGCTTGGCGGTGAGCTTGAGTGCAACGGAGGGAAGCAGCCAGTGCCAAATGCACAACATACTGTAGGTATGTTAGCGGTGCTAAATGGCATTGAGATATCATCAATATTTTCCCTTATTTTGTGTTTTTTTGTGTTTCTTCTCTGTTTCTTTATATATAATAGTATATCATAAACAAAAAAATGCAATGTAACATGTGAAGTATGTGAAGTATGTGACATACATGGATGATGATAAAAGATTAAAGTAGTAAAAGCTGAAAAAACTTAGTGGTCTTTTTGTGTGCTTTGACTGTTTTGCACGTAACCAATCAATGCCAGAAGCTGTCCAGCCAATCAGAAATCCATGCAAGTGGGTGACCAACCAATCAAAGACCCAGGGCAAGAAGGTGTCCAGCCAATCAGAGCACCAGGCCAGACGGTGTCCAACCAATCAGCCTCAAATCACAGACCCTAACCTGTAGAGTAACATGATCACCTGCCTCATAGTACATGTAACAAGTCAAGCATCTGGAGCGTAGCAGACTGGTTTACAAAAGCACTTGCTGAATCTCTCTGTACCCAGGCAGTAACATCTCATCAATTATTGAGCCCATAATGAATAGAATAAAACAAGCACTTTATCCATGGGCCCATAAATCCCTATCAGCCCTTCCTCATACACCATCTTCTCTTCCTCATACAATGGAACTGCTGCACTTATTTGATGTGTCTACAGTACATGCACGTTGGTGTCCTGAATATGAGGCATATCCTAGTTTTGATCACATTCAGAGTAAGGTGAGCCACACACAGGCAAGAAGGGGGTGGGGTTTGTGACAGAGCGCAAAGGCACATGCTGATCGATGCATAAGAGGCGGCCATGAATACCATGAATGCAAGTGCATGAAAGTGCACATGGGGACCCAGGGTCGAATACCCCATCTCTCTCCCACTCACTTTCTGTCCTGTTCTTCGCTGTCCTATCACAATAAAGGCAAAAAAAGCCCAAAAAAATACTTTAAAAAAAGAGGCAGCCACAGCACTGGACAGACAGACAGACAGACGAGTGTGGATGGGAGCACACATCGGGACTTGTCACTTGCGATCAAGTAAGGAACCCACGTGACATTATGGGCTCGACACTTTGAAGCCTCCCTTTGCCTCCATTGTTAAAGGGAGCAATCTGAGGTCCAGTTTACACAAGCCAACTGCATTGGCCTGCACCTTGGCTCATTATGAAAACCCAAATTGTAAAATGTTATGGGATAAGAAAAAAAACCCAGCAAATCCTGTGACACATGAGGAAAGCATGAACGAAGACCAGAAAAAAAAACAGACAAGTGGACAGACTGAGGGTAGAAGCCAGCTGCACTTCAAATGGTCCCTTAATTGAAACCAGTCCTATGCTACCGCGAACCACTCTCCTGGCAATGTCAAACATCTCTCTCTCTCTCCGGTCCATAACATTTTCAGCACATACAGCATGTTCTATGCCTTCTGCCCATTTCCATCTGTGTGAAGGTCTCTGGACTAATGTTAGGCTGTTTCAGTGGTGGACAAGGCCAAAGAGTGGCAGGGCGGAAATAGAAAATGGCACTCAATCAGCCTGTTTTGTTCAAAGGCCATTTCCTTGCCTGGCTAAATGGCACAGACATAAGGAACAGGGCCCATTGTGTGCTGTCTGTAATCACACCTGACCTGGAGGGAAAGCAGTCCCTGCCACACACACACACACACACACACACACACACACACACACACACACACACACACACAAACACAAACACACAAACACAAACACACACACACAAACACAAACACACAAACACACACACACACACACAGACATACACACACACACAGACATACACACACCAACCACCTATGCATCACCCACCCACACACACTTGCAATACACAACTTCCTCCAAGCTTCTCAGAACATGAGCAAACATTACCACCACCACACCCCCCTCCTTTCCATTTAGAATTGGCTCCAGAAAAACAAGGATCTCTGTCAGGCCATTCAACTCCCCGGTAATTAAACTTTAACGAGCCCAGTGGCGCAGAGACAGATGCAGGGGTCTATCAAACGCCACAGATTCACATCCCGGCTGGCTGTGTGTTGAGTCACAGCCAATACCTGGCCAAAGCCGGGCCAAAGCCAAGCCGCATCGCCGCCGCATCGCAGCCCGTCACCCGCGGCGTCGCCTCTCTGTCGGTTCATCTCCATCCCCCTTCCCAGGAGTCAGTAACCAAGATGATGATAGCGGTAAACAGCCAGTCTAAACAGCATAGGGCCTGGACTGCATGTTCAGTTCCTTTTCCCCCTATTTCCCCTCACTCTGCAGCCACTCTCCTCTCTTCAATAGCGAATAATGCAGTGGCCACACCATCACACTCTTCCATTTCATTTCACGGTCGTACACACTTCCGAAAAAAAAAAGAGAATCATTCTCGCTCACTGCAGTACATGAAATTGCTCTAACCAATGTCCTTTCACTTGCACTGTTCCACTGGGGGTGGGGGGGGTGGGGATTAAAGTCGACCAGAATAATAGCCCAAGTTTAGCCAGAAGAAAAATAATAAATGTTTCAAAGGACTTACATAATACTTATCGTTGTCTTCGTTGTAGGCTAGCTTCACAACCCCATAGGAGCCCTGGAAGGAGAACAAAACCACAGAGATGAGAAAAGACAAACAACAAATTTAACATAGTATTGGTTTATTAAAAAAATAATTAATTTTCCTGTGTATCTACCACCGTGAACTCTGTGTGTGCGTGCGTGTGTGTGTGTGTGTGTGTGTGTGTGTGTGTGTATGGGTAGGAGATTGTTTGTGGACAGATTACAGTGTGGAGGACAGCTTGCTGCATGCATGCATTATAAAAATCATCAGCTCACGATCTGACTCACCCCAGCCAATCTTTGAATGGAAAATTGGACACAAATGGTGACATGGCATGCATCGGGTGGCCGTCTGGCACACAGCATAGGCGGGCACACACATACACACACACGCACGCACGCACGCATGCACGCACACACACACGCAAACACACACAAACACACAAACATACACAAACACACAAACATACACACAAACACACACACACACACACACACACACACACACACACACACACACACACACAAACACACACAGACTCCCTGATGTCATAAACCTTATGGCTATGGCTGTCACAAGCTGAATTAAGGCACAAGGCCAAAACACGTACACTGTACAGAACATTTTAATGTTTCATTACTGACTAGTCAACCATTCTGCACCATGTGGGTGCTTCAGACCACAGCGGTAGATTACATCATCTCTCTCCCCTACTGACTCCCTGTGCTGAGCTTTTCTCTCTTCGTCAGTGACAAACAACTTGACTGACAGTGCAGTACTGATACCTGCACTGAATACAAAACTCTTTTCATTTACACCTGAACCTGTCCTTGAAACCAATACCATCAGTGAGCAAATTTAAGAGACATTTGCATAGATTGTTCCAAAACCACTTAACTGGTTTCCACAAAAAGAAGTAACAACACCTTCAATAACAGTTTAAAACAGCTTGTCTTTCTTCTTTTCATTAATTAAGAAAAAAATACAATTATTGCACTACAGTACTTTAATTTACACTGTATAATATTTCTCAGTGGGTAATACTCAGTGATGAATATATCTAAGCGCTGTGGTTTTGTCTCTGCTTTTACTATTACTGATATATGTGTAACTGAGATCTTCCTGCGCATGATAGAGTGACTGTGTGGATTTGAACTGACAGAACTTATCTCAACGCAACACATTCCTCTTTTAAAGGCAGCAGTAGCAGAGTTTTGGTCTAGCTAACTACTTAAGAAGCAGATTTAACAACTAGTCTTTATTTTTACATGTGGGTGTTTTTACAAAAATGGTCTACACTATGCACAAACTGTCTTTGAGTAAGGCCTTGTAATAAACTGTAAACTTTACACAATTGTGAGGTTGCCTTTGACCTGTAAACAACTTCTCAATAATAAATTATACTGTAATGAGCTCAGGAAATGAAAGAGCCTTTATTTTGCTTAGTGTTGCATATAAGGACATTTTAAGCTGAGCTAAATTTGGTGTACAATTGGGAAAGCATGTTTGCAATTTAAGATCACTTAACTTCTACATAGTTTGGAGGGTGGGAAAGAGAGCTTTACAGACCGCACACAGACAAACACAAACACACACACACAAACACACACACACACAAACACAGAGGCACAGGTCCACACACACACACACACACACACATGCACACAGGCATGCTGGGCTATCTCAAACACAACAGCCTCATAAATAATGACACACACACAAAACACACTCACCTTGCCTATCTCA
>CM059272.1:11987712-11992432 GCA_030347295.1 Setipinna tenuifilis
AACCTCTAGTGAGCTTGCAATCCTACAAAACACACCCTCAAGCCCAAACCAAACAAATCATTCATCACTTTCAGCATGGCACACATTTGTTGCTTATTCTTCCTTATTCTATTCTTGTTTGTTCCTTTTCTTTTTAAAAAACGTCAAACCTCCAGTTTCTCAGTCAGAGAGAGAGAGAGTAGAGTGTTTGTCAGGGTATGGCAGCCAGTCCCAGTGTGGGATCCCTGACAGACACTCGCTGACAGTTAGAAGCAGCCTCTCATAACACACACACACACACACACACACACACACAACACACAACACACAGTGCGGGGTTGAGTTTAATTACTGCAGAAGTGAGAGTGTGTGTGTGGGTGTGTGTGTGTGTGTGTGTGTGTGTCAACAAAAAAAATGCTGCCATTTAGACACAACAGTGTTCACAAGACAACGGCAATACAAAGGGTAGGGGAAGGAATCCTACAAGGTAGTGAAGAAAATACCTTGATGACTGAAGTGTGTTTGAGAGAAAGGGAGCTATATCTAACTGCAGCCTACACACACACACACACACAGACAGACGATGATGACACAGCCCACACAGCCAGCCTCCAGCATGCTGCAGGTGGAGAGTCTCCGGAGACAGGGGTGCTGTATCTTTTTTTTTCTTTTTCTTTTTCTCTCCCATTCTCAGAGTACATTTTCATTTTTCTCTCTCCCTCTGCGGGTGTGGGACTTGATAGCTGAGGGCACCACACTGCTGCTGCTGCTACCACCACCCCCCCAAACTACCACTGCCACCACCACTACCTCACAAAAACCCATCGGGGGAAGGGGAGGCGAAAAGGAGTTGACAAGTTTCATTGGTCTTCCGGATCTTCTGGGAATAGCCCCGGATATCTGTGCCATCAAATAATAGTAATAATAATTATAATAATACCAATAATGAAAATAGCTCCGTAGAGGAGACTTACGTATGTGTGGTTGCATTACCAGCAGCCACAAATGCAACATTTGTAGCTAGTTAAAAAACGCAAGAAAATCTGACGTGATCATAGGCTATATGGGAAGATTCAGAATCATCAAAATGTTACAAATTCAAGATTGGTATTCTTTCTTCTCTATATGTAGGCATGGCAATGTTTGTTAAGCTATAGACACTGAGGTTTCACTCCAGTCTTTGCATTGTAGAGTACCGGGATGTAAGCTGCAGGTTCCCACATTTCAAAAAGAGCAACTAATATGACTCCAATGCCTTGGAAAAATAAATCCCTGTGTGTGCTAGTGGTCTGTGTGTGTGTGTGTGTGTGTGTGTGTGTGTGTGTGTGTGTGCGTGTGTGTGTCTGCGCGCACATGTATATGTATATGTGTGCATGTGTGTGTATGTGTGTCTTATGCCACAAAAAGAGGTCAACTGAGCTTCAAACGGTAATTTTCCCTTATCAGAAACACAAAGTGAAAGAACCCCTCGCCTTCTGCCTTTGGTCTGGTGAAATCCCAAGCACGTACTCACACACACACACACACACATGCATGCACACACAAGCACATGCATGCACACACACTGAAACAAAGCTTTGAAGTCAGAATAAAGATGGAAAAGAGAGACAGGGAAGAGTGACAGCAGAGGAAAAGAAAGAGAGGAGAGAGAGAAGGAAAGAGAGAAAGAAAGACAAGGAAAGAGAAAGAGAGAGAAGGAAAGAAAGAGGGAGCCTCCGTATCTCTTTTTTTTTCTTGTGCCCCTCAGCTGTTGTGCAGTCTGTGTCTGTGCATCAATCCCTGCCACACCGCAATATACACCACACCACACCACATCTAACCACACCTCACCACCACACCACACCACGTCATACTGTGCCATACACCAAACCACATCACACCACCATACCACACCACTGCAAATAATGAGCCCTTGTTTGTCCTGCTTGTACATACACACACACACAAGCAGGCAGGCACACGCACGCACACACGCGCACGCATGCACACGTACGTGCACACAAACACACACACAAACACACACACACACACCTGTGCTTAGTAGCCATTTCTATGAAATCATAAGAGCTTGAGATTCCTGGATTTGCGATGGTCAAAGAGATGAATAAGTACTAACACCAATGCGCACACACCACACACACACCCACACACACCCACACTGCACATACACGTCTATAAACACACATACATGCCACACACACAAACACGCACAAACACAGAACACCACACATTAGTGGGCACACACTGGTACACACAGCAGGGGAACCAGCCCACCCCCGACCCCCCCTCGCTACACGTCACAGGATTGATGATAACGATCGCTTCACTGAGAAACCCCTTGCAGGAGACCCCTAGCCTCCACAGCCAGGGGAGAAAAAAAGAAAAAGGAAAAAAAAAAGAAAGAGAAATGGCTTCATTTGTATGGGTGACAGCGTCTGTCTGACTCTGCAGTAACTACACAGGAAGTGAGGAATTCAGCTCCACTAGCATCTGATAGCTACTCTCTAATGTTTGTAATCACAAAGGAAATTTAAAACGATAGATTCTCACAACACCATTACTGTGTAAACTGCAGGGTAGAATGCTATTAGTAGTAGCCTATCGGTGAGCTGAAAAGTAAACACATTTGGGGCAGTTAGGCAGTATTTCCTGTTAGACCAGCTTTGTGTACATGAGGTGCTGTGTGAACAGTGCCTGGTCAGTTGGCGTGGTAAATATTATACCGCTTGCACCACAAAGCACTTCACCTTCCTCTGACACACACATTCGGCAAACCCCAAGATGCAGCTTACACTAATGACATTAATAACCTAGCTCCTTGTATTTATATATAATTACATTGTTCATACTGTACGCCTTCTACATACGGTGTATGCTGGCTTGTTAACTTCCAGTAACTTTACCTCATAAAAATGAGATATTTTTATTCTGCTTGTTTTGTAGCAATTTATGCTACGTTATGCTAAGTGATATTATGCTTTCAAATTTCCTTGCTGCACTGCTATGCACCATCTACATTTTTCAATATTAAAAAACCAAAACAACTCAACTTAAATATGTTTGATTTTTTTTCTTTACAGTAATAAATTAAAATACTACTCAGGAGAGGTGTGTTGTAATTGCAACCTTGTATTTAATCTTGACACTGAACACTCTGAAATAGCACCATTTAGAATGTAGTAACTTCCACATATTCCATAAGTCATCTACAAGCAGACAAAGTCACAAATCTGTTCCAGTAGACTACAAATGGCAACTGCATGTGCAGAAGACAATGTAATTTAATAAACCACAATCCAAAACAAGCCACTATGACCACAGTAGTCCCTCCAAACAGTCTAATTGTACAAACACAAACAAAGACACAATAAACCTCTGCATTAAAGCAGTGTTATCTCTGCACAGCAACCACTGATGATACATTTTAATTAGACTGTTTTAGATCTAAATCCTTTTCTTGGATGTGAATACTTTAGATTGTTTTGGTCTAAATGCTAAAGACTAAAAGGGCCTAAAGCAGTGTTGGGCCTGACCTAATTAGGGCAGTGTGAGAGAGCGGGCGTGGTGCTTGGCTGTCTGACACAGTGACTGGCTGCACTGAGGCAGAGGCAGAGGCAGAGGCAGAGGCAGAGGCAATGGCAGAGGCTGAGGCTGAGGCAGAGGCTGTGAGGGGAAGCCTGAGAACTGCTGATTATATTTCCAGTCATTAACCTCAGAACCGAGTCATGACTTTAAATATAAAACACCCCAAAGTGTGTGTGTGTGTGTGTGTGTGTGTGTGTGTGTGTGTGTGTATGTGTGTGTGTGTGTGTGTGTGTGTATGTGTGTGCGTGCGTGTGCGTGTGCTTGGTTGTCCGCAGTGCAGACAAGATGCAGCATAACACACAGAAACGCCCGACACAAAAACACACAGAGGGCTTCTCTGGTCATGTTGCCCCAAATGAGCTTATGTCACATCTGTTACCATGGCAGTGGTTGTGTGTGTGTGTGTGTGTGTGTGTGTGTGTGTGTGTGTGTGTGTGTGTGTCTGTGTGTGTGTGTGTGTGTGTGTGTGTGTGTGTGTGTGTGTGTGTGTATGTGTGTGTGTGTATGTGTATGTGTGTATGTGTATGTGTGTGTGTGTATGTGTATGTGTTTGTGTGTGTGTGTGTGCGTGCGTGTGTGTGCGTGTCTGTACTGTCTATTTGAGAGAAAGAGAGAGCGAGCGAGAGAGAGAGAGAGAGAGAGAGAAAGCAGTTTCAACAGCTGACAACATGCTCTGACAGCAGGAAATGTGCTGATGTGTTTGTCTTGTGTGTGTGTGTGTGTGTGTGTGTGTGCAAGCTACATGGTGAAAGATCCCAAAGGAGAAGTTCAGTGGCAGCCTTCAGCCTGATTAACTCTTACGTTGACAACAAAGCAGTTCTACTTGCATGGACAAAATGAAACCATTAAAGCTGACAAATCAAATCTAATGATGAAAACTGCACCCTAAAACACACACAAAAACAAAACATTGCCATTTCTTTTTTAGGATTTAGATCTTGGCATTGCTGTGAGTTTTCCCCCCTTTCAATTAAGTAAACTAATTCAATAGCTCATTTTTCTTTTTTTTTTCAGTTCTACTGATACACCATGCCCTTGTTCTAGTAACGTTTCCTGTATGTACGGCAGACAAGCAGAACCAAGCAGAACCACCATCATTTTCCTTCCATTTTTCAGTTTCACTACTTAGTGCAAATCCAAATCCAAATCCAAAATG
>CM059272.1:11992532-12057532 GCA_030347295.1 Setipinna tenuifilis
CCCCCCCCCCCCCCCCCCCCCCCCCCCCCCCCCCCCCCTCCCTCTGCACTGATGAGGCGTATTACATTTAGGCTGAAGTGATTGAAGCCTCCTTCTCCAGAAAGCCCCCGGGGGGGGGGATAGAGCACAGCTTATTTCTGCGCCTGGCTCAGGCAGTCCAAATCTCCCCACTGCACTCTCCTCTCCTCTCCTCACACTCTCCACACTGCAAGCTGCCTCGAGTAGCCACAAGTAAACACAAGAGCTGTTTTTATGCCTCCATGCTGACATATAAGTGAGGAGCTCTTTCATGTTTGTTTGTTTGTTTGTTTGTTTGTTTGTTGCATTTATAAATATTAAGTGACTTGATTAGAAGCTGCTTGACCATAACAGCAGCAAAGTTGAGGTTGAGGGAGTGAGACAAAGAATGAGAGAAAGAAAGAGATAGAGCAAAAGAGAGAGACAGAGACAGTGAAAGAGTCAGTGGGAGGGGGGATGAGAGAGACGGATAAACGAGGAGAGAGAGACAGACAGTCGGAAAAAAGAGAATAAATCACCTCCACAAGCTTGACTATGTTGAGATGGTCCAGTTTCTTGAGGATGGCGATCTCCTGATACACACGCTCCAGGGGCCCCAGGACCTTAGGCTGCTCCCCCTGGGCTGCTTTGGGGCCTCGGGGCGGTGGACGACCTAAAAACACACACACGCGCACACACGCACACACACACACGCACACACACACGCACGCACAACGCACACACACACGCAGAACGCGCACACACACGCACAACGCGCACACACAGACGCACGCACACACACAGATCAGTATTATCTTCACTATTTCTGTATATAACTTTCAACAAATGTCCCTTGTGAATTTGACACCTCATCTATTGTACTATCTGTACAATCAAGCAACAACTGAGTGTCATTTCAATTCGCCGCTGCACAACAACAACGACATCAAGAGTGAAACTCTGCGCACATGAGGCGGATACCTCCTCTCGGCAGAGCAGTGTCAGATAGGGTCACTGAGGCGGGGATGAAACGAGAGACTTACGGGGAAAGCCACACTGTTTCATCAGCTTCTTCTTTGACACCACCTTCATTGCCTGCAAAATGAAATGGAATGTACACGTTCACTGCCACTCCACTGCCATTTAAACGTTGCATCATATTCAGTGTTGGATGTCACTCCAGAAAAGTGGAATTATAAGATGTTATAAATTAAATTCAGCACTATGAAGGGGGAAAAAAATACTGTAGCTATATTTTATTCAAAACAAATAACTATAGATATGTGCTTTCAGAATCTGTTCATTAGAATCTGAATTTCTTTTTTCGCTGAATGCACACAGGACACAAGAATTTGAGTTGGTGTGCAGCACACCATAAGAAACGAATTTAAAAGGGATGAGTTAAAAAGAAAGTGATTAGTTTAAAAGAGACAAGTATTTCAATACATTATGACATAGAAACAGCAATAAAACAGTCCATGCGCTCACATATCTATATATGTACATCTACATAAAAACATACATACACATTTTAATAAGATAAATACCTACATACATACATACATTTGTATGTGGTAAATGGTGAGGTAATTGAATGCGTATGTTAGTAAAACATTTAGTTTTGCCACACAACAGTATTCGATTTTGCCGTCACAGAGTCAGAACTTGTCAAGTGTGTTGCGCAAGCCACTGGCGTCCTAATCATGGAAAAGCTTTTAGAAACCTCAATCAGCCATAGCACCCGCCACTCATTTCCACACCTAATGTACCACTTAAGATGCACACCGCAGCTCAGGAGTATGTATGTGTGTGAGTGTGTGTTTGTGTGTGTTTGTGAGTGTGTGTACATGCTCTTGTGTGTGTGTGCACATCAGTGAAACCTACACATATGTGGCACAAATATTCCCCACTAAGATAGGAAAACCTGGCAAGGGGTGGTTTGTGGGGAACAAATGGTGTCAATAGGAATACCCATAATGATAGAAATGAAAGGTTGTGTGTGTGTATGTGTGCATGCGTGTGTGTGTGTATGTGTATGTTACTGCACAAGTGAATGTCAAAATTGACAGATGATGGGAGAGAGTCCCTCAGTCTGTAAATGTGCCTCAAAAAATGCACTTAGCTTCAGCAGTCCTCCTTAGAGTGTTTCTTTGGCATGCAGTACATACAGTGTCAAGTCTGCTGTGAGGTCGCAGTTTCCAAAAAATTAGGTGGAGGAGAGCAAAAGTTCAATTTTAAACATTCTATTTGAATCATAAAATAAAATGATTTCAATTGTATTTTACATCAAGTCCTATGCGAACATTATTTTCTGAGGTGAGTAGTGAGTGTTGTCCACCTGTGCATTGTGCAACACCTGAGCCTAAAGGTGAACCCTGGGTGCTATTTGTTTCTTTCCTGTGTTCATGTGTGACAGGAAACACTTTGAAACACGTCCAGCAGCGTCTGCTTATTAGTGTCCCAAAGAGCTGCTCTAATTGGGTGTTAATGACCCGCAGCTGCAGAATACATTTGGGGTCCGAAAGACAAAAGGTGCTGTTAAAAAGCTCCCATCAGCTTGGCAGCAGATTCACAGTGAACCTCGACGAAAACTGCTGCTCAGTCACGTGAAACCTCTCCTGTACTGCAGTATTTACCAATATATGGCAATTTTTCTTTGCTTATTTGCGAAACCCAAGCTCATGGTTGCCATCTTAATTAGAATGTGGAGAATGTCTCAGGAACGGAAGGTGATTTCAGGCCATACTCCTGTCCCTGGTATACTGTGCCCATGGGGTTGGACTTGTCGGTGAGTCCAATTTTGAAATATTTATCAAATGCAACTTCGATCAGTGCAAGCTTCAAAGACAGCTCTTTTCACCTTTTTTCCCCCTCTGGCAAATATCGCTATACCCATGGTGAAGAGTGCAAGTCTTTGTAGATGACAAGCTGGTGGGGATTATAGTGGTGGTGGCTGCAGCTGAGGTGGGATGATTCATACAACAACAAAAAAGATGGTGGTATAATTTTATTTATAACAGAACTGGGGATGGGTCAGGGCAAAAAAAAAAATGCAGTACGAAAAACAGCAGCAGTGCAAACAGAGAGAGACAGCAAGCGAGAGAGAGAGAGAGAGAGGGAGAGAGGGAGAGAGACATAGAGAGAGAGAGAGAGAGAGACAGACAGAGACAGAGAGTGAAAACAAGCAGTGAATCAGCAACATTGATGCTTTCTCTACTGGTTGAGCAGAGCTGAGAGTGATGTCCCTAACTGGACCGGCCTTGTCCAAAGCAGCGTTGGCAGCAGAATGGGTTGGGGGGTGTGGAGGCGTTGACAGGTCAGTCCTCTGCGGCCGACGGATTCGCTAGGCTACGGTAACTCACCTCAGAGTGGCTGCTGAAGTCAGCTTGGGTGCTGACAAGTCATTAGTCGTGCGGAGGGGATGGGGGAGGTGAGGAGGAGGACGCCTGCTGGGGATGAGGGGCAGAGGGGCTGCTTCAATCATTTCATTTACGCCTACCAGCCCTTCTGGGGGCACAGGACGTCAACAAGCACTTCATATCTTGTTGACGCTGCTGTAGCTGGCTTTGTTTTTTACGGAGTGTAAAGCTAGCCCTACGCCCAACAACCCTCCTCCTTTTTCAGCACAGGACCAGGCTGTCACAAGGGGCTGCTAGTTATTACATTAATCCCCCTACTTATGTGCTTGGCGGTGAGCTTGAGTGCAACAGAGGGAAGCAGCCAGTGCCAAATGCACAACATACTGTAGGTATGTTAGCGGTGCTAAATGGCATTGAGATATCATCAATATTTTCCCTTATTTTGTGTTTTTTTGTGTTTCTTTATATATAATAGTATATTATAAACAAAAAATGCAATGTAACATGTGAAGTATGTGAAGTATGTGACTTACATGGATGATGATAAAAGATTAAAGTAGTAAAACCTGAAAAAACGTAGTGGTCTTTTTGTGTGCTTTGACTGTTTTGCACGTAACCAATCAATGCCAGAAGCTGTCCAGCCAATCAGAGATCCATGCAAGTGGGTGACCAACCAATCAAAGACCCAGGGCAAGAAGGTGTCCAACCAATCAGAGCACCAGGCCAGACGGTGTCCAACCAATCAGCCTCAAATCACAGACTTAACCTGTACAGTAACATGATCACCTGCCTCATAGTACATGTAACAAGTCAAGCATCTGGAGCGTAGCAGACTGCTTTACAAAAGCACTTGCTGAATCCCTCTGTACTCAGGCAGTAACATCTCATCAATTATTGAGCCCATAATGAATAGAATAAAACAAGCACTTTATCCATGGGCCCATAAATCCCCATCAGCCCTTCCTCATACACCATCTTCTCTTCCTCATACAATGGAATAGCTGCACTTATTTGATGTGTCTACAGTACATGCACGTTGGTATCCTGAATATGAGGTATATCCCAGTTTTGATCACATTCAGAGTAAGGTGAGCCACACACAGGCAAGAAGGGGGTCTGGGTTTGTGACAGAGCGCAAAGGCACATCCTGATCGATGCATAAGAGGCGGCCATGAATACCATGAATGCAAGTGCATGAAAGTGCACACGGGGACCCAGGGTCGAATCCGGCCTGGGTCATTTCCCAACCCTACCCCATCTCTCTCCCACTCACTTCCTGTCCTGTTCTTTGCTGTCCTATCACAATAAAGGCAAAAAAGCCCAAAAAATATACAGGCATCCACAGCACTGGATAGACAGACAGATGAGTGTGGATGGGAGCACACATTGGGACTTGTCACTTGTGATCAAGCAAGGAACCCACGTGACATTATGGGCTCGACACTTTGAAGCCTCCCTTTGCCTCCATTGTTAAAGGCAGCAACCTGAGGTCCAGATTACACAAGCCATTGGCCATTGGCCTGCACCTTTGCTCATTATGAAAACCCAAATTGTAAAATGTTATGGGATAAGAAAAAAAACCCAGCAAATCCTGTGACACATGAGGAAAGCATGAACGAAGATCGGAAAAAAAAAACAGACAAGTGGACAGACTGAGGGTGGAAGCCAGCTGCACTTGAAATGGTCCCTTAATTGAAACCAGTCCTATGCTACCGCGAACCACTCTCCTGGCAATGTCAAAAGTCTCTCTCTCTCTCTCTCTCTCTCTCTCTCCGGTCCATAACATTTTCAGCACATACAGCATGTTCTATGCCTTCTGCCCATTTCCATCTGTGTGAAGGTCTCTGGACTAATGTTAGGCTGTTTCAGTGGTGGACAAGGCCAAAGAGTGGCAGGGCGGAAATAGAAAATGGCACTCAATCAGCCTGTTTTGTTCAAAGGCCATTTCCTTGCCTGGCTAAATGGCACAGACAGAAGGAACAGGGCCCATTGTGTGCTGTCTGTAATCACACCTGACCTGGAGGGAAAGCAATCCCTGCCACACACATACACACACACACACACACACACACACACACACACACACACACACACACACACACACACACACACACACATCAACCACCTATGCATCGACACACACTTGCAATACACAACTTCGTCCAAGCTTCTCAGAACATGAGCAAACATTACCACCACCACACCCCCCTCCTTTCCATTTAGAATTGGCTCCAGAAAAACAAGGATCTCTGTCAGGCCATTCAACTCCCCGGTAATTAAACTTTAACGAGCCCAGTGGCGCAGAGACAGAGGCAGGGGTCTATCAAACGCCTCAGATTCACATCCCGGCTGGCTGTGTGTTGAGTCACAGCCAATACTGGGCTAAAGCCGGGCCAAAGCCAGGCCAAGCTGCCGCATCGCAGCCCGTCACCCGCGGCGTCGCCTCTCTGTCGGTTCATCTCCATCCCCCTTCCCAGGAGTCAGTAACCAAGATGATGATAGCGGTAAACAGCCGGTCTAAACAGCACAAGGCCTGGACTGCATGTTCAGTTCCTTTTTCCCCCCTATTTCCCCTCACTCTGCAGCCACTCTCCTCTCTCCAACGGCGAATAATGCAGTGGCCACACCATCACACTCTTCCATTTCATTTCACGGTCGTACACACTTCCGGAAAAAAAAAGAGAATCATTCTCGCTCACTGCAGTACATGAAATTGCTCTAACCAATGTCCTTTCACTTGAACTGTTCCACTGGGGGTGGGGGGGGTGGGGATTAAAGTCGACCAGAATAATAGCCCAAGTTTAGCCAGAAGAAAAATAATAAATGTTTCAAAGGACTTACATAATACTTATCGTTGTCTTCGTTGTAGGCTAGCTTCACAACCCCATAGGAGCCCTGGAAGGAGAACAAAACCACAGAGATGAGAAAAGACAAACAACAAATTTAACATAGTATTGGTTTATTAAAAAAATAATTAATTTTCCTGTGTATCTACCACCGTGAACTCTGTGTGTGCGTGTGTGTGTGTGTGTGTGTGTGTGTGTGTGTGTGCACGTGTGTGTGTGTGTGTGTATGGGTAGGAGATTGTTTGTGGACAGATTACAGTGTGGAGGACAGCTTGCTGCATGCATGCATTATAAAAATCATCAGCTCACGATCTGACTCACCCCAGCCAATCTTTGAATGGAAAATTGGACACAAATGGTGACATGGCATGCATCGGGTGGCCGTCTGGCACACAGCATAGGCGGGCACACACATACACACACACGCACGCACGCATGCACGCACACACACACGCAAACACACACAAACACACAAACATACACAAACACACAAACATACACACAAACACACACACACACACACACACACACACACACACACACACACACACACAAACACACACAGACTCCCTGATGTCATAAACCTTATGGCTATGGCTGTCACAAGCTGAATTAAGGCACAAGGCCAAAACACGTACACTGTACAGAACATTTTAATGTTTCATTACTGACTAGTCAACCATTCTGCACCATGTGGGTGCTTCAGACCACAGCGGTAGATTACATCATCTCTCTCCCCTACTGACTCCCTGTGCTGAGCTTTTCTCTCTTCGTCAGTGACAAACAACTTGACTGACAGTGCAGTACTGATACCTGCACTGAATACAAAACTCTTTTCATTTACACCTGAACCTGTCCTTGAAACTAATACCATCAGTGAGCAAATTTAAGAGACATTTGCATAGATTGTTCCAAAACCACTTAACTGGTTTCCACAAAAAGAAGTAACAACACCTTCAATAACAGTTTAAAACAGCTTGTCTTTCTTCTTTTCATTAATTAAGAAAAAAATACAATTATTGCACTACAGTACTTTAATTTACACTGTATAATATTTCTCAGTGGGTAATACTCAGTGATGAATATATCTAAGCGCTGTGGTTTTGTCTCTGCTTTTACTATTACTGATATATGTGTAACTGAGATCTTCCTGCGCATGATAGAGTGACTGTGTGGATTTGAACTGACAGAAAGTAACAATTTATCTCAACGCAACACATTCCTCTTTTAAAGGCAGCAGTAGCAGAGTTTTGGTCTAGCTAACTACTTAAGAAGCAGATTTAACAACTAGTCTTTATTTTTACATGTGGGTGTTTTTACAAAAATGGTCTACACTATGCACAAACTGTCTTTGAGTAAGGCCTTGTAATAAACTGTAAACTTTACACAATTGTGAGGTTGCCTTTGACCTGTAAACAACTTCTCAATAATAAATTATACTGTAATGAGCTCAGGAAATGAAAGAGCCTTTATTTTGCTTAGTGTTCCATATATAAGGACATTTTGGTGTACAATTGGGAAAGCATGTTTGCAATTTAAGATCACTTAACTTCTACATAGTTTGGAGGGTGGGAAAGAGAGCTTTACAGACCGCACACACACACAAACACACACACACACACACACACACAAACACAGAGGCACAGGCCCACACACACACACACACACATGCACACAGGCATGCTGGGCTATCTCAAACACAACAGCCTCATAAATAATGACACACACACACAAAACACACTCACCTTGCCTATCTCACTCTGGAGCTTATACTGGTTCAGCCGCATGCAGTCCTGTGGGGATAGAGCAAGCAGTTAAAACATCACTTTTACTGACATTACCAACACAATGTATACACACTGCACTCACTCACACTCACACTCACACTCACATACACACACACACTCACACACACACTCACACACACACACACACACACACACACACGGCACTCAAATGCATTCTCAGACACCAATACAATCTGTTTCTCTCTCTCTCTCTCTCACTCACACACATACACACACAGACTTCACAATTATTATTACATTTTTTGTAAAGCATTACAAGAAATCAGTATCTGAACACAGCACTAAGTGATAATGTTTTCTGATGCAGTTGGATTCACTTATGAATCATATACATCTTTGCTTTGCCTTGGTGGTGGTGGGAAAATAGTTGGGGGTGGGGTGGGGGGTGGGGGTTCGTTATGGCTCAAATATGGGAGGACCACCTGTTCCGTGTCACACTTATTACCGTAACATCACTGGCACGACATAACATGTGCTGGGTGGCATGGCTCAAGCGTACACTGAGTCCATTTTTTACCCCCCATCTTCTTTTTTTGTGTCTTAGCAACAACGATCAGAAATGTTTGCAGTCTTAAGTCAAAAAGAAGGCTCTATGACAGATTGGAGCAGAGCATAACATTGGACTGCATTTCATTCAACAGACCCTGCTCGTGTGTGTGTGTGTGTGTGTGTGTGTATGTGTGTGAGAGAGAGAGAGAGAGAGAGAGAGAGAGAGAGAGAGAGAGAGAGAGAGAGAGAGAGAGAGAATGTGTGTGTGTGTGTGTGTGTGTGTGTGAGAGAGAGAGAGAGAGAGAGAAAGAGGGAGAAAATGTGTGTGTGTGTGAGCTATAGACTAATGAAGACATGATCCAAGTGCCTTGATTACTGCCAAAAGTAGGAGCTGTAGGAGCTGTAGTTGCCATTACTTCACTTTATCAGCAGAGCAGCCTGGCATCGCATGGGAGCACTTTGCAATTGAATCGCTGGGAATGCACTGACTCGGTATTACTAATTAATGTTTCAGAACTGGACGTGTCTGAGAAATAAAACCATATGCAGGGAGAGGGAGGAGAGAGAGAGGGCGAGAGAGAGAGAGAGATTCACAGACGGTGGAGGAGGTGATTGGAGTGGAAAAAGAGAAAGGGGAGGGGAGGGGGGGGGGCAGAGTATTGGCAGAGGAAAAATGATAGGAGAGGAGCGGAGAGGGAAGGATTGGAGAGGAGAGTGGGAGTTGGGGCGGGGGTTGGCATTGGCAGAGCAAAGTAGGAGAGGACAGAGTGGAGGAGAGGGCGAGAGAGACGGGTAGGCTAGTATTGGCAGAGGAAAGACGAGGAGAGGAGAGGAGAGGAGAGGACGAGAGGAGAGGAGAGGAGAGGAGAGGAGAGGAGAGGAGAGGAAAGGACAGGAGAGTAGAGGAGAGGACGAGAGGAGAGGAGAGGAGAGGAGAGGACGAGAGGAGAGGAGAGGAGAGGAGAGGACGAGAGGAGAGGACAGGACAGGAGAGGAGAGGAGAGGAGAGGAGAGGAGAGGAGAGGACGAGAGGAGAGGAGAGGAGAGGAGAGGAGAGTAGAGGAGAGGAGAGGAGAGGAGAGAGGAGAGGAGAGGAGAGAGGAGAGGAGGACGAGAGGAGAGGAGAGGAGAGGAGAGGAGAGGAAAGGACGAGAGGAGAGGAGAGGAGAGAGGAGGACGAGAGGAGAGGAGAGGAGAGGAGAGGAGAGGAAAGGACGAGAGGAGAGGAGAGGAGAGGAGAGGACGAGAGGAGAGGAGAGGACGAGAGGAGAGGAGAGGAGAGAACGAGAGGAGAGGAGAGGAAGAGAGGAGAGGAAGAGAGGAGAGGAAAGGAGAGGAGAGGAGAGGAGAGGAGAGGAGAGAAGAGGAGAGGAGAGAAGAGGAGAGGAGAGGAGAGGAGAGGAGAGGAGAGGAGGAGAGGACGAGAGGAGAGGAGAGGAGAGGAGAGAAAGGAGAGGAGAGGAGAGGAGAGGAGAGGAGAGGACAGGACAGGAGAGTAGAGGAGAGGAGAGGAGAGGAGAGAGGAGAGGAGGACGAGAGGAGAGGAGAGGAGAGGAGAGGAAAGGACGAGAGGAGAGGAGAGGAGAGAGGAGAGGAGAGGAGAGAGGAGAGGAGGACGAGAGGAGAGGAGAGGAGAGGAGAGGAGAGGAAAGGATGAGAGGAGAGGAGAGGAGAAGAGAGGAGAGGAGAGGAGAGGAGAGGAGAGGATGAGGGGAGAGGAGAGGAGAAGAGAGGAGAGGAGAGGAGAGGAGAGGATGAGGGGAGGATGAGGGGAGGAGAGGAGAGGAGAAGAGAGGAGAGGAGAGGAGAGGAGAGGAGAGGATGAGGGGAGAGGAGAGGAGAGGAGAGGAGAAGAGAGGAGAGGAGAGGAGAGGAGAGGATGAGGGGAGAGGAGAGGAGAGGATGAGGGGAGAGGAGAGGAGAGGAGAGGAGAAGAGAGGAGAGGAGAGGAGAGGAGAGGATGAGGGGAGAGGAGAGGAGAGGAGAGTAGAGAAAGGAGTGGGAGTAGAGGGTTAGTGTTGGCAGGGGAAAGAGAAGTGGAGCATAGAGGAGAGGAGAGGACAAAAGAGGAAAAGAAAAGGAGAGGAGAGAGAAGAGAGTGGGAGAAATAGAGGGTTGGTGCTGGCAGGGTTAGAAGAGACAAAATAAAGTATAGATAGGAAAGAGAGGAGAGGAGAAGAGAAGAGAGAGGAGCGAGGAGAAGAGAAGAGAGAGGAGAGGAGAGGAGAAGAGAGAGGAGAGGAGAAGAGAGAGGAGAGGAGAGAGGAGAGGAGAAGAGAGAGGAGAGGAGAGGAGAAGAGAGAGGAGAGGAGAGGAGAGGAGAGGAGAAGAGAGAGGAGAGGAGCGAGGAGAAGAGAGAGGAGAGGAGAAGAGAGAGGAGAGGAGCGAGGAGAAGAGAGAGGAGAGGAGAGGAGCGAGGAGAAGAGAGAGGAGAGGAGCGAGGAGAAGAGAGAGGAGAGGAGAGGAGAGGAGAGGAGAAGAGAGAGGAGAGGAGCGAGGAGAAGAGAGAGGAGAGGAGAAGAGAGAGGAGAGGAGAGGAGAGGAGAGGAGAAGAGTGAGAGTGAGAGTGCGAGTGGACGCTGCCCTGCTTGGCTGCTCTGAGAGGCTGGCACATGCTCAGTAAGCCCTGCACTGCAGCAATCCCCCTCTGTCTCAGCACTCACTCACACACACACACACACACACACACACTCACACACACATGCTGCCACGAGCTGCTACAGAAAGCCCTCAATAAAGGGCTGATGCATCTTAATACACACATACAAACTGTACAGACATACACACAGGGGCATATAGACACACACACACACGCATGCACACACATGCGCACACACACACGCACATGCACACGCACACGCACACGCACACACACATGCGCACACACACACGCACGCACGCACGCACGCACACACACACACACACAGGCATATAGACACACACACACATGCATGTACACACATGCACACACACACCACAAACATTCACACAAAACACCCTCATACATGCACAAAGCCACTACAACCCCATATCACTCCCTACCCCTACCCCCTACACACACACACACACACACACACACACACACACACACACACACACACACACACACCATTACTACAATACTCATTTAAGTCTGCAGTTAAGAGCAGCACTGCACACAGAAACATCACATACCACAGTCAATACAACACAATCTGTTGAAGGGACCGAGCACACACACAAACCTCTAGTGAGCTTGCAATCCTACAAAACACACCCTCAAGCCCAAACCAAACAAATCATTCATCACTTTCAGCATGGCACACATTTGTTGCTTATTCTTCCGTTTGCTTGTTTGTTCCTTTTCTTTTTAAAAAACGTCAAACCTCCAGTTTCTCAGTCAGAGAGAGAGAGTAGGGTGTTTGTCAGGGTATGGCAGCCAGTCCCAGTGTGGGATCCCTGACAGACACTCGCTGACAGTTAGAAGCAGCCTCTCATAACACACACACACACACACACACACACACACACACACACACACACACACACACACACAGAGTGCCGGGGTTGAGTTTAATTACTGCAGAAGTGAGTGAGTGAGTGTGTGTGTGTGTGTGTGTGTGTGTGTGTGTGTGTGTGTGTGTGTGTGTGTGTGTGTGTGTGTGTCAACAAAAAAAATGCTGCCATTTAGACACAACAGTGTTCACAAGACAACGGCAATACAAAGGGTAGGAGAAGGAATCCTACAAGGTAGTGAAGAAAATACCTTGATGACTGAAGTGTGTTTGAGAGAAAGGGAGCTATATCTAACTGCAGCAGCCTACACACACACACACACAGACGATGATGACACAGCCCACACAGCCAGCCTCCAGCATGCTGCAGGTGGAGAGTCTCCGGAGACAGGGGTGCTGTATCTTTTTTTTCTTTTTCTTTCTCTCTCCCATTCTCAGAGTACATTTTCATTTTTCTCTCTCCCTCTGCGGGTGTGGGACTCGTCATGATAGCTGAGGGCACCACACTGCTGCTGCTGCTGCTACCACCCCCCCCAAACTATCCCTGCCACCACCACTACCTCACAAAAATCCATCGGGGGAAGGGGAGGCGAAAAAGAGGTTGACTAGTTTCATTGGTCTTCCGGATCTTCTGGGAATAGCCCCGGATATCTGTGCCATCAAATAATAGTAATAATAATTATAATAATACCAATAATGAAAATAGCTCCGTAGAGGAGACTTACTGTATGTGTGGTTGCATTACCAGCAGCCACAAATGCAACATTTGTAGCCAGTGTAAACTGCAAGAAAATCTGACGTGACCATAGGCTATATGGGCAGATTTAGAACCATTTGTCACAATAATGTTACAAAT
Source organism: Setipinna tenuifilis (assembly GCA_030347295.1). Classification (NCBI taxonomy): domain Eukaryota; kingdom Metazoa; phylum Chordata; class Actinopteri; order Clupeiformes; family Engraulidae; genus Setipinna; species Setipinna tenuifilis. The sequence goes on from CM059272.1 coordinate 12,005,382, forward strand.
TCAACACCGGTGTTCTTTCTTCTCTATACGTAGGCATGACAATGTTTGTTAAGCTATAGGCTATTTTAATGTCACATTTTGGCTACTGGTGTATGTGGTGCACTTTGGCAGAAGAGACATGCTATCCGATTTTGATGTAAATATCAAACTACTTGCGCACGCCCCATGACAATTGGCCTTTCCTTTCATTGTCAGACTATGTTAAAATTGCATGTTCATCAGCCCGATTTTCAAAATTTCTTGGGGGGAGAAACCCCTGAACACCCCTCGCAAAAAATAACTCCAACATCTGGGCTATAGCCCCTAATGCTCCAAATACCCAGCGACCCCCCTGATTGGGTGAAAAGGCATCTTCCATTTGCATGACTATTGCCAATGACACTGAGGTTTCACTCCAGTCTTTGCATTGTAGAGTACCGGGATGTGAGCTGCAGGTTCCCACATTTCAAGAAGAGCAACTAATATGACTCCAATGCCTTGGAAAAATAAATCCCTGTGTGTGCTAGTGCTTTGTGTGTGTGTGTGTGTGTGTGTGTGTGTGTGTGTGTGTGTGTGTGTGTGTGTGTGTGTGTGTGTCTGCACGCACGTGTATATGTATATGTGTGCATGTGTGTGTATGTGTGTGTCTTATGCCACAAAAAGAGGTCAACTGAGCTTCAAACGGTAATTTTCCCTTATCAGAAACACAAAGTGAAAGAACCCTTCGCCTTCTGCCTTTGGTCTGGTGAAATCCCAAGCACGTACTCACACACACACACATGCACATGCATGCACACACAAGCACATGCATGCACACACACTGAAACAAAGCTTTGAAGTCAGAATAAAGATGGAAAAAAAGAGACAGGGAAGAGTGATGGCAGAGGAGACGAAAGAGAGAGGAGAGAGAGAAAGAAAGAGAAAAAGAAAGAGAAGAAAAGAGAGAGAGAAGGAAAGAAAGAGGGAGCCTCCGTATCTCTTTTTTTTCCTTGTGCCCCTCAGCTGTTGTGCAGTCTGTCTCTGTGCATCAATCCCTGCCACACCACACAACATCTAACCACAGCACACCTCACCACACCACACCACACCACATCATACTGTGCCATACACCAAACCACATCACACCACCATACCATGTCACAGCAAATAATGAGCCATTGTTTGTCCTCCTTGTACACACACATACACAAGCAGGCAGGCACACGCACGCACGCACACACGCGCGCGCATGCACACGTGCACACACACACACGCACAAACACAAACACACACACACACACACACACACACACACACCTGTGCTTAGTAGCCATTTCTATGAAATCATAAAAGCTTGAGATTCCTGGATTTGCGATGGTCAAAGAGATGAATAAGTACTAACACCAATGCACACACACCCACACACACACCCACACACACACCCACACACACACCCACTGCACATACACGTCTATAAACACACATACATGCCACACACACAAACACGCACAAACACAGAACACACACACACATTAGTGGGCACACACTGGTACACACAGCAGGGGGACCAGCCCACCCCCACCCCTCCTCACTACACGTCACAGGATTGATGATAACGATCGCTCTACTGAGAAACCCCTTGCAGGAGACCCCTAGCCTCCACAGCCAGGGGAGAAAAAAAGAAAAAGGAAAAAAAAAGAAAGAGAAATGGCTTCATTTGTATGGGTGACAGCGTCTGTCTGACTCTGCAGTAACTACAGAGGAAGTGAGGAATTCAGCTCCACTAGCATCTGATAGCTACTCTCTAATGTTTGTAATCACAAAGGAAATTTAAAACGATAGATTCTCACAACACCATTACTGTGTAAACTGCAGGGTAGAATGCTATTAGTAGTAGCCTATCGGTGAGCTGAAAAGTAAACACATTTGGGGCAGTTAGGCAGTATTTCCTGTTAGACCAGCTTTGTGTACATGAGGTGCTGTGTGAACAGTGCCTGGTCAGTTGGCGTGGTAAATATTATACCGCTTGCACCACAAAGCATTTCACCTTCCTCTGACACACACATTCGGCAAACCCCAAGACGCAGCTTACACTAATGACATTAATAACCTAGCTCCGTGTATTATATATAATTACATTGTTCATACTGTACGCCTACTACATACGGTGTATGCTGGCTTGTTAACTTCCAGTAACTTTACCTCATAAATGAGATATTTTTATCCTGCTAGTTTTGTAGCAATTTATGCTACGTTATGCTAAGTGATATTATGCGTTCAAATTTCCTTGCTGCACTGCTATGCACCATCTAAATTTTTCAATATTAAAAAAAACAAAACAACTCAACTTAAATACGTTTGATTTTTTTTCTTTACAGTAATAAATTAAAATACTACTCAGGAGAGGTGTGTTGTAATTGCCACCTTGTATTTAATCTTGACACTGAACACTCTGAAATAGCACCATTTAGAATGTAGTAACTTCCACATATTCCATAAGTCATCTACAAGCAGACAAAGTCACAAATCTGTTCCAGTAGACTACAAATGGCCCAGAAGACCAATGCAATGTAATCAACCACAATCCAAAACAAGCCATTATGACCACAGTAGTCCCTCCAAACAGTCTAATTGTACAAACACAAACAAAGACACAATAAACCTCTGCATTAAAGCAGTGCTATCTCTGCACAGCAACCACTGATGATACATTTTAATTAGACTGTTTTAGATCTAAATCCTTCTAAATACTTGTTTTCTTGGATGTGAATACTTTAGATTGTTTTGGTGCAAATGCGAAAGACTAAAAGGGCCTAAAGCAGTGTTGGGCCTGACCTAATTAGGGCAGTGTGAGGGAGCGGGCGTGGTGCTTGGCTGTCTGACACAGTGACTGGCTGCACTGAGGCTGAGGCTGAGGCAGAGGCAGAGGCAGAGGCTGAGGCAGAGGCTGAGGCTGTGAGGGGAAGCCTGAGCACTGCTGATTATATTTCCAGTCATTAACCTCAGAACCGAGTCATGACTTTAAATATAAAACACCCCAAAGTGTGTGTGTGTGTGTGTGTGTATGTGTGTGTGTGGTGCGTGTGTGTGTGTGTGTGCTTGGCTATCCGCAGTGCAGACAAGATGCAGCATAACACACAGAAACGCCCGACACAAAAACACACAAAGGGCTTCTCTGGTCATGTTGCCCCAAATGAGCTTATGTCACATCTGTTACCATGGCAGTGGTTGTGTGTGTGTGTGTCTGTGTGTGTGTGTGTGTGTGTGTGTGTGTGTCTGCACTGTCTATTTGAGAGAAAGAGAGAGCGAGCGAGAGAGTGAGAGAGAGAGAGAGAGAGAAAAAGCAGTTTCAACAGCTGACAACATGCTCTGACAGCAGGAAATGTGCTGATGTGTTTGTCTTGCTGGTGTGTGTGTGTGTGTGTGTGTGTGTGTGTGTGTGTGTGTGTGTGTGTGTGTGTGCAAGCTACATGGTGAAAGATCCCAAAGGAGAAGTTCAGTGGCAGCCTTCAGCCTGATTAACTCTTACGTTGACAACAAAGCAGTTCTACTTGCATGGACAAAATGAAACCATTTGAGCTAAGAAATGAAATCCAATGAATGAAAATTTCATCTTAAAAACACACACAAAAGCAAAACCTCTTTTTTAGGATTTAGATCTTGGCATTGTTGTGAGTTTTTCCCCCCTTTTCAATACACTATGCCCTTCTTCTAGTAACATTTCCTGTACGTACGGCAGACTATTTTCTAAATGTTCAGACTTCAGGGGCACCCTGTGTAGTAAACACTTAGGGCAATGCAACTGATGCTCTAGGCAGGACAGTGCACTACATAATGCACTATATATATATATACAGTATGTCACAAAAGTGAGTACACCCCTAACATTTTTGTACTTTTTTTTATTATATCTTTCTATGGGAAAAGTCTAAAGAGATAATACTTTTCTACAACGTAAAGTAGGCAATGTACAGCTTATATGTACAGTGTAAATTTGCTGTTCCCTCAAAATAACTCAACACACAAACATTAATGTCTAAACCACTAGCAACAAAAGTGAGTACACCCCTAAGAGTACAAAAATGTTAGGGGTGTACTCACTTTTGTGACATACTGTATATACTGTATATATATATATATATATATATATATATATATATAGTGCATTATATAATGAACCAATGTACATTTCACACGGAGCCCTCAGACTGCCTCCTTCTTTGGGCTGCCACACCTGCTGTTGGCAGCCTCCTCCTCCTGCACAGTGTGCCCCCTCACCCCCTCACCCCCTCACCTGGGAGTCTGAGATGGAGATGCGCTTGGACTCGATGGTTGGGGGGCGAGCGACCCGCCCTGATATGTGCCCTCCTCCTCCTCCTCCTCCTCCTGCGCCTCCTCCTCCCCCTCCTCCTGCACCGGAGTGTGACTGGTAGGTGCCCCTCTCCTGCAGCGACAGCTTCCTGCCCGAGAGCTGTGGCCTCTGCTGGACAGGAGCCCTCCGTGCCGCGGTCCCGGCCCCGTTGCCCACCCCGTTGGAGGCTCCCGAGGGGCCCACGGAGATGGACGCCACCCGATCGGCGAGCTCGGCGGCGGTGCCCTGCTCCAGCTCTGGACCCCGGCAGCCCGGGTCACTGCTCATCGCCATGGCAACTCACGCGGCACGGCAGACGGCTTACGGCAGGGGAGTAGTGTGCGTCCTCTCACATGAACACCTTGCTGGACCCTATGGAATGGGAGACACACACCACAGACGAGACAGTCGGTCAGTATAACAGACAGTAGGGCTGGGTGATATGGGCGAAGAATTTTATCACAATATATTTTTCCATATTGACCGATATCGATTCGAAAATGGTCTTTCAATATCAATACCGATATCAATATCGAAAATGGTCTTTAATTGACTGGACTAGGCAGAATCCCATGACAACATGTGGTAGTGTGCTTTTAAGGAACAGGAAATGAACACACACTATGGACAAAATATAAAGAAAGAGTTTACAAAATACATAATAATAATTATGTAATAAAAAAACAACAATTATTAGTCAAGTGCTTAAGCATTGTTGATTTATTGTTACAATTGTTGTTTTTTTTTTCTCGATTAATTGCCCAGCTCTAACAGAGAGCATAGCGTACTTTAACAAGGGGATGCTCTTTGTTGAGCTTTGATGTGAAATTAATTTGTTGTTTGTTACCGTCAGGTCTGTCTAATAGTTACTACGTGATACAGATTAGAGGAGAAAGAAATAAACATCTTCAGTGTTTTCATCTTTTATCTTCAAAGTTTTACCATTTCCTGAATGCACCTTTATTGACAGCCTTTTTCCTGGAGTGCCAGTCGGCTGTCAGATTGAATAAATTGGCATGATATTAATGTGACCAAGGACCTTTATCAAAGGTGACACAAATGTCTAAGCATCTCTGTTATTTTTGCTGCGCTGCTTGTCATGCCCTTCTGTTGGCGAGCTTCAGTGTTCGACCCAAACTTGTTCTGGACCCAAGGCAGGGCGGTCCGCTCACTGACCGACAGTGAAGTCACAGGAACACGGATAAGAAGAGGCTCTGTATTTGACATGTCCATCTCTCTCTTTTTCTCTCTCTTCCTCTTTCCCTCTCTCCCTCGCTCTCTACATCTCTCTCACACTCTCTACACCTCACTTCGCGCATATCCCTCTCTGTGTCTTGCTCTTTCTTTCCCTCCGCCTTCATTCTCCCCCTCGCTTCCTCTCTCTCCATCTCTCTCTCTCTCTCTCTCTCTTCCTCTCCCTCTATCCATCTCCTGCTTTCTAAGTGAACCTTCTAGATGCAATAGACAGAGTTTAGGCAATCCAAAGAGGGCCATCTCACGGCAAGGACAGACAGACAGACGGGAAAGATATCGCTCCCCAGATGAAACTCAATTTAGAAACAGCAGAAATAATTAATCTCCTTTTCCTAAGGCTCAATGCTTCAGCAAACAAACATACACAGACACACACACACGCGCACACAGACACACACAGACACACACACACAGACACAGACACACACACACACAAACACAAATAAACGCACATAGACTGTATCCGCATACACATACGCCACAACAGTTTTCGTCTGACAAGAGCGAAGCCAATTGGTTAACACAGCAGAGCAGCCAGCTACATTTCACTAGAACAGCATGTCTTAAAATAAATAAATAAACAACAACACACAGCATGGTGTCATTTGAAACGAGATCCCACAGTACACCTGCCATCTTCCGTGCCCCCCCACCACCCCCCACCCCCCCACACCTGCACCAACCAGAGGCCCCCCCAGGACACTCAACAACATGCACACCCTCGGCAGTCGCTCCGCACTTAATCAGCCAAATGCCTAACGACCTTTGCGCTCGCCAGTCGCAATAACTGAGCGCTGTTCCATCAGGTTTATGACAATGTGACTTGACGGGTGAGTCATGTGTTATGTACCAAAACAACGGTCGCTTCCAAGAATGCTGCATGCGAAACCGGGAAAGGCTGCGAGAGCTTTGTCGCATTTGTTCTGCTGCAGCTCTGGTGCTAAACACAATTTTGGGTCACAACAAATAATTCCTGGAATGATTGACGGTTTGAATTAATAAATGGGGGTCCAACTGATGGGGCTGTGGTGTTATCTGAAATCGACTTGGCAATGATATGCCTACAGACACACACACACACACACACACACACACACACACACACACACACACACACACAGATAAACATACACACAGACACACCCACACACTCGATAGGTCATAAAAATGAGGATCCCAACTTAAGTTCACAATAACAGCTGACTGGGTGACTGCTTTTACTTCTGTGATAAATTGTTTGCTCAAAAGCAAATGAAATCACAGCAAGCAACATTCTGATTTGCTAAAGTTATCTGTGTTTGGTTTTTTTTCATTTACAAGGCCAGGAGGACCAGAGTTATTTGTTGAGTTGTTAGAATTTGACAAAAGAGTGTAACTAAATCAGAACTGCAGAAGTCCACCCTTAGAAAAAAAAAGCCCACATTTCTTTTTGGGGTGTGAATGTGGCAGTGAGTCTGGTGTGAGGGTGATAACGGAACCCCTCCTGATCCCCTCATGTCCAGGGATGCCCAGAGCTGTCTGCCGTGATTGGCTGAGCCACCCCAGTGCACCATGGGAGGAGGGGGGGGGGGTCAGAGGGGGCAGAGGAAGCCCTGCAGTGCTGTGCCCCTTGCCTGCCAGCTCTGTCTGTCTCCATAACATTTCATTTTACAGCTACACGAGCCACACACACGGACGCACACACACACACACACACACACACACACACGGGCACACACACACACACGGACGCACACACACACACACGGACGCACACACACACACGGACGCACACACACACACACACGGACGCACACACACACAACTAATCTCTCTTGCTCTTTGATCCTCAATTTGTCTCTGTCTTGCACTCATACATCCACACATATACAACACCTGCATGCAAAATCATGCAAATACTCAGAAAACACACACACACACAGACACAGACACACACAGACACACACAGACACACACAGACACACACACACACACAGACACACAGACACACAGACACACAGACACACACACACACACACACTCACACACACAGACACACAGACACACAGACACACACACACACACACACACACACACACACACACACACACACATACACACGATGCAACCAAATGAAAAGACTGTAGTTGAAGGCTTGAATCACCCCAACAAAGAACACTGCAGTTCTAAGATTTGATAAAGCCTTATGAGAAGTCATTCAAAGAGCAGGCATGTCTTCTTGGCATGAAAACAGGGGCAGTTTAGTAGTATAGTAAGCCGCTACAGGCTTAACAGAATCCTATACTAGACACACAAGAAAAACACCAATGCAGTCCCACTTCATTAATGCTGGAAAATAGCCTAGATGCCAGCTCTGGATGACACACACAAAAACACACACACAAAAACACACACCACTGCTTCAAACATACATGTTTTGACTCCGTGCCTGTGCCAATTAATGACTGTACATAAATTAAGGCCTTTTTCAGTTTCTAAAGGCTTGAGTTGTTCAAACCACGACTTTCTAACCCTAAAATAAAATAAAAGAAATAACCACTTTCTCCCATCTCTACCTCATTTCTAGCTCGTATACAATGAGCCCATCAATGAAGTCGTATGAACAGTATCTGTACACAGTTTGAACTGTCTACCATCCATTATGAACTTTTCAGTGTGCTTCTAAAATTCTAGCCCTTTACTGACAGTGTGCTAACAGTGTTCATCTGGCTTAGTTGTTTTGTAGCATGAACAAAAAGAGGTGAGTGGGCACACACTGGTGTAGATTCCAACAATGAAATTTGATTTAAAATGGCAATGTTCCGACCCACCAGGGTCTTAATCATCTTTTTTTATCCTTTTTGTTTGGTAGCCATGACCATTCCAAAAGAGAGATGGAACTTCCCAAAACAGTCAGATAGTGTCGAGTAGGGCTGGGTATCGACATGGATTTCCTGAATCGATATTGATTTTGATACACAAGGTCATGATACGATACAGTTCTCGATCCAATACGATTCGATACAATATTGATATTGGAATGTATTTATTTATTTAATTTTTTTAGCATGAATACAAGTTTTGCTTGTTCATGAGATGACTAAGGGGAGAATAACCCTCTACTCGCCAATGTTTATGTATATAAATAATGACACCAGCATATACCGGAAGAGACCCATTATTAAAGTATCGATACGGACATTTTCATACTGATATTTCATTTTTTTAATCTGTATCGATATGTATCGATATATTGATTTTTTTAACCCAGGCCAAGTGTCGAGAGTCAACCACTCGCCCAGACTTAAAATCGCCTTTGGAAATACTCATGCAATATCCTACAGCCTCTCCGTTCTTACTCAAGGATTTATAGACTATTTCATGATCATGATGTGCGTCCTTGTTATTCTAAAAAAAATAAGAAAAAAGGTGTCAGAGATCAAACAGACAAAGGCTGTTCCACAGCCATGAGATACCTTTTTCAGAGACAACCTTTCCAGCAGGCATCTTCTAAAGAGATTGGATTGACATAAAAGCACACAAGCAGCCAAACAGCCTTATTCATCCCCCTCCCCCCTTACTTATAGAGTAGCTCTCTGTGAAAGTGGAAGTGGAAAGGTCTCATGATGACTAATATGATTATTAAGTGCCTGTGTGTATGTGGTGTGTGTCTTGGAGATGCCTATAGAATTCCATGTTGCACTAAAGTCACACCAGCCCCCAGCACCCCACCCCACACACACTCTCACTGTCTCCAAACTAAAAGCAAAGGCCTTGATCCAAACGTGGGGCTCAAAGTGCGCCTACACAACGCCCACTTGCCAACGCATCTGTCCAACAAAAGTGCAGTGGCCAGCACAGTCCAGCTCCTCCACAGCAAGGGACTGAAACAAGCAGGCCCATGACCTTGCAGGCGTGTGTGGGGCAGTGTAGGGTGGGCGCAATGAAGCTACTGCTAAACATGAGTCCCTATGGACAACAAAGACACATGAGAAAGTGGGAGATAGAAGGATAGAGAGAAAGAGAGAGACAGAGAGAAAAAGTCAGAGAGAGGAAGAGAGACTGAGATGGAGACTGAGACAGTAAGAGAGAGCAAGCTGAGAGGACTCAGACATGAGAAAGTGGGAGAGAGAAGGAGAGAGAGACAGAGAGACAGTCAGAGAGAGGAGGAGAAACTAAGATAGAGACTGAGACAGTAAGAGAGAGCAAACTGAGAGGACTCAGACATAGGCAGGCCTCATACGTCCGATGACACACAACCGTCCATCCTTTTTTTTTCTCTTTTCCAATCTAAGACCCAACTGCACCAACTGGGGCACAGTGACAGGCTTAATGTCCCTTTCCTGCGGTTAGATAAGTAAGATGGACATGTGTTGTTCAACATGGTGTAACACAGTTCAGAGGTGCATAACATTACAAGTACAACATGTAAGGTTTAGCAGAAATGAAATACTGGAATGGAATACTCCTTGGAGTCCACAGTTGTGCTGCCATGTTTCCAACTGCTGCACGAGTAAAATGCCATCTGACAGCAGAACGACGACAGTAACTGACATTTGTAAATGAGCCCGGAGACAAACAGAGTGTGACTGTGCGTAACCAGCGGTCCAATCTTTAATAGGATCTGACAAAAGATCACAGGGCCACACCAGTCACTCTGGACCCGACTGCTGCTGGTGTACAGATATAGAAATTGGCTATTAGCTGGGACCAAAAACAACAAGTTTCCACGTTTGAAAACAAACCTGAATGACAGGAGTCTTTTAATGAAATGGCAGGCCTTTGTAACATCCCCCTGCAGCACTTGACAATGGTATTAGTGGCACAGGCAGGGATAGGGGGAGGATTATACATGCCTGAAATACAGGAGAACAAGCACAAGAACAAAGCACCTCTTCAAGATAGTCCAACAGAAAAGGGCTATTAATAAAATCCAACTTCAGTTCAGCTCGGCTACGGGCAATGCAGCCTGTTCCGCGCGACGAGCAAGCTCTCTTGGTGCTTTACAAAGACAGAAAAATTCTGCCACATCCCCAAGAAGACTGTGTAACTCACTGGCCATATAGCACTGCAAAGGAACATGCTGCAGGGCCCTAGGCTTGTAGTGGGGGATGTCAGGGTTATCCAGAGCTGTGTGACAAACTGAAGGCCTGGTGGCTACAGGTCTCATATAGGTCTCATATTGCTGAAACACGTCAGAGTTTTTAAAGGTTAAATATGACTAAGCCATAACAATAAAGGCTTTTAAACTTTTGTGATGTTGGAGTTTTTCGTGGTGTTTTTTTTGTTACCACCCCATTTCCTGACCATATGTGTGTGTCTTTATTTGATTGTTTGTCTTTGTGCTTCCCCACTGTGTGGTTTTGTGTTGAGTTGCCTGTAATATTTTTGAATGTTGGGCCCCTATATGTATGTTGTCCTTCTGATATTGGTACGTAATGGAATATATGTACAATGTTTATTTCTCAATGTCAAAATTAATCGACAAATAATCGAACCAACAATCGTGACCGTTAATCGACAATAATCAAGCACATGACTACTAATCGTTGCTTTTTATTACCATTATAATTATTTATTTTGTTAACTTTTTATACTGTGCATTCCACTGCGTGTTTTAATGTACTGTTGCTTGAAAGCACATTGCCATATGTGTTGTCATGTGATTCTGCCCAAGCCAGTAAATTAAAGACAATTTTGATTTGAAGTTTTGTCTTCCAGACCTAATCGTGATAAAAAATTGATACCACTCAATACAGAAAAAATATATTGTGATCATTTTTTTTGCCATATCACCCAGCCCTAGCCATGGGTGTGAACAAATGACAATGTCATTAACTGCTGAGGAAAATGAACATCTGTACAGAAAATGGCTCTAGAGGTTAAGTGCACCTACACAAGATGGATGAAAGAAGACAACAATGCGAGGGGAGCTACAGACCAGGCTCAGCTGGAAAGTGTTCACTGAGGACACACAGACTGTCAGGCCGCTAGACCACTATAAGCCACCTCTCTTCACATCACAGAAAACGACAAACATGTCCGCCAGCTTAGAAGAAGAAGAAAAAAACAAGAGGCGACTTCCAGAAGGGATTGGGGTAGGAGTGTCATGCAATTAAAAAAAAAACGAGCAGCTTAGGTGGGAGACTTCTTGGCAGCGCTTGGTGAGGAGATCTCAGAGTTTCCGTCCATCCAGGCTCCCGACTCGCACAATCCCTCAACAAAAGCCGCTGGGAGAGGAGCACAGAGCCTTTCCGCCTAAGCAGCAAAGGAACAAAACGAAGCCGGCCAACCAAGCAGCCCATAAACTCCAGTGTCTCCACTACGCTTTGGAGAGAGCCTAATTGCATGTGGGCATGAGCTGGAAATGCATTAAAAAAGGGGGCATGGCAGTTCATGACAGTGTTTCTGCACACTGTACAAATTCTCTTTAATGAGCAAGGTCAGGCTTTCAACACATCACAAACACAAGTGCAAGGAGGGCGGGGGATTCTGCAGAAGCCATCACCCCACATAAATTGTCAAGCATCAAACGGTCACACACAAACAGTCACAAACTTCAGAATCGCCCCTAATGCTTAAATCGACAAGGGACACGACAAAGTTGGCTGCAGGGTTGAAAACAAATTAGTGAGACCAGCGAGCAAATAAAGGAAAAAAAACCCTAGAGCTGCGAAGAGCCTAATCACTGGAGTATAACAACAACATGGTGCCTCCCTTTGGTCACCAAAAAGAAAAAAAACAACTTTACAAGTTATGCTGTGGCCGCCTCTACAGTGGTGTAATGAAGCGAGTGTGACTAAGGCAATGAGAGAGAGAGAGAGACTTTCCGTCGGACGAGGACACTGTCCCGGGGAATGTGACTGTCAGTCATTCCGCTTGGATGATTCAACCGTCACTTCTAATCCCAGTCAGTGTGCAGAGGGGGCAAGTTGGATTTTTTTTTTTTTTTTTTTTTAAAAGGGTAGTGGGATTTGTGTGTGTGGATGTTTTTTATGTTTATGTGTGTGTGTGTTAAAGTGAAGTGAAAGTGACATTTCATTTGTCATTGTGAATACACAGCACACCACAGTACAGTATGCACACAACGAAAGTGCAACCTGCATTTAACCACACATAGGTGGGGGGGTCGTGACAATGGCGCCCAGGAAGCAGTGCGTGGGGATGGTACCATGCTTAAGGTATCTTAGTGGCACTTCTGGCAGTTGGTGGTTTTGAACCTGCACTCCTGCGGCCACAGGTACGTTACCTTAACCGCAAGGCCACCACTGCTGGCTGTGTGTTGGCAAGTAATAGATGTCAAGTGCAAACACACAAAAGAACACAACATAGTGTGACCGTGAAAGAGGATGAGAACTCACAACAAAGAGGCAGAGAGAGGGGTTCCCCAACAAAGAGAGACTAATGGGTACTACATCACAGAGCAAGGGGGTTGGGCCACAGAAAAGTACATACAACATGTAACAAACAAATAGAAAGGCCTTAGAGGAATGGGAAAAAGAGAAGATACATTGAATAAGAAAAATGAAAAATAGACCACAAGAAAATGGAAATGAATGAGAGAGAGCACTTGAGGAATATAAAGTGCCGGTAGAGTACTGTAGTGTAGTCACAGGGTGTGATAACCAAGAACTGTGTAAAAGGTGCCACACACACACACACACACACACACACACACACACAGACAGTAATCCACCCCACAGACTCTTGATACCTGACTTGTTCATGGATCTGTTTCTTTCGGCGTTACTACTCTTGCCATCACACACACACACACACACACACACACACACACACACACACACACACACACAGTCTTACTTGGCCACAGTACTGTCATTGTGTGTGTGTGTGTGTCATGGCTATTTGGATCAGTAATGACCTGCTGACTTTGCCAGGGCATAATCTGTTCTCCTGAGTGGCACTTTGTTTTTGATCCTCGTGTGACCTCTCTCGTCCCACGTACGCGTACACACACAGCCCCTACATGCTGCCATTTAAAAAAGAAAGGGTATTGGGGTATTTATTTGGATACCCACAGAGTCTACCCACAGAGACTTTACAGATGGTTTGTTAAAAATTCAACTTTATTTTGTTTATTATTTACTGACTTGTAACCTTTACCAAACCCAAGCCCTAACGCTAACCTTAACAAGGCCGAGTTTTAACAGATGGTTTGTTAAATAGTCTCAGCATCTGTAGACAGTCCATCTATGTCCTCCTGTTTTTAAGTTGCTTTGGATAAAAGCGTCTGCCAAATGCAATGTAATCTAATGTAATCTAGATGGTCATCTATTAGGCTATCCCAAAATAAAGTGCAACCGAACCTGCTCATTAGCACGTGATGCCTTAAAAAGACCGGATTTATCTACAGATGCTGAGACTGGTTTGTTAAATAGTCTCAGCATCTGTAGATAGTCCATCTAGATGGTCATCTATTAGGCTATTCAAAAATAAAGTGAAACTGAACGCAAAAGCTCCTTCTCATAGCGAGATAGCGGTGCTAATTGTTATATTAGTGCAGAGAGATACACGACCAGACATTTATAACGCTTTACCATTTACTGGATAGTAAGATGAGGTAAACGAACATGCTTCTGCACTCGCAGGTGCGTAACTGTAGACTGAACATTTCTTACATTCTTACGTCATTACATCACTGTGCTGTATGAATTAAACCAATCACACAACACTAATCACTGCACACGCCGCCTACCCCCCCCCACCCCACCCCACCCCCTCCCGCTGGCAGGCTCTGGCTTGTAAACGAGAGTGACACGCTGAGCACAGCGGCGGGCAGCCACCAAGGCAGACGAGCGAGAGAAGAAGAAGAAACAGCTCCACATGCTGAGCCTCCTTCCCTCACTTACACGGTCATGAGCCTGATGGATGGAGAGCTTTCAATCAGGGCACGCCCTAGCTGACGCACCACAGCGATACAAGGGCATCTGTAACATACTATTAGAAATGGTGGAAGGACCTTTTTTTTGGTAAAGATGTTTTTTGGCTCTTTGTCACCGTTTATTTCTAGACAAGATAGTGCACAGAGACAGAAAGCGAATGGGGGAAAGAGATGAGGGTTGGATCGGAAAATGAACTCAGGTCGGATTTGAACGCGGGTCCTCGGATATATGATATGGCTGCCTTAAAATGAGCTTTGAGTGAATGTGCCATTCCGCCTGACATGCAGGTCCAGTGCTAAAAACCTAGTGTTCAGCAAGTAAGGTGGTAAGTAATGAAAAGACGTGAGGCCAGACACAAGAGGAAACCCTTTTGCAGCTCTGCACGTTCACCCAGAATTAGACTGTCTCATGCGATGTACCACTCAGGTGTTAATCCCTGGATCCCTTTAATTCAATCAAGAGGATTAGCCCTTCTATATGAGACACTTGCAAGGCCGATCTCCACAACAAACCTCAGATCAATGGAGAACACTGTCGCTAGGTGATATGAAACATAATATGAAGTGGAAGAGGCCACATCCATTGCGTCACACACATGGCAAACACTCGAGTGGTGATGAGCTATGAATCCAGTCTGCGTGGACAGACAGAAATACAGGAACACAAAAACACTCTCTATCTCTCTCTCTCTCTCTCTCTCTCGCACACACACACACGCACACACACACACACACACTCACACACACTCACACAATCCCAGGCAAATCCTGTACTAACCCCTTCCATGGCTAACTGACCCCGTAACAGTGGATGGGGGATTATGGGAAATGAGGGGAGCCAGGGAGGGGAGGACTATTTTCTCCTCCTGGGGGGGGGGCAGCTAGATGACTTCCCCACACAGCAGCACCACTGCTGGGGATGAAGGGGCTTAAGCCAGTCCTGGGGAGAGCCCTGGATGTAGCCAGCTGGCAGATCCATGACAGCCCTCCTGCTCTCCTCTCCTCCACCTTCCTAAATCTGCTCTCTGTGGACATGGAACAGCTGCAGGGGAGCCCCCAGTGCTTGGATTGGCCCCACGAAGGCCAGAGGACCAAGGCAGTGAAGGCATCTGAACTTTCTGTGGCTCCGGAACCTACTATTCATTTCCGTGCTTCATCCCCTTGATTACATGTATCTGACTGTATTTGTGTGTCACTGTACTGTATGTGTGGGTTTTTAAAAAAAAAAAAACAATTATCATTACACTGTCTGTTGTGCTGGGTAAGGCACTATTTCTGCTTCTGTACTGACCAAGGTTGATTGCACAATATCACATTTTATGGACAAACTTGACCTGTATGTAATCAGTGGTGGTATAGTAGCAGCTAAACACATGTAAATGTTCACCTTTTTAATTACGACACAATATTTGCTTGTTAATGTTGAGGATATTTCATGATTTACCCACCAGGGTGTTAACTGTGCCAGAGTGACAGAGCATTCCATACTAGAGAGGTACTGAGACTGAAACACATGCAGATGGGTGTGCATCGGAGCAGCATGTTCTCTATGGGCGAATGCACAAACACCAGTCTAAAACTAGTCAACTCTGACTCTGACATTTCCTCTGAGCAATCTGTCCACGTACAGTACACATGCCTGTCAGCTCACATTAAATGTATGTGAGTGTGTATGCTTATGCGTTTGTGTGTGTTTGTGTGTGTGTATATGTGTTTGTGGAAGGGGCGATGTAGGAGTTTTGACCCAGTCAATAAAGCCCTTTCACCCATCTAGTTTGACATGGGCTAAGTTCTTATCCATGCTAGTCTATCAGCTAACGCCCCTACCAGCCTCGGCTATCCTTGGGAGCTGCCTTAATGCTGCCTGTGAGACAGGACACTACAGTGGACTTAGAGGGTCTTCAGATCCGCCGCTTTTTCTTCCCCTAAAACGCCAGAAGCATCGCTAGTATATCGCTAGTCACGCCAAGTTGAATAGATTTTAACTTTGAGCGCCTCGCTTTTTTTTTTGGAAGCTTCGCTGTTTTCTGAGCGAGGTACAGGCAGAAAAAGCAGAGAGGCACGTCGCAATGGTCAAACCACTTTGTCAACCGTGCCGTTTCATAGGAAAACAATAAAATTCGAGGGCCTGACAGGCAAAAAGGCACCGCAGTCTAAACGGCACCTCAGGTGTCTGACTCACTGCTTATTCCAAACAGGAGAATGAAGATCCATGAGATCAGCCATTAACAAGCTCTAGACTCTGTAATCGTCTTGTTGCTTGTCTTGTTTTTCCTCTTCCTCCTGTTCTTCCTCTTCCTCCTTCGCTAACAGTCTGACCTTCGTGTTCTGTTCCCGTCGTGACTGACAGATCTCAGCAGAGACAAAGGCCTGATTATATCTCCTTTTGCACAGTGTTGATGAGCAGAAATGCTGCAGACCATATGGCAGTACACCCACATAAAATACTTATTATGCAAGAAAGACTTTCAGAGTGACAAATTATCAATTATCTAAAAATCTAGCGAGTGGGCAATCACTTAGACCATTAAAAGTGTTTGTGTGTGTGTGTGTGTGTGTGAGAGTGTGTGTGTGTGTGTGTGTGTGCGTGTGTATATGTGTGTTTTCGATGTGTGTTTGTGTATGTGTTCTATGTACTCTGTTTGTGTGTGTGTGTGTGTGTGTTTCTATGTCTGTATGTGTTCTATGTACTGTGTGTTTATGTGTGTGTGTGTGTGTGTGTGTGTGTGTGTGTGTGTGTGTGTGTGTGCGCGTGTGCATGCGTACGTACGTGTGCATGTATGTGTGTGCGCACATCTGTGTTTTAACACGTGTGCTTCACAAACAATTCACTGGTAGCACAACACCATCAGCTGCTGACTAGGAAATCCGATTATGTGAGAAAGGTGGCACACAAGGAAAGAGAGACAAAAGGAGAGAGAGAGAGACAGAGAGAGAGAGAGAAAGAGAGAGAGAGAGAAGGGAAATCAAATCAGCCCAAGAGAAGGAGCTGGGCCAGCCGCTGTACAGAGCCAGTGTGGGGCCGGGCCCCTGCACACAACCAGCATGCCCGGCGGAGAGTATGTTGCTGTTGCAGACCTGCATCACTCTGCGCTGTGTTGCATGATGTTGTCTTGTTTTAAATTGCATGATGTTGAACCACATCATTGTGTTGCATTGCGTTAAGTGCCTTAAAGTTGTGTTGTGCTGTGCTGTACCATGTTGTGACAGAGTGCTCTGTTGGGCTGTCCTATGTTGTGATAGAACGCTCTGTTGTGTTGTGAAAGAGCACTGTTCTGTGTAGCATTGTGGCCGAGCACTGCATTGTGTTGTGCTGTGCTGCATTGTGTTGTGCTGTGTTGTGTTGTGTTGGTTCACAACCGGCAAGTGCAGGCGGCTCATTACTCAGTGTGAAGAGTGGGCGCCACTAGCTTACGAAACCGACTGTAATTCTATCTGCTTTTGCCACCAACATCCCCATCACCATCACCACCACCACCAACACCACTGCTGCTGCTGCTGCTGCCAGTACAGGAATGAAGGCTCTTCGACAGTCTGTCGCAGCAGATAGTGTAGTGCAAATTTATAATCTAGCCTACTTTTTTTCCTGCTTAGTAATAATGGAAATTTCTGTCTCTCTTGTATAATTGTGCTCTAGGTCTGACCTACATAGCAGTGGCACTGGGCACCCCAAAAAGCCCTTATGAAGAACCAAACACAGGATAACACTTTTCAAGAGAACAAAAGAGAATATAGCTGGCCCTGTAGAAGAAGAGCATGGAGAATAAGAAGACTTTTATACTAGGAAGAAGAAGAAGAGAAGAAGGAGGATTTTGGAGTTGCTGCTTAGAACGTGTGTGTCTTGTAACATCTCCCCAGTGCTGTTACTAAATCTGCAGTGCTCATATCTGATATTTCCTGCTGCCAGTAGTATTTTTTCCCCACAATAGCACTGCATTCACTCAGTCATCCATTCACTGTAGCTGTGCAACACAGAGACCAAGGCTTTGTATCATCTAAATCAAACAAAAGTTTGCTTGCAATGAAAAGAAAATGGAAATCTCACTAAGCACAACCTGTGCCACTTGATCTTGATATGCCATGGTAATCTAAGTAGGCTGGAGCACGATTTTGTGCCATCAAAACCATCTGTGATTTCCAACTCTTTTTCTAGGTCACTGCAGACTCATGTTCATCAAATGAGACACAGATGACAGCTGAGAGCTTTAGGTTATTTGGAAAATCTGA
Source organism: Setipinna tenuifilis (assembly GCA_030347295.1). NCBI lineage: Eukaryota > Metazoa > Chordata > Actinopteri > Clupeiformes > Engraulidae > Setipinna > Setipinna tenuifilis. The sequence goes on from CM059272.1 coordinate 12,024,053, forward strand.
GCAAGCGGAGATTAAATCACTGCCGATTTTCCTCCAGTTGCTGAAACAAACAGTATTTGAAATGAAAACGTACCGTATATTTATATGAAAATGTTCATTCATTACATATGTGTCAAATGATGTCTGTTTTTTTTGCCAGATATCAATTCAGCCCCATAACTACATATCCATTACATGACAGCTCTGCTTCCTTGGGTCTGTGCAGCCTTAGGGTAGTGTGTTTGAAGATGACTGCGATCTTCCTGATCCCATTAAAAATCAATCTGACATTCATTAAAGCTCCATTTTCTGAAAGATCTCTGAAAATGGAAGCATGAAGACTCCTTCCCCACGTTGTAAGTAATGCGTGTGCTTTGCGGGTTTCTTTCCTGTCTGTTAAAACAAAGGCAACCATGCAACACCACGAACAAGCCTTTAGGATCACTCTGGCTCCATTACTGATTACACTGAATGGAAAATAAGAATAAGACAGACAAATCCCAGGGCTCCATGACAGACTTCTGTATTTAATTGTTCACTGCATAAACTACATCATTGCCTGAGAGCAAGAGACATGACAAAAGCTGCCCTTGTAATTGCTTAAGTGATTTTAATGGGGAGTATTTAAAATTATTACCTCGGTCACTTCCTGCAAATCCATAGCTAATATGGCCCCGCAAACCTGCTTTGTGCAACACATGTTGTAAAGTAGAATAGAAACTGAAATGTTTTCTGTATTGCGAAAATTCTGGTTAGAGACCTTCTGAGTTACAGATTCATTGTTCCGTTTTTTTTTTTTTAAGGAGGCACTGAGGAAATTGAAGCTGAGCCTTGCTGAACCACATTATTTATTTAATTTTTAAAAAATCTTGACACTCAATTTCCCCAAGCCTAACAACGTGCTATATGGAAGGATATCACAAAAAAGCCTCCTTGACAGGCTGTAGGGGCAGCGACAACTTCCTTCCTGGAGCATAAATGCCTGATGAAATGAATCAAATCTATTCAGTGTGCAATGTATTGTCACCCTGCCAATTAAGATAATGAGCTACTCTGTCGATCATCTGAGCAAATATGCAGGGAGGCAGACTATGGATGCAAGTGATAATAAAACAGCTTGCTACTGAGGAAAACACAGTTTCTATCTTCATCATATGTCCCCCGGATTTGTCAGTTTTTTAAATGGGAAATAACCAATGCTTTACCACCGTGAAGCTGGCAAGGACCACTGTAAGCTTAAAGGAAATCTCCAGTGGAAAAGGAGAAATTTTGCACCTAGAAACTTCTGCATGGTACTGCCTGTAAGAACAGTCTTTTTAATAAACGATGTGTACACTTACAAAGTCCTCATTGTCTCGTTTTTAATGCCAGGGCCTTTGTTATACTACCAATGAAGTGTAGAGTTTCTTCAAGCTTTTTTTAATGGTTTAAAAATAGCATTAACTTCAAGCTTTCTCTATGCCCTTAGTACTAGCATTGTTAGTCTTCTGGGCCTGGGCAAGTTCTAAATGCAACAGGCTAGCATAATGTTGCTCCTCAGCAAACATACCAACTCTGTATGATGTTTTAACATGCCAATCTTCATTTTACACTGGAGTTTATCTTTAACACCCTTCCATCACCACAGGATCAGCATATACACGCACCTAAATGATTTCAGCCGCTCTTAACACCCTCCTGGAGTTCAGACGTCGGCTATGAGATCCACTGCTGACACATCAATGCTCCTTTGTGCAGCAGAAGGTCAGAGCACAGTGGAGACCTTCGCTACTGTCATGCATGTTATTAAGACTTGCATGGGCACACATTTTCAAGCTTGAAACCCAGCCTGGGGTATCTCTGATCTCTGCCCTGCCAGCCGTCTTTCCCGGTCTGCCCGGCAACAACTACGACATGCTCAGTTTCATGGGAATGAGGAGTTTTTTTCCACTTCTAATGACGCGTGGCTGATGGCCTAATTTAATAAATTACCACTGAGGTTTGGATTCAGTGATCTTCTGCCATGTTTCAGAAATTATTTCTGGAACTGTAACGGGGGCTGGATTATTAGATTCTGTTGAGATTGGGAAAGCACAACTATGACAGTTGTGTGTGCGTGTGTGCATTTGTATGCATGTGTGTGTGCGCGCGCGTGTGTGTGTGTGTGTGTGTGTGTGTGTGCGTGTGTGTGTCTGTGTGTGTGTGTATAAATGGGAGTGGTAACTGGGTGTTGAGGGGTGATGAGAATGGTTACTTGACCTGAGAGAGGATGCTGGGATGCATCACAGTTTTAGGGCATACACAACCGTTAGTGGACTACTGAACTGCCTCAAATATCACTGACATTAACAATCACAGCTGCGATCCAGTTATAGGATTTTACTTTGGCAATTTCCCAGTGTCATTAAGGCCCACTCAAAAACTTGTTGAGAGTGAGACTGTGACCTTTTGCATACTGAGAACTTTGTGAATGGACGACGGCGAGGACGCTCTTCAATTAAGAAAAACCTTTAGCTCACTCCCTGCGGCCAAGCAAAGAGGTTTGTAAGTCTCTCGACAACAACACAAAAACACCATCTGTGTCTCGGAATCCTTCGCTTGCTTCAGCAGACTGCGGACGCATCTGTGGGTCCATCCGCTCGTGTGCTCGAGCTGGGTAATCGAGTGGGAGCCTTTTCAAGAAGCAAAAGAAGAGGTGTTTACCCGAAAGTTTATCCAAAAGCATTTGTTTTGCAGCGGCCATCTGTTCGGAAGCAAATTAAGCTACTGATGGAGGGCTTAAAGAGCGATATTTTTTTAAAGCAGCAGTCACCCAGGAGATGACTAGAAAAATAAAATCAATGCCCAGCTGTCTTATGAGCTTTCTCCCTTGCATTGGCGATATGGCTAAAAGTGGGTGTAATGATCCATAAATTGAGCTAGACGTGTTTTAATAATGGTTGCTGTTGGATGACAGGTTCAGACGTCAAAAACAGTGAACTGAGCCTAGAGTTGCATTTACTGAACTAACTAAAGTAAACTTAACATTAATACTATTAACGTTAACACTTGAATTGTCTTCATTTGCAGCGAGCATACTGGGCAAAGTCATAAATAGTAAGGGACGGCCATGTTTGTGGCACCCAGCAGCACACACACACACACACAGACCCAATACAATGCTGAGAATGTCACTATATTTAAAACCATGCTTTTATTTTAACTCTGGAAATGTTAGACGTCAATGTTATTGAAAGTCACCTTTTGAGGAATTCTCTGTAAATATTAACACAGCTAAAGGTCTCGAGTCTTCTCCAAAATGACCCGTTTAGCCTTAAAATATCACCCTCTCAGAAGCAGCCACACAGGATGGCATTTACACTCTCTTGCAGACGCTGGGTGAGTAATGAAAAATATGAAAACACAAAATATGAATGTGAATACATACTGGTCATATAGGCTGTAGGTTACTCTAGCATCAATGATGCTGTGCAGTCAGCTAATGTTAGACTTACGTAACACTGCACTGGTGACTTGAGTTTAGAACAAGCAAAAACAAGACTGACATTTATTTCTTCATCCACAGCTTTCTGAGAACTGCTTCTATTCCAGAGGCTCATGAAGGTAGACTGACAGGATATTCACAGCTCTAGTGCTATGTTAGTACATGTTATATTTAATACACCAACAGAGAAATACTCAGAAGTGATCGGGTCCATAATGGATGTGGACAGATAATTATGAAGCACTGAAGTAGATTACAGCTGGAATTAGCCCTAGCTGTCAGAACCACTGGTTGGCCTGACAGTGCTCTGGTATAACTGATGTCAACAGCACCCACAATGCAACTTGCTCAATGGAAAGCCAAATAGAGTCTCTCGAGTCAATCTAACATCCAGGTAGTGAGTAGTGTAGTTTTGCAAAGCCTTCTCTTGAGATGTAGCTTTCATTACACAGTAATACAGTCCCTACCTCCCGCCTTCCTGCCCAAGACTGATGAACTCCTGATTGTGTGTGACTCACACCGAGAGAGACGGCGAGAAAAACAAGGCTGGAGTGTCACAGACGCGACAGACTGGCACAAGTCAGCCGTGCATGATGGGTAGCAGGTAGACGCATGGAGGAGAGAGAGGGAGAGGGTTTGTGCACTGTGTGTGTGTGTGTGTGTATGTGTGTGTGTGTGTGCGCATGTTTTTGCGCATATGTGTGCATGTACTGTATGTGTGTATGTGTGTGTGTGTGTGTCTGCATCTGTGTGTGTACGTGTATGCACGTGTGTGCATGTGTGCATGTTTGTGTGTGTGTATGTGTGTATGTTTGTGTGTGTGTTTGTGTGCGTGCATGTGCATGTGCATGTGCATGCATGTGTGCATGCATGTGCACGTGTGTGTATATGCATGTCTGTGTGCGTGCATGTGCGTGTGTATATGTGCGTGCGTGTGTATATGTGTGTGTGTGTGTGTGTGTGTGTGTGTGTCTGTGTGTCTGTGTGTGTGTGTGTGTGTCTGTGGTGGCAGTGGTGGTGGGGTGTGCTCCTGTACTGGGCACCAAGTGGTGGTGTGCTTAGTGGGGGTTATTAATGGGAACTGAAGAGAGCATCTCTGGGGTGATGTGTGCCAGCAGGCCGGCGTGAGTCAGCAGAAGGCCAGTAAGGAGTGAGTGAAAACTCAAGCAGAGAGAAAATGGTATCCTGTAAATGTAGTGGCCTAAAGCAGACACATCCATCTGAATAGTCTGGGTGCTGGACAACACCAGGGAAATCAAACAAACAAGTAGAAGTCTGCAACACCAGCATTACGCTACCACACAACATTTTATTTAACGTGATATTTCTCTAGCTTCATCAAATGCACACTTACACTACACACACACACACACACACACATGAAACATATATATATATATATATACATATATATATATTTAATTATTTAGAGTGTGTGCCTGTGCCTGTGTGCATGTTTGCGTGCATGTGCCTGTGTGTGTGTGTGTGTGTGTGTGTGTGTGTTTGTGTGTTTGTGTGGTGTGCATGTAATTCCAGTGGATCTGGCAAATGGGACTTGCTCAGTTTTTTATTAAATATCTGCTATTTCTGCAGTTGAGAGGGAACACAAAAACACAGATGTGCTCAAATGTGCTATCCTCGACACGAATCAATAACACATTTCTCTAGCTCATATTTCATACTCTATCAGGCTCTCGGTGGTAAAATGATCTGAGACTTGAGTCCTGGATCAGCATAAACAGCTACTGAGAATCATCATACTATTGTTTTTGTGCTACAAATGTTAATCCTACCACAGGTGTTTTTGGGTACATGTTCGGCAAACCAGCCCTCTTTGCAAAAGTAGATCACAACCAATCAATCTAACATCCAGCGGTAGATCACACAGTAGATCACGGTAGATCGGTAGATCACACAGTAGCAGAGGTATTGTTTCAACATATATTTTTGGTGCTACTCAGTTCTGGAGCATTTTATGGCTTTAAAAATCAAATAAAGATTTAATCTAATTTAATCATTTTGTGTTGCTGTTTAAGTACACGTAGGCACACACAGACTGACACGTTGTTCTTAAACACTGGTTCATTATTTGCTGAGTGGCAGTAAAAACATCAGCAAGAATCTAACTTCATTACGGCATAATCTTCCCCGACAGTCAACGCATTACACCTCAGCCACAAGTATGGAAACTGACCCTCCCATTAGTGCGCTATCACAGGTGGTGGAGACACTGAACAACTAGTTGTGTAGCCCCATTTAACCCAGCATACTTTTCTATAAGGCCCTGTGGAGATTCTTTGTGGCTTTTAACGTTATTGATGTTGACAGTCCTGTTGACAGGAATGGAAGCCCACTTATTCAAACAATGGAGGTAGTTCAGGTCACATGAGCTACTCTGGAGTTAGCTTAAAGCACAGTCACGGTGGTGAGGCATCCAAGAGGTCTTTTTCTAGACTGAATCAGGCAGGCGGTGCTGGCCATCTCAGCAGGCTGGGTATTGATGGTGCGCTAATGAATATTGAGTGGTGACTAGCGGAGGTACTCCCGGCAGACTAAGAGCACAAGCAATCAGCAGAGAAACACAAAAGACGCCCTGATGTGAAGCACAGACATCTCCCGATCCGTATCACACTAATTCAAACACAATAGCATTTCATCTCTCGTTTGCACAATCATGACAAGTGCTCATTTGTTTACATTAATGAGACATCACAAGTGATAGAGGCGCATACACAAGATGAACAAACAGATAGGTGCTCGCTCCCCCTTCTCTCTGTCCTTAACACACACACACACACGCACACGCACACATGCACACACACACAAATCGGCCATATCTTCCAAGCACCAGTGATTATGCTAATCTGCAGTGATTTTTTTTTTTCATAATCACAGACACAATGCATCATTATAATGACTACTCACTTGGTGACTTATTCATGCCCAGCATGTTTCTCTTTCTCTCTCTCTCTCTTTTTTCACCTATAATCTCTCTTCAATGTACGTACTCCGGTCAATTTCATTTTTCAGCTCTGTCATCTTATCCATTCCTCCCACCACACACACACACACACACACACACACACACACACAATTTCTTTTCCCGTTCCCTTGACTTTTCCATCCCTCCCACACACACACACACACACTCCTCATTTCTTACAGACCCCTCCCCCCATTAAGCTGTCTTCTACAAGAGCACCATACCCTTGAAAGGCCTGCACTGAGAGATGCTGCTGACACACTGCACAGCAACACACACACACACACACACACACACACACACACACACACACACACACACACACACACACACACACACACACACACACACACTGTCGTTTGTGCCTCGTCAGCACTGTAGGGGAGAGAGGAATGAGGATGAGGAGGATGAGGAGGAGGATGAAGAGGAGGGTTGGACGACATGGCCACAGAGGATGCTCGAGTGACGACGACCCTCCGGAGGAGCAAAAGGCCAGATGATCGAATTCACAACTGTATGCTTACATGCCACCACTACAGGATATAAGGTTTCACTGACAGGAAGTCTCTGACGGTTTTTGTTCTGGCACAGTGGAATCTACAGACTCTGGTCATCCAGAACATCAATGCTGCAAGGCTGCATTACACATTGTAGGTGTAGGCTTACAGATGAGGTCATGGTAAAGAAACGATGATCTGTAATTTCCTACAACCACAAGATGGTCATATGGATATACAATCAATTGTACTTGCTACTCTCCCTGTGTGTGTACTGTCAAGATGTAGAGTGCTGTGTAGCATTGACTGCCTACTATTACAGTATAAGCAGAGAGCTTCTGCTTCAAGGCTTGCGATTGAAGAGTCCTTTTTGAAACAAGGCTAGTTGTGTTGTCATTCACTAAGTATCATACCCATCTCAGGTTTGTGATGCTGCAGATGATGCTGCTGCTGCTTCTATGCACCTCCCCTCAAATATTTAATCCTAAGCACCACCCATTAGTCAGCACTTCTATGTTACACACCAGCACACCTTTGGATGTAATGTAGTACACGGCACAGGATATCAGATGCAATGCTATTGCTGCATCTGCATTTTGGGTTTTTCTTCTGCCTGCTGTGTTGTTCAACATTGATATGTTGGGTGCCTGCCTCCTTACATCAGGACACTTCAAAGAAGATATCAGGATATCAATATATCAAAATATCAGGATGTCATCACTGACCCCCTTTCAGCAGTCTAGGCTACTCCACAAACGTTAGATATTATGTCAGCCAAGGCTACCAGGAGAACACAATGCTACACTCCTAATATAACCTGCAATCAAGTAGGACACCTGTATATAACTGTTAGTTCAGACGTTGAAACCCGGGCAGAACCTTGTTTTGTGCTTGTCCTTTCACAGTAGTTTGTTTCATAGGTTGGGCAATCGATTACTCGCCTATTCAACACATTTGAAGCCTTGCTGGCCAACTCATATCAATATCCTGTCGTGTGAGGTGAACAATGACACAGCACGTACCACAGAACCCAAACGAACCCAACACAGAGTCCTGTAGAGTAGTGTGATGTTATGGTAGAGAAACTGAAAGACCAGGTCCTCGACGCACAGCACGGGCAGGCGACTACGTCCACCTTCGTGTTTCCACATTTGTCTTTTACCTTTTTGGCTGTTCTAGATTTTAAGCAGTGTAACTGTATTCTAACTGCTTTAACTGTAAGCGACCTACTACCATTTGCGCAACTAAGCCACGACATGCTACTGGTGAACATAGAAGTGGGCAGCTGTGTCCCTTTGTTGCGGCTACAAATCAGCTCAGGGTATACTACATTTATCTCTATGGAGCAAATTAACTTGACAGGTGGCTAGTGAGAGAGGATACCAGATTTTTGGGGAAAAGTTTCACTTACCGTGTCAGACCGTCCTGGACCACTGTTGAAAGAGGCTCCGCTGACAGCTTGCTCTGTCGGTACAGATGCCGTCTCCTCCTGTCTTCACTGTCTGTCGCTACTGTTTGTAAGCAGCCTACTATATCGTGGGACAGACTCGTAACACAATGTAAAAAAAAATATCTGTAATACACCAACGTTATACACGTAAACTACACTGGCATCTCACTCACTAGCCAAGACCCCTACGCTCCAGCTGAATGCTGACATTTGTCCCATCCCTCTCGTACTCCCTTCCGCACTGTGGACTGTAGCTCGAAATGCCAACCGATTGGGGTGACTAGCTTTGGGAGCTTTCACCCGCTTTCACTTTGAAGAGGGTTAGCAATTTGGGACTTAAACTGTTGATAAGAAGCAACACGTGATCGTTGGAAAACAAGTCCCTTGGTGAGCTGAAATACTGTCATAGTCGTATTATGCTGTACAGCCAACTTTCATGAATCGTCAAACAGCTCCTCAACGTCTTTTTCGCTGGGTCCTAAAACCCGCTGAATAACGAGCAACTACCTATTATCTGGTATCACCAGACACACTTGAACATTTGTTGAAGAAGGAGTTAACCTCAGCTTATCCTACAAATAATTACAGCCTCGTGGCTCTGGATAAGCTGATATTCAGCAAATTTGTGTTATTTGATCTCAACAATTTCTTTTAAAGGATTGAAGTATAGTGTTTGAGGGGACACTTCTCAGTGATTCAGAGACAGTAAGTTTTTGCATGTGTGAACGTTTCTTAAAAGATACAATTTCAATCAGAAATACACTAATATAGACAAATAAAAAATCAGCATATTTCAATATTATTAAAGACAGAAAGATAGATAGATAGAGAGAGAGAGAGAGAGAGAGAGAGAGAGAGAGAGAGAGCGCAGAGGGGATGGTATCAGCCACAGGGTGCATCATAATTAGTGGGACAGTGTTTTGTGGGCTACAGTAACATTTCCTCCATAGCACCTCTGAGCCCATTGTGTAGTGAGTACAGTGAAGTGGCTCTGTATGCGAGTTTTCCTGTAGAGGTAAAGATGCCATCATCTACACTACCAGCACAGTCTAGGCCTTATACTTCCTACTTGCTTGTAAAGTCTGGAGTGAGAAAATCACAAGATTATGCATACTGTACACATGCCCATATGTGTTCATTATCACAGCTTTCACGTAGATACTGATTAATGGCGGTAACTTGCATGTAGCTGTCCCACGGTCCACTTCTATAGATAAAAGACACTGAGCTGATATAGACTCTCCTGCCAAGAAAATGTTGCTATGGACAAAAGCTTCTCAGCTATGTAAAACATTTGACAAATGAAACAGGTTGTTGCAAACGTGAGCAGAGAAAGGTCAAGTGAGCTTGCCTGGGCAGGAAATGGTATTTCTAACCAGCATTAAGATCTCCTCCGCACATGGGCCCATGAGTGCTTTTTGACCATAATAGGCTACACCAAACACACTGAGGAAGTCGTTTCTCATACTGGCTTTTGACTAGGTCTGGAGAGGTTGGTCAACATGCATCAGTCACTTTCAGTGGGTAAATATTTTAAACCTCCTGCAACCATAAATATTTGTGTATTAGATTATTATATCAAGAACTGGTAATTCAATCTTATATTAACAACGGGTGTGTTTTATTTGTAAAAAGAAAATTGAATGCTTCTTTACAACCTCTTAATTCCCCTTTTACATTTGTCTTTATATGAAATTAGATAATTTGAGAGAACAGTTCCGTTCAAGTGTTATCTTTGCCAGCAGGGTCCATCTCAGTCAATGATGTCAAGTCACAGTCCATGAAACAAACATTTTATTGGATGCTAAAGATAAACAATGGTGCAACATCGCCATCTACTGGATGAAACAGCCACAGGCACTTGGTTGGATGAGTTACGAGTAACCTCACAGTAGTACTCAATTTACAATTATCATTATAAATGAGACAAGACAAACTCCAAATAAATAACAAGATAAATAATCTTTATTTCATGTCTTTCATATATATAAAATTATGTGTCCACAATTAATATTAACAAGGCAAAACAGAGAATCTGTAATTTCTCAGTTGTGAGTTTGAGGCTCCAGACGCTGTCTGAGACAACCTGCTTATGTTCTACAAGACAAAGCCAGAGAACAGCCAAGGAACTCCTGCATCAACATATTGATCACTTTCTGGTGCAATAGCCAGGTTGTTAACTGCAGTAGAGGCCAGAGTAAGTATGTACAACGAGGCAGTCCTCATAATTAGTTATCTCAGACAAGCATTACATGGTTCCTAGAGCCTAAAACCACACCAAGCCCTTCAATATACACATTTTTTAAAAACTTCATTACCCAGTATGCACAACTGGATAGCAATCTGTGTAAACTGGACATAGTTCGTTCAGAGAGTTCTCAGACATTCTTCAACCAATTCACTTGTCATTGAAATATTATAATAAATTTGATTATTGGTATTATCATTATTATTCCGCATGGTTCTTATGCTTATTTTACACATTTTGTTTCCTGCTTAGAAATAAAAGACACAAATCCCCCAGCAACCATAAAAACAAACAGAAACAATGAACAACAATCTCTCTATTCTACAAAAACCTTAATGTCTCATGTGCTTGAAGAAAAATAAAACAGTTTTACTCAGTTCTTTTGCTGTTGGTAATAGGTTTCATTTAAGCAAGTTCTTTAAAAAAATTAAATATCATATACTGTATAGGTTATTAATTACAGTAACAAGTTTCCATGCAATCTTATTTTTCTGTACAGAGTTCAAGAGTTCAGTAGTTCAATAATAAACAAGGCTGTAAAATCCCCACACAGATGCTAATACCAGTACGCCAGACTGCCGTGACATTGAGAGCGACCTACAGTTCACCATGTAAGCTCGAACGTTTCAACAGATGCCACATAATATGGATGGTATACATGTTAACATTGACATATTTGCATGAATATATCAATGTATTTCAACTAGCTCTCTGGGAAATGTACAAAGATGATTGAAGGCCATTCCCCCTACTCGCACAATGGCACCAGCGGCACATGCCATGTGCATGTAAGTGTGTACTGGTATGTGAAGCTGTGAGCAGTACAGACAACCCCACGGCGCCAGCACGTCTTTTCCAATGTACTATAAGCGCCAGTCAGATCAAGAAATAAAGAGACGCCGTGAGCCACTCGGGCAGTGCGAGACGAACGCACATACGCAAGCGCACACACACACGCAACAGTGCACAATGTGACTGGGTGTTTCAGCAGTCTGACTCAATTGTCTGGCTGGACTGGTAAGTGTCTCTGTGATGGACACAAGATGGCCACCACACAGTACACCCCAATGGCTTCCATGACAACTGGGTTTGTTAATTTGAAGGGTTTAAGATGGTTGACCTTGTGACAGTGTCCGCATGGTGGTGCTTCTCATACTGGACATAACATACTGGACTAGACCTCAAAGTGCAAGGGAACACACACTTATATACCCATATATTAACAGCAAAACAAACAACCGAAACCGCCTGGGTTCTTTCAGTCAAATACATTATTATTATTATTATTACTAGTTATTAAAAACAAAACACCCAAGTTCATCTGAATCGCAAAGCACTGGTGGTGGCAAGCCCCTCCATTAGCACGAGGCTAAGGGGTTAAAAAAAAAAAAAAAAAAAAGCAAGGTGACATACATTACATAACTTTACATCACGCTCCACTGTGGAGAGCCCTGAACAACATTCACCAAAGTGAAGAGAGCAAAGGCAAGTGGCAATCTGAAATGACCCCCAAAAAAATCCAACATAAACAAAAAAGAACCAAAATAAAACAAACCATTTCAGAAATTTCTGTATCAGTACAATTCAGTATCAGGGCATACAGGAGGGGGTTTTGGGGGGGGGGGTATATAGTAAACATGACTTTGGCCTGAGTATGGTAAGAGGGGGAGAATAAAGTGTTGGTTGGAATGTCATCATGGGGGAGGGGGGGTTAAGCCAACCAAAAAGCAAGGCCAAGTAATTGATACATTCATGGCAGCCTCTCCTCTGAATGCATGTAGGTTAGGCTGTACAGAGCAGAGTATATAAACCAGACTGGGTTTAGGGGTTAGGGGGAGGGGTGAGGTGTTACACAGATGCACCAAATTAAACAGGGTTTGAGTTCAAGAAGAGACAACCTAGTCTTGTTCCACCAACCCGATGAGAAAGATTTTTTAAAGTGTTCTAGCTGCCCTGACTCTTCTTTCAGTCTTTCTCCACCTTTCCCCTCCGTTCCCTTTCTTTCACTGCTCCCGTTTATTCTAGGTCGAATTTAGTCAGCAGCTGCTGGATAGTGTTTTTTTCTGGTATGAACACTAAAACAGGAAGATGACTTTGCATCCCACTAAAGCACTGTTTGTCTAATGAACACATAACAGATAATGGAACGGAGACTTGATAACGGAACGGAACGGAGACTTGATGATAATTTTCTCTTCTGTTTTTGTCTAACAGACACAAAGTTTTAAGTCTAAACTGATGTTGTTCTGCAGTACCACACCAGTAAGTAGAAAGGACTGACACGGGTCCAGTGAAAATGAAAGAAAAACCTCCAAAAGAAAGTCTTTCATGTGGCATCTTACTGCTTTAGGGTCACTTCAGAGCATCTGCTGCAGAAAACCATAAAGAAGGCTTTTCACTTGACGTCTGCTAACTTTCGAGTGTCAGTTGGTCTGCTTCAAGGAGGTGTAATGAGCACTTAACACTTTTTGTTGCGGAGACACTCGTTTGCTGTATGTGGGCCACGATGAGTCAGCAGAGAGATGCTTCCTCATTGCTGGACGGGGGGTGGGGGTGTGGGTGGGGTGGAGTGGAGAGGGGGGTGGTGGTGTAGCGGGCTTGATGGAACTGCCTCGGCACATTCAAAACCATGTCAGCTGGAGTCAGCAGAGTGTACAGCAAACAAGGAGAGGACCCCACAGAGACTTGGACAAGATAAAGCCGAGAGGAAGGGGGGGGGGTGAAAGGGCTGGGTTGTTTTTAAACATCAAAATGACACGCCACAGAAGCAGTGGTGTTGTGATAACCATAAACCCTCTGGCAAACAGGCACACACACACAGGCGTAAACACAACTACACACACACACACACACACACACACACACATAAAGCTGTCAGGATGACACTGTCTAGCAGTGTGGAGCACAGTGGTGTTCCTCAGAGATTGTCATGGGACACTGCATCTCGACAGAAGGGATGGGGGGGGGGCATATCTGGGTTTTCGCAGTGGAGACGGTCTCAATTTGCCACCATTCCACACCCCCCTACACCCGATCCATCCACCCCCCTCTGAAAATGTATCCCACACCCCCAACCCCCCCCCCCCCCGCTGGCCTCAAGGCCTTTTACCCTGCACCTACCCCACGCCCGCCCAACCCCCCCACCATGGTCCAGTTATTGCACTACTATGTACAGCAAGTGACCCAAAACCTAAGAACTATTCTTTTAAAATAACAAAAGCCTCAAAGAAATCCTAAACACCAGTTCCCCGCTTTTTCGGTCCGATATACAAGGGGCCATGCACCTGCTTGCTTACACACACACACACACAAACACACACACGCCCACACATGCATGCACACATACACACACACAGCCCTGCTCATCTCTAGTGGTGGTTGGACATGCAGTAATTGGGGGATGTGCTGGGGGAGAAGTGGCCAGAGGAGAAAGGGAGAGGAGTGGGAGTGGGGTGGGGGTGGGGGTGGCGGACGATTGACTCATTTCAGCTGCCGACTCTTCATGTACCTTTCCTCCTCGTCACCTGGAAGAGAGATATGGAGAGAATTAGTGATGAATCACACTGAGGAAGATGGAGAATGACAGCACTAGATGACAGAGACAGAGAGAGAGAGACAAAAGGGAGAGAAAAGAGCAAAGCATGGAAGGAATGAGGGTTGGAAGGAAGCAAGGAAGGAAGGCAGGATGGGGAAAAAGAAAGGAAGGAAGGAAAAGTACCTCTAAAGCACAGGTCAAGAAGAGAGATTTAGGCTGCAAAGGAAAAACAGAGGGGAAAGTAGAAAGACAATCTTCAAGAGTAAGACAACACAACAGGCTTTGTCAGGCTTCTTAATGAACTCCTGTTCCATCCAGTACATACAACTAGCAAACCTTCATGTTGTGTCACATTGATGTCTTACGTTGATTTACAGAACACAGAAATCTTTATCTTTGTTGAACTTTTATCACCTGTTACCCATCTACATAAATCTAAATTTATCTACATAAATTATATCTGAACAATGGACAATTATATGTTATAAATGTGACAATATTTGCCAATAAAAATAAATTTGGAAATTATGGAAATTTAAACTGCAATTTCTTCATGTCAAATACAGCAAGTGGTCATATTTCATGCAATCATTCCCCTCATACAAACACGTAAAGCAATTTTACTGCCATTATGCATTTGACAAAAAGCCCACTTTGCATGGAATTGCCTGTATAGAAATAGTCCACATGGTATTTATCATACATAAACACTCAATATGGAGTGAGCAGTGATGTGTGGTGGGGCCTGGTGTGGTGGTTGGGGAAGCTTACCCTCTAGATGGTGACGGGAGACGTACTTAAGCGCCTCATCCAGGAGGATGACAGGAAGGGAGATCTTCAGCACCACCACCCACTGGGAGTAGCGCAGAGGAGTCACCTGGAAGATGAGCTGAGGGCGGAAAGAAAGATAAAGGAGGGGGGGGGGGCAGACAGACAGAGATAGAGGGAAGAAGAGAGAGAGTGAGCAAGAGAAAGAGAGAGGAGGATATAGAGGGAAGGGGGGGGAAGGAGAGGGAGTAAGAGAGAAAGAGTAAAAAGTGTGACAGGTGGGGGGGGCAGAAGGAGGGAAAAAAAAAACAAGAGCATGAAGGTCACAGGGGGTCATCTGGCAAGCCCTGTGCACCATGCTCTCCAGGTTCTTAAGACAAGGTTAATGATCAGGTGGGCAGATGGGAGGACTGGGGTGGGATGGGAGGCGCACTCACCGGTAGTGGCTCCACGTAGAGGATGAGGAAGTGGAGGGAGAGGGAGAGGATAATGGCTCCCAGCAGCCAAATGTTCACCCACGGAGGCATCCGCATTAGGGACTGGTTCTCAGACAGGCTGGATGTGAGAGGGAAAGGAGTTACAGTCAGGGGGAGGAGGGGCAGATGGCATACCACAGTCAGACAAACGTAGAAAAGCTGCATGGTGTATGTGCAGGATAGTCAGAGGAAAAACTAGCCATGTTACAAACTGCCCCGTCATTAATGTATTATTTTTCTTTCTGCCCAGGGCTTTTTACAAGTCCAAGGCCCCTCGGCAAGTGCCCTTTTGCCCCAGTGGTTAATCTGGGCCTGCTGGCCCCATAACTAAACATAAGAGGTATATATTGTATGACATTTCAAAAGAGGGACTTGGGCTCATAGCCAATTTCACACCCAGGCTGTTACAACAAAATGGAAGCATTTTTTTGTGGAAGGATCATCTTTTTTTTTTCTGTTCACAGAAAAGCTTCAGGGAGCTGCTGTGCCATAGAGTCATTCGAGGAGACTGAGTCAGCCCACCTGTTGAGCGCATTGAACATCTCTATGGTGACCAGCACGGACAGGGCCATGGTGGTGGGGTAGCGTGACTCAAACACATCACAGTCGATGCCCTGGAACATGGGGTTATCCTCTGTGCACTGCATGAAGTGTCTCTGCAAGACAGGGAGAAGAAGGAGGAGGAGAAACCATTACCAGAGGGGTTGTTATTGCTGCTGCTGCTGCTGTTTTGTAAGTGCTGCCATTTTGCATTTTTTGTTAGTCCCCAAACTCTACAATTGATGAAGTGGTTTGCAACTGGAAAGAGGCACAAAACAGAACTTCCAGTATTTGCCCAAATATTTGTATTCAGATTAAGATCATCTGTTATGCACACAAACACAGTCACGCAAGTACACACATCTAGATGCTCATGCTTTATTCCAAAAGGACAAAGATGGTGATTCTTGTTCTTGTATAAACCCCACTTTGTAAACTATATTCAAACTTTGAAAAACATCTCCCTTTAACACAGGAAAAAATGGCATGGTGACGGAATAAACAATGGATTCCATCACCATTTACTCTGCTAACATCTGTGTGTTTGTGTGTGTGTGTGTGTTTGTGTGTGTGCGTGCCAGATGATCACTTTTGAACACTTGGCGGTCAGAGTTCAGTGGACAGGAAGTCCCTTGACCTTGACAGGAAGTTGGCTAGGTGAACCTCATGCTGACCCTGGGCTGCTGTGCGCCTGATGGGAAAACAGCTGTCCGTTTTCTCCTAAGGTCCATCCCACAGGCTCCCTACTAGTGAAGTGACATTGAACTGGCTGTGGTCATATATACATGTGTGTTTGGTGTAACTCAGGGCTAAAGAATTAGTTGTAATTTCACCTGTGTCAATATCTTAAATTATTACTCTTAGTAGTATAGTAATAATTGTATTACTATTTTTAATGTGTTTAATGTGTTTAATGTGTATTTTTTTGTTAACTCGTGGAAAATACAGACATTTACTCACTTTCAATTTCATTTTCAATTTTGAAAACAAATATCCCATTATCCTGAGGCATGATATTTGTTGTACTGAGTTGCTGCATACTGAAACTTACCAAAAAATATTTTTATAATGAAAAGTTCAGTTGGACAGAGAAGTGTAATGCTCACCAGCTGGTAGAAGGTCACCTGTGGACCCTGGTCATCAAACAGATACCACCAGGTAGCAGCACCCACAGTGCCCAGGCCAACATATCCTACAAAGAGGAGACAAAACCAGACAGGGTTGTGATGGTTGCGGTAACCCACACTGTTTATCATGACTTTCTGATGATGACTGATCTCCATACATGGCAACCGAGAATTAGCATTAATAGTAGTCATTACCAGAGACATTTCTGAGAAATGACCATGTGTACGTATACTGCTGTGTTTGTGTGTGTGTACGCGCAAGTGCCAACCTCCGATAGCCAGGTATCTGAAGAAGAGCCATCCAGAGATGAGGGGCTCTTTAGGGTTGCGGGGGGGTTTGTCCATGATGTCCAGGTCAGGGGGATTGAAGCCCAGGGCGGTGGCGGGCAGGCCATCCGTCACCAGGTTCACCCACAACAGCTGCACTGGGATCAGGGCCTCAGGCAGACCCAGGATGGCAGTCAGGAATATGCTGTGGTGGGAGGGTGGGAGAGAGAGAGAGAGAGAGAGAGAGAGAGGGAGGGAGAGGGAGAGAGAGAGAGGGGGAGAGGGAGGGAGAGGGAGGGAAAGAGAGGGAAAGAGAGGGAGAAAGAGAGAGAGAAAAAGAGAGCGAAAGAAAGAGGGAGAGGGAGACAGAGATAAATTAAATACGTTCCCAAATTCTGCATTAATGCATACATACATATATACATAAACATGCATACACAATACACACAGCTCTCAGAATGTATAAATATAACCAACAGTCCATATGTATTTATGCATATATCGATACATAGTCATACATATGCACACACAACACACATATATACAGTACTTTGCAGCACCTTTGTAACGATCCCATTTTCGTAAAAACAACTTCAGTAGAAAAACAACAGCTGATTGATTCCCTTTGAGACCCTGATTGGTTCCTGATGGGAACTTCATTTGTTTTGAAAACACAATTGGGAAAACATTTTTGTGCGACTTGCAGGTTTTTAGCAGAATCAGGGTGTAAACAGAGAAAATGTTGGTGAAATTGGAAGAAGTCCTCTGTGATTGGACCCAATTAACTGTGACCTTTCCCCGATATATTTTTTTCCAACAAACTGCATCTTTGAAAGCTTCTGCCAAGGCAACCTTCACAGACTGTGCCAAGGTTAACATTTACAAATAATAGCTCTTCTACTGACGGTGGATGTTAAGAACTACAGTTTAGAAAGGAAAGTCTTAAGATGAATATTAATAATCTTGAATATTAATAATCAAGATTTTATTACTGTAAGTACAAGGCAGTATGCATGGTCATGGCTGCCTAGATCTGCTTAAGATGCTGCTGCTGTGAAATCTGGGAAGCTGCTGCTGCAAAATTAAAGCTGCATAAGAAATACAAGTCACACTGAAATTGCTGTCAGAGAAAATTAACATACAAGCAAGGAACAATGAAATCCCCCTTATCCTGAGCAGATATAAACAGGTGGAGCTGGGGAGGAGGAGGAAGGAGCTGCTATATTGCTGGAGCTGTCAGATTTAGCCCAACAGGCCCAACTAGTGTGGGCACAAGCTAATTGGTTTATGTCAAAACCAACAGTGTCACTCAAGAGTTTCCTGTATGAACCTGGTCATTGGTTATCCTTACCAAACGACCTCTCCCACGTTGGAGGAGATGAGGTAGCGAATGAACTGCTTCATGTTGTTGTAGATGGCCCTGCCCTCCTCCACAGCTGCCACGATGGTGGAGAAGTTGTCGTCAGACAGCACCATCTCCGAGGCGGACTTGGCCACGGCCGTGCCCGAGCCCATGGCGATGCCGATCTCAGCCTTCTTCAGGGCTGGGGCATCATTCACACCATCGCCAGTCTGGGGAGAACCAATGCAGCAATCAAGAATCAATCACAGAAGTCTCTCTACATAACTATCTGTCTCAAATGTGCTAAACCAACTTTCACTCCAGTTGCCAGTACAGTGCTTCATTCCTTGCCATATTTCATCCTGGGTGTTTCATAGCTAAGACTATGACGATTGACCAGCCTCTAGGTGTTTATATGCACCAGTGTTTTTTTTCTTGAAGTTCCCCTTCAAATCAGTCCCAACAAACATTTGTCCAGCAACACCCTTAGGGAACAGCTTTAAAGAAAAACGGTACATTTCCATTACTGGTCACACACATTAAAATATAAAAAGAAATTAAGCATTTACAATGCACTGTGTATTGAGGTATGGCACACAACTGTGAAATAGTGGCATTACAGAGAAACAGTGGTGGTTTAAAAAAAGAAAGTTAAGGTGCTTTGAGTCTGGATGCAGTGCCTGACAGGGGCACAGATGTCTGAGCGAGACTGCTGCTGTTCCCAGCCGACAGAGAAAACGAGGGGCGAAGCAAGGCGGGGAGTGGAGAGATGTTCAAGGCAGCCATGCAGGACCAAAGATGACACAGTCTGATACCTGCAGCGCAGGGTGGGGAGGGGCGGGGGGTGGTGGGGAGTTCTGTCTGGGTTCTAGCAGAACTACAGAGACGGGGAGCTCTCGAGGTGTGAGGCCAGGAGAATAGCCAGACTACAAGATATGTTCACTACTTATACAGTGTGCCATAATGGATGACTATACAGCATCATTATGACATGACCACACCCTCCTAATGGATTCCCACTCTTTTGTCTGCATAAATTACTTTTTTAGGCTATGCTGTCTAGAGGAGAATTTGTATTTAACAAAAAATAATGGTGCAATAATGTAATGGGGAGAGACTCATCAATTCTGAAACAGCATCAATATAGTTAGCCTGAAGCAATCACCCAAAACAGGAATAAAGCTGGAGACCTTCAGTGTCAATAGAATAACATGGCAAAAAAAAAAAAAACAACAACACTGTCAGTACTTTAACGTACATTATTCCGCTCAGTTTAAGCAATGTGTTTCATTGAGTTCAGTAAGTGCTCATTCAGTAGCACTCTATGTATGGAGTTGAATAACATTGTTAAAATAAGTTAGATCTGAACACATTCAACCAACTTGAATAATAATTTTGGCTCATTCAGAAGTATTTTGTCAATGGACATCTAGTGAACTATGTAAACACAACAACACTTCTAATATGTTGTTCAAGGTTGTTCAACATTGACCCTTTCCCCAACAACTGCATTTGTGTTCTTGTTTAGTTTCCTGCCTAATCTAAAATCAGTGATCCATTACTTACAATTCTTCAGAAGCGTAATGTAGCAGCAGAAAGAGCCACAAAACACACAAAAAAAAATACATCCGCCTGCCTAGTGCTGCTCACCATGGCGGTGATCTCGTCGAAAGACTGCAGGTAGCCGACGATCTTGGACTTGTGAGCGGGCTCCACCCGGGCGAAGCAGCGAGCACGCTTGACCGCATCCCTCTGGGCCTCGGGTGGCAGGTCGTCGAACTCGCGGCCCGTGTAGGCCTTGCCGTTCACGTCCTCGTCCTCGTCGAAGATGCCGATGCGGCGGCAGATGGCCACGGCCGTGCCCTTGTTGTCGCCGGTGATCATGATGACGCGGATGCCGGCGTCGTTGCACAGCTTGATGGAGCCGATCACCTCCTTCCTCGGAGGGTCCAGCATCCCCACGCAGCCCACGAACGTCAGCTCCGACTGTTTGGAACATGGACCAGAATTTAAAAAACATTAACGCACAACTTTTTACAAATATATTTTTAGATTAGATATTATTAGATATTAAATACACATTCAGCTACAGTATACTAAAGGGAAACGGTTTGCCCATAAGAGTGGTAAAATGAAAAAAGTAAAGAAGCCAAAACTTTTAGAAGTAAATGCACTGCACAGTTCTAAATGCCACAGATTGGTATTTTCCACATGACCTTTCCCTGATTTACAAACTTGGACACAACACAACAAATTCCAGGTCCATCCACATCCTGGACCCACAATCCGAAATTTCCAAAAATGTATACAAGTAGGCAGGCAGACAAGCAGGCAGGCAGGCAGGCACAGACAATAGCCAGCTCTCTTTCCTCACTGACCTCGTACTGGGAGAACTTGGACGAGTCCTCCAGGTCCATGTTGTCCTTGCGTGGGGGCGAGTCGCGGGTGGCCAGTGCCAGGCAGCGTAGCGTGTCGCGGCCGGTGCCCCATTCGCGGATGGTCTCCATCAGCTGCTCCTTCAGGGGCAGTGTCAGGGGCACCTTGGCCGTGCCCACGCGCACAGACTGGCACCGCTCGATCACACTCTCCGGAGCGCCCTGTTGGTGACCGCACAGTTACACTGTTATACTAATGAACTACAATGATGTGGAAGGGATGGGGAGTTTACTTGAGTAATACACTGCAGGTTGGTAAGAGGATGACATTACTTGAATAAGGCCAGTTGAACATATTTCATTCTAAAGGGGGAACTCTAGTTCTTGGCTAGCTACCTTCACAAACATCTTGCTCTGAGCGCTGCTCTTGGTGGAGTTGCAGTAAACGGACATGGACTTGCGGTCGCGAGAGAACTCCAGAGTGAACTCCTTCTTCATCAGCTGCCTGATCACCTGCAGGGAGAACAGGTGACATGACACACACATGCACACACACACAAACACACACAAACACACTGTCAGACAGTTCTAAAGGGCCAAATTAACAGGCAACATCAAAGTCATGCTTCTGAGTTAGTGTAAAAAGGTGTAGCTGTCAATCTCAGCTGCTCAAGAGAGCTCATTTCAGACTGGCATATTCCAGGCCACCTGTCAGGTCCAGGTGTCTGGTGAGGGCTCTTGGCTGGGCTGGCTGAGCATGACAGCAACCCCCCCCCCCCCCCCCCCCCCCCCCCCCCCGCCCCCCCGAGTCACTGTGCAGACAGTCTCTGAAGCATCGCTCACTTGTTTCATCACGTTGGCGCCTCTCCAGACTCAAAAGCCAGCCTCGCCTCAACAAACAGAAGAAAGGAGGCACATGACAGCTAACAGCTAGTAGACTTGCTTTTGGGGTGTACGAATAAACTCAACGGTAATATCCAAAATAAATCTCTAACGACTTTATTAATTTATTACATATTTGACAATTTATTACATCTATCTGATCTAGTAGAATTATGGTGTGTATATTTTATAGTGTGTGGGTATGTCTATTCTCACATTATCTATTCTCTCTACTAAATATAATCTGTTATTTACGGCAAAGAAATGCAATGCAAAAGCTTTCATTCATAAAACAACCTGTGCTACGTGACCATGTCTGAATGAAACTGACTAGCATGTCTGCATGTTCCCAGACAGACCACTAGGTGACACCTGTACCCAGAGAAAAGCTGAGAGAGACAGAGAGAGAGAGAGAGGGGGAGAGGGAGAGAGAGAGAGAGAGAGAGAGAGAGAGAGAGGGAGAGAGAGAGAGAGGGAGAGAGTGACAGGCAACAAGAGACGAGAGAGACAGACAGACAGAGAGACAAGAGAGAGAAAGCACGAGACAAGGAAAGAAAGAGAGAGAGCATGAAAGAAAGAGAGAGAGAGAGAGTGCAACTGCTCACCAGACACCCGTGTCTGGCATCTTGCCTGAGCTCAGAGACCCCCGCCCCCCATCCATCCTAACACACACACACACCAACACACACACCCCAACACACACACACACACACACACACACACCCCAACACACACACACCCCAACACACACACACACACACACCCCAACACACACCCACCAACACACACACACACCCACCAACACACACACCAACACACACACACACACCACCTCCACCTCCTTCAGGACGAGACGGTTCTGACATAAACAGACGACGCGGTGCGCTGCTGCTGCTGCTGCGGCAGCCTGTTGATGGATGCCCCGACCGTGAGCTTATGAGGCTATTATTTCAGCTAAATGCCTCCTCCTTCCGCTCCGCAACATTAGGAGCGCACACAAGATGGGGGTCGGGAGGGGAGGGGAGGGGAGTGCTTTTGAAGTAGTCTCTCCCACACATTAATGCCTGTTCGGAACTCATCCTCAAACGTATTCGAATAAAAAAGCAAAAGCAAAAGCATGACAACCCCCTCAACCTCCTTCTCCTTCTCCTTGCAGTCAGTGTGCTGAAAGCCGGGAAGCCCAACGGAAAGTTTAGCTAACCTCTTCATAAACTCATGGCTTATCTAAATATTATCCCCTGCCCCTGGGAACATGTGACACTAAAAGGGCTTTTTCTGGTCATTAATGCAGTGGGAGTTTTGAAGTGTCCTTCTGTTGTTGGGGGGTAGGGGGAGGGTTGAAGGGGTCAGTGGAAAAAACGTAGAACATCTGGTCATTAACTTCTGAACTTGAGCGCCTTCATTCACTCACTCAACTTTATTTACTATCAGGGGAATATGACAGAGAAGATGGGGAGCGTGCCGTGCCTGACAGTATGTTAAGATCTCGCTTTTTTTTTTGGGAACCGTTGGCGTGCACCGAGGGCCTTTTAAAGTTATGGCGTCACACACATCCTCGCCTTCGCTGGCACTAATACGTTATGGAAGCCACTTGATATACGAGAAGGAAGGAAAGACGCCATCAAGCTCTTCCATCGCTTCCCACTGCGGCGATCGCTCTTATGATCTGCCATTTCTGTCAGCTGTGTGCTTCTGCAGCTGAGCCCCAACCACTAACCCACATAACACCTCCACCACCACCACCGCCG
Source organism: Setipinna tenuifilis (assembly GCA_030347295.1). Taxonomy (NCBI): domain Eukaryota; kingdom Metazoa; phylum Chordata; class Actinopteri; order Clupeiformes; family Engraulidae; genus Setipinna; species Setipinna tenuifilis. The sequence goes on from CM059272.1 coordinate 12,047,733, forward strand.
CCCCCACCCCCAATCCCCGCCAACTCCAACTCCCAACCCAAATGCACTGCCACCTCCTTCAGCCCATTCATCAGTGCCCCATCCCCCACCCCATCCCCATCCCCAACCCCACCGCCTTACCGAGTTGCAGGCTCCTGCCCGCTCGACCTTGCTGAGGCCAGTCACATCTGTTTTGAACACATTCATCTTCTCCACTAAGGTAGTGAGCGCCGTCTCTGTGGCCTCTCCCACCTTCTCGTACACACCCTTGGTCTGCAACACACAGTAAAAAAAGACAGCAGTCAACATAGGCAAGGAGCGAAGCCTATACTGCACAGGTGACATAGTATTAGTGTCTCCACAATGAGCAAACACCATTTCCACAACAGTTATTGATAGAACATAAGACATGCAGGGAGCAACGAGCAAAGTATATACTACACAGGTGACACAGTGTTTGCTCAGTTTGTAGATACTATACTTCCACCGCAGTTGCTGATATGAGAGTAAGGGCTAGAAAGTAGCATAGGATGCCAAACATTTACACAGAACATGTGAAGCAGTGTGTGGGTTGAGGTCTCCTCTCGGTAGCCACATCATTCAGCAGATATAGTGTTACATAAACTCTCACAATGTGGACATGGTGATTGGTAATTTGTAGATTTAACCTTTGTTTGAAATGCACACTGGCTTTATAACATTTGTCATTTGATGGATCACATAAAAGAAATGTGTGCTTGTGGCACAATGAGTCAAGAATCGTTCGCACATGCTGGCTAAGACTTCTGATTTAAGCAAACCTATTTTTCTTCAATGGTTAAGTAAAACACCATGTCCTGTAACCTCCCTGGACCACCACAAACAAGAGTTAAGCACGGTACTTCCAAACAGCGTTTCTCCAGTGGAAACAGTTACGTTGCCGACATGGGGGATGAAGTGCTGTGACCCAGTGGGGTTGTAGCTGTTGGCTAAACCCCTCCCTTAGCCTGCAGGGAAAATAAGAGAGAGGCCCGTGGCAAGTCCACATGGTCCCTCAACTTCTTTTTTTTTCTTAATGATTTATTTATTTTCAAACAGCCCACTATTTAAAAGGGCCCAGAAAACCACGGTCTTCACTTTGAAGAAGCTCCCAAAACACATTGAAGGATTCCTCAAAGTGAATCATGGGAAATGGTCTCTAATAGAACCATACTTGAACCGTTTGCAATGAGGCCAAGCTCATCATCATGTGACGCATGTGTGTTATGCATTATAAAGAAATGTGTTATGTCTTATGATGGAAACACGGAATACTTTGCCACTGCTGTCCTTGTGTGTACAGGACTAAAGCAAACTGCATTATTCTCCCTTTCCCTTGACAACCACACTGACAACCACAGTGGAGAGTGACTCTGATACCATGGTAATAACAAGGAAGTGCAAAACGGCGCAAAAACAAGAGAAATGGCACATGCTGATGGAATGACGTCTCAAACGCGAGCAGGAGGGAGCTCACGCATTAAAAAGTCTAAAAGCATAAATTTATAACACACACACACACACAAAAAGTCTAATGCGTTCATACACGCACTCACATATTTTGTACAGCTTAGCCTGCAATTCAAGAATATATTCTACGAAATAACAATGACTACTGGAGTGAAGGGATGCTCTCCTGCTTCTCGGTTTAAAGGAAGACTGCCTTCATTACATGACTGCACTTTGTGATGCGATTACACAAACAGGAAAAGCACAGGCATAACTGTAACAACAATAACTGTAATAACAATAACACTTGGCAATGCAATACAATGCAAAACCATCTTACCTTGCAGTGAATTTAAATCATTCTGTCTACTACTAATCATATTTACTATAGTAGGCAAATAAAATGGCATTTTTAGACTTTCAGCCTTGACCTTCCAACACATGCTAAGCATTTCTGTGTTTACCATCAAGAACATAACATCTTTTAATTAGCTTCATTAATAGTCAGATCCATGAGATACAACACAAAGATTAGCTACTTCAAAGATTCAAATCTGTGTTAAACTGGATTTACAATGTGCTGAAAACAGTGACAAACAAAGGGATGTTGCGTTTGTAAGCATGATTCATAATTCCCTGTTGCTTTCCTTCCTTCATTCACTCTAACCTGGCATTGTTTCCCTGTCATTAAAGTCCACGATTGTGGCCGCGGCTCTGAGATGAGTGTGGATATTTCCACTGTTTTGATCAGAGCAAAACCAGCGTGTTGTGACAATCGCCATGAAAGCGTTGTCTCCTGGCGCTGACGCCAAAACACACCAGACCAGAGCAGAGCAGACGAGGAGCTGAACGCCCCAGGTTCCCCACCACCACTGATGCAATCTTAGGCAATGCCTTTTTCTTTTTCAAATCTACATCTGTGTATCTTTTTTTTTTTTTAAACGATGGCAACGATTTATCACTTACTGACTGGGCCACCACAAACCAGCCTGACTACTAAACAAAAGACTCTTATTTTTTTTTGTCTTTACCTCAGCTCTTGGTAAACAGCGAATTTAAAAATCAACACTTCTTGAAGTCTACACCAGTGAGCGGTTTATAGGTATGATCAACTGTACTTGTGTGCACTACATGTGGTACATAACATCTTTAATGGAATATTCCATTACAAATTTAGAGGAAAGTTTTAGTATACAGGTCACCTCATATTATTATTCACTGCAAAACAGTGACCGCGTGTTCTTGATGACCACACCTATTCTATTATTTTTTACGTCCAGTTTTCTCCTACTCATTACACATGCATTTAATGGTCGAGCATCCGCCTTATTCATTACTGTACAAATGGATGGGGGTAGCCATGCAGAGGTCTAACATGCAGACTCTGAGATGTGCACAACTGCTTAAGGGAGGCCTGTCAGTGGTTTAAACTCCACTGGGCTATAAAGGATGTGAGGGGTGGGTAGGAGAAGGCTGGGGAGGCAGGTTGGAGGGGTGGAGGACTTGTAAAAGTCAAGAAAGGGGACTTGGTTAATGACTGGTATGGATTATATACTATGATAAAACATCTCCCATTAAGAACAGCACAGAGTGGCTTAACAAACAAATCCACACACACACACACACACACACACACACATACACAAAGTACCTCGTTGTAGTCCAGGGAGGAGTCGTTGCACATGGAGCAGATTGTAGCCAGCTCCAGCAGGCCATCATAGTCAGCACACTGCACCACCTTACTCCCTTTCATCCTGCAGAGAGAGAGAGAGAGAGAGAGAGAGAGAGAGAGAGAGAGACAGACAGAGACAGAGACAGAGAGACAGAGAGACAGAGCGAGACAGAGCGAGAAAGAGAGAGACAGAGAGACAGAGAGTGGGAGTAGGAAAGAGAGGGACAGAGAGCAAAAAAAAGAAAGTGGAGCAAAGAAGAAAGTTGAACCACAAACCATAGCCCTCTGCACAAAACACAGTCAACCGTGTCAACTATACCACATACACACTTAGCCAAGCCCATCGCGTATATGTTTACAACTGACCCTAAAACCACGCAACATTACCCAATTCCCTGCAATCTAGGTGAGTGGCACAGCCATAGCTGGGCGGCAGCTGCGGTCATCAATACATTTACAGTGCAGCACTATATAAGACCCTTTCCACAGACCCCCATATACCCAAAGCCCATAATGACCCGTCAGCACCATGCTAACTACGAGACACAAATATTTACAGGGCAATATCTGTCTCTTGCCACAATCCTTAGACATCCATCACTTGTTACTGGATAACTCCCCATTTGAGACGCTTTTTTTTTTTTTTTTCAACAAACTTGTTGGAGGGAGGGAGAAAGAACGGGTAAGGCCAAAAAAGGAAGTGAGCTCGCTTGAATGTGATGACAGAAGAGTAGCAGGCGGCTGTGGAGACAGTCTAAATTCAGAGCCTAGTGTGAGAAAAGCGGCCTGTAAGCTTCAGGGGAAAAAAAAAAAAAGGGCCAAGTATTTCAGAGTAAAACCAGCACAACCTGTATTAATTAAAGTTGCAGTTTTAGACTGTACAGTATGTGGCGTGGCAGGAAGAGAAGTCTGGACTATGTTTAATCTATATTATGAGGGAGTTGATGAGAAACCAATACTGCCGTTACAAGTACAGTGCAATTCATGTCTGAATCATTCTGAATCATTTTAGCTCCGTGGAAGATTTTTTCCCCCCCTTTTTTCAACTGTCATGAATAACTCCTCTGAAAAACAGTTATGGAAAGTGTTTAAAGACGGCACAGTAAATCTTTGGGGTGGTTGGCGGCTTTGGACATGGAGGGAGTCTTTAAAGGAGTCCTCTGAGTGACAGGGAATGGAAATAGGTGATGAATGGAGGGCCGGCTGCTGGCCGCAAGACTCTCAAAAGAAGGACTGGAAGCCGAGCCCTTTCCACTGTCCTGCCTGGCCTGTACTGGACTCTTGCTTACAGCAAGGACCGAAGACCACACACAGACACACACACACACAGACACACAGACACACAGACACACAGACACACACACACACACTATTCACATGTACGGTGCTTAGCGTTACTTGGTAGCAATGGAGAAACAAGAAAGTCAGTTCTGCTGGCAAACAAACTTAAACAGCTAAACAAACACGGCTGGTTAATCAAAATCATCGCAAGACATGTTTTAGGTGTGTGTGCCCTCTCCCTGTACATGAGAGCGTTGTTTGGTTTGACGAACCAAGTTGTTTACACGAGGCAGCTCACTGTTTGTTGACACAGCAACAGAGACATGGACACGGGTTTTAACCGTTGACAACAACTTACACTTGTCCTTCGGGAGCATAAGTGGACCCAGTGATGGAGAACTCATGGAGAGAACAGCTGGAACCCTCCGCCTTTTCCACAACAAACATCTGCAGACAGGACAAAAGGGGAGAGAAGGGTGGGGTGGGGTGGCGGGGAGGGGGGAAAAAAAAGGAAGATTCCATTGGAGAAATTGTTATGTTTAGCATTAAACACACTTGCAACTGCAGATAAATGATCAACATGGTTGGTTTATGTACTGCAGGAGGATGTAACTAAACATTTGGACATGCCATACTATGACATGTCAGCTTACGTGACTGCTTGTCTTTCCATGCTTACAGTACAGTTCAGAACGAAAGGGGGGAAAAAGAGAGAGAGAGAGAGGCAAACGGAGGAGAGGAAAGAGAAAAACAGAGAGACTGAGGTCTCAACGGGCCATTAATAACATGGGAAAGAAAAAAGGAAATGAAAGAGAGAGGGAAAAAAAGGAAAAAGTCAAACTTGTGGCTCCACCTAACTAGAAGCAGGGGTTTCCCTGCCTAGCTCAACCAATCCATGGGCACATGATGTCACCAGGGCTTTTTCCAGTGTGTGTGTGTGTGTGTGTGTGCAGTGGGGTGATCTAGAGTCTGTCAGTTTACCGACCAGGCCAGAGCTCTTCCCAGTCTCTAGCGCCTGACTTGCTGCCGCCACACACACACACACACACACACACACACACACAGACACACACAGACACACACAGACACACACAGGCAGCTCCCGCTACCCTGCTGCTGTGACCTTGGCTACTTATTGCCCAATGACGGCAGTGTGGATCTAGCCTTGAGCTGGCGTCCCTGGGTTGTTACACTTGCAGAACATTCAAAATTTATTATCAAGGAAAGGAAGGCGTGGCAATGAGGCAAAACAGGCACATACACACACACACATACACACACACCCTGCTCCTGTCTGATGGACCAATCACAGACCGTTTCACACATTTTTTTTCCATCTTTTGTTTCTTTAAGGATTCCTTTTAGTATTACATTTCATAACAGAGACAGACTAAGTTTTCCTGTGTGTCTGTGTATGCGCGTGTGTGTGTGCGTGTGTGTGTGTGTGTGTTTATGTGCTTTGGTTCAACTGAGCTTAATAACCTCACAGCCACTTTTTGTTGTCTGCAGAAACCAGAAAGAGAATGATGCAGGTGGCCTATCAAATGGTCCTGATGGAAGGTCAAAAGGTCGGATGAGCAGTGAGGTAGTTTCACGGGTACTTTAAGCACTGCAGTTAGAGAAAATAAAACAACTGAACCCTAGTGGAAAAAATGCAGATGGAGAAAGGAAGAGAGAGAGAGAGAGAGAGAGAGAGAGAGAGAGAGAGAGAGAGAGAGAGAGAGAGAGAGAGAGAGAGAGAGAGAGAGAGAGAAAGAAAGAAAGAAAGGGGTGTGATTGAGATGACTGAGGGACAGATGGAGAAAGAGAGAGAGACGCAGAGAGTGAGAGAGAAAGAGAAAGAGAGAAAGAGCAAGAGAGGAGGACAGATGGGAAAAAAAAGAGATGGACCACATCAGTATTCACGTCTTGACTGGACATAATGCCCATAACAGTGTCATTTACATGTGCCTGCAAAAACTGCTGCAAACTTATGCTTGAAGAGGGTGGCTTAATGGACGCTAATGCACAGGGGGCCGAGTAGGTCTCACACACACACACACACACACACACACACACACACCCTGCAACACACACACACACACACACACACACCGCATCCACATTAAATCACTCTCTCTCTAACACACACACACACACACACACAAAATCATTCTCTCTCTCTCTTTCTCTAACACACACACACAGAGAAATCATTCTGCCTTAATGGGCATCTCAAGGAAAAATTGCTGATTGTAGAATTAATGAAACGGCTGTTTACTAAAAAAGTTCCTTCCTCCTCCTGATGTGCATTCTGAGAGGCAGCTGTTTAGACAAACACACACTCACAGGAAAGAATCCAAGCAAATGCCCAATGCTCAGCTCATCACACCACACACATCCTTTCAGTTTCACTCGACAGGATAGGCAAAATAGTTCCACAAGCACAAAATGGAAAACATGAAATAAATAAATAAAGGGGGGGGGGGGGGGGGGGTGCAACAGTTCAAGCAAGAAAAGAAGAATGTGATGCAAGAATGATTACTGGTGAGATTAGGACTTCTGTCACGCTAAACACATGGCCTTACAGCATCTGAACACACATCTGCATGTGCCTTTGCGGGGAACTTACCCGAGCTCTCGGTTAAGGTCCAAATCCAAAACACCACCTTCCCGTGACCAGCCAACCACCAGTCGAATGCTAAACACCATTCCCCCACAGACTGCAGTGGAAGCATTCCGCCAGTCTCCCGGGACATAATTGCTAGCTTTGAAAACGTTTGGTTGCTAATGAATCAAAACGGTCACTTGGGCCACACATCCCTGAATAGGCCTGAGCCAGTCTGATGCTATGCTGCTTGGGCGTCTCCATGGCAACAGTGGACGATGAGTAGGACTTGAGTAGGCCTGCTAACAGTTGTTAGTGGTTTGGTCCGATCTTACTGGCTGACTGACTGGCCTGTGTGGAGTTCTCTCGTTCTTAGTCTCTGTCTCTCTCGGTCTCTCTCTCTCTCATGCCCGGTTCACATTGCACAATGACAGCCCAACAAAAGTGAAGTGTCCTAGCCTGGTAAACCAGCTCATTGTACTTCATTTCATTTTGTACAGAGGGTCTGGCTGTGCTGTATTGAGAAACATTTTCTTCCCAGAGGTGTAGACTCTGCTGAAGTTTAAAACGATTGCATCTGTCTTTACCCAATTGCTAATTTATTAAATCCATGTCTATGCATTTTTTAAAAGGGCCTTTTATGTCTTAGTTATGAAGGTGTTCATTAATTCAATTGTGATATCGGATCAATATCGGGTATCGACCGATATACAAAACCCAGAGATCATTATCTAAATCAAAAATAGCTGGAGCCGTGTGTTCCTAGTGGAAGATGCTCGTATGGTGACCCACCAGCAGTCACTGATCTCTGAGAAGATGACACACACACAAACACAGACACATGTGAACACTCCACACAATCATCACACACACACACACACACACACACACGACACCCCCTCCTCTCCCTGACTGTCGCTCCCATCTTGCTCACCGTCCTCCTCCACTCTTCAGCTGCCACCTCTCTCTGAAACTGCCATTCTGCCGCCCCTGCTCTTGATGTCCCTTCATCCCCCCTCTCTCTCTCTCTCTCCTCTTGGCTTCTTGGTGGAGGACAATGGATGACTGTGTCCTCCTCAGAGGAGCCCCCCACAATGGCACAAGCACTGCCAAGCAGAGTGGGAGGACGAGAGGAGAGGAGATGAGATGAGAATAGTTGGCGGGAAACAACAGTGATGGCAAGCGGATGGGTGGTGGTGGTGGTGGTGGTGGTGTGTGTGTGTGTGTGTTTGTGCACGGGTGTTTGTGTGTGTGTTGGGGGTGGGGGGGGGGGGGTGTCCCAGTGCGCCCATCAGGAAGGCAAAGGGGGCAGACGAGGAAGGTACGGGTATTCTTTTCCCTGTCACATAACAGCTCAAAAACACCAGAGCGGTGGAAAAGCTGGGAAAAGCTTCGCAACGCAACATAAGCCCACAGGAAACCTGCAAACAACTCCTCGCTCACACTCACACTCACACTCACACACACAGACGGCGCCACAGACACAGACAGCTCACACTCCCGCCTAGCGAGGGTGACATCAGGTCACGCAAAGCCTGTGGGGCAGATCAATGGCACAGTCTGATACATTTCTGGAATGTTCTCTCTTAAAGGCACATCAGCAACAACAACAAATAACAGCAAATAAAAATAGTAATAATAATAATCGTAATATTGGCCGTAATACTACTACTACTACTACTACTACTACTAATAATAATAATAATAATAATGATAATAATAATAATAATAATAATAATAATAATAATAATGGCAGGATATAAAACACTGACATCAAACAGAGACTTGAGGAGATTGATGCGAGAGGAGAGATATAGTTGAGGCAGGCTCTGGGATGTTGTTGAGGTGACAGACTCATTGTAGTCTCTGTGTTAATCAGAGGCCGTGTCTGCGGCGGTCCAGGCGCTGGGAGTCGAGCGGACACGGAGGGTAAATATTTACCCGAGAGCCATGCTCTTTTTCCGGAAGGTTCCCGATGCGAGAGGGGAGATTAAGCAGGCCTTTTACTGAGAGGGAGGGAACTCCCTGCAACCAAACAGGACCCAGGAGCTCCAGGCTTCAACTCATGTCATTAGCACAGAAAAAAACGACAGACAGAAGAGAGGGAGAGGGAAGGAGGGAGAGAGAGTGAGGGAGAGAGAGTGAGGGAGAGAAAAAGAGAGAGGAAGAAAAAGAGAGAGAGACAGAATTTGTGTGCTTGAGAGAAAGAGAGAGACTTACAGAGAGAGACACACATCAGAGAGAGAGGGGGGGGGGGTGAGAGAAATTTGTGGAATAAAAAAAGGAAAATGAGAATACCCGCAAGTGAGAGAAACACCCTCTTTGCATGGTTCAGAAAGATATATAGTAGCTGAGACCTTGCAGTCTATTTTCGACTGCTCTGTCACTTCCTGGACATTACACACTCTGTTTATGTGTGTGTTTCCTGCTGTGTTGAGAGAGAGAGAAACACACACACACACACACACACACACACACACACAATGTAGTAGATTACGCACACAAATATTAACCAAAAAATGCTGAGGCCCAGCTTCAATCCAAGCCAACCTGTTCTAAAAACAGATACACAGGGTATGTGTGCATGTGTGTGTGTGTGTGTGTGTGTGTGTGTGTGTGTGTGTGTGTGTGTGTGTGTGTGTGTGTGTGTAAGAGAGAAACATCTGGGAAATATGATTAAGCACTACGAGAAGTGCCTTGCTGTCGTGCCTGAACATGACCGAGGAGGAGTGGGAGTCAGGCAAGCACAGTCCTGGTGCGCACACACACACACACACACACACACACACACACACACACACACACAGCCATTGC
>CM059272.1:12070032-12075032 GCA_030347295.1 Setipinna tenuifilis
ACGTTCTCGATAAGACCCAACTCGCCTCCCTTGCCACCACAAAGGCCCTGTTGGCCTTGGTGGAAAACAGCAGGAGCTCGAGGGGCCCACAGGACTGAGGACTGTCCAGGTGCCGTGCAGAAACAAACCAGACATTTATTTCCACCGGGGGCGTGGGGGCCAAGCGGTAGGAAATAAAGCGGGGAACGTAATTTAGGAAAAAGAAATGGCCCTCTCTTGAATTTACAGCTACAGTTAAGAGGAACCAGAGGATGTGGCCTTAGAGGAGGAGGAGGAGGAGGCAGGTGCGTGAGATTACTGGGGGTGCTAAAAATGACTCTCAGACCAACAGTCGGACTCCGACAGACACCCGTGTGCTGGCCAGTGGGGTTGGACTGGAGGAGGTATACACCAGCATTACTGCCACTTCAACTCCTCTTTCTGCCCCCTCTATTTGGTCCACTAACATGCCTGGACTGGGCTGGGCACACATGCACACAGCTAGGCCGTGCAACCAACACGGAAATGGCAGGCAATCATGGCCAATGCCGGTCACTGACGGGGGAACTGTAAGTGTGCGATGGCCAAGGGTGTCGAAGGGAGCGGTTAGTGCCAGGTCAGAAACAAGAGAGGCACACATACACACACAATTAGGCACCCCGAGCAAAACAACACGCATCCTTCTGGTGTCAGCGTGCACAGAAGTCTTTGAGATGAAGTCAGGTAGAGGAAATGGTCATGGTTCAGAAACTCACTGAAAAACACACCAAAAAAAAAAACTACAACCTGTCAGAAAGAAAACATCACTGCCAAAACACGTCTGTGTTTTTCTGATTTGGCTCCAAATAGAAAAAAACACACACCACAAAAAGGACAAGCTCTTTAAAGCCTAGCCTCAGAAATGAGCCCTAAAATTCCTACAAACACAATGCACAGACTGGTTCTTTTGCAAGACCAAGCAGCACTACCAATCAATCTATGACACCAGTGGTATTATTAAAATGTACTATTGCAGGGTATGTTTAAAAACAACTTCACAAAATGTAACTTCTCTTTCCTAATCTCTCCTACAGAGGCCGTAGAGTATCTGGCAGGCGTTATAACATTCTGGTTTTCAGCTTCCATTAACACGAAGGCAGTTACAAAATGGTACGAAACAATGAGATCATCTAAGGAGTAAAGAAAAAAAAAGACTGATAAAAAAAAAAGATGGCGTGAGAGGGCTTCTGGAAAGCGTTAAAGGATAAGAGAAACGACCACAACATGGAGCTCAGGCCGGACCCAGACAGCTCATTTTGTTTGGTCCCGAGAGGGACAGGGACTCTCACATACCCCCTCTTTACGCCAGATCGATGTCATCATTTCAGACCACATGAGGTTTGCAAAAGTTTCCAAGGTGCTGAAGGTTTCACGGAGTGCTGACAGGAATCCATGAAATCCATCTTTTGAATCGCCCTATTCAACGACTTCAGTGAGGACCACTCTGCCCCATAAAAATAAAGCATTTCGACTTTGAGGGACCAAATCTAAGCGCTTCTCAGTATGGACACTAACCTGTGGCTAAACTGTCCAGAAAGCACCACAGAGGTGAATTTCTGAACTTTTCGATAAGTTTTATTTCAGATGGACAGAGAAGAGGCGTCCAGTGAGTGTGCAACGAAGGCCTGCAGCCATCTGGCAGTCAAAATGCAAATGAGACCTTGGGGTTTCGTTGCAGGGAACAGTTTACACCACAACCCTGAGGCCATGGGCCAATGAACAAGAAGATGCAAGAGACACGCCATTCAATACCCATGAGATTTTTTTCCTTCGTCACTTCCTGTACAAGTCTTGCCCTGTGCTTAAAATGGCTGCCCGACATCAAAAGAAAAAAAAAAAAAAAAAGGCACTCAGCCATACCCTGCCACTCACAAACTAAGGAAGTATCAATTGTCTGGGGGCTGACCTTTTTTTCCTGGTCAGGCTGCCCTTACTATAACACTGTAATCTCTATCTAGCCAGACAGACATACGAGCTTTGCGGGCACCTTAAAAAAGAATGATACAATACCACTGACAACTTGCATAAACACACTGACCACAGACAAATAAAGTCCAACTAACCACTATAAACAGTCTGGATTCATCGGAACCAAAGTAAGATGGATAGGAATCCTCTGCGGACAGTTCTGTCTTCAGGGGAGTGCTGTGAAGTGTGCATATGTGTAGCATTTTCCTATCTGAGTGTTTCGACATTGGAGCAGTTGGAGCGAAACTACATGCTTTCTTTCTCTGGTGGGTAATGGCGCCATAAACACATCATTTATAACTTCACATAAACCTCACTTTCTTCTGTGTGGCACTCTTGTCGCCTGGAAACCAGTCCCTTTGTTCTCCACAACATGCAAAAAGTCAGGAAAGCTCAATGCCTCCATTTTAATATATTCAAACGGGCACACAAATGAGTTCAAAGTGTGGGCTGCTCACAGAAATCTCCCACGTGCCTCTGCCTCTCCATCCCAGCCCTCTCAGGCTCTGTCCGACTTCCAAAACACACCTCATCATGTCTTCCTTTCTCCCAGCCTCTTTCCCTCCCTCTCTCTCTCTCTCTCACACACACACACACACACACACACTCTCTCTCTCTCTCTCTCTCTCTCTCTCTCTCTCTGTGTGTTTTTTTTCCTTCTTTTTGCAATCCCCTAAGACAAATATCCAGTTCTACAGTTATCTAGGGTGTCCCCATATAAGCACATACAGTACTTTTATCTAGGTTTATGCTAGACCACAGGATTCCAAATAAGGAGCACTGAGCTCTTTAGTTTTTTTTAAAAAAACATTTGTACTTTTTTTAAAAGGGGAAGGACAATATAGAAATGTTGACTGAGAAGGAAAATGGCCCATGGCTGTGGAGATCAAAGTCCCCCCCATGCCCCCCCTCGACCCGAGGGAAAATTTCGCATGTGGCGAGTCGACGCATTTCGCCAAAGACCTGAAGGCTTAGAGGCACTTACAGCCAACAGCTGTTTTTGTGTCCATGTTTGGTATTTACCCAAAGTCGGGGCTATTTAATAAAACAAACAAGGAAAACAGACCCAACTTGTAACCATTTTTTACAGGATGCAAAGGCGCCCTACAGATTAGGGACTTTTTTTTAGCAAACAATGCACACAGAAAGAGAGGGAGAGAGACACAGGAGAAAGGGGAGGTTAGAAGGAGAGAGAAGAATGAAGAGAGAGCGAGAGAGTGCGAGAAAGAGAAAGAAAAAAGCGAACAGAGAAAGAGAGATAGGAGTAACAGGGGAGGAGAGAGAAAGAGTGAGCGAGAGAGAGAGAGAGAGAGACAGAGAGAGAGAGAGAGAGAACACAGCCAACAAAAACCACTCTGTGCTAACTATAAACGACATGTTAGAGTGGTCCCAGCAGGCAGCCGCAGCTACATTAGACCGCAATAAACCACCGATTTGACATCCAGCTAATGTAAGGACGCATATGCCTCCGGAGTGCCGAGCACTTCAACGCAATCATTAATTGTGCGACGGGAACCGATATCAGGCCGCTTGTTACAGTTTACAGCTTTATGTGGACACCCCCCCACCCCCCGCCCTTGCCCCTCCCCTCTCCCCCCTCAAGGCTCCAAGAATAGCACAACATTTCCAGTCCGCCTCGCTGGGGACATAATGAATGGAAAACTCCTTCAGCAGTCAGGGATTCCCTCCATGTCCCCACTCTGCTCTGCTCTCCCCCACACCAGGCAAGCCCAAAATGGTGGCGGGCAAAATGGTTGGGCAAAGAGTCAAAGAAACTGCAAAACATTGCACTCCCTCACAGCACAGTTCTGACAGAGCTGGAGATGAACACAGCAGATATGGGGAAGAAAAAGACCAGGAATGGGGGAAGCAAAAAAAAAACAACCATTTTGTGCTCGGCCAGCGGTTATGTAACGCATTTCAGGTCTTCAGATGTACTTTCACAGGCCTCCAAAAATCTGAAGCAATGTTCACTGACTTCATCATGTTTGAGAGCCTGAAATGGCAGGGTACGTCCAAAAACACAATTACATTCAAGGATTTGTCGCTGAGACCTTTTGGAGATTACAAACTCATACATACATAAATACATACATATACCATATTACACACGTACACACACACACAGGCACACACACACAGACACACACACACACACAGATAGACACACACACAGATAGACACACACCATTTTCTATGGCATACTCTGCCACGCAAGCTGCATATTCAGTCATTAAAGGCAAGACTGTGCGGGTGAGAAAATGGTACTCACAAAGGACACGCAGGCCGCCAGCAGGAGGATCCTCACCAGGAGGTCCTCAAACTGCTCAACCACCAGCTCCCACAAAGACTTGCCTGGGGGGAGAGAGAAAGAGAAAGAAGCAGAGAGCGAGAGAGGGGGTGAGGGAGAGAGAAACAAGCCTTTTCACAGTAAGCTATACAATGTCTGTATATTCAAGTTCAGTAGCCATATCAAGACATGTCAAACCAGGGAAGTAAAATCAACAGTGATTCTGGCATTACAGGAACTCCACAACTTCCAAACATGGATCGTTTTTGGTCCATGAGCCTCTCTTAAACGAGAAATTAATCTATTCAGGGGCAAAAATGCTCATTGAGAGAATCTAATGTTAACCTCCAAGGTTGTACTGTATCAAACTAGGAGAAGTTATTCAACAGTGATGCTGGTACTAAAGGAATTCCACAATTTCCTAATATGGATTTTTTTGTTCTGTGTGCATTCCATGTGCATGAAATAAGAAAAAAACATGTAAATCCAGAGGATTTACTTAATGCATGTTCTTTGTAATGGGAGCAATGTAAACACCACTCTGAATAGTGTAATAGAATTTGTATGGACATTTGCATTTGATGCAAAAATGAATTAACTTCGGGCTCATTTCTCTTTGGCTATTGCTGACGTTTTGTCGTCCAGAGGGGCAGTAGTGACCTCTGCAACCCTCCCAGAAGGCAGCGCCTGGTCCTTGACAGGGGTTAAGACGCTAGAGAGATGT
>CM059272.1:12080032-12102532 GCA_030347295.1 Setipinna tenuifilis
CACACCAGGTAGCAACGGCTCCAATCATTATTCTGTTTGTGTGTGTGAGTGTGTGAGAGAGAGTGTGTCGGTGTATGTGTATGTGAGTGTCAGTGTGTTTGTGTGAGCATGTATTTTGTGTGTGTGTGTGTGTGTGTGTGCATGTGAGTGAGTGTGTGTGTATGTGTCTGTGTGTGTGCGTGAGACAGAGAAAGTGTGAGTGTGTCTGTGTGAGAGAGAGAGAGAGAGAGAGAGAGAGAGAGAGAGAGAGAGAGAGAGAGAGAGAGCATCTGTATTTGTGAGTGTAAGTGTATTAGAGTGTGTGTGCGTGTGTGTGTGTTTAGGGAGAGGGTGGACTTGGATGGAACGAGGGCCTGGGGGCTCAGGTGCTCTGTGTCGCCTGCGGAAGCACACCAGATGCTGCTCCACTATTAGCCATTAGCCATTAGCCACCGCGCCGCGCTTTAGCGCTCAATTAGGCAGCATTAGCGGCGGCTACATGCAGACTCTTCAGACATGTCTGATAGCAGGAAGCCTTTTTAATCGCCTGCATGTGAAAACAGGGAGATCGCAGATAATACTAACACCAGATAATAACCAAATTACTATAGTAAGCTAATAGTTTTGTTTCTCCAACCAAAGACACCTAGTAAGGAAAGCACAAATGTAGCAACAGAACATGAATACAAAACATACATTTCTCTGCTCACTCAACAGAAGGTATCCTTTTACATGAGCACACTACAACAGCAATTTAGAGAAACCTAGTCAACAATAAATCACTAACAGATTAAAAGGAATAAATAACAGAATATAAAGTACTGGAATAACCAGGAGTTATAGTGGCTCTTGTGCTGGAGGTGGCCAGACATCAGCATGGTTGCTGGCTCGATTCCAACTCCTTCTGACCTTGTTGAAACGTCCTTGATCAAGACACTGAAGCTCAAACTGTGGGCTATACTACAAAGGTGGTTAAATGACAAACCTGGGTAATATAAGCCAGAGTTAGTTGTAAACCTAATAGAAGAGCCTGTTTGTTTAGTTAAGAGAATTAATCCTTGCGCTCTTCTAGCCTTTTCTAATTGGTTCGAATTACAGGGGGTACTGGGGGGTACAGTACCCCCCAACGAGACAAAAATAGCAGGGTTGGGGCAGTACTGACGTATTAATGTGATGTAAAACTTAGAAGATAGTTTAGCACTTAACCACCTTTGAAGTAAGCCCCACTACTCTCGATGTGAAAGATGGCACAATGTTTTGTATGCTTTGGACAACCCAGTCATAGAATATATTCTTTAAATAAAAAAGGGATTCATGGAGAACTTGTGGTACCGTGCGCTCTAAAATAAGCACTCCATGGAAACTAGATGTGAATCCTCACGGCTACATCCCACAACACCACCAAGCGCCACCTCCTCATGGAATTCCCACAGCTCACAGTTTATCATCACACAACGACAGATGCTCAATGTAAACAAAGGTGTCCCTGGTGGCAACATTAACATCACTGTGCCTAAAGCAAACAGCAACAGAATTTCACCTAGCATATTATGTGTAGCTGCAACATAACTTTCCTTTGCGGTTGCTGGGCTCTCTGTCAGTCCCTTTTTCTCCTTGCCACTAAACTTCTGAGGGGGTCATTAAGTCAGTATTTGATATGGCCTCAGGTGATGCTTAATAATCATCACAAAGTTGTTTACTTCTGTTGCGATACTTAAAAGACCGAGATCAATAAAAATTAGCACCCTGTGTCCGACATTCACATTTACCAGTGATGCAATAAACACAGAACAACACAGGCGGAAACTGTTCTCCCTTCTTGCGCAAGCCCCTGGCATGGGTCCCTCGAATGGGGGCAACTGCCATACCTCTGCTCATAATCACAGGCTTGTCAAAGCACCGACATGCCCCTACCTGACTTCTCTAAGCAAGACAGCACAGAGTGGACTGCAACAACTTTGAGTCAGTTGCTTGTGCAATTATCATCATTTGTGACGCTAGCAAACACTAGAGGCATCAAATGACGAGAGAGCAGGATGAGGCCATCAAGTTAAGAGGTGGCTCTTGGACAAACTGAACCTCTGCCACTTCTGCTTCTGGGAGCTGCTAAGTATACTACAAAGGTGATTAAATGACAAACTTGGTTTATTTAACTTAGCTGTAGTTGTAAACCTGATGGAAGAGCCCGTTGGCATTTGTTTAGGTTAGAGAATGAAGCCCTGGGCTGTTCTACTGACAGGTTTACAACTGCTTTTGGGTTAACTAAACCAGGTTTATCCTGTGACCATGTTTGTAGTAAGCACCACATGGCACACACAAAATGGAGGGAAATGTAAACACACTCCACATTAAAGGGTGGGGTGTGCTACAAATAGTTTAATGATAACCTGTCTAAGCTAAATCAGAGTTAAGTGGTAAACCTTCTAATGGAGGTGCTTTATTATTTCCCATTCTTCTAGCAATACAATGCCAGGAGGCTCTTTTAATGAGAGGTTAAGCACTAAGGCTGAATTCATTAACCAGATTTATCATTAATCCTTTGTTTGTGGTACAACCTTCTGGCGAAGTGTGCTCTCTTTTGCAACACCAAAGAGTGGCTTTCTTCTTTTTTGCAGAACTTCTTCAGAGGGCCTAAAAGCACCACAAATGGGAGTGCAGCAAAACATGCAACGAGCCTATCTGAGTATATGCAGAACTACAGAGAGAGCATTAGAGGACGTTGGCTTCAAATGCACGGCTGAAAACTCGGCGGTGGGAGTGAGTCAACGGCCCGCCGCAGAGGAGGTGGCGGCTTCAGCAGTGGGAGGTGAGAATCAGAGGCAAGTGACATGTCGACGTGGGACCGCCGGGGCTGCAAAGCACGGCAACAGCACACACACACACACACACACACACACACACACACACACACACACACACACGCACACGCACACGCACGCACGCTCCAGTGAGGGGAGGAGACAACACAGTCAGTTGTGTAACACTCTGTACACTGAAGATACTAGGACAAGACCCAACATAAACGACACGCAGTGAGGAGATTTAGACAGGGGTCATGTGGAAGAATGTGGCAAGATATGGTCAGGACAGACAGGCCGTATTCTCACAGCATGTGTCCAGTGGGATAACGAATGAAATAACATCTGAAGAAGCAGGGGAGACCTGTGCCAAAACATAACTCAGTCATTTCACATTTTAGATTTGTTATAACATTCAAATTTGTTTTTAAACTAATTAAATTGTCCAGAAAAAAATAGTTAGAAAAAACAAAAGTAGAAAATAAACAGTACAGTAAAAACAAGTGGAACTACTGCATTTTAATATTGTGCTAATGTTTTTGTCTCTTGGTTATGAATATCTGCAGAAGCCATGTACAACACCTGAGTACAACTAGACTGGCTTGAGGGGTAGATAAAAATGTGATTAAGCTGTTGGAGACTCCTGTTTGTTTTGCTGCATGCTAAAGTTATTATTGCTCAACAGAGCTACAAGGCATAAAGAAAGACTCAGGTAGAGTAAGAGTTTAGAAGAGAAAAGATACATGATGAGAGGAGAGACATAAGCAGTGACGCTAGGTGAACGCAAGCAGTGATGAAGGAACACAAAAGGGCAGGTGGTATTAGCCCTTCTATCAGACCTACCTCCTGCAGGCCTAGACGTTTGCCTCCCACAAACACATGGCTACAAAACAGCCCTGTAACAGCCCACGGTGTGTGTGTGTGTGTGCGTGTGCGTGTGCGTGTGCGTGTGCGTGTGCGTGTGTGTTGCTGTTAAAGGTGCCTGTGTGCAGTGCACGCAGTGGAACTATGAGAGCACAAACATCCTCCGTACACAGCTGCAAAGCAAGAAAGACAGGGAGAAAGACTGAGAGAGAAAGAGAGAGAGAGAGAGAGAGAGAGAGAGAGAGAGAGAGAGTGAGTGAGCAAGAGTGAGCGAGAGAAAGAGAGCGAAAAAGAGCTGCTACTTCCTCTTACACACATTGTGGGCACGGAACTCGCACTAGTGAGACACATCAAAACAACAAAAGGTAACACCTTTCCTAACACAGAGCCCTGTCACGTAGACTTCTACCGTACCCAGCCAAGGAGAGACGACCACTGTCCCCCAACAGCACCGCTGTAGGCTTGAGGCTTGAGGCCTAAGCCTCTGAGCGGTAAACAATGTTAGCATGCTGACACTTGGCTGACGAGCGAGGAATCAGTCTGTAGCAGCACCTGCACTGAATAGACTTGGGCTTAACTGGCTTAGGAGCCAGCCTCTGTCAGTGAGCATGTGTAAACAGCATTATGTAAACGCCATGGCCATGCCAGACTGCAATGGCTAGCCCAGTCAAACAGCTGTTGATGAGCCCCCCCCCCCCCCCCCCAAAAAAAAATGAGCCAACATGTCAGATGGCAATGGGTTATTAAAACTCATTTGTTTTGTTTTGGTTCTTTTGTTTTCATGCGAAAAGCTTATCTGTCAGTCATCCTCTGTTTACCCAAGTCTGACCTGAAACTAAACAACTCTTGTAAGGTCAAGGTCACTGCTGATGAAGACAGTTGACCAACACATGGAGTCCCCTCTAGATGGTAGTTATGACAATTTGTGGTCTTACTCAATAACACAAATCAATCAAGAATGGCTATGAGGATATTGCCATCAATCACAATGTTACAAAAAAGCTACATTTGAATACACCTATGGCTGCTAGGCTACCTGTTCTTTTGAGTTTATTTTTGTCTTCCATGTAGCAACATTTCCTCCTTTTGTGGTTACACTTTCTCAAGTCAGCGAGAAAAAGACTGTACAAAGTGTACAAAGGTAATAAAAGTGTGACATGTGCGCTGACAATGAGCTACAGGTAGGTCCTCCATAGTCTGTCCCTCACCACCATAATAGCAACCACATTAGTGTCACCTGCCCACCAGGGCCTCAGACTTTGGTGACGTGCCAAACCAGACCTTACCATCATTTGTGTAATCCAAACTCAATGGAACCAGTCTCTAAGGGCTTTAACGGACACAACCTGAAAACAAATGTGTGTACCGTGTGTGTGTACCGTGTGTGTGCACTGTGTGCGCATGCGTCTTGTCTGCACTTTTATTTTTAATAGTTTGTATGCAACACTAATTGTTCCTGGTGAAACACTGTTTTGTCCCACTATGTACCGTGTATGCAGTTAAAACAATAAAATCCACTTGACTTGACCCTACTGCTATCCATGGTTGGATGTGCAAATACCTCTAAGCTTCACAAATGAAGTACACATTACCATTTTGGTTTATATATGTATCCACTAGCGGTTTGTATGTATCCATTAGTGACCTGCACCTAGCAGAAACACCACATTTAAAGGTTTCCTCCACATTAATTCAGCTTCACTGCCAAGCTTTTTCACCACAATGTGTATGTGTGTGTGTGAGAGAGAGATTAAAACAACCTTCAGTCTAACCAAAAACATTTACCCATCGCCAGCTTCCCCATTCCATTTCAGGCACACTGTGCAAGTAGCAGATAGCAAATTGATTACCCCCTCCTAACCCCAAACACACACAGCCTCCTTTCTATTTTACAGCTCGACAGAGGTAGTTGGACCATGGAGAGAAGGCCTCATGTTCTAATACTGGAATGTTATGTCTGCGTCTGGGAGACGGCCGAGTCATATATCTTCCCCTGGAATGCTGCTACAGTACCTCCTATGGTGCACTGTTTGAAGGAATGTTGGAACTTTACAAAGAGGTTCCCTCCTGAAGGGGGTTCTCCCAAGACCTGTGTCTGTCTGTCTGTCTGTCTGTCTGTCTGTCTGTCTGTCTGTCTGTCTGTCTGTCTGTCTGTCTGTCTGTCTGTCTGTCTGTCTGTGCCATGCCTTGTCCAAGGCCATGTTTCTGGCACAGAAATGACTGCAGATATATGTTTGTTTCAGATTTACGCCCCCCCCCCCCCCCAAATAAAACAGCATATAAATGTGGAAAAACAGCTTACAGTTGGATTTCTATTTATGTCTGTTTATCTGCACATTATATGCTATAAACACATCTTTAGGCAAGAGATAAACAGAACCCATAAATAACTACCAGCTCTATACATTTGTAGGATCCACTTCACTGTATATTTATCTACAAAAGCACTAAGTCACAATGCACTAAGTAAATGACAGTAACATACACATCAGCTAACATGGCTTTAGCCAGCATGCACGGACTGAATCGTTTTAAGTTTGCAAGCAACACGGTTACCACAGAGCCAGTCAAAAGAGGAAAGGGTATTCCCTGCAGCATTTATCTGTTCACTGAAACAGGCAGGAAGTTGACAGCTCAAACTGAGAGCGACGCTATCTCAAAAAGATGTAGCTTTTTCCATGAAGTCATCGCAGGCCTATGGGCACCGCTGCCTTGTGCAACAAAAGGGACGCTGTGTCGCCCTCGTAATTACTACCGCCATTCGGCCAGGGCCACCACAGCAGGATCAGTAACAGCCAGGTTTTTAAACCAGATGCGCTCCAGAACCCAAGCGCTTGTATGAATACTTCGATCATGTACACTGCGCTGTTCTGATTAAAAATACATGCAGGGCTGTTTTACTTTAAGTGAAGAGTTCAGTTCAGCCTAAATTGTGCCGGTTAGGGAATGCGTTCTTTACTTGGACCAGACGAACATCACGAGGGCAATGGACTCGGTGTCTTTGAGGCCAAGAATACACTGCCGATGAACACTGATAGATCATTGCAGTTTTGCACTGTGTCCCCCCACCCAACCAACACACACACACACACACACACACACACACACCTCAAGGAGGCCGTGCAGAATGGGTATTTGTACTGGCACGAGCGCACACTTTCACTGCAGTAATGAATGACCCGAATCCCATCTCAAAGGCCAATTTGCCGCTTATTTCACCACGTTACATCTCAGTAAAAGAGGAACAAAGGGAAGGAGACGACGTGTTTGCCTGTATGTTCTCGGATACAGTAAAGGAAATCGGAGCCCAAAAGTTGCAATGTAGCCTGTTCTACAATAGGCCAATTCCACCACTGAGGAAGTGTAAAACTGGTTGCTCAAGTTTTTCCCTTAGGTGTCGCAGTAACAGGTGCAGTATTAGACAATTCCAGAAGTAAAGCAATAAGTTACTGGTTTCTTTACGAAAAGGAAGTCATTTTAACTTTTTCTGTTTCACGGTTGGTGTATTCCGAGATAATTTATACTCGCTCTATGCATAAAAGCAAGTTCTCAATATTTTGTCCATGCAGACAATATTCTAGATTCTATTTCTTTGACAAGATATCGAAAAGTAAAGCGGGCTATCTTGCAGTGTATGCTACTACGCAACACACTCGGTAACTTGTTTCAGGAGGTTGAGTCCGTGCGCATTATCCATCGCATTCAATCTAACAATATGTGCAACAAGAGACGGGTTTGCAGTTGAAATTATGACCATCGTACAAGCGTGGTTTTACACTCGCACGCGGTGCTTGCAAACAAATCGCACGATGTCTGCAAAACTCATAGAGACAGAACGAGTGTTTGCCTAGACAGAGGAGCTCACCTGTGCGTCATCGGGGAGCTACAGGATTTACCATTACACATTTGGGTGGTTTTCACACGGCTATTCTAAAATATAACCCCAAGTATCAGTCGAAATAGAAATATCGAGGGCTTAACTGTCTGTCAACACAAGCTGCCACCGTTGAGTAATAGATGCGGGTTTACTATTGGAGGCTTTTTCTGACAAGGAAATGATTTAACATTACCCGCTCTAAAAATTATTCATTCCCGATGTGAGTGCACTGAGAAGGATAGCTAAACTATCAAATATCTTTTACAAATACAGAAACAAACTGCGTTGGGAAAGGCTGCATGTGACTCACCGTTGGGTCCATAATTCTCCAAATTAATTTTCACTTGTTCGAGGGTCAGTCCAGTGTTTTCGTTCACACCGAAGTTTGCTAAAACTTCAGATGCTGTTTTAGTGTGGGCGTTTTCCATCTTAGAGCACTGTCTACAGCAATGACTTGAAATACATGTATTAATATAAATAAACGCGCCTAAACCGATTATATTTAAGATATATAACGAAATAGATTTTTTAACGAGGTGCGCTGACTGCCAAGTGGAGGTGGGTCGGTGATGACTACCACCTGCCCCTTCTGCAAGCCGACGAGCTCAGCCGTATCTCCCGAGTCCGTGTTGCAAAGCAGCTATTACCCAATAGGCGAGATTGATATCTTCACTTCATCGGAAGGTGTGCTTCTCTCGCAAGGTCCGCCTCTTTTTCATGAGAGAGCGTGTTTGAGCACCGACTCGAGCTGCTATTGGCTCGCATTACCTGAATCAGGCAGAGTCATAGAGCAGACATTGCGTGTCAGCGCCTCATTCTACATAGTCACGATTTGAAACTAAATTATGAATTGAGACCAGTTGCATGTTATATATACACAAAAATGTACTGATATGAATCTTCATGTGGAAGATTGTCAGTGAGGGTGGTTAGGAAAATGTTTAAACGCCTGCAAAAGTCAATGATGTCCTAGAATCAGTCATATATGAATCAACCTGTGTAAGATTATCCTTTTGTTTCAATTGGGCTTATAGTCTTATCTGTCAACTACATCACCGTTTTGTTGTTGAGCAACCATATGGCACACACTTCCTACTTCCTCTTTTAATTCATGCCTGGTCCTGTTAGTCAGAGTTTGAAGTTTTTTTTTTTTGTTGGTGTTGTCTTTCATGATTTGTGTCACTTAACCCAGGTAAGTTCAGTAAGACCTGCCAAGACAGAGCACCTGACTGATGGTGCAATCCTGATTTTTTTTTTTTTTTTTTTGGGGGGGTGGGAGGGTGGTTGGTAAAGAACGACTGTCAAACTGAACCTAGTGGATCATCACTTGTATTTGACTGTAAACACAAGTTAATTCTTTAATCTTAGCATGCTGCTGGATAGAGGCTTTCACAGGAGTTAAGGAGTATTCCTCACCTCCATCTTGCTCGCTCCGGGCTCCTGATGACATACCTGCGGTATGAGGGTGGTTAGGTTGGCTATGGTGGCCCAGCTCTGCATCAGCGGGAAGTGTGGAGGAACAAGGTGCTCCAGTTCTGTCCTGCCTCACAGTGAGCTCGCTCTTCCAGTGCACAGCTATATATAGACAGGGCCTAATTCACACCATTGTGTTCAAAGTTGTAGACATACCTCAACTGCCTTTTACAATGTCTGTAAAAAAAAAAAACTACAAGGACTTCAGCTAGTTTTGATGAGAGCAAAAATAGCTATGTCAATCATCAGTCAACTTTCAAGGACTGGATTTAGTTTTAAATCATTTTGTTCATTTACACTAGAATGGTCAAAAACTTTATACAGAACTTTATATAGGCAATGCTTGTAAGAAAATGAGGCAGAAAATTATGATGTCATCTACAGTAATGTCTGTATCTAAATTACCACAGCATGCACTCAATCCTTCACTCCTTCTGGTAAGATCCAACTCTCCATGTCCTATGCCACTCCATGCTTCTTACGCACGTGGTTTCCTGATCCACCACGAGCAGTGTTGGCATAACTGATGCCCACTAGCATAGCTCAGTATTAGAATGCTACTAAACCTAAATCCAGACACTTCAAGAGAATACACTACTGATGTAGCTGATAGTCTGGCTTTAAAGCAACACTAAGTAGTGTTTGTGCGTAGTGTTCAGTTGCCCTACAGGTTGGAAGTACCATAAAGAAGTACAGAGAGACAGCCTGCTCCTCCAAACTTACTTAGTGCGGTTATAGGCCGTGGAGGGTGGCAAAGCAAATTCAAAAGTGCCTTTCACCCTGTTACAAGTTCATGAACCACTTCAACAATTTTGGAAAAAAATATTTTAAGGTTGAAAAAACTACTTAGTGTTGCTTTAAGCTCACTTGTGGTAGTGCTTCTTCTTCCTCTCAATCAGGAGTTGCTGCAAGGTTGCGAGTTTGAGCCTGGGTAGCCTGGGGCTGGACTGCAAACGATGATATGATCTCTGCTACATGGGCACCGGAGGTGGATGGAGACAGCAGGGATGCGTGGCGCACCTTAGCCCTCCTGTGCTGCAGTGGCCATTGGTATTCACAGATTCACTCCCCACTTAATCAATTACCCACACTGACTGACTCCATTCAGGGAGGCCAGCGAGTGTCAGTCAGCGAGAGACACCCAAGTGCTCATATCGGTGGTCCAGGTGAAGATGAAATGAAATGAAATGAGCTAAATTGGGCAATAGACCATCTAGCCACCAAAGAGCAGAGGGCGAGAGAGAGAGAAAGAAAGAAAAGGAGAGAGAGAGAGAGAGAGACAGAGAAGGACTGTGTCATTTTAACCTGCCAGCTTTGAATACCTCATATCTGTAATGGACCCTTATGTACACACAAGGATGTGGACGGTTAAGCACACACAGAGCCCACATGCGTGTATGATGCATGATATGCCATCGCATTACAATGCGCAGCACATCGCAGCAGCAGAGCCAAACAAGCCCCTGAAGGACATCATGTCCTCTCTGGTCACACACCATGTAGAAGCAGCAGCAGCAGCAGCACAAAAACAACTTTCACATCACAACACAATTTATTCAAAAAGAAACAAACTGCCACAGTCCTGCCCTCTGGTAGCCGACAGCAAAGGGTAGCCCTCGAATGCCAAAGTCCTTACGAAAGGGAAATCCTCCCCCTCTCTCTCTCTCTCTCTCTTTCTGCCTCTCTTTCTATTTCTCTTGTGCTCTCTTTCTCTCTCCCTCTTTCATTACTCTTTCTGTCTCTCTCTCTCTCTCTCTCTCTCTCTCTGTCTCTCTCTCTCTCTTTCTCAACACAATGGCTGTCTGTCCCAGCCCGTGCACCACTTGCACCATATTTTCCATACAGTCCTCGCTGCTTTCCAGTAGCATTTGCCTTCACCCCTGCTTACACTCACACATTTGCATTATGGAAATGGACCGAGGCCCCTCCACGCAGGCCAGCCAGAAAAAATGAAAATTTGGTCTCTTTACACCCTGCTTGGCATATCTGAAGTGACCGCCTCGTTTTCTTATTAGTTTTTCTTTGGCCAAATAGGCTCATTATGACCTATCTGTGAGGAATAGATTACGGAATGCTGCAAGGAGGGGGGGCGGGGGGGGGGGGGGGGGGGGGCTGTAGAGGCTGACTTTGTCTGACTGTAGCAAACAGCTTTTTGTGATAAGGATCTGGAACTCTCCCAGTTTCGATTAAAAACTGTCATCGCAGCTGTGGCACTGGGTTGATGTGGCTTCGGGGGGGGGGGGGCGGTTTTGTAACGGGGGGTGGTGGGGGGGGGGGTTGTAGCTGTTGGATGCCAGCAGTTAACATGGCGCTGCTACGGCTGCTGCTGTTGCTGTTGCCGTTGACTTTGACGCAAGGAGATCCAGAAAGAGGCTCTCCTACAGTCTGCAGCTGCACCTGACAGGCAAGCCTGAGAGGAACCCCCACCTTCGCAACACACACACACACGCACACACACACATGCACAGACTCTCTCTCACACACACACACACACATACACACACACACACCCTCCATCACTTTCTCCTGGGTTCCTCCCCCACCCGCCCCTGACGGGGATTGCTGCATCTATGACGCAGTAGTCGTCTCCGAGGGTGCCGCAGAGGAAGATACCTACTACTGCACTTGCTCCCTCTCTCTCTCTCTCTCTCTCTCTCTCCCTCTCTCCCTCTCTCCCCCTCTCTCGGCTCATTGAGAAAGAACACTCACACTCTCATTCTTTTCAAAAACACGCACTAATGTCATCAGACAAAACAGGGCAATGGGGTCCAATCATACACAGACAAACACACACACACACACAAAAGCATCTCCTACAGCGTTAGTGGTAAGGACATCTGTGTCGTTAGATGTTCAAATGAGAATGATGAGAAAGACTGAGAGATTGGAAGAGAGTGAACCCCACACAGAGAAAGTCACACAAAGCTTTCCATCCTCAAATGTTCATTTTCATCATTAGCTAGACTGTTATCATTGCCTTTGTATGTTGGCCATTGCTCTCAGTCACTAAGGAAACCAAAGGTGGCAAACGTACAGGTAATTTGTGTGTCATAGGTGCCAGCTCAGGATGACTGGCTAGGGCATAAAAAATGCAGCATCAGATAGCGTGCCATTATTATTGGCTTAACCAAACAAAAGGGTGTGATAAGACACAGGTATAAGACATTCCCAGGCACAACAAACAAACACATGGATATGATATCTTTACTACATACCGCTTTTATTTCACACATACTGTACATAAGTGTGTGTGTGTGTGTGTGTATGTTTGTGCCTGAGACAGTGTGTGTGTGTGTAAGTGTGTGTGTGTGTGTGCCTGTGTGTATGTGTTTGTGTCTGAGACAATCAGATAACACGTTCGCATAAAGTGAGCAAAAAAATGAATGAGAAAAATATCTAAAACAATTATCTTCTCTGGCAACACATAATGGAATTGCGTGGCCCTCGAGGAACTAGGACATCACCTCTATTCAGAACAGTGAGGGCTGGGGTTTTTACAACAACAACACTCTCATACACGCTTTTTTGTCAGTGGAGGAATGAGTGGAGGAACAGTATCAAATGTATTGTTAAGTGCACAGTGAAACAAAATCTTAGTATAGCAGTATAACAAAAGTAATCCAAATCACTCACCACACTCACATACCTACACAGAGACAGACATACACAGACACAGACACAGACACAGACAGACAGACAGACAGACAGACAGACAGACAGACACACACACACACACACACACACACACACACACACACACACACACACACACACACCATGTTAAAATAGATTCGAAAGCATTCTCCCTGCTTGCCAAATGCCACTCCTTACTACCCCCCCCCCCCCCCCCCCCCCCCACCCCATGCCCCCACTCACAAAAAAACACACTCAGATCAATGATTCTCAAATACCAGGCTTATGCAGCTGAACTCATTCATTGATTAGATTGTTTCAGTTTAAGACCGACTGAGCTTTCTGTTCTTCTCTTTTTCACACTTCACTGAAACCAATAGAACCGTTGATGAAAAATAGAGAATGGGAGAGCAAGCAAATAAGAAGGCATGCGAGAGAGGGCTGAAGAGAAAGAAAGAAAGAGGGAGAGAGAGAGAGGCAGAGCTAGAGAGAAATAGCAAGAGAGAGAAAGAGAAATGAAGAGAGAGACAGACAGAAAGATAGAGAGAGAAATAGAGAATAAAAGGCTAGAAAATACAAGTAGGCAAGAATGACAACACCAGAAATGTGAGACAACAGAAGAATACAGAGATATATAGATTGCTATAGATTGCAGTCAGCAAGAAGAGTGTGCCAGGATGAAAGAGAAGCAGAGGGAAAACAAAGGACAGGAGAAATCAAATCTGAGCTGGTGTCCGCGAAGCGCAGGCTCCCCGTGACAGCAGGGTGACAGGTTAAAGGAGAGGGCTGGGAGAAATATTGACTAGGAGGGCCAGCCAGCCCTGCTTTGACCAAGGTCTGAACTGCCTGAACTGGCCTTCTCCTTTACCAACAGCCACTGTAGTAAGGGTTTCTTCTTTTTAATAAAATATTACATTACATTACATTACATTGCATTTGGCAGACGCTTTTATCCAAAGCAACTTACAAAAAGCAGGACATAAGCTGACAGAGGTGTAAAGGAACACAGAGTAAGCAGGCAACCTTTATACATACAGGGAGGTGCATGTGCCTGAATAAGTTTCCCGGAGCAGGGACACTACAAGCACACATACTGCCACATGGGGACAGAGAAAGAGAGAGTTGGTTTAGTGGTTGGCACAGCGAGAAGCTCCACATGTAGAGCTCCTTGTGTGTCCACTCCAGCAGAGGTTTTGCTAGAAATGTCAGGGCCTAGGAAAGAGTACAGTAATACCATTTCGCCATCATCCCCTTTCAAAAAAAATAATCTTAATAATGTCCTCAGGGGCCCCCTGTCAATGCTGCCCCTTGGAATCATCCTAATCCCCCCCCCCCCCCCCCCCCCCCCCCCCCCCCAGCAGGGGTGTCACTAGACATTTTGGGCCCTACAAAAGACTAAAAAGAAAAGTAACATTAGTAGTGTGCTCAAGGGGCCCCCTATTAGTACTGGGCCCTCAGAATTCTTCTAACATTCCCCCCCCCATCAGCAGCAGCAGCCTAGATAGGCTGGACCGCAGTGTTGTCTGTCCCGCCCAAGAACTTGTTGTTTTTTTTTTTTCATGGTGTGTAACAGTGCCTTGAGCAACGACAGTTGTCTTGTTTGTGATCCATTCACAGTTGCCATAACAGCTTTACAAACAAGGCCTTTCGACAGAGGCAAAAACAACAGTGCCTTTCTTCAGCTGGCAGGAGTGAAGATGTCTGTTAAAGTCAGTGGAGGGGAAAGAGACGGGCTAAGATTGTGCTCTTGAGCGGACAAATTGGAGTCCAAAAGTGCAGAGGCTTACTTCTTCGTGGTGCGTCTGAGTGTGTATGTGTGTGTGTGAGTGTGTGTGTGTGTGAGAGAGAGAGAGAGAGAGAGAGAGAGAGAGAGAGAGAGAGCAAAGACAGTGGAAGTGAGTGATTGTAAGTGTGTATGCAATGCATGTGTGTGGATGGGTATGTGTGATTGTGTGTGTGTGTGTGTGTGTCTGTGTGTGTGTGAGAGAGAGAGAGAGAGACAGAGAGAGTGGGTGTGAGTGAGTGCTAGCATGTATGCAGGGTGTGTGTGTGTGTGTGTTTAAGAGAGAGAGAGAGAGAGACAGTTTGAATAGATATGAGTGAGTGTGAATGTGAGTGTGCATGCAGTGTGCGTGTGAACGTGTGTGTGTGTGTGTGTCCGTGTGTGTGTTTAAGAGAGAGAGAGACAGTTCGAATGGATATGAGTGAGTGTGAGTGTGCATGCAGTGTGCGTGTGTGAACGTGTGTGTGTGTGTGTGTGTGTGTGTGTGTGTGTGTGTTTTGCCAATGCGGAGAGCAGCAGTGCGGGTGTCAGTGCACTTCTTCCACACCAATTACTCCCGCGCCTGACAACCTGCCGACATGACATGCTGGCTCCCTGACAGGACCCTCCGCACTCCGAGATGTGTGATCGCATTAGATATTCCGCCGACTTGAAGCCATTTCACACTTGGTAATGCTACACGTGTAGCATGGACTTAAGACTGCGAAACTAAGACTTCGCCCCGGTTACTACTAGCATCATCATTAGGTGTGGACATTTTGGACTGTTGGGTAAAGTCCTCACCAAAGTGGAGGGTCAGGGTACTTAACCTAGACAGGTTCTGGTGGCAGATTTAGCATTAAAATGTAGGTGTGAATGACACTCCAACCAAATAATTTTACAAAGTACTGTAAGCGTTGAGCCATATGGCGTAGTGCTTTACTCTAGGGGCTCTTAGTCTGGCGTGAAGAGGCTCAGACAGTTTGCGTTGTACCAAACGTTAAAGATTAAGCTGTTACCTGAAAGAGAAGGTTTGGTGAAGTAACAGCGTTTCAACTCCACAAGATGGATGCCAGTCAGGCAGTCGCAAATGGATCCACAGCAAGCGAGTGGTGCGAGACACCTCTGAAGAGGCAGTCAGCTTCATTAGACATGATGAGGCACTGTGCCACTCATCCCTCCAGAGGCCCCACTATTAATTATCAGAGAGCAACCCCTCAATCCAACCCCACCCCCACCCCCACCCTCACCACACCCCCTGCCCAACCCACTCCCCCCCATCCCAACCCAACCGCTACGGTGCTGCCTCCACCCGCGGATCAAAACAAAAACAAAAATGAGGCCTGTCAATTTTGACAGCCCCTTGCAGACTAATCGGTGACACATTACTTGAGAACCGCTCACAAACTCAGACAATGGGTCCCAGGATGGAAGCATGTCACATCACACATTTTGGTTTATAAATATATAAATCATTTATACTGTAGTTTTGTTTATTCATTTATTTGGGGGGGCAGGGGTTCATAAGTCCTAAGAGACTTGAACATCTGTTTAATACTTTGTAGGCAAAGACTGTCAGAGAAACAAACTGTCCGGTGGGACGTGCAGACAGGAGGAAGGGGTATGGGGTGATCAGTAATCAGCACCAGAACATTGGTTAACCCCCTCCCCAACACCTCAAAAGGATACACTGCTGCTGTGAGGTCAGAGGTTCAAGCCTGGAGTTGGGACTGTGCAGGATGATCTCAGTTACACTCACATGAGCAGCCAAAGACAGCCGCTGCGCCCGAAACCTCATTAGGCACTCCCTTCTAGTCAGTAACTGCCACTTGACCGTTACAGTAGTAGCTTCTACATAGCAAGCTAGCTAGTAGCAGGTACAATTTGGATGTACTACAATGCCGCCATTTTGCCTGTCGTTTGACCCAGAGGTTTTGAGGGTGTTTTTAGCTTGCGTTTTTGTACCTAATGGTGGCTAATGGAATGATATAGTATGGTTCCCTGACACTATGCAAAATTCGGACAGAATTAGCAAGTCATCCAGATACATTTTGCCTTTACTGAAACCCTACTTGTGTATTCATCATGTAGTAGTACGTACTACACGATGGCTTCCTAATTCTTGCTTATAACATAGAAGTTGTGGTATTCTGACAGACAGAGACTTTCAGTCAAATGGGACAAAACCACCACCTAACACCAGCACTGAGGATGGCTTAAGAGGATGGCCAGGTGCAATCCAAGAGGCGGCACCAACACTTGCCTTTCAAACTGCCTCTGCACACAACAGGAGAGCACTACATCCTTTCACAGCAATGAACTTGTTTACCATAGCACTACATTAGTACAACATCACAGCTGTGTTGTCATCATGTTAAGCCCACCCAGATTTAGGAGAACAGCTAATGAGTTTTAGTGAGCTGTTGCTAGACTGCAACCAGGATAGAAATTTTATTTGTTAATTCTTGGGTATGTCTACATTTCTAGGCTAGGCTAGCTTTCTGAAGGGAAACCCTCTGTACCTAAAGGGAGGTCAAGGGCTTTGGTGGGGGTGGTCAATGTGTGGGATACAAGGGAGGAGAAATGGGTAAATGATGAGTCAGTAATTAAGTCTGATCATGACTTGATGAAGTGCCCTTTAAAGGGAGCATGGCTTACCCACATCACTCCCCCCCCCTGAAGGAAGAGACAACAGGAGATGGTGAGGGTGGCAAGTGACAAGTTTGACAAGTGAATGAGCCAAAGATAGCAACAGCACAGTGGCATGCCATATCCTTACTCACCTCCATCCATGATATTAACCCCACCCTTCAACATTTCCGGTTTCTTCCATGGGAATTAAGGCGTACCCCTTTCCCTCTTTCCCTCTCTCTCTGTTTCTCTCTCTCTCTCTCTGCCTCTGCCTCCTCTCCTCCACAGGCCATGACCTGACTGTCCCCTCTGCTGGATGGATCGTAATGAGGGACAGATGGCTCCTCTTACCCGTGTGCTTCTTCCGGCCCTTGTCTTCAGGTTGTTAGGGATAGTAACTGATGAGAGCACGGGCTTAATGATGAGTCAGAGATGATTGCCAATGAGTCAGTGGTGTGTCTGCTAGGAGCGCGAACAAGATAGGGTGTCTTTATCAGACCAGTGCCGTCTGTGGCTATACCCCTGCATGAGCTGTAGGAGTGTGTGTGTATGTGTGTGTGTGTGTGTGTGTGTGTGTGTGTGTGTGTGTGTGTGTGTGTGTTAAACTCATGTAACCAGAGGCCATATTCATTGGACAACTCTAATAGTCTGCGGCTCAAACAACTGAGTTTGGCCGTGTATTTATTTGGTCTATTTGGTAGTGGTGTTGGTCTAAGAGTAGGTGTTCAATTTGATGACAGCAAAGGTACAAGTGTGCACCCTGGGAGTTTTCAGAGGAAGGGTTTCTAAAAAATACAGAGCTAAATTTGGGTTCCTACAAGATTAGGCTCAATATCTGATCAACACACTGCAAGTGTGTGCGCAATATCTGATCAACACATTGCAAGTGTGTGCGTGTTCACGTTGGAGCGTAGAAGAAGAAGGCAGAGAGCAGTGCTCAGGGGCATCACTTCCTGTTGTGAGTTATACTGCTGACATGCTCAAAGAGGAAACAGCCTGGCAAGGCTTATGGTGTGATGTGAAGTGGAGATTGCTTTAGCTCAACAACATCTCTCATGCAGCAGAGGGAGGCACGCTTTCTATATCTGAATCGCAATGACATACTAGTCTAAATTACACCACTTTACTTGTAGCATAAAAGAATTACAGCCATCCATGTCAAATAAAAATAGCTCCAAGGCATTTCATCATCATCTTTCAACGTTTTCTCTTTCTTCGATTGTCATGTAGGAGTCTAATCCAAAGAATTTTCCACCCCCGATCTCTGACAAAGTCACACAAAGACATTAAAAAGTGGAAGAAGAGAAATCAATAATATTGCCGCCTGTGATGGGGCCGGTGGACCAGAGCGTAGCTGCAGTGGCACAGTCAGCGTGTGCGTGTGTGTGCGTGTGCGTGCCGCAGTGACGGAAACACCAGTGCAGCTGCTCCAGCCAGCCACTGAATGACAAGTGTGCTCACCCACACGTGAAATCAAAAGATGCCACTTTATTTCACAAGGAAGAAAAAAAAAGTCTGCCAGCAGCCTGGATCTTGTACATGTGTACATGTTCCTTCTCAAACTGTAATAGGAAGGCTCAGTTTTCTCTTCTCTTCTCCTTTCTTATCCTCTTTTCTCCTGAGCGAAGGGCTACAGGTTCCTTAACTCATTCTTCACAGGTCATTCTGCTCCGCTGCACTTGACCCAGAGCTTTGCTGACATCAGCCATCACTGTGGCAACACACTCTGCCACTGTGAAACAAACCAGAAAACTAGTCTGTCAAACACAGTGCTGACTCCTGCCCAAGCAATAGTGAAGGGGATAGGACATAGTATAGCACAAGCACTGTGGGGCAGACATTTCACTCGAATTGCCCTTATACATAATTAAGCGCCGAGCTTGGTGAAAATGACATCCCTCTATCTTTCTCACTACCACTCTCTAGTCAGAAAATGTCACTGCCAGTCCCCGGAGTTCTCTCATTGTCTCTCCTTCGTAACACACAGTATATAGAAGACACTGTGGCAGAGACAAATTTGTGTTCCTCATTTTGTCTCTCTATGCTGTGTGCTCTGGCTTCAGTTAGACTGTCTGTCTGTCAGGGCTTGCCCTCAGGGCCTCCTCCAAACAACAGCCATTAAATTCTAGAGAGCACATTATGTTCCACTTACAACACAGGCCAACGACATATTGAGTTAATGAAGCATTAGCAGTGGTGTTTCAGCATCACTGTGTGTTATTAATGTGCTTCTAAACTTGGGTTAGATGAAATCACTACTTCAGAACTACAGTTGATAAAGACAAGATGAAGATATGCTGCTGTGGTATGGAAGAGTTTTCTTGCAGCTGCAAAGCCCTCTGGTTGTAACATGCATTCTTTACTTATTTGTACTTAAGTCTTGTCCAAATGTACTATAAAGGGTTCCTGTAAAGTAGGGGATGAAATGATGCTGGGAGACCAGGGAGACACATTGAGAAGCGGATGTAAACTCCCTCTTTAAGGGACTGCCGTCTGGGTACCGTCACGTTTTTTAGTAGGTGCTTAAGAAGCTTCCCTTCCCTCCCTCCTTCCCTCTGCAGAGAGTGAAAGCTCATTCTTCAGCGCCCTATCAGAGAATCTGCGGCGTTACGAGCTCACTTCCTGCTCCCCCTTTCCCCCGCTATCTCTTTCATCACAGACCAGAGTTGCATTGTGGGTAGTGAAGTGAGGCGTGATCACTCACAGAAAAAAAAGAGAGAGAGAGAGAGTGGGGGAGAGAGAGAGAGAGGGGGAAAGAAAGAGAGAGAATGAAAGAGAGACAGAGAGAGATTTAGAAAGAGAAGAGAAGCTGTTCTGTGGTAAATCGTGGGTCTACAGCTATCCTCCTCTTTTTCCATCATTCAGCACCTGGTCTTGACAGTATGTGTGTGCCTTGGAGAGGAAATGTCAAATAAACAGCACTCCTTGCCTCTTCTCTCCCTGTCAAACAGGAAAGCCTTTTCTCGCGTCACCCAAAAACCAGCCTGGGCACTGTTGCGCTGTCTTCCGAAGCTAAGCATTCCAAGCGCGTAGCTCCTGGGAGTGAACATCCACACGAGCCTCTGAGCAAGAGATGCGCAGTTCGCCTCACGATTCACTTCACTACCTCATACATCACACCGCATTCAGAGAACATGCGTGACAGTATGCATGTTTTAACGCAACACACCCACAATAAAACATCCATTCTTCACATACTCCCACGTCATGCCTCTTGCACACACACTCTGACACACACACACCTACACATAAATACACATAATACACATACACATACTGTAAACACACACACACACACACACACATATGAATATACACACACACATAAACACACATAAACACACACACACACACAAACACACTTCACATCACACACACACACACAACAAACACACTTCACATCACACACACACACACACACACACACGCACACACACACACACACACACACACACATAAATACACACACACACACACACACACACACACACACACACACACACACACACACACACACACACACACACACACACAAACAGACAGTATGAAGAGTTCCAGCAGGAAGAGTTATTTAGCATCTTGCTTGTCTGGGGGCGGGTCCAGATGAGTGTGTGTTCCAGTCTCTCGGGTTCAGCTCTTGGAACATCCGTACAGTCTGGAACATCATGCAACATAACGTACACACACACACACACACACACACACACACACACCCTGTAGCTTCCATATCTCACACAAACCCATTACCACAGACACAGTTCAACACTGCAGAGACATTCTGCATGCATAAACTGCAGAGCCACCTGTTACTGTATGTGGTCTTGACCATGATCACACAATCCCAAGTCTTTTGTTTTGTGAAAAATGCACAATGTGGTGTACATCATTAGGGGTAGTAGGGGCAGACAGATTCAACACAGCACACTGTTTTTTTTTTGGGACAGTTTAAACTGCATGGCCCTTACTGCATTGTTACACCATTTTTTAAAACTCAACATGTAATTAAAAACGTACTATAGATGCACTATAACGTACGTTATATGTAAGTTACAGAATGAGGGATGTCTTTCTTTCTTCAGATAAATCAAATAACATCACAGACATTGCTCAGTGACAGGCTTTCATGATTTGATTCCTGTGAGGCATCAGGCATGACTCTGATGGGCTGGGTCTCCTACTCAGTATCCTAACGGGAGAGATGAATCATCTAGCACCTTACATAGCTGTGATGGACCCAGTGATGTAAAGCCGGCGATGAATCATTCGAGACTGAGCTCATTTATATAAAAATAAAGTAAATAAAATACGTCAGCATCAAAACAAAATGACTCATGAAATTTTTACCATTTTATCATTATAGAACTCTGAGAATGCCGAATGTTTAATGATCCTCAACCACACACCTGAATAAAAAGAATACAACGCAAAATAAGACTCTGACTTGTCCTACAGAAGTGACTGTCAGCAACATTAGATCTTTGGATGGGCCTTCTTTGTCTAATAACATTGCACAGGATGACATGACACGGACAGCAAACACAGTTATGCCTCACTGACCACAATGAATATACAGAAAATTGTACTACAGAGTGAATGGAAAGTCCTTCGAATAAAGCTACAGTCTATTTATGGAAGGGGTTACAGACAATAAGCCGACATGAGGATCTATTATCAAGGTAAAATGGAAAAAATATAGATTTTGGAAAGTGCCCTATATATCTGGGTCCTGTTTCAAGTTAACACAAAGTAAGTTGTGAACCTCCTAATAAAAGAGTCCTAAATATTTATTTTGCTAGGAAAATATAGGTATGTGGCCCTTGTACTTGACAGTTCGCTACTCACTGTGTGAATTTATCCTAGTTTGTCACTAAACAAAGAGCCTAAAATACCCCTCTGATTGTCCACTTAGAGAATAGTAACTATTGTTTTCGTTGATATCGCTAACTACACAGTCTGTAAAGAATTTGTCTCCACAAAAAATGGATGCTGCTGTTGTGCAGGATAAAAGCACCAGATATCAGCCACGTGCCCCGGGCGAAGCCTCTGTGGCTTTATGCTGGCAAACAATGACGTTGGCGCTCACCTAAAGAGGATGTTTCACTCTGTAAACAGGATTCTTTGGCAAACAAGGCTTGGCAAGCAATGGTGCTTCCATCCAACAGAAAAGCCCCCTGTGTTTCTTAAACCTTTAAATAAGACACACACAGACATGGTTGCACGTATGCTTGCACGCACGCTGTAATGATTGCAACCTTTTAAAATATCCTTTTTAAGTGTCGCTAATGGACTTCTTAATTTTTTTGTGTGATGGAAGGTGCTTGTTTTCTCTCACACACACACACACACACACACACACACACACACACACACACACACACACACACACACACACACACACACACACACACACACTTCAACTACCTTGTGGTAAAAACAGAGCTAAATATGCAAAACATCCTTGTGTGTATTCAAACAAACCTATA
>CM059272.1:12112532-12122532 GCA_030347295.1 Setipinna tenuifilis
TCCATCCACCACAGGTTTTACCTGGAGCCACAGGCATCTGTAGGCAGCAGAGAGAGACCCAGGTCAGCGAAGGAAGCAGTATGCCCTCCCTCCCTCCATCCCTCCCTCTCTTCTATCCAGGCAGTGCCAGTGCCTGCCTCCCACAACATCCAGCCCTAGAGCATACAGTAGCATCCAACTCTCAGACATGGAGGGAGGATGAGGAGCGAGAGAGAGCCAGCGTGTGTGAGAGAGAGTGGGTGAGAGTATCCGACAAACACAGAAGTATCCTGAGGTAGCAACAGCAACAACAAGAAAGACACAAGATAAAACTGAACTTCCTTCTTAACCACCTTCTTAACACTTGGCTATGCTATCTACCATGAGCGCACACATGTACACTCACAACTTTCCAGTATGCCTGGCAATGTCTGCCAGAGAGAAAAAGAAGAGAAATATGAAATGTCAAGGAAGACGAATACTATCAGGTATCACTTAATACCACTCTATGCGGCCCTTTGAAGGTACCATATATCAACCTGCCATTTCAGACAGCCGGTCTGGCGTTAGGTATGACTACATTAAATGTGAGAGAGAGAGAGAGAACACAGAGGTATCTGCACTGAACTCGGCATCAAGTGTAGGCACTGTACATGCTGTGCTCTTCATGCTTGCCTGACTATAAGGCGAAAGCATGCTGCCAGGTAGCGTTTCGCCGACACACTCCACTGAGTTCCAGGACTCTGATGGGACAGCAGTGCACTAATCAGCACCGTGGGAAATCCAGAGACCTTGGAGACCTCAGACCGACGAGAACAAGATGACAGGAAACACAGCTGACGTGTCTTAGCTCCGTACCACACCTGGCCCTTGTCCAGTACAATAAGAGTACAATAGGAGTAATTGTGTGTTATGTATAATCATTATTTCTTTATAATTCTGTATTTATTTATTTATTTGTTTATTTATGCATTTTACTGCATATAAATGAACATCCTTATAAAATACACAATGTAAACATGTGGCTCATTTTCATCCATAGTCCCTCAGCAGGTAGCATAAAACAAAAAATGAACTACATACAGAAAGAGTTACAGGTTCAAACACACAAGACACACACACACACACACACACACACACACACACACACACACACACACACACACACACACACACACACACACACACACACACACACACACACACACACACACACACACACACAAACACACACACACACATTCTATTCTTTTTTATCCTTATGGGGTACTCCCATTGCCTGCCATTATAATATACCTAAAGAATGCTGTGCCTACACCAAACCCATCCCTAACCCTAACCTGTCAGTAAAGCAATGTTTTGTCACTGTTTTATCAGTAAAAACAACATAACCAAAAACACTTTTAGACTAGTTATTAGACTGTAACACAATTTGTTCCCCACTAGTCTGTTAACCCCTCCCGCTACCCCAAGCCCCTGTCACTCCCTACACAGACACACAGACACACACACACACAGACATACACACACACACACACACACACACACAGGAGCAATCACGCATATCCTCCCACGGAATTATTAAATCTGGGTTGGCGCTTATAGGTTATCTAATCTAGCCAATTATCAGCTGGACCTCGCGGGACACGGCCCCTGTCATGGCCTTCCTGTCCCCCAGCCAGCCACCAGGAAGTACGTCTCATTATGATGACAGGGCATTAATGAGGGAAGCACCGATATCGATGGGGCGGACGCCAACCAGAAGCAAACGATGTACCATGATGTCTTAGCCAACGGACAACCATGGAAGATTCGATTTCGGTAATGAGGATTAAACGCTTGGCATCACCTGTGGATTAAGTCATTCTCCACATACACACACACACACACACACACACACACACACCCACACACACACATACACACACACACACACAAACACACACACACAATGCACGACAGACACACTTTATGTCCCATGGCAACAAAACATCAACTTGGGCTTTGCAAACTATTAGAAAATGTGTGGATGTGCGTAAATATGAAACTTAAACTTTTTTTTGTTATGTTTGTGTGGTGTTCAGTGCTTTTCTTTTACTTGCTGCAATAACCATATAAAACGTTCTCACAGAAGAACATCTACCACCGAGGCTGAGCTAAACACATTACACTCCCAGCTGTTCATCAAAGAGAGCGACGGCTGGCGGAGGTATGAGACAGTGCTCCAGTGGCCCCCTTTTAACTTTGTCTTCAAGGACACATCACACACACACACACACGGATACACACACACACACACACACACGTACACTACACACACACACACACACGCACGCACACACACACACACACACACACATACACACACACACACGCACACACACACACACGCACACACACACACACACAAGCACTGAGGCGGCCCAATCTCATTTAGACCCTGCTCCTGTGGGGAAGGCTGACGAGACAACCCAAGTCTTTGGGCCCGGCCCTGGAAATCCCGCTGGCGGAGGGCAAGGAAAGAGGGGAGGGGGTGGGCAGGGGTGGGCAGGGGTGAGGAGGAGCTCAGCGTTGAGATGGGAAGAGACTGACAGAGAGAGAGGATGAGAGAGAGAAAACATAGGCAACAGCAGCAATGTGGGCAGCTGTGGCGTAATGGTCAGGGAGTTGATCTGGGGATTGGAGGACTGCAGGTTCCAATCCTGTAACAGCAGGGAAAAATGTGGGTGGGGGAGTAAATTACCAGCGCTCTGCTTCCCCCCCCTCATCCATGGCTGAAGTGCCCTTGATCAAGGCATCTAACCCCCATGTTGCTCCAGGGGGACTCTCCCCCTCAAGTCAGTCTGTAGGGATGCAGCTAAGAGGGGTAGATCACAATGACACAAGGGGGCCCATAGAAAACTATGAAATGGGTGGGGGCCCCAAAATTATTTTGTTTTAGGGGGCCCACAATTTCTAGCGGTGCCCCTGTCGGTCTGGATAAGAGCGTCAGTGAAATGCAATGCAATGCAATGCCTGTCTCCTGGGTATTAGTTTATGGTGTATGTCCTCTTTCATGGCCTGTCTTGTCATTCTCGTGCTCTAGACTGATGGATGGGCAGCTTGCTGCTTTTCGGGGATATTTCCAAACCACACACACCCCCATAGCTAGCCCACAGATTGGAGCATCCTCTGATTTGTGTTGCACAACATCATTGCAGGAGAATTCGGCTTGCTGCTTATGACTCCCAAGACATTCGAGGAAGGGAGATTTTAGTTTTTTTTGTTAATGTTTTTTAAGACATTTCCACAAACGTTTCTTTTTCAAAACTGGCCAAAAAATACTGCAGGCCAAAGTCAAAGTTTAAAACATTTGAGCAAGGGAAGACATTTGGGCAAGGGAGATTTTAGGTTTTGTTTATGTTTTTCAAAACTGGGTAAAAAACACTGCAGGCCAAAGTCAAAGTAAAAGAAAAATGGCAAAAAGGGCAAAATCCACTTACAAAGAAAGTCAGTGGACACAAGGGGGAAATGCTGTGTATGTTTTATCTATTGGATTGTTTTTATGGAA
Source organism: Setipinna tenuifilis (assembly GCA_030347295.1). Lineage (NCBI taxonomy): Eukaryota > Metazoa > Chordata > Actinopteri > Clupeiformes > Engraulidae > Setipinna > Setipinna tenuifilis. The sequence continues at coordinate 12,116,062 of CM059272.1, forward strand.
ACATTGTGTTCTAATGTAATTTTTCAAATACAATTTGGAGTCAGATTGCAGGCAGGCCTATAAGCCAATCTAAAAAATCATCAGTTACCTTCTGAAATGTAATAAATACTCACTCCTACAATATAAATATGTTGTCAGAGGACTTGTTCTGTGAGGCGCACTCTATGCTCAAACACATCCACTCAGTTATGAATCACTGATTGCCTAAAAAGAGTGAATAGAGAATGGAAGAGACTAAAAAGAAAAGAGAAAAAAAGGTTGGATGGATAGGTGTAAGATAGAGAGAAAGAAGGGAAATAGAGAAAGAGGTAGAGAGTAAGAGAGAAAGGAGTGAGTGAGTACGAGAGAGAGCGAGAGAGAGAGAGAGAGAGAGAGAGAGAGAGAGAGAGAGAGAGAGAGAGAGAGAGAGAGAGAGAGAGAGAGAGAGAGAAAGATCCAGCCCCTGCCCTCGCCTCTCTGTGGGCACAGTCACATCAGAGTTATCTAACACACTGGCAGAAGATGTAATGCAGAAACAAAAGGCTGCTTCCTCCAGCCAAGAGGAGTTTAACGAGAGGGCTTTTCGGTCACCTCTTATAGCAACGAGCACAGCCAGAGAATCTCCCACGTAATCTCCTTACCACCTTATCCTGGAGAGCACACCGAGGCTCCTACCAGCAGATACTTAGACTGTACAAACTGATGACACATGATGACATAAAATGTTCAGGAATTAACCACGATATACAGGTGTATCGACTGCATTATAATCATAACTTTCCATCATAAAAGCTATTCATTTGTGTAACACTGCACAACAAGTAAATCTTATGCAGTGAAGCTTATTGATATTTTTCAACAGGCGAGAGTTGTTCTACACTGCAGTGAAATATTTTAAAAGTTTACAGGAGAGAGTACTGGAGAGTGCTTGCAGCACTGCAGCTGTGACTGGACCTAAACTGTCTTTCTTTCTCTCTCTCTCTCTCTCTCTCTCTCTCCCCTCCATCGCTGTCTCTCTCTCTCTCTCCCCCTCCATCTCTCTCCGTCTCTCTCTCTCCACCTCCAGTCCCCCTGGCCGATGTCGGCTGCCTGCTGTTCACGTAATTTCCCTCGTCCCTCTCTGTGATGCATTATCTGCCCGAGCGTGGGTGACCAAAACTGGCTTCGCACCATCGCCATGTCACAGGTTATTTATAATTCGCTTAACCCACCGGCTTGCGTCTCGCTCTGATGACATCATTCCTCCCGTGGTGCCCACATCTCTCCGTGTGGTGAGGCTCACCTTGGGGGCGGTGGTGGTGATGGTGGAGGTGGACGCAGTGTGTGTGTGTGTGTGTGTGTGTGTGTGCTGGTGGGGGGGGTGTTAGTGATGGTGGGGGGTGTGGGTGCCGGCACAGCTGGGGCTGGTGGTGCGGGAAGAGGCAGCTGTTGGCTGACTCATTGCAGTGAGGGGGCTGCAGAGAAAGAGAGAGAGAGAGAGAGAAAGAAAGGGAGAAGGACAGATGATATAGACACAGAGAGAAAAAGGGAGTGAGAAAGGGAGAGGGAGAAAGGATAGAAAGAGGGAGAGAGAATAGAGAGAGAGGATAGAGAGAGAATAAAGAGAGCACGAGAAAGAGAGAGGAAGAGAGGATAGAGAGAGGGAGAGAGGAAGGGAGATGGAGACAGAATAGAGAGAGGAAGAATAGAGAGAGGGAGAGAGGAAAAGGGAGATGGAGACACATTACAGCGAGAGAGGAGAGAGGAAGAGAAGGAGGAAGAAGGAGAGCAGGAGGGAGAGGAAGAGAAGGAGAGTGGGAGAGGGAGGGGAGTGGAGGGGGGTGGTGGTGGCTCAACTCTGAATCATCCCTCCCTTTATCGAATAATTCCCCCCCAGGCTTGACTTTATTATCGCTCGCCATCATCAGCGCAGTCAGCCTCACCACAACACCGCTGACCACACCAGGAGCTGCTCCCCCCTCACCCCCCTCCACAGCCTGTCACTGGTGTAAGGGACTGAAAAACTCTGTGTGTGTGTGTGTATGTCTGTGTGTGTGTGTGTGTGTGTGTGTGTGTGTGTGTGCGTGCGTGTGTGTGTGTGTGTGTGTGTGTGCGTGCGTGCGTGCGTGCGTGCGTATGTGTGTGCACTGAGAGAGAGAGCAGGACAGAGAGAGATAAGAGAAGGTAGAAAAAGGGAGTGGAAAGACAGACATGCTGGGTTAGAACGAAAAATAGAGGTAGCCAGAAAAGGAGTGCAGGGGAGAGAGAAGGAGAGAGGGAAGGAATGAGGAAGAGAGAGAAGGAGGCGGAGGGAGAGAAAGACAGAGAGAGAGAGAGAGAGAGAGAGAGAGAGAGAGAGAGAGAGAGGGAGAGAGAGAGAGGGAGAGCGAGAGATCACCTAAGGTAAGGCAGCACACAACCATTGGGCAGGTGAAGAATGAGTTTAATTCAAAGCGCATACAAGGACTCTGCCAAGGCAAAAAGGCGGGGGTGGGGGTTGATTTATAAAAGGCATTTGGAAATACAGAAGAAAGGAGGGCGTAAGGGCTGGGGGGTCAGGGATGACTGCAGGAGAACACAACAGATGGGCCACCCTCCTCCTCTTCTTCCCCCTCTTCCTCCTCCTCAGAAGAAGAAACAGAGGAACAGCACGACCAAGACGGAAGCCGTCGGACTACCACGTATAACCTGTGGGTGTGGCCAAGCAGGTCCTTGTTACAGGGCTAGACACACGGCAACTAGATAGGAACAAACTGCCCCTTCCCTGCGACCCACACTGGGCATCAGCTGTTGTGGAAACTGGCTCTGCCCTTTCCCTTCACACACGCACCACACCAGGGCACTGACCATCAGTAGGCCCATCCGTCACACGTAGGCCCTGGCTTACACAAGCAAGGGAAAAAAGTCAGTTATGAAAGAGAGACAAGGGTGGCATCCTCTCTATGGAGAATTTGATGCTGGTCAGGACTTAGTACATTCTTGCTGGTTATGGATGAATAAAAGAATAACAGATTAGTGAAGAGAGAATCAGCCTTTGGTGAAGGCCTCTTATAGAACTTTTCTTGTGGTGACACTTCTGGCTACAGACTGCTGATTTTTTGGTAAAGATTCAGTTAAGGCAGTGACCTCCCTCCTGTACCCCTGCATGGAATAAAGTTATTGTTTGGAAAGATATTAAGCCTTGTACATACCATTTACAGAGCCAGTCTTCTTGACCATGTACACTGTTATGAATACACTTGTAAAAATGCATAAATGTGACCCGACCTGGCAAAATGAATCTGAAGTCACAAATTTTTAATTTTAGGGTACAGGGCAATTTTGGTAGAAAACCTTCAAAAATATCAAATTTATTTTTTTGTTCTTTCATGAAACAAAAAGGTGTTCAAGAAACATCTGGCTCCTTTCCATCATCAAGATAACTATCTAAAAGTTGAAAAAAGGCTATCTTAGGTTGCACCATTGACATATTACCAAAATGTCCAAAGTAAATGTGATTTTCTCAGGTTTTGAATTTTAAAAAGATGGTGGGATGTTATAAATGAAAGGACCATATCTTGTTGTTAAACACACCTGTTAAAGAGGTGTTTCTGACCAAGAAAGTATAACAAAGTGCCTTGTCTTGTCTTTTCACTCCTACCGAAATCTCAGTTTTGAATTTTGGGCCACCATGACTCTTTTGTGCCAGATCTGGTCACAAATGATTCAACATGAGCCAGTGTGTTGGGTCTTCCAGTGTAATAGTCTTCCTCCATTTGGGCCATCTACCCTCTTTTCACAATCGCAGCTCCAGCACTATCCCTCAGCAGAGTGGTACGCGCTGGCCCACTTTGCCATCTGTTTGGCCATTTTACACACTCTTTGTTATGGTGACCAAATGTGCTTTCATCATTACAGTACGTCGACATGAGGCGGGCCCCATTCACTCCCCTCTTTCCACTAATCCAGACACTTATCATGTCAGTCCATTAAAGCGCTATATTTGGAAGGCAGCCATTTTTGTTGGCCACCATGATTCATATACAAAACAACATGACAGCAAAGATGTGCACACCAAAGTTGTATTTTAATCAAAAAAGTTTAACCACAAATCAGTTCAGGTTTTTCCATGACAACCCGTCACATCAACACAATAAATTAGCAGTATTTTGACTTTTTTTTGTTTTGAACTGAATAAAGGGCTGATATGAAAGGTTTACTCATTAATTATCCAATATTTATATGTGCAATTAACAATATTCACAAATATTTACATTCAAAAAAACAAAGTCAATTTTAACTTAATATTGACCAAAAAGAAAAACAAAACAATCTGAATTTTTACCAACTTATACGCAAAAAAGATAGAAAAAGGTTTAAACGAATCAATACATTTTTTTGTCTTTAAAAATATAATTCATGAGAAGAATGATATGATAATTAAATTAAGATTGCTTCATTTTTATCTTTGAATCGTAGGCACATTGTTCATTTTTTGAGGCACAGCCGAGGGTGCTACCCACAGTGGGGAGGTTCCCCTAAAGCTGCGCTGTGCAGCCATACTGGGCCTGCCCTACCACGGGAGCCGGACCCTCCCCGTGGCCTGGCTGGACAGCCCTGACTGATCCTAGTGTAAACAAAAGCGGCAGAGACTGAAAGAGTGGCTAGATGTCTTTACGGAGCTCCTCTCCTCCTCTCTCCTCCTCCTCCTCCTCCTCTGCCTACCCCCTATCCCCAAGAATCCCTTCCTCCTCTTCGGCTACTCTGTTGTTGGACAGGGTCTCCACAGTCTTTATGTATTTGTAAAATTAAAAAAAATAATAATTATAAAAAAAACATCAGTGGATCTATAAACCTTCATATGATCCATACAGTATGAGTACTATGTCCTACATAACAGATTACATACCTGCTGATGAAGCAAGCATGCATAGCCACACTTACCATCTCTGTCTGCTTTACGCTCTCTCACACAGACACAGACAGACAGACAGACCTGCACATACAAACAACACTGAGAAGCCCTGGAGAAGAGAAGAGGAGCTAATTTTTATGGGGTACTTTTTGATAATGAGTTTTCTTTGGCATATATATTCCCATCGAGATCACACACTCTCCTCTAAAATCAAATTTAAAAGAAAAAAAACAAATAAATATCTAAATTCTACATGTTGATGGTTAAATTTCTATACATGACCATTACAAGGGTCTTGGGAAACAAAACAAAAAATGATATTGGCATGTGACAGTGTATAAGTGAGATTGTAAATAGGAAGAGTACATTCTTGTCCGTCCACCCGAAATATCTGATAGACTCTGAGCAATGGATAAAGTGATACCGTATTCTCCGCAGTATGACAGTCATGCAGTTAATATTATGTAAAAAAAAGTTAATGGATGTGTTCTTGCCATCTCACCAAAGCTTTCTTGACCAGCAACGTGACCGTGTGTGTGTGAAGTGAGTGAGCTCACATGTACTTTGTGTTTTTGGAGAGCTTAAAAAAAAAGCTTGGAAACAGGACGCAGGTGACACAGAATCCGGATCCAACGAGCAACAAACTCAGGACAGGCTCTGTGTGTGTGAGAGAGGCTGTGGGGTGTTGTGTGTGTGTGTGTAGTGCTACTATGCAAATGTGAAATCATTATTTCACAAATCCACCACAGCACACATCACATCATGCAAATGTGCTCGTGCACGAGCGAGCGAGCCTGCACTGGACACTTGCTGCTCTCTCTCTCTCTCTCTCTCTCTCTCTATCTGCGGACCAGGAAGAAAGAGACTGTGCAAAGGCTGTGCGGCACTCGTGTTACCCAAATACAACACACATATACTCAAGTTAGTTTCAAAAACACTTACACCAATTACTCAATCATCTCGAGAAAGTTTCGTAGAGGAAGCTTTGATCGTGTTATGACTATTTCAGACGTCAGTTCCAGACAAGTCCAACCAATTTTTTCATTTCGGGTCCATTTTACAACCGACATGGCATCAGTTTGTGTTTCGATCTAGAGACTAAACTCCCCTGCCTGTATTTATGGCACATCACTATCCCACCTCCTTTCTGGCTCTCCATTTAGCTACTAGCTGGCCCGCCATTACTACATGAAATCGTTGAAGAAAATGGATGTCCATGGTGTGGGGAGACTGGAGCCTCTGCAGGTGAGAAACTGGTCGCCCCAAGGAAAGCCATGGGTTAAAAGGTAGAATGAAGAGAAGTTTTTGTTTCCACGGGTGCAAACTGAGAGCCAGTCTTAGGCCAGCGTGACTGATGAGCCTCCAGAGCACGGTGCACTGCGTTTGGGTATTTTTAGGCAGCGTGTCCACCAGGAGACACAGCACAGAGAAGAGGAAAGGAAAGAGAGAGGGAGAGAGAGAGAGGGAGAGAGAGAGGGAGAGAGAGAGAAAGGGAGAGAGAAAGGGAGAGAGAGAGAGAGAGAGAGAGAGAGGGGGAGGGAGGAAAAAAAAAACAGAAGGAGGCAAGCAAGGTGACCTGCTTTTTGTGATGATCGATTGTCTCACCCTAGGGTGGCTTG
>CM059272.1:12130032-12217532 GCA_030347295.1 Setipinna tenuifilis
AATCAAACGTTTGTATTTTTTTGTTTTGTTGCCAGAGCCACTTTTCCTCATTATTCCATTCATTCATTCATTCATTCACTCCCGATGATGTCATCGCGTGGCAGTGTTCTGGCCGGGCACGAGGACTCGGAAAATATGCAAACGGCCACGGTGGCCTGCAGTTCTGTCGCCATGGCAACAATCAAGGGAAGAAGCCTCTCGATGGAGTTTTTATGCAAATCTTGTGTAAATCAGTAGCAATATACCACTCACTATCTGTATGTCTGTCCCTCACACACACACACACACACACACACTTCGGTCTACACTCTAAAAAATGGGGCCAGTACCTTCACCAGTACCATGGAACCATCCAAAGATTTAAAGAACGATTTAAGCACCTTTTTTTGGCATGTATGTGAAAGGTACTTCATTGGAAATGGTTCTTCTGAGCGTCAGATCATAATGCACTGTTGTGTCATATCGGTGTCAAATGGTTCTTTAAAGAACTGTTGCCTAAAAGCACTAAAAAAGGTTCTTCTATGGCATCGCTTTGAAGAACCGGTACTGGCCCCAGTATTGGTGTGAAGACTGTATGAGGGTATGTGGTGCTCATCAGGGCTTCTGGTTAGGCTGTGTTTAACCACAGCAAAGCACTGGTGTGGCTAAGGACATGTGACTGTAGATCCTCTTAATGGTTCCTAATTTTCTACCGCTGGATGGACAGATAGAAGAAGGTGTACACAGTACCAGTGCATGTGCTCCAAGAGTGATGTATGATTATTACATTACAGCTGACACTCCAGAGCAACTTACAGTTATTTAGGTACAGGGTTTCAGTTACAGTTCCTGGAGTAATGTGGGGTTAGACGTCTTGCTCAATGGCACTTCAGCCATGGATGAGGGTGCAGGAGAGCATTAGTTGTTTACTCCCCCACCCCCATTCTTCCTACTGGAACAGGACTCAAACCTGCAACCCTCCGATCCCAAGACCAACTCTCTAACCCCTATGTCCTTCTTTCTTTCATGCTATGACTCCCACACAGTGATCGAGAAGGTTTGTGTAGAGTGTAGAGCAGCAGAGGAAGCCCACGTTTTTCTACGTTCATCCAAAGAAACTTGGCAGTTTAAGCAATTTCTGTTAGAGTCAGAGCGTGCGGGTGCGTGTGCATGTGCGTGTATGTGTACGTGTTCTGCAGTGGTCAATCCCCATTACTTTGGAGAAAGCAGGACCTGAATTGGCCAGATCAAACACATGGGCTTTCACCATGCACAGAAGTGACCTAAATGAATGAGCATGAGGAGGAAACCCCAAAGTGAAGCTCAACCTTTCTCTTTCCCTCCGCCCCCCCCCCCCCCCGCCCCCCTCTCTCACACATACACACATACTCTCCCATTCTCTATCTCTCTCTCACACACACTCCCACACTCTTTCTCTCGTGCTATGATTGAGCTGAGTTCTGGCGCCAGACAGTTACTACTCCTCCTGGGCTAGCGGCTGATAATGGCACATCCTCAAGCACATTTGTCTCCAGGCAGAGAGCCTGCTCAAGGGGAGCGGGCCGGGAAGGACACGTCAAAACAGCTGCAGTCGGGATCCACTCCCAACTGTGAAAAAGAAAGGGACAAGGAGATAGAGAGAGAAAGACAGAGAGAGAGATAGAGACAGAGACAGTGAGAGAGACAGCGAAGATGGAGGGAGAGACAGCAAGAGAGACAGAGAGAGACAGAGAGAGTGGGAGGAAAAAGAAAGAGGGAGAGTTACAGAGAGAGAGAGAGAAAGAAAGACGGAGAGCTACAGAGAGTGAGAGAGAGAGATGGAGCGGTAGGACAAAGAGACAGCGAAAGAGAAAAAAAGAGGGAAGAAGGAGGAGGGGAAGAAGGAGAGGGAGGGAGGGGAAGCGGGGACAGTGAGAGAAAAAGAGAGAGAAACAAAGAGAGAGAGAGATGGACTGACCACTGTGTGGGGCACTGCAGCATGCGTAGCAGCAGGTGGATGGCTTTGAGGCGCTGGTTGCCTGTCTGGCGGCACGCCACGCCCACCTGCCACTCCCAGATGTCGGACAGGGGGAGGTGGCCCAGCGCCTGCTCGTCCGCCAGCATCTGCTTCAGGATCTCAAAGCCTGGGGGAGCGGAGAAAGGGGGAGAGAGAGAGAAAGAGAGAGAGAGAGAGAGAGAGAGGGAGAGGGAGAGGGAGAGAGGGAGAGAGGGAGAGAGAGAGGAAAGGAGGGCAAAGAAAAAAACATCCCCCAGAGACAAGCCATTAGCAAATTCATCGAAAGCTGACAACAAACCTGTTACTAAAAGCATGTTTTAAACAAAATGTAGTATTATTATTATCATCTTTATTATCACATCACAGATATATATTCAAGCAGAGATGCCGATTTTAGACTACACGAATGGTGATTTTTTTAAGGCAACCGAAGCACTTTACAGTGAAAGAGCAACCTCACTGACCACCACCAATGATGATAAATGGCTTTGGCCTGGATAAAAGGAAAGTGTTTGCTAAATCTGGTTTTCAAAGGATGTGAAAATGGTGGGGAGTCTGTGTGTGTGTGTGTGTGTGTGTGTGTATATATGTGCGTGTATGTGTAACTGTGTGCGTGCCTAAACTGCAGTTAGTTTGCTAACACATCAAATAATTAAAAAAACCAGGAAAGCAAGTAGTGTCAGTGATTATTTTCATCCTGCTTTGAAAAGCTGAGACTGAAGCTCATATCCCATCATCCCCACCACATCCCCCAAGTTGTTTGTTTGTTTTCCGTTTTTGAGTCCTTGCTGTGGAAGGAGGCTAATAATTCTCCCAATTAAAGATGGTGTCGCCACAGGTGGCGAGGTCGCAGGTGCCGCACTGGTCCAGGCTAACTGTGGTGATCAATCATACTTTAGCGGCCCTTCAGCAACGCAGGAAACCATGAGGGGAAATAGTGGGCCTCATCAACGAACACATTGGTTCCCAAACTTTTAACTGCTTTGTCCCCCCCCCGAAACACACTGTCCTACTGAGTAACCCCAGCTTGCTATGAGTATTTTCGCATAACTATTGTGCATATTATATGGTACATAATGATCCCAATTGGGTTGTATAGGGGATAGGTTGAATGTAAGATATTTTTCCCACATATAAAATGTATACTTAATCTTTATGCTAGTAGAAGCTGAGAACTCATTCACAGATTTATTTTGTGTACCCCATAGAGTTCCAGGTACCCCTAGGAATACTCGTACCCCAGTTTCACAATCACTGAACTAACACAAATTCGTTACCACTCGACCTGCAACTTGCCTACTTTCCCTTTATATGTTAAGCACCTTTATAATACAAAGAAAACCTACAAACAACAAAATGGAGCAGGAAAAACTACATCAATAAAAGTCACAAAAGAATGAAGAAAGAGAATAAAAAGGCAAAGAGAAAGACCTGTTTGGAAGCGTCCTCGATGGCCGCCTGTCACAGTGAACTTGTAGCCCCACTCCGTGTTGCTCATGTCGGACACAAACTTGTAGTGGAGGGTGTCCCCTGGAGGGGAAAAAAGTCAACAACAGTTATATACAAACACACACACACACACACACACACACACACACACACACACACACACTCACACTCACACTACTCTGCCCATAAAACACACAGTGGGGAACGATAGTGAAATATAATCTAGCCAAACACAGCACACCCCAAACACAAACACGACCACTATTTGGTAAGTCCAGTGCACCTCTGCTCCTTAACGACTAAAAACAAACCATCAACTGTACAGTGGACAGGGGGCAGTCACGAAGGGACAGTCACGTTACTCTACGGGTCTCACCGGGGACCTCGAAGTCGGTCCACTTCTGGTGGAAGCCGCTGAAGTTGTGCACGTCCTGCAGGAAGTCTCCGCTGCTGGACATGAGCAGCTCGTCACATCCCTCCTCCGTGTGGCAGCGCGGGTCAAACTTCACCGACAGGTAGATGGCACCGGGGATGTGCACCTTGTCCTTTGGTTGGCGGGGAACAGATGTGTCCAAAACGGTTGTGATGGTTGACAGATGTAAGGCAAAATACACAACGAATCACAAAAATCACATGAAAAATTCTATCAATATAATAATATATAACAATAAAAATACAAAATCTGGCCCCACAGAAGTCGTATGGCCATCCCAGCGTAGAGTTTATGTCAAAGATAAGTGTCAGTAACAACTGGTGCAATGCTTGATGTGCCTTGTTTTTTGTCCCTTTCCAATTTGGCTTATGTGATATTTACTGAGTGACTGTCTTGTCCTAAGCCAGTTACCGTGTACTATCTCTAGGGGCTACGGTCACCCTAGAGCAATGTAGGGTTAAGTGCCTTGCTCACTGAAGGCAGACCATGGTCACCACCACCACCACCACCCCGACCAGACCAACACCCCTCCACCAAAACCGGGGGGGGGGGGGTCCTCTGGGTGTTCCTTTGGGGACACTCCTCTAGGTCTCACCTGGAAGTTGGTGTCGTTGTCATAGGGGTGCTTGGACTCCCGCACCTGCACCGCCATGCCGGGCTCCTCCATGAACTGGCAGGCCGTCAGGGACAGACTGCTCAGCATGCTCTCCCCACAGCCCGTCAACACCTTCTGCAGAATCTGCACGCAAGTCAGTGGAAAAGAAAAAATCATATAAATATTCAAATATGATAGGAATTTAAAAGTGCATGTGTGTGTTACAATTGGCACCAACTGTATTAACACTTTTTTTTCCTCTCTACCTCTCAAGGTTGCTTTGGCGTTAAGTCAATTAAAAGTCGATGAAACTGACACCTGTGAAATTTAGCTCTACGCTTAGACATTGCCTCCTCCACACAGGTAAACAGATACACACACGCCTGTACACAGACAGACCAACAGAGTGACAGAAAGACACACACCCACACCCCCACCAACACCCCCACCCCCACCAACACCCACCACACACACTCATATTTTGTCCAAGCGCTCACCCTCTCCCACAGTGGCCTCTCCTCCAGCTGCATGAGCATGTCCAGGATGTAGGCCAGGTGTGAGGCTCCGCTGAGCTCCAGGTCCTCCTCGCTGATGGGGGCGCCGGAGGGCCAGTCGGCCAGCAGCGAGGCCAGCACGTGGCGCGCGTACAGGATGGCGATGGCCTCGTTCACCTTCACCAGGTACTGCCGCACGGCCTTGTTGCTGCGCGCATCCAGCTCCTTGTGCAGCAGCGCTGAGCTCTTGGTGCGCCGCTGCTTAGCGTAGCTCAGCTGCAGGTCGCTCTCCGTGTTGGTGATCAGCTTCTGGGTCACCATGTTGCTCTCCTCCGTCGCCTTCTCGCAGCGGCTGGGCTTGGCCTGCTCACAGAAAAATAAGAGCGAGCTCAGTTACATTATGGTGTTGTTGCAGTTATGTTGCAATGACGTTGTGTTTGTGAATGTGTTATGGTTTAGAGGATTAAGCTAGCAGCTTAGTAGCCTAGCCTAGCAGCTAATATCACTATCACAATGACAATGTACTGGCCATTTTTTCTATAGCTACAAGAACAGGTAGAACAAAAACAACAATTTCAGAGTGAAGTTCCAACTTTGTGTACAGCTTTGTTGTTTTTTTTCTTATTGTTTATTCATTGAAGCTCCTTTTGCTGAAATGTGCCACTCACCACACACGGTACGACCACCATATCTGTGTCCACGGCTTTGGTGGTGACCGAGCGGGGGGCTTTGGCGGGTTGCCACTTCTGCGCCAGAGTGCGGATGGCCTCATCAGTTTTGATCCTGTCTCCATCAAACCTGTTTTTTAATGAGAAAGACAGAAAAAGACAAGCTTAACGGCTACTGTCTGGAACTACACAGATATGTCAGCAAAATTATGGCAACTCAATTGCCATGATGACCCACTTGGGTTTAAAATTAGGTGTAAAAGTCGAGAATTACAGATAGAAATTACATTTTTGTTCAAATGGTGGCATCATGATTCTGGGTAAAGGCTTATTAAATTTGAGGCTAGCAGCCAATTAACTTCCCTCCATGTTCATGAAGCAATGTTTTAGTTAGCTGGAATTACTGTGACTTAGTTGCGGCTCTGTAAAAAACAAACCTATCAGCTTAGACTGTGTTTTTATGAGCACAAATGGCTACACATTTGATAGGAGAAGAGTATTTATCTCTCTCTCTCTCTCTCTCTCTCTCTCTCTCTCACACACACACACACACACACCTCTTCTGGACCTCCAGGAAGAAGGAGTCAGTCCTCTTCATCTGCAGCTCATACATGGCCCTCAGAATATGCAGCGGGGCATTCAAGGCATCATGGGTAATCTACAAGAAAACAGATAACACAAAAGAGATTAGAAAAGCATTCAGCAGTCATGACAACACTAGAAAATGTAAAAGCAATTATGATTGAAAGTGTGTCTGTAGTATATCATGAGTGTTCTACTACTATAGATCCCTGGATCCTGAATCTATTACATGTTAAGTTAAACATCATCTTAATCACCTCAAATTATGTACTTTTTAAAAAAATGCTCTCAACAGGTGAATCACCCTTCCCACCCGCTGTACCTGGAAGCAGATCTTGGTCTCCTCGTCCAGCCCCTCCAGTGGGTCGGGCCCGGTGTTGTTCTCATTGTCGTCGGCACAGCAGCTGGAGTGGTCCGAGTCGTGGCCCTTCTGACGCCTTCGGTCAATCACATCCTCTTCCTCCTCCTCCTCTTCCTCCTCGTCCCCCCGCTCTCCCTCGGCGTCCGTGTCCTCGGCCATGGAGTGGATCTCGCGCTTGGACGAGTAGAGCATGATGGACAGGATCTCCAGGTCGCGGAGCAGCCACATCTTGCTGAAGCCCGTGCCCTTGCTGCACTTGCGCACCAGCAGCTGCGTCAGGCCCGACCGCTGGATGGCCTCCTGGGCCTGGGCCACGCCGTGCTTCTGGAGGTCCAAGGGTACCGGCGCACACACACACACACACACATATATGCGCGCGCGCGCGCACACACACACACACACACACACACACACACACACACACACACACACACACACACACACACACACACACACACACACACAGACACCGCCATACAAAAACATGCTGTTAGAGCTTATTTCATGTATGTATTGCAATATTTTATTTATTTATTTAGTTATACTAACTATATGGTCATGCATCCAGCAGTATGCTTGCGTGAAGTTGAACAGTATTCAAACATTTGTGTGTATTTGTGCTATGTCAATGTTTTGCGTGTGCGGGCATGTTTGTGGTGTGTTTATATATGTATGTGTGAGTGTGTATATGTGTGGTATGTCCAAGCATGTGTGTGTGTGTGAGTTTGTACAGATGTTCTTGTGTGTGATAAGTCTACACATCATTAATGGAAATTCGCACCAGTCACCAGCCAAATGCTGGTAAAATATAAAACTGGCTGGCTGGTAACTTTTGAACACAAACTAATAAGTTACTAATGAGTGGCTGGTGAATTGTATAATTTATTTGTCAGTGGCTGGTAAAAGAGTTCCCATTTTGCTACACGTGTGTGTGTGTGTGTGTGTGTGTGTGTGTGTGTGTGTGTGTGTGTGTGTGTGTGTGTGTGTGTGCGTGCGTTTGGTTGGTTTTACAAAGTCAACAGCTAGCCAAATATTGCTCAGTATCATCCATAATAGGAAGCCGCCATATTTGGAGAAGAAGGTGCTGTGTGTATCCATGAACTCTTTGCTCTGGACTGCTACTCTGATCAATGTCATAGACATTTAACTAAATCTTGTCGGAGTAACCTCTGCAACTGCCAAATTTGTGTCCTTTTGAATTGTGGACACAAATAAAGAAGTATAATGTGTGTGTGTTTTGGCACCTTGAGGGTGTTGTAGAGGCCCTTGAGGGCCAGCGAGAGGACCCAGGTGGCCTCCACGGCGTCGGTGGCGGTGCTGTCCACCCCAGTCTGCAGCAGGTGGCTGATGACCGTGATGAAGTTGTGCAGGTAGCGTGACAGGTGGGCGGAGCTGGGGCTAGGGGCGGGACCTTCTCCGTAGGTGTCAGTCATACTGCTGCTGTCTCGCTGCTGGACCAGCTGGTAGTCCTTCACTGTGGAGGAGGAGGAGACGAAGAAAGTAAAAATTGAATTATGAAAACAGTTTGTTTGTTTATGTTTATTGCCAGTTAAGCATCTATGGCTATTTCATGGCCAATACAGGTAATAAATATTACATGAGATTAAAACCCACAATGAAATAAATAAATAAATACATTAAACAAAAAGTCTAAAACCTTTAAAGGTGGGACCTTGTTAAAAATATCTAATTATGAAAACAGAGTAACAAAGAAGAACACCATTATTGCTTCACAAGTGCATCATTCCATATGTGCATCATTCATCGGTCAATGTAGTCTATTTACGGATCATTATGCTAAAAGAAAAGTAAATCATATATATGCTTTTAAAAGCTAAAAAACTAATATAATAGCTAAATAACTACTACTAACTATGCCATTCCCTGCCCTACAAAAATTATACACCCGTCCTCCCGCACCCTACAACAATGAATTTATTTATAGCAGTGCTTGCAAAGTTAAAGGTCAAGTTGCGTTTTTGGGTGTGCTCTTCCAGTCTGCACAAGCGGTGTGCAAACTTTTCAATACTTCCTCACTGAGGTGAGGCTGCTGTTCATTTTTAATCCCGATTCCTACTACATTTAAACACAGTCCGTTACTCTGCTCAACTCAATTTACCTCTGACAATTTTACAAACCTGAGACAGTATCAAGCGGGCTTCTTGCAGCGTTTGATGCTACGTAGCAGAGCAGTTCCGACTTTGCTACCACATCAACTATTATAGACTAGCAGTGAAGACAGCCAATCAGTATCAAGTGCTTGCATTTCATAATCAGGTCGTCAGTTAAGCCCGAAAGGTTGCCAAATAGGTGTGAAACCGCATGTTTAAAACCCCCCACCCTTACATAGCTTTCTGAGTAAGGCTTTTAAGAAGCTTTTGAAGGAATAAAAGATCCAACCAAAATGTTATTGTGCACACATGTCACATCACAGAACCAGGACCAAAACCCCATTCAACCATTCTATGTCACCTTCAAATGTTTATGTGTGGCCACAATGACTATTAAGAATGGCTACTGGTGACATGGATGCAAGGCGTGGTGGGCTATTTTGCTGACCACTTCACTTACCAGTACGCCTCTTGCGGGTCTTCACATCAACCACAGCAGCCCTGTTCTTCTCAGTGAAGTGCTTCAGCAGGATCATGTTGTGCTGCTCGTTGGCATTGTCTATGAACACTGACTGAGTTCCCATACACAGAACCTACAGACATGTCAACAAAAGAAAATAAACAACATTAAAAGTCAGAAAGAAATAATCCTAACTAAACAACAATACACCATATAGTACAGAATAAGCTATTCAAAGTGGCCTTCTGTGTCAGTGCAGATATCCTTGATAAATACCTGAAATATCTGAAAGTTACAATGAACAGCTTCTCTTTTTGTTAGCAGTAAATTGCCATGGCAACAGGCTAACATTCCTTCATGAGCAGGCATCTTGCCCAAGAACACACACGCCACTGGCACACAATTAATCAGGGATGTTTGGATCATTTATTAGTGCTGCCCAGGCTTACACTTTCAATCCCACCCAAGATCTAAGTCTATTTGCTTTTCTGCTGCAGTGTTGGCTGTTGTCAATGACAAACGAGCATGACATGGCATGAAAATACAAGTAATGAAAATAACGGTTAATAAAAAGTGGAAGTTTGTTGTGATTGAAACAGCAACCAAGAATGTCTATAAAAAAGTAATTTATACCAAGTGCAATATCACTACTTCACACTACGCTCATCTATGTTTTTAAGAGAGAGAGACAGATGGGGGTGTGGGTTTGGGGGGTGTTGGTTGGAGTATATCTGCTTTAAGATATTCTTGGTTGCTGTTGCAGGGAGGGACTGTGTGGGTTCAAATAAAGAATTCAAAATGTGTGTGTGTGTGTATGTGTGCGCGCGCATGTGTGTGGGTGTGAGTGTGTGTGCTGGTTTTGAGCTGAGCGTACCTCGGGGAAGCCTACGAGCACCAGCAGTGTGAAGAGGTTGGTGCGTTTGAGCTGCTGGGGGAGCTGCTGGATGCAGTGGTCAGTGAAGCCGGCCAGCACGCCGCACCACTGCGGACACACGTTTAGGTTGCGCAAGATGTCCGCCACCGTGCATGCCCAATCCAGACCGATACGGCTAAAGGAGACACAGGCAAACACACACACACAGACAGACACAGACAGACACAGACAGACAGACACACAGACAGACACACACACACACACACACACAATTATTTGACTAAATGTGCCCAAGTTACCAAATTTGGAGATTGGATTCTTTATTTGGCTTGAAACCATATTTGTAGAGTCTGTACATAACGGATTACAATTACTAATCTTATACAATTTCATTGTGTTACCGATTATGTTAGTAATTGTTATACTCGTTCTTGCGGTGTTTTTTGTAATGCCTGGCTGCAACTTCACTTCTCCTGGTGGGATAAAAAAAATGTGACTTCAATTGATGTGACTATGTGTGTGTGTGTGTGTGTGTGTGATTATGTGCAGGTGTGTGTGTGTGTATGTGATTATGTCTGTGTGTTTCTGCTGTCTTAACAGACCTGTCCAGACAGACGGCCCCCAGGCTGAAGAGCAGCTGCGTGGTCTTCCATCCCGGAGTGTGTGTGGTGCCCGCGGCCCCGTCGCCCAGGTTGAGCAGCTCGTACTTGTCGGCCAGGGCCTCCGTGACGGCGGTGTCGGCCTCGGTGGGGGTGATGCGCAGCAGGAGCTGGCCCAGCAGGCCCAGGGTCAGGTGGTAGGTCTCGTTCAGGCAGCCCGCGTTGGAGATGACGCCGCGGAAGAGCAGTGGCAGGATGGAGCTCAGGCTGCTCAGGGACATGCTACTGCCCTGGGAGGGGAGGAGGAGGAGGAGGAAGAGGAGGAGGGGGAAGAGGATGAGCAGGAGCAGGAGGAGCAGGACAAGGAGGAAGAAGAGGGGGAGGAGGGGAGGAGGAGGAGAAGAAGGAAGAGGAGGAAGAGAAGGTGCAGAAGTAAGATGATTAACAAGGAGACTTCGGGGGCAAGAAAATGTAATAGTTTTTATTTCACATGTGTAGGAAAGATATGTCCTAGTCTACTTATCATAACTTCTAGGCTATCAGACCAAGCTGCTGCCCTGGGAAGGCGTAGGAGGGGGAGGAAGAAGAAGAAGATGATCAACAGGAGGTGGAGAATCTAAACACAGATGATGACTAGTACTGGACTAAAAGCTTTTATCAATGTTGAAACTGAATGTTCTTTTTCAGTCCAAGACTAGGTTTAATCACTGTATGGGAATCTGGCTCCACAGGAAACGTAAGGAAAGAACTGCTCCATAATTTCTCTCATTTTTCAAGGGTTTACTTTACTGGTTTTTAAAGAATGTGCAAATGGTGGGGAGTCTTTCTGTGTGTGCGTGTGTGTGTGTGTGTGTAAAATATTACTCCATTTTACTTTCTTTCTGACAGCCTACTGCCATAAAAAGGCAATCCCAGTTGAGACTCATGTTAGTTTTGGAACAAGCAACAACTATTTGCTACCAGAGCAGAGCAGAGCAGGGTCATCACGGTCTATTTCCAGGAAAAAAACCCTCCTACTATCTTAACAGCTCTGGCATTCTGACCCACACCCACGATGCACTTCTCTGCCTGTTCTCCTTGTTCTGGACTTATTTTAAGAGCTTTGCATTTAGTCTTAGATCTTCTATACTACTGAAGTTTAAGTAACTTCTGACTTATTATTATCAATATTATTATTATCATTATTATTATTATCGTTATTATTATTATTGTTGTTATTATTTTACCTCTTACACCAAGATGTAGCGAAAGTGCTTTGATAGTTTGTGACTAGATAACTTGTGTTTCAGTTTTACAGGTCCATAACAGAGAAGTTGGTGTCATGTGACTTGGTTGTATATGCATCCCCATCCTAAAGCTGCCCCTGGCTGGTGATTTGTGGCATGCTGCTGACTGGTGTTCGTACCTGTTTAGCCGGAGGCAACATGGCCGCCAGCAGCCCGAGGATCCTCTCTCTGGAGCACTCAGCAAACACGTGCTCCTGCAGGGGCATCCGCGCCGTCTTCTCCTCCTGCACTTTGTCCCCCTCCACCGTCTCTGTGGCAGGAGAGGAGGCCGTGTCGCCCTCTGACTCTGGGGCTTTTGTTTGTGGGGAGGGGGGAGATTTAAGAAGGAGGGTGCAACAGGGCAGAAAATGATGGCCATTCATTCACAGACACTCAAAGACACAGTTAAAATAAGGCAAGCAAACAATGCCCTTTTTGATTTCCTTTTGATGCAGCGGTACCTATTTCAGTTCTTAAATATTGTAAGTCCCTGTTGCTTTGAATAAACTCTATCTAAACTAAATTCTGCAAACTTCAACTGTACGTATATTTCCACCATTTTTATGCACGCAGAGAGGTGACAACCTCTACAAAGATGACCTTCTAGATTTCATCTTAGGCACACATCTGATGCTTTCAACGGTGTGTGGGACATTGGCGTCTCACCTCTGACCCCGGGGGAGAGGGTGCCTTCGCTGGACACAGACGGAGTCTGGCTGAGGCTGGTGGAGTCCAGGGTGTCCTGGGAGACCAGCTTCTTCTTGGGCCGCTCCCCCTCTGCTTTGGGGGGCAAGGGCACTTCGGGCTCCTGCTCCTGGCTTTTCCTCTGCAGAGCAGGATAAGAGGGGTGAGGTGAGAAAAACAGAGAGCCAAACAAAGGGTCCAAACAACAGCGCTCCAAGAGAGAGCTATGAAAGCAATAGTGAGCAACTGATATGAAATGTTGTCTGCGCCCCCTACTGTCCAAATTATGCAACTGGATTTCTCATTCTGTATTTGGGTAGGGATGTGATAATGATCATGAGTTTTAGTTGTCATATGAATAACTGCGGGTTATTGATGTCTTTCCTGCAATCGTTATTACCTTTCTATTACATTATGAGCCCAACCATAGTTTTCATTTAACCCATACACAATTAATGACTAAAAAATACCATATCTATTTCTAAAATATGTTTACAATGTCAGTAATTACAGATACCAAGCTTGATGTGCACTTTTATTGTGGTTGTGCAAAATTGGACGATTATTGTCAAATAGTTGCTATCAGGCAGATTATTGTCAGTCTAGGGAAATCAGAACTACCTCTAAAGATTACAGTTGTTTACATACACATTATGATCTTGATCATGAAAATGCAGATTTGCAATAGCAGAAAGAGTGAAGTGACCACTATCCATCAGCTGACTGACTGACTACTCTGCCCTACAAAGCCAAAGTGCAGTAACTACACCAACAATGAACCTGATAAAAATGTCTTCGAAGTTGCCATACAGCCCAGTCAAACATGTTGTAAGTGTAATAGTGGTGATACTTCCATGTGCTTTCTTAACAGGAAAAAGCAAGAGGTTTAGTTACAACACAAATGAGGTGTTACAAAAAGTCAATTTCTAGTGACTTCTTTGACAAAACATGTAGTTACTGCATTTTGGCTTTGTAGGGAAAAGTAGTAAAGTGCTTCTCCTCACCTTGTCTTTGGGGGGCAGCGGTGAGCAGACAGCGGTGGTGCTGGCGGGGAGGGAGGAGGTGTCGGTGGTGGTGCTGAGCTCCTGAGATGATTCAGTGGGGGTGCAGGGCTCCAGCTCGCTCTCTGTGGCCGACTCGGCCGAGGACAGCAGGGAGATGAGAGCGGACGCCTTCAGACCTGCACACATGGGGACAGATAGGGTGGTGATCAGGAGTGGGAGTGGGGGAGGAGGGAGTTACATTATATGCTTGTGATAAGTTGACAATCATTGGTAAAGATATTATGTCAATTCAATCTCAGAAATGTTATGGAAATGTTAAAGCTGTGATGTTTTGGTCAAATCGATGTAATCAGGTTTGCTCCTAGAAATGCCCTATGACAGAATGCAATATTAAGTGCCAATAATGACAAGAATATGTATTATGTTCTGTAAAGGCCTACTGACAGTTAAGGCCTCAGGAATTCTTTTCCTACTTTATGATCTACTCCTTGAATTTCTTACATGACTCTATACCATAAAGACGTCATCAAATTTTATTGCACACACATTAATTAAGACATTCATGGGCATTCTTCCCAGAAATTAAGCTCCCACATTGACACACCAAGACCACTTAGAGGGGGAGCACTTAGTCATGTTCTTATATATGCCCGCCTTTAATATACCCTAGAGAAATGAAGTCTGACGCCCACAATCCATGCCAGCGGGCGAAGCAGAACGTTCCATTATTTTCAGTTAGAAGGCGGAAGGTGGGGACGTAGATCAGAGAAGCGAGGGAGGTGGGCAATAAAAGTTGAGCACTGCTGAACCTTATGCAAATGAGGAGCGGTGTTTGCTGAGCGGTAACCAATGAAATCGTTTCAAATGACTTTTCAGTTGGAAGGAGGAAGGTGATGAGATAAACATTTAAATATGGACGTACATAAAAATGTATACAGTGTCATTGATCATTGTATTTTTGGCATGGCAATAGAATGTTAATCATTACCATTCACAATTCTTTAGCCTTTTAAATTTCATGTCTCTTCAACTGACACTTGGTACGTGCCCACTCAAAGCAGAGCAAGTGAAGAAAAGAAAAGTGGTACATTCCGCTTGCATGTATTTTGGGGGGTGTAAGACTATTTGCTATTCTGCTGCAGTGTTGGCTGTTGTCAATGACAAACGAGCATGACATGGCATGAAAATACAAGTCATGAAAATAACGCTTAATAAAAAAGTGGAAGTTTGTTGTGATTGAAACAGCAACCAAGAATGCCTGGCACCCACCTTTGCCGGTCTGGCCCTTCAGCAGGCACTCGGTGATGAGCTCGGAGCAGCGGGCGTGCAACTTGGCGGCCAGTTCCAGTGCGGGGGCTCCCAGTGTCCGGCCCTCCTGCTGCCGCCTGCTGGTCAGCTCGGAGGTGAAGAGGGCCAGGGTGGCGAACAGCAGCCAGGAGTAGTTGTGGATGTAGGGCTGGATGAGGCGGTGCAGGTCGCTGATGCGGATGGTCACCATCGGGTAGACGGTGATGCGGTGGGTGGGGAGGTGACTGGGGTGGAGGGGTGCAGAGGAGAGAGTAAAACAAAAAAAGTTTAGTAAAGTTTTTTTTTTTTTTTTTTACAGTTAATAGTTAATATAGTTTATAGTTAATAGTTAATATAGTTATAACTATTTTTAGTTTTTTTTTTGTTTTGTTCTGATTTTTTTTCTACTTTTAATTAATAGGACAGTAGAGAGAGTAACAGAAAATGAGCGGGAGAAAGAAAGACAGGGTAGGATTAGAAAATGATCTCGAGTCAGACTAAAAATCTGGGTCCCCTGGATTTACGGTATGGATCCCTTGTGCAACTGTACCACGTCCACCCCCTGGGAGGTTAATTAAGCTTAAAATGTATCTCGAAAATATCTGCTACTGTGGTTCTTATGATTACATGTTGTGAGAGGCGTAGACAATGGGTTTCCCGTGTGTTTTCTATCGCAACCATGGCCACTACATTTGTTGACGGGATGTAGGTGCGAAGTTCAAGTGTTATCTCCTGCTGAACTGGATTCTTGTGACCATGCCAACACAGGGAGCACACACCCCTGCTGACAACAACAACATTCCCCAGCGATTACCTGTCAGGATACTTCTTGGCGTTGTAGCAGCCGAAACATAAGTCAAAGTCCTCGCACACGTTGCAGTTGATTCGGCTTCCCACGATCAGGCCCTGGCAGTGGTCACAGGCGTACTCCATGTTCACCATTTCGTGGTCATCCTCATGACCGTCAGGTTTGGCTCCACCTGTGGGTCAGCACACACGTTTTTCTTTTAGGGAACTGATTGGTTTAGGTGTGCACAGTGTGACCTCTACATAATGTCTACTAGATTTTAACCTTCTCTGAAACCCCTCTTAAGGGGGAAATAAATGTTTGCAGTATGTTTGCAAAACATTAAGAAGAAGCATTTAGTTGAACTATGAGGAGATGTGTGTGTGTTTGTGTGTGCGTGTATGTGTGTATGTGTGTGTCTCCACCTCCAGCTTCACACTGAGGAAGCAAAGATCAGGGCTTGTGCAATGAACTAACAGATGTTTATGTGTTTATGTGTGTATGTGTATGTGTGTGTGTGTGTGTGTGTGTGTGTGTGTGTGTGTATCTACTGACTGAGGAAGCAGGTCTTGCAGAGGTCCATGTCGGTGCACTGCAGACAGCGGTAGCGGTGCCAGGGGGCGATCCTCTCACAGCCATCACACGAGATCTCCACATTCAGCAGGTCGCAGTAGCGCGCAATGAACATGTGCATCTAGGGAAGAGCAAGGATCAATCACAAATGTGTCTATTTGCCAAGTCTGTGCAGACAAACAAAGGGATTGGTCATGGTGTCAAGGTGCAACACATGTAAAATAAAATAAGCAAGAAAATGTACATAAACATAAAAAATAAAATAAAAATACATGCTATGTACCAAAAACGTGCATAGGACAAGAGACAAAGCACCATATTGCCCAGTGACAACAATGACAAAAAAGTGCATGAAAGACCACTGAGACGCCTGAGCAACTGCAGTGAAAAAAAGCAAAATATTTGTTATTTATTCATTAAGGAATATCAAGGACAAGGAAATGCTAAAAAAGCTTAAAAGGCATTCATGAAATGCTAATATCACCAAATGTAATCATTGCAAGTTGTAAAACTTCAAATTGTATTCATTACTAAGTGCACGGGAATCAGAGCATTACTTTTGTTGACGTAAGAGCTGATCAAATGTTTGCTTAGCAACAGATGGCATCACACCATGCATGAAGATAAAGAATTGCACAAACACAATGGCTGTTGCAACTATTGCTAAATATTTGAAACCAGATATTACACAGGGCAGGTCACCATATCTGTATACGATGTCACACAGCTCACAATTAAACTCATCATAGTCAATTAATTAGAAATGATTGTACTTTTATTTCATACAAATAATGAGTTTTTATATCAACCTACTATTATTGATAAGCATGGCTAATGAGCTTATTGATTTATTGTTGAGCCTTGACTGCGAAGTAGTAGTAGTAAAGTTACATGAAGCTAGTGCAAAATGAGCACAGCACAGTGGACAAGACCAGAGTGACCCTTGACCCTTAACCTTTACCTTTCTCCTGCTCTCCAATGTGCCCTGGACCTCCTTGTCGTACCACTTCTCGAGCATGCCATCCATGCACTCGTCCATCCACTCCATGTTCCTCTCGTGTTCTGCAATCTCATCCTCCTCCGTCCACTGACTGAGAACACACAGAGAAAGATTATAATGACGCACAACATTGAAGGACAATGTCCTTAGCTCAGATATAGACAGTATATTTGGTTAAACCTGTGCTATTGTAAGATACCACATCCAAAAAGTAAACTGAGGAAAATGGTCAAAAATAGATTTGTATTTTGTTTCAAAAAAACACAGAATAACCAACGTTTTAATTATTAGATCTTCATCAGGCATTGTAACAACTAACAAAGCAAAGCTAACATAAAGGCCTTTGCTGTTTTTTGTTTTAAAATTTGGAAGTCATTTTGAAACAGTCTGCAGATCTCTTCTTGATCCTTTTCCATCATATTGTGATGCATGCAACAGGCTACCTAATGGCGATGTCATGCACGCTGATGTTCTCCTGGGACATGGTGAGCAGCAGGTCGGGCAGCTTGATGTCCACGAAGAGGGACAGGTCTTCCACCTCCCAGCTCATGTCCAGCAGGTGCAGCAGGCACGTCTGCACACAGGACAGGGCAGGCAGCAGGACCCTGGAGACACGAAGGGGGAAGAAGAAGATCAGAATCATGGCATTACAACAGATTTAAACAAATAGGTTTGTAAAGTGAAAAACACATATCACTATGCTACTTGCACTAGGATACTTTGACATTGTACAACCAGTCTGAATAGTATTTTGCTACAGCGTTATGTCACTTCAGCCCAATCAAAATATATCACCACCTTATACAAAATTGAAATTCTGCAACCCAGCACATGCTCAAAAATGATGAGCATCCATTCCTAGTAATCAGACGTGCCATGTGGTAATCTGGGACAGTAGTGGGATATTTTCATATTTGTTTAGTGTGAGCGGATGGGTGGATGCAGGTGGATGGTGGGGTGGGGTGGGGTTAGGTGCAGGTGGATGAGGACGGGTGGGGGATTACTTTGTGTTGAGGCTGCCAAAGGTCTGCACGGCCTCCACCAGCATGAGCACCAGGCGATGGTAGGAGCGCCGCACCTGCTCCCGTAGCTCCTGCCCGCAGCCAGACAGCTGGGAGAAATAACTACACAAGCAGACGAGACAGCAAGAGTTAATTACCACACACACACACACACACACACACACACACACACACACACACACACACAAACACAATAGTACCTGCAAATGTGCAGCACCAAAGAAAGGAAAAAGTCTGAGGCCTGAGTACCATTCCCAAACAATATCTGTTATTTTCAACAGACGTGTCTGCAAAGGCCCCCCAACTCAAATTCTCTTCTATGAGCTATGTATAAAACTGCAACACAATCGGTCTTGTGTTCACTGGTTTTCTTGCTGAACAGTTTTAAGCTACTTCTTTTGTATGAAAACTGCTTTATAAATAAACATATTGTTATTATGATTATCATTACTGACACACCTGGCCAAAAAAAATATCACCGACAACAGCGAGAGTAATAGCCAAAATAAGGACTTCAATAAAGACTTCAACTTAGACTTCTTTAATGTCCATTAAACGTTACATAAAATTGAAATTTGTCTTTGACAGTGACATAAAAATAATAGAGCATGGTAAGCATGGTCCTGCGGTGGGCGGGTCCCTACCTGGAGAAGTCCTTCTGACAGGCCAGCAGCTCCTGCAGGAAGAGGATGCAGGGCGCCTGGAAGAGGTGGGGCTTCCCCATGGAGCGTAGGCACCACTGCACAGTCTCTAGCACCTTGCACACGCTCTGGGCCTGGGCCTTCTTCAGGGACAGGGTCTGCAACACACTACGGAGGAAATGAAGCAATAATACTCAGCAATACTGAGCATTCAGCTCAGCAGAACATGAGCAGAGCAGCAGAGCAGCAGAACATGCACACATACTACTTGGCTACTAACGATTTAAGCTTGCGCCAAATTTCTCAATACATTTACACATAAGTACAAAATTATAATTAAAAAATATAAATAAATTCCATAGTTCCATATTGGTATAAGTTCCATAAGTTCCAATTGGTATTCCAGTTCCATATT
This sequence comes from Setipinna tenuifilis, assembly GCA_030347295.1. Taxonomy (NCBI): domain Eukaryota; kingdom Metazoa; phylum Chordata; class Actinopteri; order Clupeiformes; family Engraulidae; genus Setipinna; species Setipinna tenuifilis. The sequence continues at coordinate 12,149,312 of CM059272.1, forward strand.
GGTATAAGTTATTTGTTTCAACAGTACAGTATTTCTTTTGTGTGTAAAATAATAAAATGTAGGACAGGTCAGTTCAAGGTACAAAGAAATAGCAAACAGGTTGCATGTCACAAAGTTATACTCTTTCAATACATAGATTACATATAGATTTTGTCATTTTGGTCTTGACTAGTACCTGGCCACACTGATGGCCTGGTCCTTCATGAAGTTGAGGATGTCCTTGAGGATAGGGTGGCGCTCCTTGACCGAGGGGGCCATGCGCGGCTCCTCCATGGAGCGGAAGGAGAGCAGGCGGAGGCGCTCGCGGCTGAAGATGGAGCGGCGCTGCAGGGCCATGGGCGACACCGGCTCCGCTGCCTGGGCCTGCACGCTCTCCGTGGAGCTCTTTGGGGCCTTGGTGGTTCCACTACTGCTGCCATTGCTACCGCTGATGGTGTTGGTGCTGCTGCTGCTGCTGGAGGCTCCGAGGTCAGAGGTCGAGGACACCTGTGACTGGGCCTGGCCCGGGGGAGACTGCCCTGGGGTGTTGGCGGGCTCCATGGTGGCGGTGGCAGTGGCAGCAGCGCTGGTGGCCCCACCCTCCGGCTTGGCCGACTGGGTAGGGGTGTCTGGGCTGGCCTGGAAGTCCGCCTCGGATATGGAGACGGAGCGCAAGAGAGGGGTAGAGCCGCCCCCCCTCTCTGATCTGTAGGCCTCTGAGAGCTGAGAGAACACTCCCCTGGGCGTGAACCTGAAGAGCAGGAGGCTCTTCTCAATGCACACCTCCGCTGTGACACAGACAATGAACATATTAGGGAGGTGTTTTAAAGAAATACACATTAAACGAGTAAATAAATAACAATGAGAGGTGGACATGGCTTCAGAAAGTAAGTCCTGTCACATATTTGTTTCAACTATTCATTAAATCAGCTGATCCTAATATTGGATTTAAGAGTGTAAATTATGATCTACACTAATGAGAAAGCTAACTGGCGACACCATCTGTCGAAGGCTGAATGGCAGGATGTTTACTTTCTGAAGCTGTTAAATGTAACTCTTGTAGGGAAGACAGCAACTCACCTAAGGATTCCATACTGACTTCTCCCTGCTCCTTCCCCTGTTCCTCTGCCACGTTCATCTTTTTAACAAGGTACCGTTGTTTCATCTCCAACTGGGAGAGAGGAATGGAGAGGAGAGGAGAGAAGAGGAGAGGTCAAAAGAAAGGAGAGCATAGGAAAGGAGAAGAGAGCATGGAAGAGAAGAGGAGAAAAGAGGGAGAGGAGGGTCAGACATGAACCACTGCACATGACTCCCTATCCTTGCATGCAAACTCAATTTCATAATTTGTATCACTTTCAGAGCAGGTCTAAGTGCTGCAATACAAAACATTTTAAAAATGTTCTTTAGTTACTTACCAGGGAAATATGGTAATGGGTTTTATGTAAGCTTCAACACAGCAATGGCTACATTAAATTGCTTTTATCTAACTATCCATCATCCAAATATCCCTTATAATGAACACAATTTTCATAAATCTAATCCCTTTCACGGAAATGAATTACAGTGCATCTCATTACCATTTAATAGTGTAATAAAATGCATTATGGCGCCATTATTAACTTACCATCCAAGTTCGGATGCCGTCTGCCAGCTTGTAAACCTGGACCAGATCCTCAGGGAGACTGGCCTGGCCACCCTTGGACACTGCACACGCACACACACACAGGACACATTATGGTCAGTCAGCCAACGACAAGGCAAACAAACACACAATCACCCAGTACGTGTCTGGAGACCTCAAACGCAGTCTTAGTAGCACAGTCCCATTAGTTCCTGTCTGTGTAGCATCCTCGCATGATTTCACAAAATCTATGGAGATGAATGAGGCCTTTCATGGCTACATTCAAGAAGTCATAACGTTTGAACAGCCTTCTGCCCAATAAATAACCACAACTGCATCCGAGCCTTTCAGACTTGTTGTGTCAGACTCTTCTACACTGTAGAACGTGAAGCATAGAACTAACTTTCGAAAATTACGTCACACAATACACGGATCTTTTCTACGTTGGTCTAACTTAACAATGAACGTTACGCACAAAATATCCCTGCAGCATGCTGCCGTAATTGCTTTTAACCCCCACAAGCCCCCTGCATTAATTACATTTAATTCTACAAAATAAACCTTCATGTATTTTTCTATTTGGATTTTGGATTTTTTATGTCAAAATTGAACAAAAAAACAAACAAACACTGATTTCTGCATCAAATATCTTCTACATCATCTAAAAGGTTAAAACATTTTTGAAGTTTTCTTCTATATTTGGGCTAGTGGGAGTTAAGTTGATACTGTGCAATACTCTTCATGCTGTAGAATCTGATGGTAAAATAACCCTGGGCATCACAGTACCGTAGTGTTTAAGGCTGGGGTGCAGGGCAGGCGTGTGGTAGACCATGGCCGCCCACACCGCGTTCACGGCCTGGTCCACTTTGGCTCCGCCGGCGATCTCGTTCCTGACCGCCTGCTTCTTGAAGGTCAGCATGAGGTTTCTCAGCAGCTCTGTCGTGGCATCGGGGGTCTCATGGGAAGGCTCCCATTTGGCAAAGGCCACGAGAAAGCTCACCAGTCCATCCTCCAGCTCCACCTTAGTGAAAGGATACATTTTTAAAGAGACGTTTACATAACAACATAACTTCAATCTTATTTCAGATCAGCTGTAAAAGACACACTGAAATCACACTCCATAAAGACAGGGTAGGCTTTTTTTTACCAGGGACTGTACCTTTTCACTGTCCTGGCACTTTGAGTCAGTGTTGCTTAGTCCATGTCTGAAGATGGACTTCCACAGTGTAGATGAGAGGACATGGTTCATCTTCCCAGCAGGCTGCTCCTTCCCTTCATGAGTATCTGAATGAAGTGCAGATGGAAGAACACTTACTTCCTCTGTCTACCACAGATAAAAATGGTGGTAAAAGCAATTTTTGGCAATACAAACCACTGGCTTTCACATGACCTTCCCAATGTCACATCTGTCATACATAATGACATCTGCAGCATTTGCAAAAGCATTTAATGACTACCCCAAACATTCAAATTACTTTGTGTTGTTCTAGTTGCCAATATTGTTCATCTAATGTCAAAGATTTGTATATATTAAAATTATATATTCAATACATATACATTTTACAAAACTTCTAAGTTTTATAAACTAATAAAATGTATTAAATCACTAAGCCTGGTCCTGACCCTGGGGGGTTTTGAGGGCCATGGTGCGGGACGCCAGGTGGCCCATGAGCCTGGACACCAGAAGCTGCAGGTCGGAGATCCAGGAGACGGTGACGTCGGGCAGGCCGTAGGCCGTCACAGTGAACTTGTAGCCCCATTCATTATTACTGCTGTCCGAGTGGAAGAGGAACTGCAGCTGAGGGCCGCCCTTGAAGGTGACTTTCTGCAGGGAGAGAGAGCAAGGGAAAGAGGGTGGAATTCATATCTTCAACAGGCAACAACAAACAGACTTAAATGTATTACTGAGCTGCCAATGTATTACTTGCTGACTCTTTTAGTTAGGTTTGAAATGCAGTTTTGATAGTTTTCATTAAGTTAGCACAAAGTTACCACACTCTGACACAAAATCGGTGAAAAAAAGCAAAATAAAGGGAAAAAAAAAAAAAAAAAAAAAATCGATATGACCACACCAACGCTAGCGGAGGTCATAAATAAAGTCTAAAGCTATGACATGTCCTCTATGATTACCTTTGGCCATTTTTCGGTGCCAACCTTCATGTCATATCGAACCTTTCCGCCTCTTGCATCAGTGAACTCCAGGTAATCATACCTTAAAGAAGAAAAATGGAACGGCTTCACCACTTAGCTCACCACAGTCACATCGGTTTGGGGAAAATGCTTCCTGACAAGCCAATTCAGCGGAGACCCAGCCAATTCTGCTGAAACGCGGCCAGCTACCAACCTCTTCTCCGTTTCACAGCGATCGTCGAACTCCACCTCGAAGGAGGTGGCCCCGGGGCACACGAACACCGTGGTCTCGTGTTGGCTGTTCTCATAGTTGTGGGGCGACTCCATGTCCCACGTCTTCAGGACCACCGGCTGCAGGGGCTGCTGACAGTTCTCCATGTCCGTCTGACCCAAAACACACGTCCTCTTAATTAATATTTCCTTCTTCATACAAACAAAACAGCCATGTGCAAAAGGGCAAATTTGCTATACAACTTCTTTTGATTTTGATTACCTATGGTATATGATGCATGATAACAGGTATGGTGCATGAAGACATGTTATATGATATGTACTATAATGTCTAAACCTCACTGCCACACTAAGAAAGACAGTGCTGCCTATAAGAACTAACTGGTGAAATGACCCGTGTGACCTCTCCTCAATCACTACCAAACCGATACCCTAACTGCTGAGGCAGACTTCCCAGCTACAAAAACTAAGTCTACCAAAGTCTTGGCACATTCTTCAACCATTCACTGAAGCAGCTGTAGCTAATTAGTGAAATTGACTGTGTTAACTGCACAGGCAGAGGGAATACATGGCAGGACTTTCTAAAGCCAGCATGTCTGCCTACTCTAAGCCCTGGAAACCCTTGGCAGGACAGCGCTGTCCCTGAAAACTGACCGAGGAGAAGATGTCGCCAGTGTCACAGGAGAGGCTGGAGAGAAGCTCCACCACAGAGCAGAAGCTGTGCAGGAGGCCACAGTGAGGAATGTCCAGAGAGCACAGCTCAAGCAGGAAGATGATCTGCACACACAAACACACACACACACACACACACACACACACACACACACACACACACACACACACACACACACACACACACACACACATACATACACACATACATACACACACACATACACACACACACACACACACACACACACACACACACACACACACACACACAGTAAACAACTAGTAAACAAACATATCTTACAGATATTGATATGTGAAAATATGCCATAAGCACTGAATGGAACTACATTGAAAGATACTGATAAATTTCAATATACATTTACTTTATAAAGTTAGTGATTGAATACATTTTTTCAGGGAAAGTGTTTAATTAAATACTCAAATCTCATCTACAACAGGCATACAAAGTGCAGATTCTCGCCTGATCTAATGTGTTTCTACTACCACTTTCTGTTAACAACACTACCCTTCATATATACTTAGCATCAATAAAGGGGAAAAAAAACCCTCTTCCCAAAGTAAACAACACACAAGGGTTCTAGATGCTACATACCAGCTGTCTGGTGGCGATGGCCATGATGGAGCCGCTCAGCTTCTCCATGAGCTCGGTGCTGCTGTGGTGCTGCAGTAGAGAGGTCAGCATGGTGCGCACCCCCGTCAGGAACTGGTGCACATCTACAGGAGGAGAAGGAGGAGGAGGAGGAGGAGGAGGATGATGAGGAAATGGAGGAACAGGAGAATGCGCAGGAGGGGGAGGTGATGGAGGAGGAAGATTATGGAGATGGTGAAGAGGATGTGAAAGAGGGGGAGGAAGATGAGGAGGAGGAGAAGGAAGATGAGGATGAAGATGAGGAATGGTAGTAGAGAAGGAGAAGGAGGAGGAGGAGGAGGAGGAAATGGAGGAACAGGATAAGGAGGAGGACGATTATGGGGTGGTAGTGGAGAGGAGGAGGAGGTCAGCAAGGTTCGGGGAAAGCACATAGGCACAACACTGGTTACAATACTGGTGGTTAAAAAGGCATTCGTTTTTAAAAAAGAAACTCAATGTGGGATACAAGATCTATTTTAGAAGGCTCTGCTTTTTCTCACAATTGTCTTTATTATTAAAGACAGACATTACATAACTTCAAATAGTATTGCTTATGCAACCCCCAAAAATAAAAAAAAACAATGGCAATGATTGTAATAACACTAAATGATAAATGATCCTGAACTTTGGTACAGCTCCAATACAGTTCTATAGGGGCCGACTGTAGTAGCAGAGAAGAGTTGAAGTAATCAAGGCTCTTTGGTAGTAGTGGGTGGGCAGTGCGGGCTTACACTCGGTGAGGATGGCCTTAGCCAGCTCACAGGCCGTGGGGGTCCCTCCCTTCAGCTGCAGGTAGCACCAGGAGAGCAGGTTGCCCTGCAGGGCCCAGTATAGCGACAGCAGAACCTTCCGGCTCGGCCCCCTGCTCTGCTCCACCATCACCGCCTCGCACTGATGGACAGAAAGCACATACACACACACAAACACACATTCACAGACAGACACACACACACACGTTCATACACACACACACACACACAAACAAACACATGTTCCCACACACAGACACACACAAGTTAACAGACACACAGACATGTTCACACACACACACACACACACACACACACACACGCACACACACATTCACACACACAAATGTACACACAAAGACATCAGACACCATTGTACTGTGCAGTGCCACTATGCTCAGAGGGCAAGGGTACAAGGGAGGGCCCCTATAGTTAGCATACATTCAGGCTGCCCTCTCAGAGGAATGAATAATGCACCGCCATTGGAACACACGACACACTGAAAAGGCTTTGGCAAATGAATACCATGTAAAACAATTTAACCTGCAACCTCATTACAATGTTCCACACATAGCTATGGTGAATGAATACTTGCATACTTCAAATGAATAATGAATCACGATGAATGACACCTAAAAGTGAAATAAAAGAATGTGGAGTATCAATCCATTGATTGCACGTGTGAATGGCATAAGCTTGGCAGGTTAGGCTAGGCTGACTAACTAAAGAAACAATGCTGTTGGGCAAGATTAACAGTAAATTATGATTATGATTTTGAATGATGATTACTGATTATGAATTTATAACGTTAAAGGAATCACACTGATCCAAAAACATCTCGCCAAACTATTATCCTGAACTGATTAAAAACTAGACAAAGCTGCTTCTGCTTTTGAGCACAAAAGTTGGGAGGGAAAAGTCTTTTGTAGGGTGTGCAAGAAGATGAATATGACTCATGAAATGATAATGAAGGCTCCTTTTTGTGTTGTCAGGTCCTATACATATTTCATGGCCACAGTGCAATAAATAGGCACAGTGAGGGCTGCCGCAAGAGCTGACCCTCCCCTCAACCCCCACCCAACCCCCCCATCCCATGTGTCCATACAGGGGAACGCCACCCACCTCTCGCATGGCCACCCGGATCAGGGTGTCCATCACGCTCAGCACGGGGCTGATGTTGAAGTCTGAGGGGGCATCCTTTGGGGGCAACAGGAGCAGACCGCTGGGGTCCTTGTCACTGGGAGAACAACAGGGTTAAGTTAAGGTGGTAGAGAGATCAGAGTCCATATTTTGGTGTGTTAATATTGCACTTATACTGCATTACATTACATAACATCTTCAGCTCACCTGAAGTAGTTACACAGAGACTCAAAAGTCAATTTCACCGACTCCAGCTGATCTTCCTCAGTGATACTAGTCTATACATGAAAGTAGAAAAAAGCAGTAGAGAATTAGGAAAAGTAAAGTAAAAAAAGCAGCAAATGTTTTCATGACTTAAAAAGACATTTTCACTGATTGCTCAACGCACCATCAAGTCAAAGAGCTTGTCCCTCCGACTCTGCTTGTGAGGGAAGAAAATGACCGCTCCGTTCAGAATGGCCTTGATGGCCTCCCATCTTAGCCCTTTGTCCACCACCTTCTCTCCCTCCGGACTATCCACCACTGAAGGGCAAAGGTCAAGTCAGGTCAAGTCAAGTCACTTTCTTTATACAGGGGATTTACAACACGAGTTGACCCAAAACATTTCACAGGTGAACAAGTCAAAGAGATAATAAATAAAGTATAATAAAGATATAAAAGTCTGTGCTAGATGATTTGAAGGTTAAACAAGGACAAACTAGTACAGAACAAACAAGCACAGAAGTTAATAATTACATAAACAGATAGAAAAGAATGTACATTTAATGAGACTATAAATACTGTAAGGCAGGGCAACAGATAAGTGGAATGAAAGCAAAAGGAAAATAAAGACAAATAAAGAAAAATAAAACAACATATAACACACAAATTCAAGTACAGATAATAAAGTAAAATAGAAGCACAAAAAAAGAAAAAAAAAATCCATCAAAAACTGGGGTAAAAGACATAAATGAAATGAAATTTTAAAAAGGTATATAGAATAAAAATATGAGTTTAAAAACTAATAGGAAAAAAAAGAGAAAATATATATATATATATTTTTTTTTTTTTAAATACGCAACAATACAGCTAAGGCCCTGCCCTGCTGGAAGAACAATAGTGTGAGGGGTGGGGGTGGGGGCCCTACCCTGACACAGGTGACTGTAGAGCTCCCAGACTGCCTCAGAGTGCTCTCTGTCTGCTGAGCTGACATCGGCGGAAGCGGGGGTGGGGATGGGGCCGGGGGTGGGGATGGGGCCGGGGATGGGGCCGGGGCCTGGGCTGGGGGTGGCAGCAGCAGCAGTGGGGGCCTCCTCTGAGCTCTGACTCACAGAGGGGCCGGGCAGCACAGGGAAGCAGTTCTGCAGCAGCTGAAGAAGCAGGACCCTCGTCTTCACCACTTCCTCTCCCTCACTGCACAGGTGCACACACAGACACACACGCATGGAGACACACACACACACACACACACACACAAAGAGAACTGACTACATGTCTTAACAGATAATTGGTTATTTTACGTGTTTGATAGGAGTACATGGCCACTCACATATTCCTGAGTTTATTGTAAAAGCCCCAGAAGAGCTGCAGGTTTAAGCCGCTGAAGTCGAGCAGGAACTTCTGCTTGTAAAGGGACACATCCTGCACAGAATCAAACACAGACTTAAGACTGACACACAGACATCAGTGTGATATACATAACAAAACAGATGAAGACAAAATGGATATTTATTATTATCATATTTAGTAAACTAGAAAAGCACACAGGAGGGGGCAAACCCCCAACCCCCCCCCCCCCCCCCCCCCCTCTTTTTTTTATTTAGTCTATGGGATTTCCCATGTTAATGTTCCGATTTTTTTTTGTGAAGTAACCAATGAACCAATTTCCACCCAAAAAAAAACACCTTAAGGCAGTGGTAACACTGTCTGTCTGTTTGCAAAAAAACTCAACAACTCAGGAAGTCAGAAATATATTGTGAAATTTTAACAGTATGTCAGACAGAGGTACGGACAGACAGACGCCAGCAAAAACATAACCTTCTTGGTGGAGGTATTTAAAAGAGGAAATGGACATCATGCCTTGATAAGTTCTATAAAACCGTCTCCTGCAAATGAATGAGTCCATTAGAATTCATCTTAAGGCTGATGGCAAGCGGTGTAGCAGTAATGGCAATCTAGACACCATCTGATAATATGCAAATAGCCAATTAATGAGAGACAATGGCATATGGAGGACACCCCAGCTGCTGCTTTAATGTGATAAGTGACATCTAATCGAAGTGTGTGTGTGTGCGAGTGTGTGTGTGTGTGTGTGTGTGTGTGTGAGAAAGAGAGAGAGAGACAGAGACAGACAGACAGAGAGACAGAGAGAGAGAGTGTGCGTGTGGTGTGAGAGAGTGTGTCTGTGAGAGAGTGTGTCTGTGAGAGAGAGTGTGTGTGTGTGTGAGAGACTGAGTGAGTGTGTGAGAGACTGAGTGTGTGTGTGAGAGTGACTGAGTGTGTGTGTGAGAGTGACTGAGTGTGTGTGTGAGAGTGACTGAGTGTGCGAGAGAGTGTGTGTACCAGATCTCTGGTGAGTTGCTGGATGAAGAATAGTGTTTTCCTCAGCAGGGTGTGGCCGCTGATGACGCCCTGGTCGGCGGTCTCCGGGTCGGGGTTCAGGTCCTCCAGAGGCTCCGCCTGGTCGGCCCCGGGGCACAGGTACCCACTGAAGCTCACCTGCTGCACCCCCAGCCTCTCGGCCGACTCCTGCCTCGCACACAGGAACTTCACCATCAAGAACTGGGGGAGGGACAGAGAGAGACCGGGAGGGAGCATGTTTAACCAAAGGGGTCAATAAAAATGCATCACAGTGAAACAAGCAGCCAAATGAAAAGCAGACACACATACGTACACACATGCACACACAAACACACACACAAACCACTGTAATTTAATCTCATTGGGAAAATGACTAACAATTAAATTAATACCAAACAAAGCTGTAGTGCAGACCTACTAAAAGACTCATAATAGGTGGCATAATAGGTCATCTTGAGGTCAGATACGCACTCCAAAGCACTTGTGCCATTAAATCAGCAATTTGGGCAAAATTATGGCATAATTTGACATAATAGTGTTGATTCGGGGTCATGGCAGCATTGCAGCGTTGTAAACAAATGTAGAATGGTGGTTTATCTCAGCACTGTCTTGGGTGTGTACTGTGTTTTTCATTGTGTTTATTTCCAGCTGACTATGAGCAACAGGGACTGAATGTGAAGGGCTATTCACACTCACTGTGAGAGAAAGAGATAGAAAGAGAAAGAGAGAGAGGGAGAGAGAGAGAGAGAGAGACCGACAGAGATAAGAAAGGGAAAGAGAAAGATTGAGAGAGAAAACAGTAGGAAAGGGGCAGAGAGGCCTCACGAGGAAGAGGTATGACACTGAGTGTACATCCCTTTCACAGAGAGAGAGAGAGAGAGAGAGAGAGAGAGAGAGAGAGAGAGAGAGAGAGAGAGAGAGAGAGAGAGAGAGAGAGAGAGAGAGAGAAGCAGTCAGCGAAAGTGAGAGTGTGCGTGTGGGGAGGAAGAGCGATGACACGGAGTGGAGTGGACATACCTTTGACACCCGACACTGGCGCAGCTTGATCTCGACATCGTTCCAGTCCTCCTCCAGCTCGAAGCAGCCAATGGGCTCGTCCTCCGTCTGTCCAGCACTGCTGGCGCTGAGCACAACAAGAGGCATGTGGCCGTCAACACACACTCACTCTGAAGGTTATGAGTCACATTTACTGCCTGGCCAGAAATACACACACTCTACACGCCACAACAGCACATGCCACATGTCAGGCCAGCGCGGTTTCATAACACACGACTAAACATACACCTTTGAAAATAAATAACAATGACAGTTACAGGGGTATGATTAATTCATAAAGCACATACGTGGAACCATAAGCGAAACGAGCCTGAGATACTTACCCTTTCTGAACATAGTCCTTGTAGTCCTTGTAATCCCATGAATCGAACTTCTTGAACCGTTTAAAATGTTTCTCTGCGTTAAAAGCGTCTGGGTCGTTGTAGGCAAACACAAGGCCACACTTAGCACCTATTGCTCCTTTGCGCACCTACAATGACAAAGCGAAAAGAAAAAAAAAACCTTTTTAAATATGCCGTTTTTTTTGTTTAAAACTACAAAGGCTTTCATGTCAACAACAATGATGTAATTGTAAACAGGAAACAAAGGTAAAACCTGTGCTTCCCTTTTCTCTTTTGTATGCATGACTGTTTATCTGGAACTACAGCATCTCACTGCTAGGGTCATGGTTAGGCCAATGAAATGTAGACAGAAATGCATAACTGAACTCAACTCAATGGTAGCTTTATTATAAGACCAGAGAAATGTAGACAGAAGAACATAACTGGGAAAAAAAACCCTACATAATTTACAGTTGCTACCAAATGTTTATATCTGAATGTATGCCAGTGTTATTCAGAATCTAATCTCTAGACAACATTAGTCAAGGCAATTGTAAATATGTATTTGACTTGAAGGTTTAATCTATAAACATGTGCGCTTACTTTGATCTTTATCTGCGTGACCTGGAAGCTGCTCTGGTCCTCAGTGGACAGAATGACACTGGCTCTCTTCTTGCCAGCCTCTGTGAGGAAGCCTGCAAATACCACCAGGACCACAACATTAATGTCTTTCAGTTAGAGTTTTATATTTTATATTTTTATATTTTATATTTTTATGACAGACCTGGTGTAAATTCACTCAGAAGAAGATTTAACCCTCCTAATACAGCAGTCCTAAAGCTTTGTTTTACTAGAATAACTTCTATTAGGAGTTTTATACTGCCTTTGAATTAACTTACCCAGGCTTGTCACTAAACCATGCATTTGAAACAGGTCTGTTGTCTGTCCAACAAAAACTGCCAAACTTTTCAAAGCTTAGTTTCTTCAAAAATTACTTTTTTAGTAAAAAGTGAGCTGTAGACTGGGTTTTTTTTCAGAGGGTACTCAATTTCAGCACATTTATTTCAAACTGAAACAGAAAGCTAGGCAAAAGAGAGAGAGAGAGAGAGAGAGAGAGAGAGAGAGAGAGAGAGAGACAGAGACAGAGACAGAGACAGAGAGACAGACAGAGAGAGGCAGAGAGAGAAAGAGAGAGACAGAGAGAGACAGAGAGAGACAGAGAGAGACAGAGAGAGAGGCTGTCTCCTAATATGCCGTCCGTACCGTCGCCGGTGTTTGGCTCCGTCAGCATGCTCTCGGGGCCAGATTTCTCCTCTTTGCCCTTCACATCACAGGCCTGCAGGCGCAGCTGAAGAGATCTCCCTGTGGCCCCGGCACAATGTAAAAACACACACACAAACATACACACAGACACACACACACCAGTAAATAAACAGAGGTCCAAAATAAACAGCACTGTGAAACTCCCAACGTGGTTACATGAGCTGCTGGGGAAGGCCCGGGTTATACCGTGTCTGTGCAGCAGCCGTAACCTGACGGCAGCCATGGACTTGAGGAGTGACGAGGCCCTGTACTCCAGGCTCAGGTGGTCACAGATGCCGGACAGGGACTGCAGGACTTTGGCCACACTTCCTCTGGCCAGGGCGAAGGCCAGCAGGGTCAGCTCGGCATCGGGAGTCACACAACAGCTGGACATATGCGTGGAGAGAGAGGGAGACACATATTTAGTGCAACATAATCAGAGGTGTCAATTCCTGGTTCAGGAAGTAAAAACCCTGCCACAAATGTGATCCAACCAGCTCTGAATCAGCTGATCGTTATGACCACTCAAGACAGGTAGATCAGCAACTCAGTGAAGTCACCCGTGTTTGAAAGAAAACGTGGCAGGGTTTTTACTTTCTGAACCCAGGATTGAACATAATCACAGAGGAGTATTAAATGCTATATTTTGTCAAAGTAGTGCTGTATTATGCTGGGATGATTATTACTATTGCTATTATTACCCAGTGACATTTAAGCACTTTTTTTGCATGCGTCATTGACATTTGATAACGTACAACTTCCAGGCACCCTTGGGTCATTTACCACGCCTTAAGCTTAACACACCACTTGACCCTCACACGCTCACTGCAGTAGAAATACAAGCCTGACCCCACAATGTTATGTTCTTAGTGAATGAGTGTGGGTGTAGGTGTTTGAATTACTCTGCTATTCGGAGGAGAAAGCCATCCACTTCTTCCAGAACGTTTGCGGAGAAGAACTTGGGGAACTCCGTGGACGCCGGAGTTAGAGACAGAGGGGGCATGTGCTGTAAGGCTTTCCTGCGGAGATCACAGAGAGAGAGAGAGGACATACCCTTATAAGCAATGGGAAAGTAAGGGAGTTTCCACACAGTGATTGAGAGTTTGAATAACTTTCATTGAAGTTTGCTGGGTGTGTTGAAAAGCATCACTACTGCAGCCCTACTGGCACGGCTCAGCTTCCTAACTGCTAAAAGAAACAGACTATTGCCTGTGTGGCTCATCACCAACTCTGCCAAATAAATCTATTTGCCCATAACAAGTCAAGTGACAATGTGTCATGTGTTCAATTAACATTGAGATATGCTGACTAAGCACTTGATTAGGAATGCTACAGTAATACTCATTGAGAAATAATACTAATTTCTTTTGTGACATAGATTTCACCTCATATAAAAAAAACATGCTATTTATATTTTATTCCGTGTTGACATGATTGCATGACACCCAGGTTCGGCAGATTTATCAGCTGTAGTGCACAACCATCGTACAAGCCTCCTGTTCTATCACACCAAAAACATGTTCTACTGGATTTAGATGCAGTGACTGGGCAGGCCACTAAAGAGCACTAGACTCATAGTCATGCCCATCAAATCAGTCTGAGACCTAATGTGACGTAATGCATTATCATGCTGGACATAGCCATGGAAGCACATAGTCAGCAACAATGCTCAAACTGGCTGTGCAACTCAAAAAATGATTGATCTGTTTTAACAGGCCCAGAGTTTGCCAAGAAAAAAAAAAACATTACACCACTGCCACAAGCCAGGACTGTGGACACAAAGCAAGTTGCCTTCCAAGGCGAGTTATTGGTGCAAATTCTGAACCTACCATCGGTGTGCTTCAGTAAACACTGAGATTCTTTACAGTCTTCCACAGTTCAATATTGGTTATCCTTTGCCCACTGCAGCCTAAGCTTTCTGATCTTGGCTGACAGAAGTGCAACCTGATGTGGTCCTCTGCTATCGTAGCCTATCCACCTCAAGGGTCAATATGTTGTGCATTCTAACATGCTTTTTGGCTCACAACAGTTGTACAGAGTGGCTATCTGCGTTACCTAGCCAAGGCAACACAGTACAACCATTCTCTATTGACCGCTCTCTTAAATAAAGGCTTTTTCATCCATTGAACTACCGCACACTAGATGTTGTTTTTCACACCATTATGAGCAAATTGTAGGGACTGTTGTGTGTGTGAAAACCACACGAGATCAGCAGCTACAGAAATACTTAGACCGGCCCACCTGGCACCAACAATCATGCCACAGTGTAAATTCCCTGAGATTGTTCCCCCATTATGATTCTCAACTGAAGCTTATGACCTGCATCACATATCATGTTTAGGTAAGTGAGTTAGTCTTCTTAATACAGTGCTCTGGGAGTGCTAAGCAAACGCTCTGAGGCAAAGTTTTCATATTCCCATCTTTATACATCATCAAAAAGCACACAAATATGAGGAGCAGAGGTGGAAAACACTGACCATCTGACAATACAAAACTGCTGCAATACATTGGTGACAATAATAAAACCATCATGATGCAGGGAATCTAAAACAGTCTTTAAAAGATCTATACACTGAAATAATATCTTACATGATATACTTTGCTGTAGATCATTTACCACCTGACAAATGCATGCTTGTGAAGAAACTCAATAAGATTCTAGGCTCAACATACACTTTTAAAACAGAAGACAATGTATGTGCCAGCACAACAAGACTCAGAGGCCAGCAAAAACAGCTCTACAACAAAAACACTAAACTTTGGGAAAGAAAGCATCCGGTTTCCAGAAACCACTACCTTTGTTGGCCCAGTGTGCATGTTAGTTGCTGGTGTAAGGACATGATGGACAATGAGGTAACCTTAAGAAGCAGTGGAGGAGAGCCAAAGACGGAGACTGGGTGACTCACTGAGTGTTCTGCAGGACTGTCTGTGCCAGGACGGGGTTGGTCTCCATGGATGCCGTGACCAAGGAGGTCAGGAGCGACAGGTACCAGATGGCCGAGGCGTCGGTCACCGACACCTCCTTACTCTTGGTGATCTGGTAGCCCATGGTCTTCAGGCCGTGTATACGTGTGTCACAACCATCACTCAAACACCGCTTAATGTTGATTTGTACATCTGAGAAATGCAGACGCAAGACAAACACTTAAACCAATGCTGCCACTGATACTACATATTAATAAAATGTTACATTTAGTTGCTACATCATTTTCTGTATTATTCTGGGTGAAGATAAGCGCTAACAGGCTACCCAAAAACAAAAATAAAGAAACCGGCTGGGAGATATAAAACAAGCACATGACTTAGGCCTTCGTCACAACGATCCCTGACACTATATAAAATGAAATGCTATGTCTAATTACCATGAGGAATAACAAGACAATGACAAAAAAAGAAGAAAGAGGGCTGACTGACATGGGTGGCTGATGTTGGCGTTCTCCAAAAGAGCCACGTAGCCCATGACATTGCTGGGGATGCGGACCTCGCGGATCTCCTGCAGCGAGTGACGGTTCTTCCCCACCGCCACCGACACCAGCTGGGGCATGTAGCTGTGGTCGCTGGAAGCCACGGCGATGGACAGGCGTCTCAACACCACGTCCGGCTTCATCTTCAACCTGAATGATTACACAAGTGTTTTATTTAAAGTAACACTATGTAACTTTTTCGCTACTATTTGAGGTACGCTTTTTTTTTAACCAGACAATTTGTTTTGGTACCACCTCCAAATTAATTTGGATGGCATACAGTCCTATGAAAGGTGAATTCCCACCAGCCATCCAAGATATACACTATGCAACTCTGTCTAACACGACATAAAAGAAAATGCTTTACAGAATGACGCTGCTGACTATATTGCCATCAAACATCAACTTGCATCTTCTAGCAGTGTCAATAAGGCACTGGAATTTTTTTTAGAAAGTTCTGTGCCTATTAGATAGCTGGTGCACTAGTTTTACACCAAAACTCCAAACTGTTGCTTTAAACCATGGACATTCCCGGCACATGTGACTGCATTGCTATGATCAATCATAATGCTCATTACAGCTCATTTATGTAACCTTATCCAGTGAGAGCGGGCACTGCCATCCGACTGCCAGTAGGACGTGGTTTCTCCGTTGGTCATTTTGCCTGCTTCGTGGGTGTTGGAGGACACTTCGATGAGGCTGTAGCACTGGGAGACCACCTTAACCTTGTCTACTTCCGGGTCACGATGAAAATCTGCCCTGTATTGGATGTCTAAATCTAGACGACAATGTGAGGTGCACATCAGGGGTCAGGTACAAAACCGTGTGCTGTAGTATATATGCATGTATACGTCAATGTGTGTGCATCAATGTATGTATATGTATGCAATTGTATGCAATTGTATGCAAGTGTTCACCTTTCTCTTTCTGCAGCAAGTAGTCTAGATAGTCCTGCATGACCTTAGCCCTCATAGTGCAGATGCTGTTGTATCCCTCCAAGAGGGGGAAAGGAATGGCGTTGCTGGGGATGCGATTCCGATGTAGGAATTTCAGAATCTTGGATGCATGGTCCCCCAGTCGATCCTTTGACTTGGAAAAAATATCAACAAAACCTGGGCAAAAAAAAACATGGATAATGAACTAGTCATCTCAGCATGAACATGTCTTAATTGACCATTGTGTAAATACATCACATGCCTTAGGACATCAGCACTGATCAACTCAGCAGGCAGTCTTTACTTCCAATTAGTGTTTGTCTACTTTCACAGCTTAATCACCGGTAGAAAGGTTCATCACCTGGGAAGACGATTCTGTACCTGGTGTGAGTGAGCAGGCTTGGAGCTGCCTGATAACATGACTGAGTTCTCCCTGTAGGTTGGCCCCATTGCAGTTCTTCAGGGCCAAAAGCATGGTCTCCGCGTCCACAAAGCCATCTCCCTCTGCATCAAACTGCCCAAAAGCCTACAAAAGAAGTGGAAAAAGTTAAACAAACAGCTTCTTTGAGCTGGAGGGTCCTTTCGATTAAAAGGTAGTTGTTCAGCAATGGAACAATTGTGGTTCCCACACATCTAAAGGCTGTATCCCCAGATTTTCAGCACAGTCTTGGGCTATGTTACATGGTCCAGACAAACTGGACCAAACCTGAAGGCTCTTCAGCTTAAGTAGCCTTAAAAGCATTTTGTAGTCATCGATCTACTGAAAGGGAGGATGCAGGCAACATGAACTAAACTTGGGAGATGATGGTTAACTGTCAATATGCCTAATAAATAAAAATGGAGCAAATATGTCTATTTATTCTTCTGCTTTAGCATGTAAACACATTTACCTGGTTATTTTGACGTCTTCATGTCTAGTGCACGAGAAAACATCAGCAAAACATGTAATCATCACTAATCTGAACGGTGACAGCAATGTTGTTTGCAAGAGAAAAGCCAAACACATTGATGTGAACAATCAATCACGTCTACTAACCCTAACAGAAAGACTACGTGTTTCTATCGGTGCTAGACTACGACTATCACTCAGTTTACCCCTCTAGAACATTGATCACATTACAGACAGGACGTCTGTGCTTGGCCTGCTGTCAGTGTGAATTTTGCACATACCTCTTCACACTCCTCTCTTGGAGCGTCTCTGCTTTCTAGCATCTCACAAAACTGCTCCACGGTCACCGACTCCTCTCCCCGGGCATGGCGTTCCTCCAGCCACCGCACCAGAGCGCCCTCATTCCGGGTAAGGACCGACTCTGATATGGCGACCCATGAGTCGCTCATACGGGCCGCTGCCTCTCTAAGTTTTACTTGCTCTAACAGGTCTCCGGGGGTGGGCAGCCCGCTACATGGTACTGTAGGGTTATTCGATCCCCTTCCGTTTCTTGCTGAGCCAGAACCTCCGCCACTGCCAGCCCCTGCGCCCGTGGCCGCAGAGGCCGGGCTGCCTTCCGCAAAACCTGGGCTTTCCGTCTCGACATCCTCCTCGTCACCACTACCACCACCGCACCCACTCTCTCCATTCCCCATACTTATCAATGTCCCCAGGATTTCTTTTGATTCCCAGCGGCACAGTAGGGGTCAGTTTCACACTTGGGGCCAAACAAATCCACAGCCCTTCCCTGCCCGTGTGTTCTTTCGTTGTCACTAGTACTACCGCATTGACGTACTGCACGCAGCACGCAAGCTACGTCGGCACTTATTTGAAACTTCCTTGTTTGATTGGGTGCCTCTAGCGGCTAAAAGAATATCAGACCAGATCAATCTAAAAATCTCAAAAATCTTTATAATTGTTTATCAAACCTAACACAATGTAATAGCACATTGGTTGCAATAATCGCCGACACGTCTGCATTCGTTGTAGGTCTTCTTCAGAGAAACGTGACATGATAAACAATCAATGACCGGCTGTGACAGTTTAGAAGCAAACCTGTTTTTATTCGATAAGCCAAATAAGTAAATTTGACATGTATCAGTTGGTAAATTCTTTTACAAAACCTGTCACCGATTAGTGTATTATATATCAACAAAATGGGTAATTTAACTGATCGTGGCTATCCCAATGACAAACGATCAGATACCATACCGGAAGACACCAATGGTAGGTACTTGCGAGGTCATGATTTCCGGGAGAGCGTCGATGCTGTTGAAATAACCGTACTAGAGTATGATACATCATCCTGAAATTGATAGTAATATGCTTTAAAAACTATGTTAACTTATATCGTTGTGCTTGCAATAGCTTGTATTACAGCACTTATTGTTCCGTATGATTGGGCAGCTATTTATGGGGATGCTGTGTCGGTATTTCGCTCACTTGGAACACCAAATGCACCTGTCCGGATAATTAACAAAAGTGAGCTTTCAAAATACAGCGGCGAGGTTAACAGTCCAGGTTTGTACGTGGCAATATTGGGACAGGTATTTGATGTGAAGAAAGGACAAAAACATTACGGCCCAGGCGGAGGTTACCATTTCTTCGCAGGTATCTTAATTGCTTTCCATCACTGTTATTCTAAAATGGTCCTCGTTGTAAGTCGTTTAGCCTGGCATAAGCTACATTCAACCCTTAGTATCTTTTGCACTGACTGCCAATGTTGGCCCATCATATAAGCACAACATGTTCTAGAAAGATAATGGTTATTAAAAGGTTAGTTATCTTCAGGGTGCATAGAAACAATCTTCCAGGGATTTGTTAACTTTCTATTGAAACAGTGTAGGCCTAATTACATTCTATTGACTGCACAAGTGACCGAAAGGTCCCATTTCTTAGTATTTGCCCCACTGTACAGATAATTTTACTAAACTGGTTATTAGCCAAATTGAGAGCCATTTAAGTTCTCTATTAATAGGCCTACCTATTCTGAATGTTGCCAAATGATGCCATAACCTTCTAGGGGAACGCAGTAACCTGCATTTAAAACATACCACCACACATGGCTGGTGATAAATTGTATAATTGTCATTATATTTAGTGTAATTTAGTTAACGTAATACAGACATGGAAAAATCCAGACCCAAACCCAGGCCCCTTTAAATGGAAATTATGCAGCTATTTCTTTTCTCCACTAGAGGGCCTCCACACTTCTAGTATGGGATCACAATCAGGGGCCCACAACCACCAGCCACCACAGTCAGAAGTAGTGTGTGTGTGACACAGGGCCCTTTGAGGAAATATTATTTATATTATTATTCATAATAAGAAAGAACACAATTTCGAGCACTGCCTCTGCATGTGAACACATATAATAACTATTGTTTGCAATGCTAAACATCTTGAAGCCATTATTGTCTCCGATTCCCAGCATAACCTCTCAATGATAATTTTTGGCATCTTTTGGTTTCAGGTAAAGATGCATCCCGTGCATTTGTGACTGGGGATTTTACAGAGGCCGGCCTGCATGATGATGTGTCTGACCTCTCCCCTTCTCAAATCGTGGCCCTGTATGACTGGCTGGCTTTTTATCAGAAGGATTACACTCTAGTTGGTAGGCACACACACCTCCACTTACCTCCAATTTACAAGTGCACTATTTCCTCTGATTAATAAATAACCATAAGTTCAGTAAGTTCATATTTTCAAACATAGTGTGTAATGTCTTAAATAGTGATAACATGTGAATCAAATGCATGTGTTGCTTTAAGTTGCTTTGCTTTCCTGTGTCATTTTGAAATTATTTAATTTATTAACACCTTTTAAAAGCACTGAACTAGTGGACCACCCCAAACTTTGTTGTGTGTATGCAATGTTGCATTGATGCAATGACAAAGAAAGCTTTAATTAATTAATCAATCAATCAGGTAGGGTGGAGGGCCATTTCTACAGTGCTGATGGGGAGCCCACAGAGGCTCTGAGCCGGGCAGAGGCAGCCTTAGAGGAGGGCCTGCAGCTTAAGGCCCAGGATGTGGCCCACCACCAGCAGTACCCAGCCTGCAACACAGAGTGGAGTTCCTCAGGTGGCCGCGTCTGGTGCTCCACAAAAAGGTGCCTAATATGCCCTCTAGTGATGAGATGTTGGGGTATTGTTCTTGGGTTAAACTTTGTCTTTTTGCGTTCACTTATTTATTGGACCATGTCAGTATACGTAAAAGAGGAAGAGAGTGAGGTTTTTTAAGTGAACATATGATTTAGTTTTTGACTCGCGCCTGTTGTTCTTAACCACTTGAGGGTATTGTTCTTAGCACAGGATGAATTTGTCAAATAGATAGCAAAACCCCATTAGGTTAACCAGTTACTTTGATAAATTAATCAAATAAATAAATTAATTAATTAATCAATCAGATAATAAAAACATATTACATGTCATTTAGCTGTCAGTCTTATTCAGAGTGACATACAGTAAATTAGGAATGGGGACAGTCCCCATGGAGCAATGTTGGGTTAGAGTCCTTGCTCGGGGGCGCCACAGCTGTGGACAAGGTTTCAGGAAAGAGCTGGCTATTCATCTCTTCACGTTCAGGTTTTTTTCCTACTGGTAAAAAAAAATCAAACCTGCAACTCTCCCAGCTTGACACCAAGTCCTTAACCATTACACCACAGCTGCCTCCTGTAATGCGGTTAGAGAATGTATTTCATGCGCTGTATATGTTATGTTTGTTTGCATTTTATGGTGTGTGTTTGACCTTATCTACTGTATTTGATGCCTTATGTGGTCGTATCTGTTTGGTTGCTCTCCATGTCCAGTGGTGGTGTGAAAAGGGACTGGGTTGGGGTGCCAAGGAAGCTCTTCACCCCCGGCTCCAGCCGCTCTCGCTGTGTGTGTGTGCAGACCAAGGAGCCTGACCACCAGGATGCCGACGCCAACGCCAACCTGCAGGAGTACAGCGGCTGTCCACCTGAAGCCCAGTCCTGCTTTGTTGGGCAACGCTGAACACAGACACACATACACGCACACAATGCTTTCACAAACAGAAGTCAAATTCATATGCACTCAGAATTAAACTTCAGTACTTCAGTTGCTGATGGTCCAACAGTCAAGCAGACCAGAGCTTACATGACACACCACGGATTGCTGTTGCTCATCAGAATCCACAGGCGGTCCAATATCTGCCAGCATGTTTGTGCTCAGCTCTGCAGGAGCAGGGGGCGAAAGTAGGCCAGTTCATGCTGAGTGCCAGCCAGGCACAGCGCTGTGTTTCGTAAGCTCCTTCACTCTCTGGCTCCACTAGTGGGTGCTAGACATGGCAACCAGTAAATGAGCAAGGGGCACAGAATATACACTACTTTAACAAAAGTATTCGCTCACCCATCCCAATGATTGCCATGGTCTTGGTGATGGTCATGGTCACAGGTGTATAAAATCAAGCACTTAGGCATGCAGACTGTTTTTTTTTTTTTTTTTTTTTACAAATATTTGTGAAAGAATGAGCCACTCTCAGAAGCTCAGTGAATTCCAGTGTGGAACTGTCATAGGATGCCACCTGTGCCACGAACTTGCCTGCATTGCAGTAGTGCTGATGGTATCACAGCATCATGTAGTATGAGAGTAGTAGTCAGAATACATTGTAATAAAACCAATAACCAAAGCCAACAGATAAATCTGCCAAGATCAGAAAACTCATTTGATTTACCAGTATGGTGGACATGGTGTGTCCAAATCTTTATGTACTTGAACAGCTTTTGCTGGTAGGGACAAGACTGAAGTCTTAATAGTAATTTACATTGACAATGAAATAAAGCACGATTATTTCAGGCTATTTTTTATTCTTATGACCTTTATGTAAAGTTGTCCTCCCTTTCTTGAAAAGGATACTAGAGGAAGCGACAGGCTAGATATCTGAGCATACAGATACAATACAATGTGCATAAAAGATTAAACAATGTGCATAAAAGATTAAGAGGCGAGATTTAGGTTTGTCACATAGACAAAAAAGCACAAACTGCATTAAGTACAAAACAGCTGTAGTGGTCAAAAATATCATACATTTTTATCTGTACAATTTAACAATACCTAGAGCGGACCATAGACTGATCAGAAATGTCAAAATGTAATTTGATAAAGTGCACCTGTTCAGCTCTGTCACAGAGAAGCATTTTTAAAACATGATAGGTCAAGATAATGTTTGATATCTATGCAAAAAATCAAAGTACAAAAAAAATATATAGAGCAAGGTCTTCCACAACTTACACATGTAGGCCAAAAAGAGTGAATGGAATAGATCCTTTGGTGCCCTCGTAGGGGCAACAATCATGACAGTGATTGAATGCAACATGGAGGCAGCAAATCGAGTGCCATGCATATGCATAGTAGCATGTCATCAAACATTTTGTTCCCCTAGGAGAGTCCCTCAACTGGTGATGATTAAGAAACAAACAAACAAAATCTCAATCTGCTGATCCCACAGTGCAGTTCAGTTCTAACTACCCACATGCTGGCATGAAATGAGTATGAAATGGACATGAATCCAATCGATCCATTCCAGAGTGTGGGTAATAAATACTGAAAATTATAAGGAGATGGAGATCATTCATGGAGAAAATATAGGTACATGAGGCTACAGTGACAATGTCCATCCCTTTGTGATAAAGGCTTAACTGTTTTAGTCCTTACATGACTGCATTAGAAGGTGCAAGACAGGGCTGGCAAGGCTATACTCTCATGGCTGAGCAAAAAGTACACACTCTGTTCATTGTATTAGTGTTATACCACTTCAATCGTTGATTAAAATGTTTCAGACACTGTGTTTTGTTCCTGAAAGAAGGGCCACAAGAAAAGGAAGTACCACTAACCCCTACTCCCGTCGGGCCCCCTGGGAACTGACCCCAAAGGCCCACATACTGGCTCAAAGGCTAAGGAATTCAACTCCCCCCAACAGAAAAAAAACATTGAAAACATTTAAAATCAGTCAGTGCCCTCTGTCTTGGTAGCATTGTTTTCAAACACCGTTACCAAATTCCAAGTTACTAAATTACTCCCATGTTGCACGGACCAGATGGACTGCGTGAAGATTTGTCTACTGGGTGCTGTAATACATTTTTTTATATAACCAATTTTTACCTCTGCTCAAACATGATTGAGATGAGCCGCTAAGCCTTTCTGTCTGGGTGGCTAGGTGGGTGCTGCATATGGTCTGGGCCTTCTATATATTGTGAATATTATATAGGGGGATTAATGCTGAATGTAAAACTTAAAAGTGATGATGATGCATTATCATGACTTGGCTTGGTCTCTGAAATACTAGACATCTCGACCATCTCTCCCCACGTTTGTAAAAGTCACATTACCTGACCCTGATCTGATCGTTCTAAAGTTGATTACTTGGACTTAGCGACAACCTTCAAATCACCTTCGTCATCGACTAAGCGTCTCTCCTTTTCTTTTAACCAGTTCACTAGGTCCATCCCCAGTTGATGGCGCACTTCTAAAAAAGTACAGCTATAACATACACGTCGCTTGATTAATTCATTTTTTTTCTCTTGACAGACTGGAATAGTACAGAAGTTGTGGTCCAAATACATATATATATATATATATTTGTTTTGTTTTTTTTTTGTCCAGGGCCTCCTTTTTCTTCTTCTTCATTTCACTTCATTTCAGGGGTGCATGTCACACCTCACTGCCAACCTGCCTTCTCTGGCAAGAGCAGCTTGTCTCACTAGCGCCCTCTGCAGCTGTGGTGGCAGCAGCAGCAGCGACAGTGTGTGTGTGTGTTTGTGTGTGTGTTAGGACACCCCACCCAGAGTCAGCACGTCGAAGCAGATGTCGCACACGCGCACGGGCTTGTTCAAATCAAACTTGATGATGGGGATCTCCTTCACAGAGCACTTGTGGCAAAGCAAGCGTCCACAGTGGCGGCTGAGGTGCAAGTGGACACAAAAGAAAAAAAAAAACAATACATATATTATATTATATTATATTATATTATATGATCATTTTGTATTTTGTTGTATCTGAGGCGAATGCTTACCAGTGGTGTTTCCTTGTGGTAACACCAAACTTGGCTGCACACTCATAGCAGTTTGATCCATCACACCACGGGGGCTCTTTGGATAGCATATCTGTATCGGCAAAAAAAAAAAAAAAAAAAAAAGACATTATAAATGTATTTAACTCTTCATGGTATGACCACAATTTTACCACTGGCTTTACCATGTTGTCCAGAGACTATAGGTGCAGGGTGTTATTGTTAGGTGCCACTATTCGAACTTTAAGGTAATGCAACACTTAGGATGAAAATGCTTTAATGCATATTTAAAGCCTAAAATGGAGAGTTCTTAATGTTAGACTTTTTTAGACCCCACAAGAACCATGACTATGGGTGTGCAAGATGTTACGGATGGGTGTTGTCACCCACAACGCTTACCTAGCAGGCGGAAGAGCAGCTGTTTGGTGGCCACCTGGTAGTTGAAGATGTTGGTGCCCTGGTTGTTGTTGACGCCCAGGCGAGCACCTGACCTCACGATGGCACGGCACAAGTTGGCGTTTCCTTTCATATAGGCTAACAGGAGGACTAAGAGGGATGACAGCACAAAATTAGGACCCTAATGGACACGATTAGCAGACACTTTTATCCCAAGTGACCTACAATGGAGGGAAAACTCATAAGAGATTATGAGAGGGCAACATAAGAGATTATAGAGTCTGCAATGTCTTTAAACACAACAAAAAATAGGGAGAAAGGTAGACACTCATCCTGTCTCTCTCTACACACGACGGCCATGGAGTTACAAACTTACAAGAGCTGCCACCTACCTGTGTTCCCTTCGTTATCAGGTTTGTCCAGGGGGTACTCAGGCATGCACTCCAGGAATAGCTCAAAAATGGCAGCAGCATTCTCCTTCCCATAATGCCCCAGCACATGCATGGGTGACTGGCCCCTGGGAATCATTAATACATGTTCAATAACGTATATGTACACTTCTAAAGGCAGTTCATACTTAACATGCATCCATCTAGAATTTGTAGAAATCATATTACTCTGTGATGAACAGTTTCATCTGATACTAACTAGTTATACAGCTAATACATTCTTTATGCTCCTATAACAAATATGTTTACTACAATGCCACAACAATAGAAATGGTAAGGTCATAAATTTCTGTTCTGAAACACAGCATTATTTTATTTAAAACATATCTCAGTAGTAGATACTGCACACTGCCTATGGGGGATTTTTTTCCACCACCACTACATTTTATAGACATTGCTTTGGAATTGTGCTGACTAGGTTTAATCTTGATGCTAGACCCACTGTTTTAAAAGTGCAGGTGTTATACAAACTCAGTAATGGCTAAAACAGACTGTTTGTGTGTGTGTGTGTGTTTACCTGAGATTGTAGGCCTCTGCATCTATGTTGGATTCTGTGAGGAGCACTCGTACGTTGCCCAGGCGACCATGCATCACAGCCAAATGAAGGGCTGAGAACAACCACAAAGGAAGCACCAGAAGGAATGAGCAAACATCACAACACACACCACCACAAATATGGCAAGCAACACACTCTGCTTCAGTGGCATGACCCCACCCACCATCCCCCATCAGTCAGGTTCTCCTCTGGTGCACAGGCAGACAGGGGCAGACAGACAGACCCAGCAGGCTGCGTATGGTGTGGAGGTGGTGGGAGTGCTGGCCCACTCACCGTTATTCCCGTTCTCGTCGACGGCGGCGAAGTCCACTCCGTTCTCCAGCAGCACGGAGCAGATGGTGGCCAGGTCCTGCTGGGCGGCCAGATGCAGCGCTGTCTGCCGGTGTTTGGTCAGCTCGTTCACCTTAGCGCCAGCCAGGAGCTGCACATAGCCACACACACACACACGCACGCACACATGCACACGCACGCACACATGCATGCACACACACACACACACACACACACACACACACAGGGCCAGAAATAAAGACAGAAAGCTTCAGCATAGATGGAAATACCACACACACAAACATTCAACGCCACACATCACAAGATGCCTTTTTTCCACAACATCATTTCTACGCTGTTGAGGCTTAGCAGGTGATATTTTGCTGCCCCTAAGGGCCCCTGCCTTTAACCGGGTTTGCTGACATAGCTCACATATACAGATGGCTGTGGAAAGCAGGTAATCAGCATTCAAAGACCATAAGGAGGACATACCTAAGATTTTTGTCACAAACACAGGTACATTGTGAAACACATAATGAAATAAAGCCTGTTTAACTTCAAACCTATTATTATTATTATTATTATTATTATTATTATTATTATTATAAGGGAAGTCATGGCAGACTTACTACTGACTGAAATGTTCAGGTAACTGACATCTCAGTGCAGTGTCTTTCTCCCTCACACACATAAACCATCCTCTGACTAACAATTTCTCCCTCAGCCATCACTAAACCAAGGGCTGCTGGTGCTGAATTGAGCTATGCAAAGACACTTACACAGGGGCTTACAAACTATATAATACCACAGAGGGAAATGGGATGAAAATGAAAGGCTGCATCGACACACACACACACACACAATCTCACACACACACACACACACAGTGTGTTCAGGTTGCTTACCAGATTGCGGACAATGATCTCGGAGCCGGCCTGCACAGCCAGATGGAGGGGAGTGAGCTTGGCGGCGTCCTGCACTCTGGAATTCACGTTGGCCTGCACGCTGATCAGGAACAGCACACTCTCGATGTCCGAGTTCTGCACCGCCACGTGAAGGAAGTTGCGCCCTTTATTGTCCATCTAGTCCAGGAAGGAGTTTTTATAGGAATGAGTGCACACCACACAACACAACATTAACATTTACATGAACACAAGTGGCAGCCTCAGGGAAATCAGATCAATGACACTTAAACAAGAGGACACAGTGGTCATTCTTATGGCCAGTTACTAAAAGCTAAGCATAGCACTTAATGCCATCTTATTCCACACTACCATGGATGCTGACATACACACACACACAGACACACACACAGACACACACACACACGCACACACACCTGTTCAGCTGCTCCTGGCTCTCGTTTGAGGATGGCCTCGGCAGCCTTGTTGTTCTTGTGGGTCATGGCGCAGGCGAAGGGCGTCATGCCCTGGCGGTCGCGCACGTTGAGGCGGATGTCGGGGTGGGAGATGAGCAGCTGGATGATGACGGCGTGCTGGTTGCTGATGGCCACGTGGATGGGCGCCCGGCCCTCCGCATCCTGCCCCATCACACAGGTGAGGAAGAGCAGCGTAAGGGTGGAGGGAGGGGTTGGTTGGGGGAGACTTGACTGCTTGTATATAATATGTATTATTGACTTATATGACTGCTTGAAATAATATACTCTACGTATATTACTTCTCTTGCAAACTGTTGTTCCTGTTGTACAGCAAGTGTTACACATCACTTTTGTCTATTGTCTATGGAATGTCTATACGCCCGCCCCTCCACATCCTGCCCTATGACACAGGTGAGGAAGAGCAGCATAAGGGTGGAGGGAGGGGTTGGGGGGAGATTGACTGCTTGTCAGTACTGTATTGTAAAGCAGTTTGAGCTGCATCTTGTATGTATGAATTGTGAATTGATTATTACTCTACTCTATGTATATTACGTCACTTCCAAATTGTTGCTTCTTGTTGTACAGTAAGTGTTACACATCACTTTTGTCTATTGTCTATGGAATGTCTATATACTGACTGCATACTAGAGAGTCATCATCTGCCGGAGTCAGATTCCTTGTATAAGCATCCTTGGCCAATAAATCTGATTGTGTATTGAGTTCCGTTCTAGTATAATTATTTTTGTGCAGCAACCTAAGTGTTGGCTATGACAGGGGGACTGCAGAGCAGAGTGATGGCAGAAAGGCAGGAGGAGTGTTGGGGGTGTTGGGGGAGGGAGACGGCTTGTGAGTGTTCTACTCTACTCAGTACTGTTTTGTTGTTACTTTTTGTGCAACGATTTAATAGTAAACCATTAGTCCGTGAAAATGCAAAATGGTAATTAATGTGTGTGGGTAACACAATGAAACCTACAACCCCGGTTAACATCTGTTGCCAAGTAAAAGGGTGATGTTGGTGCATTAAACAGAAATAAATTTCCAGATCAGAATAATAAAGTTAGTACAGAGTGCCAGACATCTCTAAAACTGACACTCCAAGTACCCTATGAAAGGCCTATGCTCCAGTAACCATCACAATGCTTGACAGACTCTAGACTGTGGAACTGACCTGTGCGTTGACGTTAGCTCCAAACTCTAGAAGGCACTGTACCACCTCCTCCAGGCCCCAGCAGCCAGCCAGATGCAGTGGGCTCTGGCCGTCCCGGGCCTCCTCGTCCCCCTCGCCACTGGGGCCGGGCTGGCGGGGGCTGTTCACATCACAACCACTGAACGGACACGTGGGAGACACAAGGGCACTGGTTACACAACTTATTACAATGCATTACTGTGGCACTTTACAACCTCGGGGTCAGGTCCCTCACATGCGATCACGTGAGATAACACTGACTTCAAATGAGATGATACATTACTATATGGTAACGTAATGGCTGACCAGTTAGGATTTCCCTAAAGTTTCTTAGTTCTGCTTGATGACAGTTACTGGCTGATACCCAGGAGCCACAAAAAAACAAGAGGTAAAATTATCTTCATCTATATCACTCAACTGACTGACATGTCATCACTTATTCCAACAACACCATTGTCGAAACACCAACCTGCGAATCAGGAAGCAGGCGGTCACCTCGTTGTTCTCGTCTATAGCACGATGGAGGAGAGTCTGCTGGCACCCTCCAGGTCCCGGGCTCCAGGCGGTTGCATCACAGCCATGTCTGACCTATCAGAAGGAAACACCTAAAGCATTAACCAATGGCAAACTACCAGGGGCTGTACTCCAAAAGCAGGTTCAGTCAGTTACCTGAGTATGTTACAATCCTAAGAGAAGAGCCTTATGGCCTAATTTGTAAAGGAAAATTAAGCCATAAGACCCTTTTATTTAGTTAGTCACTAAAGCACAAAATTGGAATATATCCTCAGACAAGCACAGCCCAACATTCACACAAACACAGACCTTATTTATTAGTGCAAGTGTAACTGTCAACTTACTGATAGAAATTCCTGACAAATTGTCCTAGTAATCTAGACATACCCTAGCAGTACGAATTAAAATGTCTTTCTTTACAGTCTAGCAACAACCCACTGACGCTCAGTAGCTTCTCTCCCAAATCTGTTCAGACAAATCACAGCCTATCCTTGTAGAGAGTCGTTGAATGGGCTTAACACGGTGACGACAGGACTGCGACAGTACACTAGTGTGCTGCTGTATTGCTCTAAATGGTCATAGTGCCGTCCTACTGTGTGCAGAGGTATGACAGACAATCGTCAATGCTGCCCCTTGAATTGTGCCTGGCCTATCCATCGTGGCACAACTTGATGTGGGCTGGGTTGTCAGGCTACTGACAAATATCTCCATTGACCAGACAAGCCCAGAGTGACCTGTGTGCTTAATGCTCACCAGCGTTGAGGCGATGTCCTCCAGGTTGTTCTCCAGGGCCAGCCACAGCGGGGGGTTGCCCTTCTCGTCGGCCACGGACATGTCAGCCCCGCGCGTACACAGCGCGTCCACCACCAGGGGCAGCTGGTTGCTGATGGCCAACTGCAGAGCCGTCTGTCCATCCTGGGTCCTGGACAACACAGCCCATCACAAGTCACTGTCACTGTCCCTCAAAGAGACAACTACAATCAATCACGCGAAGACACAAATCACTCTCTGGTTGCTTTTGACAATGTACTCCAGTCCAGCGTAAGAAATCCCAGTCAAAAGTTGTAATATTTACACATCTCCTAAATGTACAGAAGGATGAGTCCCTGGGGCTTTGACGCATCATTCACTGAGAATAACATCATACAACAGCCGAGAAAGGGTACGGCAACTAGTATGGGGGTCATGTAGCCTAGAAATCTGGACGTTCCCCAGCATTAGCAATTTTTTTTTTCCTGGGTTCAGTCTAGCAATGACCCATTGAAGCTCCTTAGCTATTTTCCCCAAATCTGGTCAGACCAACCACATCAGTCTATCCTGGTATAGTGCTATGGTAAACAAGTTTGTTGCTCTGATTGGTCGTAGTGCTAGGCAAATTAGAAAGACAATCGTTGATGCGCCCCTTGGATTGCTCATGGCCTATCCGTCAAAGCCAGTGATGTAATGTGGGCTGGCTTGTCAAGACCAGTAGTCGTGTTGTTGTGACGCTGTCCTTACCTGACGTTGATGTCGGCCTGGTGCTCGAGCAGGAAGAGGGCGCTCTTGCTGTCCTGCCTCTGGATGGCCATGTGCAGGAGGGTCTGCCCATCCGACATGGGGTCATTGATGGCTGCGCCCGAGCCCAGCAGCTGGGCCGCAATCGTGTGCATGCCTGATGAATCATGCCAACAAAACATACATGCATGACAACATGGCCCTCACATAGCTGTACCTCCTGGGATTTTATTTAACCTACTTGTTACAGCTGTCAATTAGTTGC
Organism: Setipinna tenuifilis; assembly: GCA_030347295.1. Classification (NCBI taxonomy): domain Eukaryota; kingdom Metazoa; phylum Chordata; class Actinopteri; order Clupeiformes; family Engraulidae; genus Setipinna; species Setipinna tenuifilis. Next base: position 12,180,588 of record CM059272.1, read on the forward strand.
TCACTTAATAATTTCATAACAACACAACATCCATTTTATAAAGACCAGATTAATTTACATGTATGTAACACATTATTACTACTTTTTAATCTGCTTTTGATGTTGATGTTTGAAAACATTCACGTTTACCTGTCCAGAGGGCAAGGCCCAACACGGTCTGATCCATGGAGTCTTTGAGGCTGAAGTCTGGAATGATCTGCAGGTTGTTTGTGGCGTGGAGTGCATTAGCTGCAAGTCAGTACAAATGAGGTTGTGAGTAGAACCCAAAACAAGAGAAGAGAGCTGTTGATGCTCTCACAGGCTCAAACACTACAATGAACTAATCCAGCAAGATGTTCAACATCTGTTCTTCTTGACAATAACCTCTCTATAGCTGCTTGCAGACTTCATTCAGCACTAAACTGAATTTTCACAGCTTTTTTTTCTGGGATTGCTGTAAGGGTGAAAGAACATTTCCAGATATATTGCCCTTCACTTTTAGCACAGTTTTTACTGTCAAAGCCCTAGTGAAAAATCTGTGAACAGATTTAAGTACAATTCTGTATTTTGTGCTGAAAAATTGCCATCTGTGCAAATGGTGAACTGTGAGAAAAATCTGGACCTATAAAAAAAGTCTGAAAGCAGTTTAGGTGCCCCTTGCCAGAAAGTAATGAAATGAATACCAGCGGGGGGGGGGGGCTGATACCTTTCTGTTCCAGGATGACGGACACCACGTCGGGATGGTTGTGGGCGATGGCCATGTGGAGGGGGCTCTGGAGAGAGATGCCCTGGCCACGCTCCCCGCCCTCGGGCACGGGGCTCTCCGTCTGCAGGTTGGGGTTGGCCCCCTGCTGCAGCAGCTCGGCCGTCAGGCCCGCCAGGCCACAGCGGCAGGCCGTGTGGAGCGGCGTCTCCCCCTACGGAGAGACAGGACGGAGACAGAAACAAGGGACGGCATTTACTCATGCTGTGTGACATATGACAGCATACAGTACATGCTGTGTGCATGCATACAAAGTTGAAATTTGTTGTTAATTTGCGTTAATGTCAATAAAATGTTAAATAAAATGCTAATTTAGGTCCTAATCTTGTCAGTTTCCTTTGTTTTCAGAAAAAAAAAACTTGGATGACAAAGTACACATATGTAGTTAGCAAATATAGAGAAAGAGATGGGAGTATAAAGCTGTAATGATTGACCAGACCTCAACAGCTAGCCAGTTTTATATAGTAATGTTACCATAGACCCAGATGACAGGGTGAGTGCTAGATGGCACAAGCAAGTATTGAAGTTCAACGTCAGATTTAGTCGGTGTCCCAGTTTATTCTGATGACACACTGTGATGCCTGTGATGGCAGCATCAAGGTCATTGGGTCACTTCCAAGAAGGGTTCGTTCACATACTATGTGAATATTTGCAGATGGTATACATTCCCACGGCCATGCGTTTCAGTCATTCTGAGCAGAAACTCTTAACATAAACAACCAAACCAAACAAAACAAAAAACGTAACCACAAATGCTGCTGAGAAGTACTCAACACAGAGAAAGACAACTTACCCATTTACTGGTGTGATTGACCTTTGCTCCGTGGGTGGCCAGGAACAGAGCCGCAGCCTCGTTGCAGGCGAGAGCTGCCCTCTGCATGAGACAGTTACCTGGGAAGGCAGGAGACAGTTACAGGCTGAAGGCAGACACCATGGATTTAACCTTGAGCTCCAATCTAAAAATAGATCTTGATTTTTTTTTTTTTGGTCATCAGAGTCCAGGTGCTATTTATCATAACTGCAGACGACAGTGGCACGTGAGGACAGGTTTCGAGGACATGTTGGTGGGGTGGGTGTCTGTGTTTTATTCGGCTGCAGAGGTGTCAATGCCATCATCTAGAAAGTAAAAGCCCTGACATGTATTCCTTGTGCCTGTGCACTTCACACATGGGATTTTATCAAATGGCCAATCTATCGGTCTTAGTTTGTGTGCTCATTAGGATCAGCTGATTCAGAGAATGGTTACATCAAGTATGTGGCAGGGTTTTTAATACTTTCTGACACTTTCTAATTCTGAGTGACACAGTTGGCTGACTGTTACCTGTGGAGGAGTCTGGTGCGTCTGGGTTGCTACCCCTCTGTATGAGCTGCGCGGCGAAGCTGTTCTCGTCAAACGTCGTGCCGTTGACTACCGGAGCGTTGTCCTCGAAGGGGTTGACGGACAGGTCGGAGGCCACAGTGATGTACTGAAGAGCCAGCCAGAGAGCCGTGCTCCCTTCGTGGTCCATCAGCTCCAGATCTAACCTGGGAGGAAACAGAATGTGGTGAAGGTTCATAAAGATGATGGGGCATTCCAGTCCACAAATCAATCTTTGCGATCTGCAGAATCAGGTTTTTTTTTTTTTAAGTACAACTGAGGACACAACATAAAGGGAAGTCTGGAGCACACTGATAAGCCTTGCAGTCTTTTACCTGTGCAAACAAAAGACTAGCATTTTGATGTGAAACATGGCAAGCTTATGCAAGGACAAACTAGAGGTAATCTGAGGCTAGAGCAGTGTTGGCTGTTAACTGATGACCTGATGCGTTAATAACAATAATAACAATAATAATAATAATAATAATGTATTTTATTTGTCTGCACCTGTGATGACTCTCAAGATCACTTTACAAGAGGTAATACAAACACAGTGATGAAAACAAATTGTTCAGATGAGGGGGGACATACTGTTTGCACTGGAGGAGCTGCTTGAACACGGGCTCGTTTCCTGACACCACGGCTTCATGCAGCGGGGTTCTGAGGAGAAATATTCCACAAATGAAACTGCAAATCAATTCAAGAATGCAACTTCTGCTTTCCTATGAGAAATGTGAAACTTCTTTACACAACAGCCAACGACCCGACCAGGGCATTTAAGAAAGCTGGGGAATAATGGGGTGCAGCCATCCATCTGCACTTGGCCTTTTATTATTTATCTACCTCTAATGGCTTTCATATAGATGCCCTTTGCTATCTGGCCTTTAAAGATGCTTACTGTGTATTTTTATATATATTGTTATCTGTTGTTGGGAGTTTAATTGCATTATGTAACAATGAAACCAAATTGAACTGTATAGTTTTCTAGATTACCTCCTTGGAGGAGCTGTGTCATGTCAACCCTGACAAATCAATGACGCTCTGGCTTATGGCTCAGACTACATTACCCACCTGCCTTTGCTGTTCTGCATGTTGGCGTTAGCGCCAGCTTTAAGCAGGGCCTCAGCGATGCGTGCCATCCCCGTCATGACGTCCTCGCTGTGCTTCTTTGGGCTGAAGGAGCACACCAGGTGCAGGGGCGTCTCCACTGCACCCACCGTTGCTGCGTTCACCTGCGCTGAATGACGGATCAGGAAGATGGAGGCAAACTCGTCCCCTGTGGATCAGAACAAGGAGGTGACATCAAGCACATGGCACAGCCTCTTTGTGATCTCCTGGGGAATGTCTGCCCTGCAAAGGGACTACCAGTTGAGAATTTGCCTAAGGCTTAGTCTGGAACAATACATCAGATGGCAACATTTAGGTTTTAAAATGTACATGGAACCATGTACATGCAACTATAACATCATGGAACAGACTGGTAACGATCATATCAAACATGTTTAAGACTCAAATCTACCTTCCCAACAAACATGTTGTGACTAAGCATATCGACTACCTTCAAATACCTTGTATTACCTCATTGTATCAGAATAGAGGTTAAAAATTGAGAGGTCTATTCCTTAGCTTTAGCATTCCTACCTCGTTGGATAGCTTTGTGTAGGAGGCTCCAGCCACTCTGATCCACCATGTCTACGTCGGCCTTGTTATTGACCAGGGTGGTGGCTATGCTCTCCAGCTTGCGGGATAAGGCCAAGTCCAGCGCCAGATCGCCATTGTTGTCAAGCTCATTTAGCTTCCCTGGTAGCTACAAGGAGATTAATGTAGAAGTCAGACTCATGTCATGCTCATCTTCTCACAGAAGCCAGACATCTGACAGTATGACAACAGCAGTATTTTCACAAGCATCTTTTTTGTAACACAAAGATGGTGGATCATGTTGGATATATGTAGAATAGAACAGTCAAAATACCTGAGAGTCCATCTCGATGAGGTAGAGGAAGACCACATCTTCTCGCTCTACCTTGATGGCTTTGTGGAGGGGGTACTCTGTTTTAGACTTAATCATCTTGTAGAGCAGCTGAGCACTCATAGTGGTGAAGTCTTCTTTTCTCAGGTCATCCTGTAAGTAGCACACAGGTAGACAAACTTTAGTAATGAGACCACTTCAACCTAATTCTACTAAATATCAAGACGGTATTATTTTAGGCTTAAGCACACCCCTTAAGTAATTTTTCATAGCTGCAGGGGGGTGAAGTCACTTTACAGTGGTAAGAAAATGTGCCACAGCACTTTGCCAATCCCCCAAAATCCTATAATCCAACAGCTTTAATCACAGGTCTAGTGCTAACTGTTTGGATGTGATTCAGCCTCTTAGAAGTCAGAAGTCATGCTGTGTGAAATAAACTTGGACAGAGAACTGGCTGCATGAACGCTTGTGTCATTTTCAGTGAGACTGATATTTCAAACCTTATAAAAAAGCCAACCTATATCCCTACTTGTAGGATTCTGTCATCGTGTATGTGTATGTGTTTGTGTGTGTGTGTGTGTGGGGGGGGGGGGGGGGGGGGGGGCACTCACTCACCCAGTGACTGGCAATGATCTCTCCGCAGTAATTCATGAGTGTGGTGGCATCCAGCTCCTCAGCAGTCTGGTAGAAGCGTATGCAGTTCCTCACGTTGACAGACGACATCACACCTTTTTCACACCTGTCGTTACAGAACCATGTTACAGGATTAAACCACTTCAGAAGGAAGGATCGCTTAATTTACAGTGACAATGCCAGAGAGCTAAAACGTACAAAAAGCCTCTGGATTAGAGAGTGAGTGCACCTTCTTAAAAAAAGGTCTCAATTTAAATCAAAGCATACAATGCAAAACTTTAGTTGACATTACGTGAAAATGTGTAGGCATGAGAATTATAATTCTCCCTTCTTAGACTAGCCCAGCAGCTATGAAAGCAACTTCTGTGTCAAAACAGTATGGCACATAAACAGCACTTCCACATAAAGAGCCACAGGATGCAACCAAAACCATAAAGTGAGCAGTGACTTAATATGTAGAAATGCAAAATTATTCCTACACTTGGCAACATACAATCAAGATACCATACATAACGTGGTTGGCAGCAGAACATATATGAGATGGAGGGCCGAATGCACTCCACTGAGGATTTAGAGGCCCAGGTTCAGAAACCCCTTCTTAGTTCCGGCCTGCGAACATGGGGAAATGGGTGCCAACATCCGTCACCTCATTTGGCATGCGTTTATAAGAGCATGATAAATCAGCCTACTCCTGACTACTCTTCCCACTTTGATCAAGATGTGTCTGCTGAGGGGCTGTTAAGACAGTGGGCTGTGGCAGGAGACACCATTCCAGATGATGATCAATTTGACACGCCCTTCTTTCCTCAGCTGTCGTCTCCAAGATCAGTGCAGAGGATGCACTCTAATGACTTATAAACCAGGCGTTTATGGTGATGGCTGTCTACTGAAGCCCTACTGCCTGAATTAATAGCACTGCGTTTACACACGTCACGTCTACGTAGAGGGGCTAAAGAACATCCAGTGGCATTTAGAAACCCTGCACTTCACAGGCGCACGCTGACATTCCGGAGTCTGTGAATGATGACAGACTGGGTGTTAAGGTGCCACAGGAAGCATTAACATTATGACGCAAAGGAGGACAATAATAGACTTGGCCCTCACATCTGAGAGAACAAAAAAATGTTGTTAAGATATTAAGGCTAATATATTTGAGATTATCCTACTCTAGCCTATTTATTTGAGATTGTTCTATACAACACCTTATCCACTACTTCATATAGCACAGTCTTTACTCTGAAGGCTACGTTGCCAACTGGTCCTATAGATCTGGTAATATCCTATTGTATCCTCTTCATTCGAGAATATTTTATTCTCCAAGTTATTCACTGTTCCATATCACAATGCCTTCTCTCTGAAAGGCTATGCTGCCAACTGTTTGTGTAATTGCCGCGAAGAAGGAAAGGAGAGGAGAGGGGAGGAGAGGAGAGGAGAGGTCATGCCCACCTTTCCCGCAGCAGGTGCAGCTGGAAGCGGTTGGCCAGCTTCATGAGGTCGATGAGGAAGGCATCGTCTCCGCTGAGCTCCAGCTCGTCCGTGTAAGCCCAGCGCAGCATCGCCATGGCAACCTCCGGCTTGGCTTCTAAAGAGCGTAGCGGTGGGGGGTAAGATTTGCATGGGGGAGGGAGAAGACAAGGTGAAAATACACAGCTATGACAATGATTTTTAAAACAACTTTTGCTCGTTTTGTTTTACTAGGCAACTTCACACACCTATAAACACCATGTCATTCATCATATCATTTTATTAACAAATAATTCACAATATATCACTAAACAAATGACTGAAAATACTGTCAAATAAGTTTCATTATTAAAAAAAAACATTTTCTGTAGTGGTAATAATACTAACTAAAAAAAGAACACAACTACATTTACAGGACCTTTAGAAAGACCAAGGACTAGTCTTACCTGATAAGTCTAGCTCGGAGGTGGAGGCCAGGTTGGTCAAGCTCCAGACATCACTGCGAGCAGCCAAAACGAACTTGTGGGCACTGAATCTCTGGTCAGCAACCTTCACTTTTAAGTCACTTTGGAGAAACCACACAAAATCATTACCTCATTTGTATTGCATTAACATCATGTAAAGTTAACACCAGCTTTTACATAGCCTTGAACATATCTCAACTCATAATGATAAGACAGATCAACTCTAACAAATCTAAAAGTTCTAACTGCAAACAGTTGCATGACAGTATGACAAAAATGTCATACTGTCTTCCACAACACTGTTACAATCTAGCAGCAACAATCCCTCCCAGGAAAACCACCATGGCCCTAGGAAGACAGGAGGTGAAAGACCTCTGGGGCCCTTTGGTCCAGTGTCTCACCTGTACTGGTCCACCTATGGAGGTATTATAACAACTGGAGAAAGGGAGCAAGTCCTGCCCTTATTCATTTCAATGGGAAATACTAGGCTAGTGAATGCAGCCAAAATTGAACACATTTTTCCAAGTTTCAAAATGGAGTTTCATGCATAGTTTAAATTGCACATGTATAGTCAGTGTATATTGTATGTATATTGTATATGTATATTGTTAAGTATTTAAGTTGCACACCTGGAGTCTAGCGAAACACAATTTCAAATACTCTGTGTAATGTAAATTATATAGAAGGAATTGACAATAAAGAAACCTTGAACCTTGGTTTACTCTCACCGCCATGGTACTAAGCCAAATGAGTGCAAAGTTACTGAAGTACACGTAAGGTAGAGCAGAAAGCTATATTGAGGAAGGGCACTGGATGTTCAAAAACGGACGGTGACATAGTTCGGGGACACCCTGGTGCATGAGCTGAGAGTGGAGCACCCACCCAAAACAGCATGGGGGAAACGTGGGCGGATATGATGCAATTTCTGGAAAATGGCGATAAAGGAAGTGCCTTGCTAATCAGCTAAAGCTAACCAGCCAAATCCTGGGCCATCCTGGGTCCACCCGCTCACCTGTACTGGTCCTGCTGGTAGAGGTCGGCCACGATGGCCAGCAGCCGGCTGATGAAGGAGTCCCCGGCATTGGCGGCGGAGGAGCCAGGACCCGAGGCCTGGGCCGCCAGCACGGCGCATTGCCGCTCCGTCTCCACCAGCTTCTGCTGCATCTTCACGTACTCCTGCCGCAGCAGGGTCAGGTGCTTCTGCAGCTTCTGCACCTCCTCTGTGAGGAGAAGAGACAGAGGAGACAGCAGGGGTGAGGGTTAGCGGACTGGGACAAACAGTGCACCAGGGGGCAGAATAAAACAGAAAGGTACAGTTGAGGATACGAAAGGAGGATTGACCTTGGCTGTGAATGCCCTAATAGGAATACATGTGAGAATCCAGCCAGGCAGTCGGCCAACTGGACAAACAGCTAAACTGGTGAAGTATGCACCCAATTGTTTAAGGGTCGGTAAATGTAAAGCAGCTAAATTGGAGTGCATGATTTTACAGAAAACTAACGTCATTAAGGTGCACATTGGAAGGTGCACAGCGGTAGATCACATGTTTATGGCTGTTGTTAACCATTACCACAAAAAACCCTAAAAAAAAAATAATGTGTTGACATTACGGTTTGGCCTCACTTTGGTCAAAATGAACAACAGACTTCAACATTGTCGGTGTAAACTGACTGTTACTGAAAGTGAACCAAACCATTCCTCCCATTACAACCACTCACCGTGCCACATCCTTTTTTACAGGGCAATGTTTGTTGAGGGAATGAAGTTTCGTGTTCCTTAGAAAGTGATTCATGTCTTGCACAATCTGCAATTCAGAGCTCCTCCACCTTCCTCAGCCTTAAGTTCTAAGACACTCCTGCTCCCCACCCCCCCACCCCCCTTTTTTTGCAGGCTTACCCCTGTGTGCCTAGCTGTTTCCCCATAGTGCTGATGAGGCAGTTTGTTTTTTTGCCCGCCTTCGGTCTGACGACGGGCTGGCTGAGGAAGTCACTCCCAACCACCTGACTTATACTCCACAGGAAAGCCTCAATAGTGCAAAACCAGCAAGTTATGCTTAACGTGACACAAAAGCAGGACACACAAAAGCAGCATGACTGGAACTATTACTTATGCAATGGTCATGAATACATTTTATATACTAACAGGTTCCATGAAAACTTGGCCATAAATGTCAGACAATTACCTCCTACAAGACTGAAAAATATCTTTGAAATGTATGTCAGACATTGTGTTACAACAAACAATTTATTCTTTGTGTAAGGAGTGATCTAAACTCATTATTTAACCTTTAAGATTAAAAAAGCCTATAGCAGACTGCATTCAGGTTAATCCTTCACTCCAAAAGAACAACATAAACCCTTAATCACAAAATAACTAGTTCCCTTCTACTGCTCTTGGGAAGAAAGTGCGACTAACGGTAACCTGCTGGTGATAAAGATAACTCTGATAGTGACAACGGAAACTTTTAGTCACAGCGAGGAATTCATCCTGCTTGGAAATTATCAAATGGCAGCTGCTTGTGGAAACGGGTATTCTGTAGCTGCAGTTGGAATCATTTTTAATTTATTATACCATTCCTTTCACCCAAGTAATGGCCAACTACTACAGTCCCACGGCTCTCATCACACTGTGAGTACAATTTTACCGACCCAACAGCGCAGTGGAGATGAGAAACAATTTTAGTAGAGTAACTGCAACCTATATTTGTAACACTCAAAGTACCAAAAAGTTGCTTTGCTACTTGAAGATGAAAGCCATCGACACTGTTGCAATGTTGGCAAGCCAAGGCAAGCAGTCTTTTGTTGAACAGGTTGTTGGAGGACACATTTGTTGACAAACGGAAAAAAACGAGTCGGTTTACTAGTTGGAATAACCAGTGCACTGGAAAACGTGGGGTTTTGTTACATTGGCCTCGGGGTTACATTATTCACAGACACAAGTTCATGTTAGGCAAAAAATATATAGATCACTTATTGTCTAACCAATCTCTCAAGGGCGACCTAAATTAAAATCAGCACAAACGGCAACCAAAACACCGTCGTCATGCTTCAATAATAGTAAATGGCGCACATCACTACTTAACACGATTTTCGACCAATGCTATTTTTTATAGAACTATCCTAGTATGCCACAAACCACCCGGCAAATTAATAAGGCACTGTACCACCGCCCAACCCACTTGACTGAATCCTAACTCAGGAGGCAAGCTTGGAAAAACGTAACATTTTAACGATGACGCCAAAGTAGACCAGAATTATCGTCTTTATTTCTATTCGACACGTGTTTAAGTTTGCATTATGCAACACGGAGTCGATATCAACCCGAGAGAACGTATCGACAAAAACAGCTTGGGCGTGAAAATATGAAAGAAATCAGTCACATACCTTCCGCCATGTTGGATCCGTGGCTATTCACTCTCTATCGCGAGAGAACGTAGTCAAGAATAGTTGGGCGGGGCGAGCAGCGACTCGTAAAGCAAAATTACTCCAATAAATAGTGGGTTGCCTAACAGAACTGTCATTATATTGAGTAGTGTGTCTTGTCCAGTTTCCACCCAGTTTTCATAGAATCCCGGTCTTGTTGCAGGTGCCTTAAGTTTATGGAATAAAAACGATCATCTGGCTCATTCTATTATGTACTAAGTTTATTTAGTAATCAGAAAAGTTGGCCTACTGCACTACACCACAGAACTACTAAAGCATGGCATGTTAAATTCCACAACCAAGCTCTTACCAGAGGTGTAGAAGGAGCTGAGGTCATAGTGGGGATCATCATGCATTGAGCTGCAAGTAGGCCTAGTCTACTAGAAATGTTGGACCTTCCTCCTATTAAACATTATATGAAATATTCATTATAATAATGGCGTCCTCTTAGAGCCCGTCAAGGCTGGGCTCTTACAATTGTGCTAATGTCAGTGGATTATATTAAAAATTTAGGCCTGATGACTCCTTACCATTGGTTAGTGTTTTTTTGTTTTACCTTAGAGTACAAATGATGATCTAAGTTACTGACTTCTGGTCAATCTCATGCAATCTTTCAAAAATACTATTCCATTATCCAATTCTGTCCTATAGGCCTACCTGATTTTTTTTCCATATCAGACTATTACATTAGGCTGAGATGAATGCACATATTTCCCAGTATATCTCCCCCATGACTTTTGGCAGCTATATGACTTGCTCAGTGAAAAGGTGCAGCGACCCGTCCGACTATTTACATCAACCCCTACAGAAAAGAGAAACTTGTCATTTGAAGGGGTGTAATTAAGACAGATATTACTCCTTCATCACCATCCGTCATGACATCTGATGTAAACAATGAGGCTGAATGCAAAATTTTCACTCCTTCACTATGTATGTAGTGCACTGTGTAGGGGACAAAATGTAATGCAATGCAATGTAACTCACACCCTATGTAGTGAAGTGAACGAGTGAACATTTCAGACACAGCCTGAGTCTTTACGAATGGTGTGTCATCAGGTAAATTATGGCCGTTGTAGTGTTAAGTTTACATTGTTTGGGAGAACCTAACAATTACCAAAACTGACTTGTAAAGAATGCCAATGTTTTGTGTAATGCTGCATTAGCCAAGACAACATTATTTGAAAATGTCTTTATATGTCCAGTCTTTTAGTTCTTTTATTATTAGACTTGTTCTGTAAACCTTGGTTAATGTTAAGTTGTCATAACAAAGAGATCCCAAGACATTCAACATTTAAAAGAGTTTCCCAAAATACAATACTTAAGATTCCTTCATGCTCTTGACAAGTGTCATGCTGAAGTTATGAAGGTTTATTACCTCCGCCAAGGAGGTTATGTTTTCGACGGCGTTGGTTTGTCTGTTTGTTTGTGAACAACATAACTCGAAAAGTTATGGATGGATTTTGATGAAATTTCCAGGATAGGTCAGCAGTGGGCTAACTTAGAACTGATTTCTTTTTGGTTGTGATCCGGTTATGTTTTCAACGGCGTTGGTTTGTTTGTCTGTTTGTTTGTGAACAACATAACTCGAAAAGTTATGGATGGATTTTGATGAAATTTTCAGGATAGGTCAGAATTGGCCTAACTTAGAACTGATTTGTTTTTGGTGGTGATCCAGATAACCACCTGGATCCGGGAATTTTTTATTCAGTCAAGTTACCAGTGTAGCATGGAATCTACAGTGACTTTTATTTTGAAAGGAGGGAATATAGGTTGGTACGGAAATGAGGCTCCTGTTGCAGGTCAAGGAGTTGTTGAGTTTTTGGTTAGAGGGTTCAGTGAAAGACAGAGGAGAGTTAGAGCGGTAACCAAGCAAGCCAACCAAGTTCGTGTGAGCATGAGTGAACGAACCCACTAGTAAACTATTACACCAGTAATAAAATGTTTTAACATGATTAATGTCTTTTAATGTCTTAAGGTGAGAATGACAATAAGGTGGAGACTTAAGCTGCCTTGGCGGAGGTCTGCGCTCTCTGAGTGCTTTTCTAGTTGTCAACTGTATTGGGTGTTACCTCAAAAACAGTTACAGAAAAAAATAATGGGGATTCATCAGCAAGTTCACCAGTGAATGGAAAAATGAATTCACACATGGCATAAGCAGCCATGAAACACTTTCACAATGTCATTTTGATGGCAAAATATTTTATTGAGTCAAAGTTATCAGGTAGCCATAACCATTACTTTAGGATTTTGGCATGGGTGGAGAGCTGAGTTCATGCTCAATTTGCATTCGATAAAATCCTACATGGTTAAGCAGTGCTGTTTAAGTTAACCATTTTTGTCATTTAAAGTGTCGATGTTACACTACATTAACAAAAGTATTCACTCACCCATCCAAATGATCCAAATCAGGTGTCCTAATCACTTGGCCTGGCCTCAGGTGTATAGAATCAAGCACTTAGGCGTGCAGATTGTTTTTACAAACATTTGTGAAAGAATGGGCCGCTCTCAGGAGCTCAGTGAATTCCAGCATGGAACTGTCATAGGATGCCACCTGTGTAACAAATCCAGTCGTGAAATTTCCTCGCTCCCAAATATTCCAGTCAACTGTCAGCTTTATCATAACAAAATGGAAAAGTTTGGGAACAACAGCAACTCACCCACAAAGTGGTAGTAGGCCACGTAAACTGACGGAGAGGGGTCAGCGGATGCTGAAGCGCATAGTGCAAAAAAGTTGTCGACTTTCTTCACAGTCAATTGCTACAGAGCTCCAAATTTCATGTAACCTTCAGATTAACTCGAGTATGCAAAGAGCTTCAAGGAATGGGTTTCCATGGCCTAGCAGCTGAATCAAAGCCACACATCACCAAGTGCAATGCAAAGCGTCGCATGCAGTGGTGTAAAGCACGCCGCCACTGGACTCTAGAGCATGGATGAACATGGATGACAGAGTCTGGTGTGGATGAACTTGACTGACCTGAACCCGATAGAACACCTTTGGGATGAATTAAAGCAGAGACTGAGAGCCAGATCTTCTCGACCAACATCAGTGTGTGACCTCACCAATATGTTTTTGGAAGAATGGAACAAAAATTCCTATAAACACACTCCTCAACCTTGTGGACAGCCTTCCAAGAAGAGTGGAAGTTGTAATAGCTGCAAAAGGTGGACCGACATCATATTGAACCCTATGGGTTAGGAATGGGATGGCACTTAAGTTCATATGTGAGTCGAGGCAGGTGAGCGTATACTTTTGGTTATATAGTGTAGTTAACCCTCTTTCTGCCGTCATGAAAATGGCTACTGTTCAACGGAACCTCCATGACTATGGTCAAGCAGAGAGAAGTGTAGTGTTCTACTGAACATGTGCTCAACATTGAAAGTCTTAATACTGGAGGACAGCCAACACATTTGTTTGAAATGCACATTTGGGTACTCAGGTTCAGAAGCTACGACAAACAGAAACATGCTGGAAAAAAAATTTATTTAGAAGAACTCACTAGAGAAGGTGACAGTTCATAACATGAAAAATATACATCAGTATTTTTGTCTTTGTACATTAGGCAAGAGAAACTGCAGTAGTCCACCAGAGCCAGAATAAAACAAATTGAAAACAAAAAGATTTAGGGGGAGGGTTGGGGTCAGAGAGACTCGTACAGGGTAAATTAAACACACTCATCCAAACTTTTTTTCTTTCCTTTTTTTTTTTTAAATAGAAATCCCAGGAACTCCTGCAAAACATCCCTACATTTGAAGCATGCTGCATAAATGCTACCAATTCACCACACAAAATAAAAAAGCTCTGCAAAGTACAGGTATAGGCAAGGGATTATTGCTACACCATATGCATTAACAACATTTCAATAATCATACTGCTGGTACAAAGGGTTATAAAACAAAACTGGAAAGAAAAAACCCACTTCACACATACACACATCCCATAGGATTTACTGGGTGTATAGCTAAATTTGCCGACATGTTACACCCTTTTAAACGTCTGTTCAATGCAGGTGTGTAACAGCCAAACAATTCTTTAGGAGGCACTTTTCAAAAAAAAAAAAAAGAAAAGAAAAGAAAAAGAAAACCCAAATAGCTCAAACATGCATGAATTACTGCTGATGTGCACTGTGTCTCCTCAGAAAGTACGCCCTTTTTCACTGCAACACAACTGGAGCAAGTGCTGGTGCTGCATTGGGGGCGTCACAAAACAGAACAGCTCTCCTTACTGATGGCTGCTTGAAACTTCAGAGCTATCTGTTTTTTTGTTTTGTTTCAACCTGAAGTGTTTAGAGTGAGAACGTATCCAAGATGACAAAGCATGCTATATGTATAAACACACTTTGTTTTGCTTATCACATTAAAAATCGCCATTTAGCTTGCTTCAAATCTTAATATTTGTGAATGAGTGAGCTTACACAATAGTGGGAATCTACTCCTAAAAAAACAAAAAAGAAAAATATTCTTACCCTTCTCAAAATTTTTACCAAGTTGGCTTTCGTTTGACCTGTGCCAGTTAATCCGCACTACTGGATGAGATGCCTTTGTTGACAAGAGGGATGTGAATACTCTTTCAAGAATTTTACAGGATTCATAACCTAACTAAACATTATTTGGTGCTAGGTGTTTTTTCACTGGATGGAGAAAAAAAAAAAAAGATCTGCTCTTATATTATCCGTTTATTTATGTGTGCTATGTACAGGTCTTTACAATTGCTTCCTGAAAGGCTGTGTCACTTCAACGGTTAGACAGACTGAGTAATGCTTTTGTTGTTTTATTTCCTTTTGCTTTTATTAGATTGGCACTTGGCTTGGTCTCTTGTCAGCGTGTGTGTGTGATGGTCATGTGTTCTACTGCAGCCTATTTTTTTTGCCCTGTCTGTCTCTGCTGAGGCTCAGTCAAGACAAATCCATCAGGGTCTTAGAATGCAGGAAAAACAGTGCCACGTTGTTTCTCTGCTGGAGACCTGACAAACAAGAACCAGAGAAGTATGTCAACACAAACCTAAATATATGCACAATGTAGCTTCATTAACTGAACCTCAGCTTGGTTGAGAGTAACGTTCGTGCCTGGACTGACATTGCCTCCTATGCAAAGCAGGTTAGCTGAAGATATGCTGAGGGATATCTGAGAGATATGTGCGTTACAAGGAGAAATCCGGGGTGAATCAATCCACAGCCCTGTTTGTTCATGAACTGGCAGCTTACACTAACTGAATGGGGCATAGAAACGAACTTCCAGTTTAATTTTTCTATGCAGCATTTGGTTAATATTAGCTGCAGGTTTGGTATTTGGTCCATGTTGTATCAAATGCTCTCGTTCTTTTTCCTACAGACAGCACCTGGTGACCTAAAACAACAAGGCTATGGACTGAATTACACTGGATTTTCGCTTGAACTGGGCATGCAAGAGCTTTTTAACTAGCGCAGAGCTTGGGACAATCATGAGACACAGAGCTGTAAAAAAAAAAAAAAAAACACCTGAGGTAAAAGTCCAGTTCACCTACCCTGGACAATTGTGAAGCTACAAATGGCTGGACTACCATCAGTCAAAGGCAGTCTCTTGGCTCCTTCTTACACAGCGTGCGACTTTCTTTTTAAATTCTCCATGCCGGTCTTCTCTCCATTCTTTCTGCAGTGACAAGAACCACACAGAACTGATTACAGGGTGCCTCGGCACCATTCCCCTCGCCCGCCCATGCAAGCGAAGACAATGCTGGAGATCATACTTCCACTGTATACACTGACTTTACAGTCAGAGCACAGCTCAAAATGACTCCTTGCCTGGTGAACCTGGCAAAATTATTTTATATGTTTGTCAACAAGCATGCAGACAAAGGAGTCCCTCTAAAAACCTCTCTTTTACGCTTAACTCTTCACAACAGAAATGAAGATACACTAACATAAAAACAGTGGCATTTATGAGAAGACGGTATATGTTTTTACTGGCAGTGGCAAGGAAGACGGAGGTGCGCATATCCAAAAAAATAAAAACATAAACACCAGTGCTAGACAATTGTAGCAGGTATTTTAGAAGAGTTGGTCTGCACATCGTTTTGTAAAAAAAAAAAAAAACATGATTATAATAAAAAACTGACAAAAAGGTTCTCAACAGAATAGAGAATAATTGCCGTCAGTACACATAATGCAGTACAATAATGTATGCACAATAAACAGTAGCTATGTAGCACACTAATGCTTTCATGAAAGGAGAGTTTTAAGTATTTCCAATTTTCAATTTGGTAAACCCTTTTATATTTCAAAAACGTGCAGTATTCATGAAATATATGTGACTGGTGTCTCCACTCGTCAGTTCGGGGATGTTATAGGCAACTGCCCCTGAAACTGAATAAACAAACGTGTTTTCCTTTCTTCATAGAAACTGCTCATGTCACACAGTTGTTCAATCACACAAACATACCCCTGACTGACTTTGCCATGTTAAATAACGTTATGCCAAAAACTCTACGGGGACTTACAGCAGCGTCCACGTTAGCGGGGGAGTCACCGTTGGGGTCTGCTAGCATAGAGATGACACTGATCATGATGGTCTCTACTGTGTGGATGGGGAGCCAGCGCTCTTCCGGCTTCTCATAGCCGTACTTATCCTCCCCAGGCTCGTGCAAAATAGAAATACAAACATCACCGTTCTTGTCAACTGGAAACAAAATTGTGAGCACAAAATTAGATAACCGGGGTCGTGTTTAGAGAGGGTAAATTTTACAGCAGTTACAGAGTTATATGAAAAAACAGGTAGCTACATGATTCTGGATTTATTGGAATAAAAAGTCTGATGAAAATTTACCATATTGTTTTCTACAGCCATTTGAGTGAATACACTACAACAAAACAGACGTCCATTGGTTATCCTGGCAGGAAAGGGTGCTTGAACAAGCTCTTACCATTTGGGTGCCATATTTCTGTGATGAATTTCATTTTGGGTGGCCTGAGTGGGTAGTCTTTGGGAAAAGTGAGGTGTGCTTTAAACACTCCCCCTTCGCTGAATGCACCAAAAATAACATAAGTTATCTAGAATGCCACTGCTAAATCAAAATAATGATAATATAATACCTTGAAAATATGACCTCATATGCCAAAACCAGTCTACTCTATAGCACACAATGCTGTATGCTGCAATGCAGAAGGAACAATTATAAAGGAGTCATACTTACTACAATGTGTCTGGGGGTCCGATTATTAGAACTTCCCATCTGTAAAGGTCGTTATCGTCTATCAATCCTGCCGAGAATCCTTCCACTGGGTTCTTATTTAGTTCTGAATAGAGAAACCGTAAAATAACCAGTGTTACTTGTTTTGTACAAAGTAAAGCTTTTTGTGTCTCAAATGAAACTGTGACGTAGTACTTCTTCTGAAGGGTTAAGGGTTAAAGTGTTTCTAAAGCTGCTGAAAGATGTTTTGCTCTAAAATCTAACCAGCTAACCACCTAATTCAATTTTGCCAGCAAACTAACTGTTGTCTGCCAGTGTGGCGCTATAAAAGCTTTGTTACATTTTCGCAAGAGGTCCACTTCAGCCCACAGAGCTACAGTACAGCACAGCCAGCCAATGGGAAGGACATGTTTGTCTGCCCTTCATCACACCACATCAATCCAATCCAAATAAATTGGTTCATACACAAAACTAGTTGTTTATAAAGGCACAGCTCTAAAGTCACACACTACTACATGTGTTAGCAACTACACAAACATACTTTTTGGCATATCCTCCCAGGCAAATCCTTCCATCGTTTTCATAAAGGTATACAAAGCACCCGTATATATCTGACTACACAAACATGTAAGCATTTCATTAAAATGGGTCAAGGATCAGTCACACACAATGCATACCAATGAGAGAGACAGTGACAGAGCTAGCTTAATGCCAATGAAAATGTAGGTATGCAGTAGCTTATATGACACAAAGGTGAAGCAATCGTCGAGTCATCAGTCACTATAGGCACAATGACAACCGCATTGAACAGTTCTCGGGAAAAAAGATTGCTGCTAGTAATATAAAATATTAATTAAGATACACATGAGATTAAGATTAATAAATTAAGAACAAAACAGTGTGAGGGCAAACACTGACAATGACAGTCACCTAGTAGTAGCACTACTTAAACTGGTGAGACTGCTCAGCTTTGAAAGACTAGAAAAAGTTGGTATACTGCAGCCTACATCTTCCGCTTATAAGACATGTTCTGTTCACAATAGCGTTATCAATGTGTGTAGTTTTAAAATGGTTACAATGACTACAGTGAATTTACAGGCAAGTTGTAATGTTTTCTAATGACTAGTTAAAATGTCTACAATGTCAACCTGAGCCTAGAAGGTGTTGCTTTCAGTTAATGTTGTTATCGAGCTCACTGAACCTCTCTCAAGTTCTATTCTTCCCCATCTAATAACCTATATTTACAGACAACTGCCCTTGGAACATGCTGGTTAATGACTGCTCACTTTCACAGTGTGCAGCCACTTACCACACAGCACCCTGGATGGCTGGAGCAGGCAGAGATCTGATTGGCTAAGGTTTCAACAGAAATGTTATAAAAGGACCTTGTGTGTCAAAGAGCAGATTTGCCAGCACAGCTGGGATGCTGGCAGACACTGTGTACTCAGGGGTTTGCAAACACATCATGTGCAAATCAGTAGAAACCAAACAAATTTTAAGAACATAAATGTGATTCTCATGTGACAATGACTTTTTTGTGATGACCCTCTTCCAGCATTAGTTATGAGTGCACAAAAAACAGCTCCTGTATATTTGAAAAAGCCAGGGGTTGATTTTGAAACATTTGGAAGGCATGGGAAAACAGTCTCTCTACAGTCAACCAGCATAGGTTTCTCACAAAAAAAAAACCTTTGAGACAACCATCTATAGGTCTATATGTTACGAGAAATGCAGAGAGACTCATTTGGGACACCAAGGGCATGCCACTTTCAATTAAAACAGAAAATGTACATATTATGATATTATAAAATATAAATATTAAAAATGCATATTTTCCTGTTCTTTTGAGAAACATCTACTCTCTTTAGGTTTTGCTCAAGCGGCAAACATTGGAGGTTCCACACCGTTTCAAATTGGGGGGCCAGACCCTTGGCCAGTTGTTGTAAGGACCACTGGGGGAGGGAAGTGGGGAATCTGTTTGCAACCCTGAACCCAGGAAAAAATGCCTATGGCTCAGCTTTCAAACAGCAATTGTCTAGGACCAGGGCATGACTGCATTTAATCTACACTGACAGATCTGAAAAGAGAAGTGAACATCGGAACCACATGCCCAAAACGTAGGTGTTAGTGCCACTCATTTGTGTCAGCCATACTTGGGCCTATGCATAAACACTGCCTGTGGACACAACTCAAAAAAACTCAAAATTACGTAGGCCGTTTTCATAAGCACAAACCCCAAAGGTGTGATGGCTCATACTAAAATGCTATCCTTATATTTTCAAAAATATTTTAAAAATAGCCAAAATCTGTCATTTGTCTCTGATATAACGCATGTGTCCACCAGCTTTTTTAAGACATTGTCCGGGCTAAAAATCCATCTGCACTAAATTGCACATGATAGAACACCGAAGTAAAGCAAAATCAGCTGGGGCTTTCAAACTTGATAAAACAAACTTGTTTGGGGCTCTCCGCTTACAAGTTATCGATAAGGTTGGCTTGCTAGGGCAGCATATAACTTGTTGTTGGACTGGGGACAGTCCACACTGAGACAAATGTCAATACTGTAAACGTTGATGGTATCTAGCTAGCCAACTTAACAAATGGAGCATTGCTTTTCCTGCCTACATCGAGGTACAGCAAATAAACAAAGTTTGACACTCGATACCAACATGTAACATCACCTCACAGTTAGATACCTAGCTTGTGTCACAACAGTAGTGTGATACAGCTATCGTGCAGATCGCAAATCATAAAGTAACAGTTTTTACAGCAGGTCAACAAAATAGTTTCTTTACGTATGACGTTAGCCAACATTGCTTGACAGCTCATGGCTAGCAAGTGTTGACGTTGGCTAGCTGTCGCTAGCTACTTTACAGGATTTGGTAGCTAGCAAAAATGTCTTTGGTTTTGCTATAGAAAAGCTCGATAGCTGTGGATGATTCAGGAATTTAAGAAAGGAAAATGTAACCATTACATAAAGCAAGACAATGCTACCGTTAGGAACATATCCATATCAACACGACAAGAAATTAATATAACTTCAACAAGAGTTATGCTTTGGCGATAGCAACTATATTTCATTGCGACACCCCTTCATAATATCATACA
This sequence comes from Setipinna tenuifilis, assembly GCA_030347295.1. Classification (NCBI taxonomy): domain Eukaryota; kingdom Metazoa; phylum Chordata; class Actinopteri; order Clupeiformes; family Engraulidae; genus Setipinna; species Setipinna tenuifilis. The sequence continues at coordinate 12,200,909 of CM059272.1, forward strand.
GGGCAGCAGCCGGCTAAGTTAGCTGAAACAAACTTCGGCGGTAACGTTGCAAGGTAAAACACCAAAGTAACGCTATAGATCTATGATTAAATGAACTGAAAATAGCGAGGTATATGTTACATATTATGACAAACATATAAGCAGTAATCGGTATTACTGCTAAATGTTAAAACCTACGGTGTATGAATTGTTGATTTTCTATGCAGTGCATTGTTTACAAACAAAACAAAGAGGCATATAGAAAGTGGGCCAGCGATTTGGGTTAGCCAGCCTGTACAGTTTGCTATGAGTTTTCCAATCTAGCTGGCTAACAACTTATCATGCTAACCACTTGCTAACAGACGCAAAAATAGATACAAACAAATTTAGCTGGCTAGCTTGTTATCGTCAGCAGGCTAACAGTCGTTTGTAGGCTAGTTTTTTACTAGCTAGCTGACTAATAATAGCCAAACTCGCTAGCTGGCCAACAGCCATAGTAGAATTACCTGCCAGCTGTCTCCTAAGTAACAGCGACGACTGGGTTTCCGTCATTGTTTTACACACTACTGTTGAGAAAATAAGGTCTGCTTCACGAAGAAATTAGTTATGTTCAATTTTAAACGCTAGTGTCTGTCTGTCTGTACTAGTCCGTTTTACTCAACATTCTGTTCGACTTTGAGCATGCGCCTAAAATTCAACGACACCATGCGAACTGGTTGCTCGAGGGCACCAAATAGCGTTTAAATGGTGCAATTGCTGAACCTTAGGTCCCGTAAAACAGGTGGCTTCAATTGTTATCTCTGTCAAACAACTTTAGCATTACTGATCGATCTGTTTTTCAATGCTTAATTCTTCCGTTAAACCTGCAGACACAGGATCTTATAGCAGACTGCATTAACCAGTTCATATCTGAAAGTTTTGGAAACATTTCAAATCTTCCAAAATGCAACGATCAGCACTGGTAGGCTACATCAGTTTTATGATGTTTATCCATGCAGTTTGCTCAAATTGAATAATCAGAGCCTAAGGATTCCACACAATGGTGTTTGTCAGTTTTCAGTTATTATACAGTTTATAAGAGTATCCTTAAGCATTATTTCTCAATACTGTCAGTGATTTCAAGTGTTTTGTTAACCTATAACATTTTTGTAATAGGATATTTCCTCATGACAGCTCTCCATTGCCTAAAACCTGGCCTTCTCATGCAGCCCAAACTCCTGGTAAACTAGCCTGGTAAACTAGCCCCTCTTACTTCATTTCATTTTGTACAGGACGATTGGATCTGCCTTTACCAAATCGCTAATGTCTGGTGCAATTAGTCTGGCTATAAGCCTGCCTACACACTACAATTCAAATGTAGCACATAAAGTCAATGTCATGGCTCACAAACACTCCCTCTGTTTGCTGATTGGTTAGGCAAGATTCTGCCTGAGAAAACCATGTCAATGCAACCTCAGCCAGACCCTTTTTACAAAATAAAATGAAGTACGAGGGGCTGGTTTACCAGGCCTGTCCCCAATTGAAATTTCTTGAAGAGCAAAGGAAGTAGGGTTTAGCTACTGTTCTGACATGTTTCAGTTTAGGCAAGGCAAGTTTATTTGTATAGCGCATTTTATACACAGAGGCAGATCAATGTGCTTAACAAAAATAAAAGCGAACTAGACTGCATTCCTGCAGAAAATGCAAAAAGTGTGCTTGCAAATATGTGTGCCAACATTCCGCCATTCATTTTCAATGGGCCAAAAAGTTGCAGAAAAACGGCAATAACGGACGAACGACAAGAGGTACGGTATACCGAAATGTAGCCGGTCATGTCCAAACTGGGCCGGTCGTTTTAGAGTTGGAACGGTGTCTCTATCTCGAAAGCCTGAGGAGTAGTAACGTCTGAAAAATTTGGGTGAAAAAAATTGTGTTGAATCAGCAGAATAAACGGTGGGATAACAATAAGTGTGCTCTGCAAGCACCCTTAATAACAATATGTAAAAGCATAAAAAAATAGAATAAACCTAAATGCTTAAATGAATAAAAGAAATAAAAGGCATATTTAATTTAAAAAGAAGCATTAGTAGAAAGCATCTGAAAACAATTTGGTCTCAAGTCTGGATTAGAAACTGCCAACAGTAGGAGCATTTTTGATGTCTTCTGGAAGTTGGTTCCTAAGCTGAACTGTACAGCAGCTGGAGCTGCTTCGCCACATTTTGTTAAGGGTTAACCAACAGATTTTTCTGTTGTGATCTCATAGTTGGTGCATATAGCTGAAACACATCCGAATAGGTAATTGGGTCCCATCCCATTTAACTTTTTAAACACAAGAAGCAATGCCGTAAAATCAGTTTTATAACTTACTGAGATCTAGTGCAGGGATCTTAAAATTGGAGTAATGTGTGGTCAGTTGTTTTTGTTCTTGTAAGAACACTTGCTGCTGCGTTTTGGATCAGTTGAAGCTGTTTGATGTTATTGTTAGGAATGCCTGTGAAAAGGGCAGTAACCAACCCTACTGGAAATAAAGGAATGTACAAGATGGGTCTGGTTTTGACATATCTCTAACTTTAGCAATCTTTTTTAGGTGATAAAATGCAGATTCAGTGATTGAAGGTTAGTTGACTGTCAATAAAGACACCAAGGTTTTTAACAGTATTTGGTTTAAGCCCCTTCGTCTCAAGAGCAGTGGCAATCCTAAGTCTTTCTTTCCCTTTTCCAAATAGAATTACTTCAGTTTTGTCTGTGTTCAGCTGAAGAAAATTGTGTGACATTGTGTGTTAATTTGGTCAATCCACCCATATGAGTCTCAAGGGGGCATATATAGTCATTGGGTGACAGAGTTAAGTAAATTTGGGTGTCGTCAGCATATAGCTATGATAATTGATTGAGTTGTTCTTGATGATTTATCCAAGTGGAAACATGTAAAGGTTGGGGGACACCACAGGTGAAGGACATAGGTGACAAAGTTCAGTTCCCAGTGGCAACAAAAAACTCCTTTGTTGTATGATTGTAACCAATATAGCTATACCTGTGAATCCGACCCAATCTTCCAGTCGATGTAGTAATATGCAGTGATCAACAGTGTCAAAATCTGCACTAAGGTCCAATAACACCAAGACTGGTGTTTTGCCAGCATCAGAATTAAGACATATCATTTCTAACTAATAAGAGCCGTTTCAGTGCTGTGATTGGCACAGAAACCCTAACTAAAACTTGATCAGAAACACAGTTAATTGATGTGAGTTTTTTCAAAAGTTTCATAGTCGATTAAGCCAAATGCTTGAGCCGAGGTCCCCTCTCTCTCTGCAGCCAATGTTTCCAGATTTTGAGCTATTTGCAACTTCTTAACTGTTGTTAACTTCTCAACAGTAGAACATAGCACATTGATATTCCTATTTATGATGTTAAAGAAGAAAGACTGTTTTGCTTTAAAAAAAATTCTGATAGGCTATGTAATTACAGCGCATCTCTTTATATATTTGATAATGAATCTGAAGTTTATGATGTTAATGATTTATGAGATTTTCTTTCAGTCGTTGTACACTCATTGGATTCAGTTCCCACGGCCCTTTTTGCTTGTCAGTGTCTTTTTGATATTTTAAAGGGGTAATATCATCCATAATGTATGTCATTTTTTAATTCAAAACTGTCATTAAAACATCTGCACAGTATGGGTCTGGTTGACTTGGGGTCTGTGAGAGTGCCTGCTCAAAAACAAACCAAAACTGTCACGGTTCAAGGAGTGGGAGCCCAGATGCAGCACGCATACAACGGAGGTCCAGGGTATAGAGGATTTATTTAACAAGGAAAAAACTTGATTACAAAAACACTGAGAGGGGAAAAACACTGAGAGGGGAGCTCGGAAGGACACGGAAACTAGAGTACTAAAACACTGAGAGGGGAACTCGGGAGGACACGGAAAACTAGACTACAAAAACCACTGAGAGGGGGAACACTGAGAGGGGAGCTACAACAAAAAACCCACGAGGGGGGAAAACAGAAAGTACTATTTAACACAAAAACAAACTTCAAGAAGTTACAAGACTTACAATACTTGGATCAGGATCAAACGCAGTTCAGACAATGACGCAGCACAGGACAAAGAGAACACAGGGTTTAAATACAGAGGGGCCAATTACAAGGGGACACACGATAGGGCAAAACACAACAGGGCACAGGTGGGGGGACAACAAGGCAATCAAGACAATTAACTAGGACAGACAAGTAAACGAGGTACAAACGAGGCAGCAGGGCAGGTGTAGGCAAAGAGCGAGAGGGAGAGAGAGAGAGAGAGAGGGAGAGAGAGAGAGAGAGAGAGAGAGAGAGAGAGAGACACAGAGAGAGAGACACAGAGAGAGAGAGACAAACAACCAAGGGGCAAATGAAAGCACAAGTGAAAACAAGAAGCAAAACAGGACACAGGAGCAAGGGCTAGGGAAAACAGTGATGAAACGAAACACATAAACCGCCGATCCTGACAAAAACATAATTTAATTATTTAATTATTAAAATAGTTGTGTTGGAGAAATGTGCCTGCCCAGAAGTTTAAACATAGGCTAAACCCAAACAACAACAAATGCCATATCTGCCATAATCGCTAGTGGCACTTGAATATTTGAAAAGGTGGTGCACCATCTTGTACCATAGTCATCCAGCAGATGGGAGTGGAGTATCTTCTCTGTAAAGACAGGTATCTTCGTAATGTCAATGAATCATCAATGTTAGACATTTGTAAGCAAGTCTTTAAAAACAAACACACATCTTGTCTCATTAGCTTTATTCAAACACTTTAGTTATAGCATTGGCTTTGAGGTGTAGTCTACCCTCCAAAGCTATATTTTATATTCTGTGTTATTCTGAATATAGTCAACAGTACAGCATCAGTCAGACATCAAGTCAGTGCCACCATTTTAACTAGCTTATGGTGGTCCCTGTACTGCATTTAAATGTTGTAGAAATTAGACTGAGCCTATTGTGCGAAGGATAATATTTTGTCAGCAAGGTCCACACTACTCAGAAATCAGCAAAAGCATGCAATGTAGGGGAAATCAGGCTGGCTCCTCTTCTCACCATGTGTTGCTATGGGGCACAAACAGAAACACTGTGCTTATTAGATTTCATTTTGATGCTATATCCTTGTTGTGTTGTCTAGGTAACTGGAAACGGTGAATCAGGGATGTTGCACTATGCAACATGTCTCTGCCAATGGAGGGATTTCTCAAGCTGCTAAAATTCTCAGTGCTCTCATCCAAGGTTTGTTTGCGGCAAATGAACTTCATTTATTTCTGTCACCCAACCTCCCAACATTTGTCAAACAGAAAGTGGTAAGAAAAACATTTTCAAATCTGGTGAGCTTAATATGCAGACCTACTTTACAGGACCTACTTTTCTCATTCACAGCATTCCTTACATTAAAAAAGAAAAAGGAAATCATGGTCTTAGGTTGAGCTCACATGTCGTGTTAGGCAACTTTTCTAGAATTTCCCACAACTCGATAAAATACAACAAACCAGTAGAGCAACTGGGTTGCACATTCAAGTGATGTAAGGCATAACTTCCTCAAAGAGAGAGAAAAGTCTCACACAGCTCGAAAGCATCAGCAGTGAGCATTGCATTGCAGAGAGCATGAAGCAGGAAAGAAAAAAATGCTACTGGCCTGTGGTCAACAATACGTCACAGAGTGGAACTGTTTTCAAGCGTGTGACAGAGGGAAGGGGCTGGGTCTTAACTTGATAACTGCAGTTATAAGTCACAGAAGTTCTTGCTTCTGGTTTTCCTGTTCCCAAACGGTGACATAGTCATTGCTACTGAAATCTAAAGAACCGACTGACCTACTGAGGAAAACAGTTGATGAAAGAAGAATGACAGAACTTACAAAAGAATAGCATGGAATAAACACATCAGGATTTCCGGGGCATCATTTCACCGTATGTAGCTCTCTTATTTCATTGCAACCTGCATGTCAAGACATGCTTGACTCTGTGTATAACTGTAGTTTATTTGGACTGTGGGTTTTGTGAATGCATGCAGCCCTTTCTCCACATTTAACTGAGTTACATTAGTCAAATGACCGTTGATAATTCAAGGACACAGCTAGGACCTTTGGGGGTCTGAATTGCAACAATTGTTCCACATTGCCCAAGATCCATGGTGTCCATAATGGGTTCAATTGTCACGGAGGCACAGTCCTGCATCTGCAGCCTTCCACAGCACATACAGTCAGGCCAGAGGAACTTCATGTATCAGATAATGAAACCAGGCAGGTTTTTCAATGTCACTAACACAAGTGATTGGGAACATGGTATGGTTAGTTAAATGAAAACCGTGACATTACTTCTCATTTTTAAATCATGTAATAGCATTATGTAATTTATTCATCATAAAATGGTTGCGTGTTTGATGTCCATCTGGAACACTGACTCTGTGAATAGGTTTCATGTGAGGTGGTTATTATATTTGTTATGACATTCATCAACTTCATCTCGTTTATGATCTCAGATCATGCTAGGACATGAGGCACTGGCCAGCTACTGATTCTTTGTTGTGTTTGACTGAGTTAAAAAACAAAGAAAGAAATATTTGAATAGGATAAGTGGTGTGCTTTTGAAGTGGTGTGCCTTAGCAAATTTGATTAGTTAATTTGAAGCTTTGTAAAAATAGTTGGGTGTTCATTAGTGGATAACAAGTTTTTAGAGTCCCTACAGCTGCCGAAAGCATGGGAGGTGATTACAGGCTTTGAATTCAATAAGGTGATGAATCTCATTTGTATCCTCAGATTTTGTTTACCTATTCGCTTATAGTCATGCAGAAGATTATGGTGAGGATAGAACAGTTGGGTATGAGTAGTCCCACAGGAGCCAAGCTGGTGGGGAAAAAAACGAGGGTTTTTAGCCAAAAGGCTGATTGTTTTCTCTGTTAGTGGGGCAATTGTGTCTATAAACCAGAGCTCAGAGCACACAATTAGTAGCACGCATTCTTTCTCTGCCACCCCCCCATCTCTCTCTCTCTCCCTGTCTCTCACTCTTTCTGTTTCTCTCTCTCTCTCTCTCTCTCTCTGTCTCTCTCTCTGTGAGAGAGAAAGACAATAGGTTTTAGAACTCACAGAAACCATACCATAATAAAATTATGTTATTTTCTTTCAATGATCATATTGTGTCATGGAATCTTTACTGTCTGCTAGGAAATTGTCCTCGGCGTCACAGATTTTCATATACACATTTCACATGCATGCATATACCTAGGCCTTTTTCATACACAAAAACTGATGACTTCCCAGGCAAAAAAGTAGGATTTGCACTCAGATGACATGAAGTAAAGCAGTAATGTTACATGCAACAGTTATTCAGCCCCATTTATTTTTTAAAAAGGGCACAATGTAGTAGGAACCACCATGAGACAAGTAAAACATGCAAGACCAGTCTGGTGATAATTTCCTTTGAAGCATTTTGACTTTGCTTTTAAAGACACCTTTTTCACAGAGAATACCAATAATTTTGTCATATCACACAGCATTACTAAAAGTACTGACAATGTCCCTTGGGTTCAGGCATAGTAAGATTCTCTTACTGTTTAAAACTGGACATCAGACCCATGCTTCACTAGATGTCTATCTGTGATGCCATCATGACACCAGAATCTAACACTTTGCTGCTCTGAACCGTTAGACACCATGGAATGATGAAAATACCTGAGAAAAAGGCAGTCCATAAGTATGCTGAAATGTTAATGTTGTTCTTCTTAACTAAAAGTAATGCAGCTCTGTCAACTTTATCAGGTTCCATGTACCCTTGCTACGTGTGTTTGCTACCCTGTGAGCATGCTACTGCTCCTTGCCTCGGAATCTTTATAAAGGCATGTGGTTGTGTTAGAAATTATACTCACTGCAGACCAGAAGGCTGGTGTAAATCATTATATCTCTGATTACGTTAAAGTTATTCCTTAAAGCAAGTGTTTTTTGTCTTTGGTCGCCCTACAGGTTGGAAGCAAAATTGTTACAGAGAAATGACCCGCTACTTAAAACTTAGTGCAGTTATAGCTCATGGGCAGCAAAGCATATTCAGAAGTACCTTTCATCCTGTAACAAGTTGATGACCCACTGAAACGATTTTGGAAACATTATTTTGTTTGAAGGCTGAAAAAACTTCGTAGTGTTGCTTTAACATTAACCATTTTTGCTTTCTAATTTATGTTTCAGTCTTAATCGAACTTTAAGTTGTTATCTAGAATCATTCATAGATCCTTAAACCTACCTCTGTCTGTTCTTTTGACCTGACCCTGGCCTCGATCTTGGCAGTACACAGATGAAAACACATTAAAAATGTTTCTGCAATAATTGTTCGACTCCCTCATAGGGATAGTCAAAATTAGCCATTCACTGTCAACAATCAAGAAACAAGTAGAGGTCCACTGACTTTGGTTTTTATAAGATTTTGTTTCTTGCTTTTATGGCCTGTAAACCATACCTGACACGGCCAAGTTCAAAATGTTCACTCGTTCAATATAATACACTATGAAGAGAACAAAACAGTGTAACTTGCCCCCTATATGTTGTGTACTATAACGTGAACGAGTAAACATTTCTTAAGAGGATCCGAGCCATACATTGTGACTTGTGCCATATTGTGACACCCAGTAGCTTTCCTTTCTGCTGCCAGAGCTGGACGTATAGTGGACAGCCATGGAGACGGCCCCTACTGCAGGGACCGGTGTTGGTGATGAGAAAACCCATCTCCGCTCTGGCTCAAAAGAGACTTCCCATTATGGAACCATTGCCAATGGACAAGTGGACAACTCAGCAGAGACAACGGTTATCTCACCAACGCGTGCCTACATAGCAGTGGCTGTACTATGCTATGTCAATCTGCTCAACTATATGGACCGCTACACAATCGCAGGTGAGGAAATAAAGATTTTAGTCTAACTTGCTGTTCCAACATAGATGGGTTGGGGGCACATTTCACTCCATGCAGTAGTTTTGCTCTTCTTTGTCTCTGATTGTCTTTGATTGTGAAAGTGTTCTGAGACCATGGATTTGGAAATATTGCATTTTAAACAAATAGATTGATCCATCATTCTGTTTGTGCTTAATCTTATCGTAATGTACTTGTTTTGTTGTTTTTTTAGGCGTCCTTTTAAATATACAGACATACTTCAATATAAATGACAGCACAGCTGGCCTGCTGCAAACAGGTACTTAACCACTTCATCTTCATCTAGATAAGACTTCGAGGTCTTATCTAGGGTGCATAATCATCAACTCAAAACAGGAACTTTGGTTCAGCAACCACAGATGCCTATCATCTGTTTCTGAGACATTTGACCCATGTAACACTATGTACTGTTAACAGAATGCAAACTGTTAATAGAATGCAAGCAGTACTACAGTAAACCTAAAAACATCATGTGGGTACATGGAAAAGAAATTCAAGAGAGACAAAGTTGTTATATTTAAGTTCTTATCTTCTGTTAGTGACGTTGATGATATTGGTCCATCATATTGTTGGTGTGAAAATACGTGTCAGATACAATTAATGAGGAAATACAAGCTGAGTTACTTTTAGGTGTAGAGTGCATGATCCAAAGTAGACCTTGTATGCTTTTCTGCTCTGTTCCAATTTCTGTAGTATGTTGTGCATGTAAATGGTATGCAAAGAAGTGAAAAAACTCAAAGTACACACTAAAGCGAGGAACTGTTTTTCACAGAAGTCATTTTCTTACTTGCCTTGAAACACATCAAGGCAATTCCAGCCATTTCTCACACATTTCTTTCAGTAGATGTTTATGCCACTTTGTACTACTCTTTATACATTGTGTGTCATTTAACAGTTAAAAAAACTACAAAAAATTGGGAAGTGGGCAAATAGCCTAATTTTTGACCTTCAAAGGCTCTCAGACTGACAGTCTGAACAGCGATGTATAGTATTCGAAAGAAAGTGATTTTACGTTACTGAAGATTTTTTATTGATTGCAGTACATCCCAAAACAGAAGATTATGAATAGTGAAGATAAGTGTCTAAGGTCTCCTTAAAAGCACCAAATTATTCAAAGAAAAAGTAGCTATGATCGAGGATAATTAAAAAGAGCTCATGAATAATCTTCATTAGAATTGCTTCCATAGAATTGTTTCATTCATATGCATGTGAGATGGTTCCATTATTAATGTTCTTTCAAATGCGTGTATAAAATATTAATGTGTTTACAGTTTTTATTTGCAGTTTTATGCTCCTGGCCCCTGTCTTCGGTTACCTTGGTGATCGCTACAACAGGAAGTTCATCATGATGGGCGGTCTGGCTGTGTGGATTGTGACCACACTTGCCAGCTCTTTCGTCACAGAGTCGGTACTGCAGAAACTTGTGTGCTTATATAATTAAAAAAAAAAAACACCTTCCATTCTGGAAGTATGGCCTGATGTTCATCATACCTTTGCCAGCTATCTTGCTACCTTTGCCAGCAAAATCTATTACCCTTTAGAGAGGCATAATCCATTACTCACCTGTAATGTAACACTGAGTTGTGTCATGTTGTCAAAAAGTGTTCCATTTGATGAACAATAAATAACGAAGGGAATAAGTGTACCAGCCTGTGTACACAAAAACAGCCATAGAGCCAGTAATAGGGAGACTCCTGATAGAGTTTACAGATTGTTTTCACTTTTACCACATCGCTTACATCAGATCTGTTGTTGCAGTTCACCTAACACCACACCTCTCATTCCCAGCAGCCGATGTACGTGTCAAAACCACTGAAATGCATAGGCACAGCTGCACAGTCACAAAATACCTGTGTGTTACTGCAGCACAAGTCACAGTCTGTGTTCCCACAGAAATAGATTCCTGAAAGCCTATGAAAGCCAGCATGTCCAATTATGTATGTCTTTGTGTCATGGACAGTATTTCTGGGTGCTGGTGCTGATGAGGGCTTTTGTTGGTACGGGGGAGGCAAGCTACTCCACCATTGCCCCCACCATCATCGGGGACCTCTTCACAGACTCCAAGAGGACCCTCATGATCTCCTTCTTCTACATCTTCATTCCTGTCGGAAGGTCTGCATGCTTTCTGGCCTTTGAAAGCTTAAGAGCAGTGTTTTTTTCTGTAGATGTTTTAATTAGATATTGATTTTGCTTTGTACAGTTTTCGTGACTTGGTGGCCTTGGTTATTGAGACCTGGTTTTGTTTGCAGTCTACTTTGTGTTTTGCTTGCAGTTAACTCTATGTTCTAAAGGGGATACTAGATGAGGAAGCAAAAGATAGGGTTCCGCCTGCAAATGTACTGACTGTGATGTTTACCTTCAACACTTAATTTTGTTGTTTAGTGGTCTTGGATACATTGTAGGATCCACAATTGCCAGTGCCACTGGGGATTGGCGTTGGGCCCTCAGGGTAAGACAGCATTATAATTAGGTGTCTGCTCCTGCTCTAGGGCCTTATGATTTGAATGTTTCCACATACATTTCTGGCTTGCTCTTTATGTGCTTTCCTGACTGATCCAATTTGCAATTTTAAATGTATATTGCAAGTTCAGTTCAGCACAAATCCACCAACTCTATGTTGGCCTAATGTGCAGAGTCTCTTCAATTAACATGTTCACACATAGCATTTCCTGTATGGAAACAGCCCCTGTTAGACAGTTCCTCCTTTTAAGGCTTGTCTTAGATGTTAGTACTGATACTGTTTCCTAGCATGCAGCAGGTTAACGAGAACAACCTAATCAGGTTATGCTGACCTTAGTGTAGCCTACACAGCATCTTGACAAAGCATTCCTTCACTGCCTAACTACTCTGTAACCTCCCTGCTCGGGCTCTCTGATTATAGCTTAATCCCATCCTTGGAGCATTTGGACTGGTGCTTTTACTCTTCCTCACCCCAAACCCGCCCAGAGGTGCTGCAGACGCCCATGGAGGGGTGCACTTAGGGCGGACGAGCTATCTGGAAGACATCAAATACCTCATGAAGAAGTGGGTGTCCTGGCTGCAGAGGTGTCAATCCCAGCTTCAGGAAATAAAAACCCTGCCACATACTTGATTCATCCATTGATAAACTAACTGATTCCAATGAAGACACAAATAATCAAGATAAGTAGATTGGGGAATCGGACAAAATCATTGCACAAGCAGAAGAAATAAGTGGCAGGGGTTTTATTTTCTGGAATTGACACCTCTGTCTGACTACAAAAAAAAATTCTTTAACACTAACAATGGAAATGAGAAAAGCTGACTGATGGTCTTTTTTCCCCCTCGACAATGACCCTCAGTCGAAGCTTTGTGTGGTCTTCGTTTGGCGTAACTGCCATGGCTTTTGTCACGGGAGCACTGGCCTTCTGGACGCCCACATTCCTGTACCGAGCACAGGTGACCATGGGCCTCAGACCTCCATGCGTGCACGAACCATGTAACACCTCCGACAGGTACAACCATTTACTCTGAGAATTTTAAAGCTGTCCTGTCTAAGATTTTCTTCCATCTAGTGGTGAAGTTGCATATCATAGTGAGAAACACAAAAGTTGTATTTTTTTAATATTGTCCCCTGTTCTTGCCTATAGTCTCAAAATGGTGGCGAAACTTGTACATTTAAAGTTTACAAGAATGCTTCAGTTGGCTAGTATATGTAACTATTGATTAATGAGCTCATATGTATGAATGGAAAATCTTTTTTGTTAATAAGGATCTAGTTACTTAACTTAAAAGTCATACAATGTGGCTTTAAGGCTGTTGTGTAGTACACCTATGTTGTAATGCCCTTTTCCCTTCACATCTTTCCCTTAGCCTCATATTTGGGGCCGTCACTGTAGTAACAGGAATTGTGGGTGTTTTTCTGGGCACCATGATGTCTCGCCGGTTTCGAGACAGGGTGCCCAATGCTGACCCCCTGATCTGTGCTGTGGGCATGCTCACCTCGGCTCCCTGCCTCTTCATTGCCATCATAGTGGCTTCAACAAGCATCCCTGCAACATACGTAAGCATCTGTACAGATCTATTGTTATTGCTCACAGATCTCACCCAATAATAATAATAATAACAATAATAACAACAACAACAACAATAATAATAACAATAATAATAATGATAATCATCATCATCATCATCATCATCATCATCGTTTTATTGTCCTAATTTGTCTCCATAGGTGGGCTTAAAATTACAGACACGATAAGTAGACAAAATAAATACAAAAATAAATAACACAATTACACCACACAGATAACGAATCCTTGCATGGACTATTGTATGTTGATCTCTTCATGATAGATCTGTCTCCTATACAAATCATGCTTATGTGGTTTGGTTTCATCTGATCTCATGTTAGGTGTTCATTGGGATTGGAGAAACTCTTCTCTCACTAAACTGGGCCATTATTGCTGACATCCTGCTGGTAACTGATTCCCCTTTGCCATTTCTGTAAATCTGTCCAAATGTGCCAAAGTGAAACCTGTACTTGCGTGCTAACTGTTACTTGTGTTATGTTTCAGTATGTTGTTGTGCCAACAAGGAGGGCTACAGCAGAGGCCTTGCAGATAATGGTGTGCCATTTACTTGGTGACGCTGGAAGTCCTTATCTGCTGGGCACGGTAAGCCTAGTTGTTCCTGCTGTTGTTGTTGTTGTTTTGTTCCGGTTGTCATGCGTTTCAGGAATGTAAAATAGTTCTCAAAATGGCTAAAATGTGTAATGCATTGCTTGGGGATATAGATGCATTCACACCTGCAAATAATATTTACACCTGCAACTAATATTCAGTATACAAACGATGTTTACAGTTGGGACGATCAGTGCTTGTTTGCCCAGTAAATACACTATGGAAAGAGCGAACAATGTACTACATGGTAAAAATGTAAGACACAATGATCCTGTGCAATTATTTTTTGAAGTGCGACCCCATACCGGTATATTCTTTGTATATACCATTTAACGATCATGTCTTAAAACATGAATTCTTCCAAAGACTTACTCCAGCGCTCAGTTCACCTTCATTATAGTAACACGGGCCTGTCTTGCCTTGAGCAGATGTCTGACGCTCTGAGCAAGTACAAGCCGGACTCCCTGGCCTGGAGCTTCCGCAGCCTGGAGTACAGCGTCCTGGTCTGTCCATTCATAGGCGTCCTCGGGGGTCTCTTCTTCCTCATGACGGCACTCTACATCAGCGAGGACAGGAAGGCCGCACAGCTGCTGGCCTCAGGTGACCAGTCATTAGACCATCGCAGACCGTCTCTGTTCAATTTAATCTTTCCAGCATGTCTGTCCACTACCATGCTTCCAAAGTACTTGTGAGAGGCATTTATACCCATGTTATATCTGATAACCTCTTTATAGTCAGAATAACTTTAATTTATATAGCACAGGGGTGCCCAAATTCTTCTCAATGAATGTATCAGGGTAAAGGGTCGTAGACCATTCATAGACATTCATGTTGCAATACAATAAATTAAATATTTAATATAACATACCACTTTTCTCAAACTCAAGGTTGCTACAGAAAAGGACAGATAGACAAGAAAAACTACTATTAGAACAAACAGTTAAATACAGACAAGCAGTCAGGGTATGTTATAGAGATGGTTAGTTGTACAGTGTACAAAGAGGTGAAGCACTCTTAAAACAGGTAAGTCTTGAGATGAGATTTAAACAAAGGAAGAGGGGGGCATCAAAAGGGGTTGAGTGAGGCAATTCCAGATATTGTGAACCATAATTGTGAACCATGGAATTTTATGGTGGTGTCCTATGTGGTTGCTGTTTCTCTCCTGTATTTCTGTTTTTGTTTAATACCTCACATGGTACTTGTGTAATGATTCCTGACCACACGGGTCTGACTTAAGGGGATATCATTCAGTAAAGCAAATAACAGCTGTGTTGTGAGTCAGCAGGGAGTTACAAGAGTAAATTCTGTATACAGGAATAAAGTCTGCATGCAAGCATATACAGAACATACTATGAAATAAGTATTGAATGTGTCGAGATATTTTTACAGTAAAGGTTTTTCCAATTTGGTTCTACCAAATTCTGACCAAATTCAGACCAAATGTACAGAAATCACAACTTTTAAAAAAGTAAAGCCTAAAAAATGCTTTCAATAGTTATTTTCCCCGCATTTATAGACTGCTGTTAGATTTGACATGGCTTGCGGAAAGTTACAGAATCTCAGATACAGACCACAATAGATATGTCACCATCATGTGACTGTACATTTAAAGTAATGAAGAGCAGTGTCATGGATACCATTTGGTGTTATTAGTCTGTGGCCAAACTCGGTTGACACTAACATTTCAGCAGCAGCAGTCCACATCCCTCTGCCACACCCATCCCATGGTCTCATTGTAAACAAGAGCATCCAAAGTCAACACACTCCATTGTGTGTGCACGCGTGTGTGTGTGAGAGAGAGAAAGAGAAAGAGAGAGAGAGAGAGAGATGGAGAGGGGGAGAGAGAGATGGAGAGGGGGAGAGAAAGCGGAAGAGAGAGAGAGAGAGAAAGAGAGCAAGATACAGAGATCCCAGTGTGTGAGGTGCCTACTCTCTGTCCTAGGCATCAGGACGGAGTCAGGACAGCGGCGACGCTTCCTCTGGGTCTCCAGCCATGGACAATGAGGCTCTTTGTAGCGGTTCCTTCTTCCACGGCCAAGCCAGCTTCCTGTCAGATACCACAGGGCCAGCTCACGCTACGGGAGACAGAGCTAGCCCCCTCAGTGACTGGGGGGCTGGGGTGGGGGGTCTTTGCGTGCTCCTCTCTCACAAGCATAATTAAGTTACACAGATTCAGGGTGGGGTGCTGATTTGTGTCGTGATAACCTGTGCAAACAGCAACACAAATACTGGCATTTCCAAGAACACAGCACCAAACCAACCTCCGCATCTCACATGTTCAGTGTGAGTAGTGTTAGGGGAACTGGCTTTGGAGTAGTAAAGTCCCTGCCAAATATTAGTTTCAGTCATTTGCTAAAGCCACATGGTTCTAGTTAGCACTCTTCAGCCCAAGGAGGGGAGGTTATTAGAGAAATCACTCATTTTAAGTGTGCAGGTAAAAGCGAGACATCGTTGGGGATTTTAGACTCTGACGCCTGGGTTTTCTCAACACTGAGTAAGAACCAGCAGTCAATCCACAAAACCCGGTAGCAAAGCCTCAGACCCGCTGGTCCATATATTTGCAGGACCCACCAATGCAAACTTAGCAGAACTGTCCACCTACTGTATATATCCATATGAACACCCCAGCACTGAATTAGAAGAACATGCTATCGCAACTCTGTGCGGGAAATAGCCACAAGTTCCCTTTTTTTAGAAAATTGAGTAATGTATGTTAATCACAGGTCACAGTTGGTCAAGTAATGAAATACTGACTAACAGAGGTCACAGTTGATCAAGTAGTAAAATACTGACTAACAGAGGTCACAGTTGGTCAAGTAGTAAAATACTGACTAATTTCAGACTTGCTAAATAAAGATGAATTCCTTTTTATCAATCTGCAGTCTGGGGGGGGGTGGGGGGTGGGGGGTGGGGGGGCTAAGTTTTATTTCCATTATCACATTTTTGACACTCTACATTAATAATACACATAAAAGAAAAGCCTAAAACTCACAAACTGTGCCCAAAATCTATTGGCACAGTGCCATTGTGTAACTGGAGTAGAGCACCTTGTGAAACCATCCCCTACATGCCTCAGTGACATGTTCTTATACC
>CM059272.1:12222532-12240032 GCA_030347295.1 Setipinna tenuifilis
GATTATTTTGTGTGCCAAATCTACCAGCCACTTCCAAATGTTACCAGCACTTGGCTGGTCGCTGGGGCAAATTTCAATCCCTAATTACTGCATAGTGTAAATAAACATTACATGAATGAATGCATTCGAATGAATGGGAGGTAATTTATGCACCAGTAAAGTTTACGTATCTCCTATATGCACCACCATGATAACTCCCTCTGTCAGATGTTCCAGTGCTGTGCTCTCCTCTGTGGTGTTGTGCTATGTCATGCTATCATAATATAGTGATATGTGGTAAATGGTATGGGATTGCGTCACAGTGACTTTGCACTGTGCTGCAATGCACACTCATTCTTGGAAGAGATACCACGCATGCATAAAGAAGCTCGGACTGGCCTGATAGGTGCCCAAGAGGGTGGACTGATACTTCTTATCTTGGGCCGCACAGCGAGCGTGGGGGGGGGGAGGGAGAGAGGGAGCAAGGGACAGAGAGACAGTGAGAGAGAGAGCAAGAAAGAGAGAGAGAGAGGAAGAGCGAGAGAGAGAGAGAGAAAGAGAGAAAAAAAGAAAGAGACAGAGAAAGAGAGTGAGAGAGAGAGGGGGAGAGAGCGAGAGAGAGAGAGAAAAAGAGTGAGAGAGAGTGAGCATGAGAGTGAGAGAGCAAGAAAGAGAGAGAGAGAGGGAGAGGGAGAGTGAGAGAGAGAGAAAGAAAGAGAGAGAGAGCACTCCCTCTGTTATCGGGCCCCAGCTGGGGGCAAAGGGGATGTGACATCAGCTAGTGTGGTAGCACCCAAGGGCCCAGGGCACAGGCAGCAGCGGCGGCAGCAGCGTTACATCATCCGGGGTCGTTGTTATACCCCAGAAGCCTGGCATCTCCAGTGGATTGGTGCCAAGTCCAATTTTAGTATCTCTTTATACGGCCTGTCTCATCCGTCGCCCATGTGGAAGAGTCAGCTGAAAGAACCACACAAAAGGGCCAAGGGGGGGGGGAGGAAGAAGAAGAGAAGTGGGGGGGAAGAGGAGGAGAAGGAAGAGGAAGAAGAGCAAAAGGGGAGTGTGCTTTCATGTGCATGGGACATTCTCCATCCACAACATTATCTAATTACATAACATTTCATAACATCACACTCCCCCTTTTACCCAGAGAAATGCTCTCATTATTCCATATTATAAACAATTTTAAATTGCTACATATGTTACATTCAGTTAAAACATGGTCTTACTAAAAAAAAGTCGGTACTCAAAGATTGAAAATCAAGAAGAGGATTGAAAAAAATTAACTGGTTTTGTTTACGCATTTCTGTGGTCTTGTCTATCATCAACATTTACAAAAACCATGAGAGGAAAGAATTTCGATCATTTTCTCATTTTTCTGCAAATATTTGGACAACCGCCTGAAGGACCCGTAGGCCTCTGTCTCTTGCAACGTCAGTGTCAGATGTAAAGCAAAAACAGACTATCCACAGTGTGATGCTCCTCTGCTCCACTGTATTCTCCAGGAGCTTCCTTGCTTCTGTTTCTTCTGGCATGGAGTGTTAAAAAGAGGCTATATTTACCCCGGCAGCCTGTGAGAATGTAGGGAACGTGTTACTGGTGTTGCTGTAGGACCTGCTGGGTCTGTGATGATTACCCTGTACACGCGTTAATGAACTGTAGCGATACAATCCAGAGGCATGAGCCCCTTCGCAGCTTCTTGCTGTTATATTTAAAACAGCCATTCAGTTTGTGTACATAAACAAGGATGATGATGTTGGGACCTGGGGGCAGCCCCGACTCACTTTTTTTGCTGGGGGTCAGTACAGAATAGCACAGGGCGCACAGAGTCCACACGTGCTGGTTGGTGGTACATCTTACTTTGCCCCTCCACCCACAGCTGAAAAATGATCCACTAAATTATGAAGCCTTTTTTAATCTCACGCTGTACAAATTGCTGTCGCGAATGACTCATCTACGCATTCATCAGGGCTACCTCAAGGTGGTGGTGAACTGGCATGTGTAAGTAGTGTACACAGCAAATTTTATAGTGTTAAATCAACTCTGAGAGAGTCAGTTTTAACACTATGCCAGTGTTTATTTTGCCTCAGTCTTTGTAGGGGTAATTTAACACTCATCCCTTACATATGTAATTTCAACTCTTTATCTTACACTTACACTCTTAAATTAACACTTTTGCTAAACACTGGGAAATTAACTCTGGGAATTTTGCTGTGTACTTGGTGAAATTCACTGCATGAATCCTAGAGATACTGTGACCGTACATCCGTACTCCCTACTCCCTACTCCCTACACATTTATCAGGGGGTGCATTACAAAGCTGGTGAACTAGAATGTGTAAAAAGTGTACTTGGTGAAATTCACCAGGGTGCATGAATCCTTAAGATAAGGTCACCAGGCCAGTTCAGGGATGGGTCCTCTGGAGGGGAGGGTTGGTTTGTGTGTGTGTGTGTGTGTGTGTGTGTGTGTGTGTGTGTGTGTGTGTGTGTATATGTGTGTGTGTGTGCACTCAGCATCAGCATGCGCTTTGCTTAAACACCGGAAAAAATGCAAAAAACCCAGAAGAATGGAGCCAAAGTTGAGGTCGGGGAACCTAATCACATAGTGTATGTGTGGTGCGCGGGCCCCTATGTATTTAGCATTCTTCGCTCCCTGTCCCTCTTGGCTGCTGTGACGCTCTGTGCTGCCTCACCAACACAGCAGGGTAATTACAAAGACCCGCTCGCTAAAAATACTGGTCACCACCACGGACGCACTCGGATCCAGTTTCACTGCTGTCTCATCCGCCTAGCTGTACACGGGTTTAAAATCTTAGCCATATTTTCTGACCTTCATGCAATGCACATGTATCGTAAGCCTTTGGGCTCTGGCGGATACCATAGTGGCGGATGTGCACTATCCAAAAGGGAACAAAGTAATTTGTGGTTGGATTATGTTAGTCATGCACGTCCATATTGCTTGCTCTGTGCACAAGCAGAAGTAAGAAGTTGGCTGCTCATGCCTTTCTTCAGGATGCTGCATTGTTGACCAGGGAAAAGACACATCCTTGACTTATGCGTAAATCATACATTCCAGTCACACCGACCCAAAAAAAACACAATGTCCTCCTCCTGGAGCAGTCGGACAGCAGTTGTGGGAAAAGGGATGGGAGTGTGAAAGCAGGGCAGCGAGTGCAACACAGACAAAAAGGGAGAGATAAAAATATGTAATTAGGCAGACAGATAGACAAACAAACATATTGACTTAATGACAGACAGACAGACAGACATATGACAGACAGACAGTCAGACAGAATGAAAGACAGACAGACAGACTGACAGCTAGACAGACAAAAAGACAGAATTACACACACACGGCTAGCCAGATAGCAGGATGACAGGCAGACAGACAGACGGACAGGCAGACAGGCAGGCAGACAGACAAACAGACAGACAGACAGGCAGACAGACAGACAGACAGAAATGACTCTGTTCTCCCATCTCCTCTCATTATTGAACATGCTGACCCAGGCCTTGTTATCCTGAAAAAAAAAACATGAATTTGATGACCACTCTACTGATTATTGCTGTTGATTTGTTGTTTTCATCATTATTGAAAATGCCATTATTGGTCATCTTCAACGATCATTGTGCTATTCTAGTTCTCTCCTGTCAAAATCATGTCTGAGTTAACCTCAAAATCAATGGTAGGGATCCTAAATGAGAAACTTTGAGATGGAGGGGTTCTGAGACAGACTCATCTGAGGTGGATGTCCAAAGACCAAAAGTCAAAGTCTGGTTGGAGATGGGTCTTAATAAATAATGGAGGGATGGAGAAATGGAGAGATAAAAGAACCGCGGGACTAAATTTAGTCTCTCTGCGCCCGATCCTCTGGTTGGGGTGCAGATGGTTGTCCTTAATAGAAAAGATGTCAACCTAGATCTATCTCAGCGCTGCACGCTGCTTTGTTGGAGCGAGAGTGTGTGTGCGCATATGCATAGACAGGTTCGTGCACACACACACACACACACACACACACACACACACACACACACACACGCACATGCACACACACACGCACATGCACACACACACACACACACACACACACACACACACACACACACACACACACACATTCATGGGCACACAGACAAACAAACAAGCATGCACTTGAGCATGCATGCACAAGTTCACACACTCAAACACAGACATCCTTCTCATGCACCCACAAAAAAAGTACAAGGGCTGGCGTGTACTTCATTGAAGTGCTTAAGGGCCTTAAGGCAGTATTTGTAAAGAGAGATGTTTTATGCTTTGGTGGCTGCACCAGAATGACTGATTTAATGAGTAATGATTAATTGATTGAACCACAGACATTAAAAGCCACTTCCAAGTGTCATGTATACAGCAGCTGGTGGTTTGGAAAAAGGAGGACGATTCTGAAACCCACTTATGAGTGTATTTACAGTAACAGCATTGCTTTGCTTTTGGAACAAGTGTGTGTGTGTGTGTGTGTGTGTGTGTGTGTGTGTGTGTGTGTGTGTGTGTGTGTGTGCACGCGCGCATGTGTGTGTGTGTGTGTGTGTATCAGCCCAACTAGAGCTCCCAGTGCCTACTGGCCCCTCCACACATGTCCAGAAATAGGAGAGGTCAGCAGGGTCAGCGATGCCATAGCCTCCATTCTCTGTCCGGTCCAGACAGCTTTTCGGCTCCAACAACAACGCTGGACATTCCTCATGCCAGTGTGTGTCTTTGTGTGTGTATGTATGGGTGTGTGTGCACATGTGTGTGTGTGTGTGTGTGTCTGTGTGTGTGTGTGTGTGTGTGTGTGTATGTGTGTGTGTGTGTATGTGTGTGTGTGAGGATGTGCTAAAATACACCCTATTGTTTTTGGACAGGTTTTGCTTATTTACAAAGGTCAGTGTGGTGGGTAAATGAAGACTCTTCATGACTATACACTAGGAGATGTGGGTCATTTAGATGCAGGCATTCTCTGTGCTGTCTGAAAAGAGAGTATGGCACTGTACCCTAGTCATTCTGACAAAGGACTGCTGCTCACATTTCTCTCTTACACTTATAGAGCCACACACACACACACGCACGCACACACACACACACACACACACACACACACACACACACACACACACACACCATTCTCTCTGTCTTTCTCTTGCATCACACAATCTCGCACACACACACACATATGCACCCACTTACTCCCCCACATACACATATTCACTCACCTCAGTCTTCTTAGTTGCAGCACCCATTACTGTGACACTTATTTAGACATATTACATGTCATCCTTTCAGCATTAAATGCAGTGAGTGAGAGGAGAGAATGCGATAAGATACAGCAATGACCTTCATAAAGACACGAAGAATATTAATGTATCCGCCATTACACGTACGCTCTATTTATGGACCTGTTCTAGGAACTATAACCAGGAAACTGACACTTGAATAGATGTAATGTGTCAAAACTGAACACTGCTTTTAACTTCTTTTTTTTTAGGTCCTCCTCCATATGGGCTTGAGTGGGAACAGCTTTCCCAGAAGCCATGGGAGGGAAGAAGAAAAAGTGACAGCGGTTATCAGGGGAAACAACATCTGATGCTCTGTTTCCTCCGGGGGACCCTGGATCTGTCCATCCATATTAGCCACAGGAAACGAGGGGGACAACACGTGCCCGCCGTCCGCTGCAAACAAAGACCGCGATAATGAACCAACTAGATACCACTTGATTGACAGGAGCGCCAGTCTTTATCCTTTAGCTCTGCAGGCTCCCATCTGATGAAGACACAGAGAGGGGATTGGCTAAGCTTGATGAAGACCGAGAGAGGGGATTGGCTGAGCCTTGATGAGGACACTGCCCTCCCTGCTCCCTTCCAGTAAGGATGCAGTGTCTGGTAAAGCAACAGAGGCTGTGAGATAACATTGGCTGGCCTCAAACTGGGATGTTTGCTTTTGGTTTGTTTGTTGGAGGGTTGCTTTGAAAATCAACAGGCCTGGTTGTCAGCTCCCCAAATGGACTCTGGCACCTTGGAGACAGTGCTGCCCAGAGTCCAGACAGCACACACACACACACACACACACACACACACACACACACACACACACACATATACACACACACACACACACACACACACACACACACACACACACACACACACACACACACACACACATACACACACACACACAGTTGATCAGGATTGATGCCATTATGCGGGAAACAGGAGCTGTGGGTCAGCCTTTTCTTTTGGTAGCCACCAGAGGTGTGTCTGACCTGTCACTCAGAGCTGGAGTGGACAAGGCCTTATTTTCATATGAATGGCAAAGCAGTTCACAGTAATGCTTTACATTAGAGTGTTCTAAATTAACTAATACAGTAATCAATAAAGTAATTAAAGAGTACAGCAATCACTTCTTGTTTGTTAAAACTGAATGGAATTGATTTCTAAAGTGAATTGCTGGAAGCAATTGTAGCAACTTACAAACAGTTGTTATACAATTATTTTTAATAAACAAACTGTAGAAGCCACCATTACATTAGTGGTTTTCCTTTTCTTTAATAATACTGTAGTTCATGTTTTAATCCACCCAATTCAAGTAATAATATATAGTAGAAATTAAAGTCAAAACATATAGAACTCAAGTAAGCAAGCACATTAGAAATGCAGAATATTTTGACACTAAAAAAGTCACTAAAGGGAACATATAAATTAAACATCCATGTTAATGGACTCCTGAAGGGTTTTTGAAGCACCACATATGAATAATTTAGAAGCATGCAAGGGCAACATAACTACGAGGCTACTCGCTCTCCACACATGTTGAATGACAAGCGTGCTTTGCTTCCAGTGAATGGGAGTGGATGTAGCATACCAAACATGAACACTACCCAGAGATAAAATGCTCAGGGGAGATATACAGTGGCACATTTTAACAGAGTATTTCAGGGCAGAGGGCTTTAAACTAACAGGGTGTTGCTTTACAGCATGTGTCTGTACTGTATGTGTGAAGCAACGCCCTGTTTGTTTAAAACCCAGTGTGTGTGCATGTGTGTGTGTGTGTGTGTGTGTGTGTGTGTGTGTGTTTGTCTGTGTATGCGTGCGTGTGTGTGTGTGTGTATGTGTGTGTGTGTGTGTGTATGTCTATGTCTATGCGTGTGTGTGTGTGTGTGTGTGTGTCTGTATGTGTGCGCATTGTAGGTGTTTATTTGCATACAGATAACAGCAGAGGCACTCACATGGCCAGGGGCATTTAAACTGTACTTCACGTGTTTCAGTCTTTTTAAATGGGTGTACCCCCGCTTATCACTCCCCGGGCAGGGAAAGGGGTGCAAAGATAGGGCTTTATCTCCCATCCTGCACCAGGGCCGGCTTCAGCAGGAAGGAAAAACTGGGACGCTGTCAGCCAGATGGGCAGAGACAGACAGACAGAGAGAGAGAGAGGACTGAGGAAAAAAAAAACCCTCACTCCCACCCTGACAAGCAAGCAAGCCCAGCGAATGGAGAGAGAAAGAGACAGTGAGACAGAGGGAGAGAGAGAAGAGAGAGAGAGAGAGAGAGAGGAGGGATGGTGGAATGAAGGAATGGGGGAACAGGGGAACAGGGGAGTGGGAAGCACACACAGGAGCTGGAGTAAGGGAACATGACTAGCATGTCAAAGACCTCATGCAGGGGCCTAGAGAGAGAGAGAAAGAGAGAGAGAGAGAGAGAGAGAGGGAAAGAGAGAGAGGGAAAGAGGAAGATACAGGGAAGGGGGTTCAAGTGAGGGAGGGCAGATGGAAAAACTATACTAGGACTAGGACACGAGGGCATTTAAAAGCACACACAGGGACACAGAAAGGATGGTCAGATCAGAGAGATGAGAGTAAAAAGGGCAGTGAAACTATGTGAGAAAGAGGCTCCCTTGTTCCAAACAGCTCTGTCTGCATGCTAAATTTCTTCTTTTCGGCCAGTATGAACCCCCCAACCCCCCCACCCCCATGCTAAATTTCTTCCTTTTGACCAGTACGAGCTGAGGACCCCCACAACTCTCCACCCCATTCCCCCAGTGCCGTCCAATGCTCTCTCTGTTTTCTTACGCAAAGGCACTTTCAGCTGAGTCAGAGCCTATTCACCACTTCAGCTCTCTGACGTCCCCTGACAGCTGAAGAGCCTGTGGATCAGAGACACCCCTCCCCCCTTCACCCCACCACCCAACCCCCAACCCCATCATCCTACCCCACCATTCATCTTATTAACCTGCCTACCAGCACTTGGGATCAGCTATGCCAAGTGCAATCACACCAACAAAGTGTGCCCCCCCCCCCCCCCCCCCCCCCACTTCATTAGGAGAGAGGAGAGCCTCTGCAAACACGCCTGATGTGTGATTTCACACAAACAAAAACCAGCAACATGGGTGCCATAAAATTAGGGAGGCATCGACTCGTCAGCGACCAAAACGCTGTTCGTCACTTGTCATTGCCCTGTCCACTTCTCCACCCACATATTGACGCTGAGTGTGCCAACAATGGCTGCTTTCTATTGGGAAGGCAGGAGTAATCAAACACAGAGTGGCACTTTTATGGCCTGGGGAGGGGCCGGTGCGGTACAACTTCTTGAGTCCTCGCTTCAGCTGAGCACGGCTGGCTCTCTTGGCTTCCGTCCAGCTTGGCACCCTAAAAAATCCACTCGTTCAGCCCTTCTTTCCATATACTCTCTGGGCAGCCCCGTTGGTTTTTCCACTACAGGCAGAGGCGTAGCTCGACAACAGGCAATGCAGGCAATGACTTGGGGCCACCCCCCCCCCCCCTTTACTAAAAGGGCCTCGGAGGGCTGAGTAAACCGTAAACCTACAGCGGTGGCAATGTAGTTTTTCAATGAAAGCGGTGGATTTTAGCTTGGAGCACCAATGAGAGTCTAAAGTCATCTCTGACTACAAGGTAAACACATGCTTGTTGCTATGGCAGATTCGAGGAAGGTGAAGATCGCGCACAGAAGCTCAATAGTTTAGGATCTGTATTTAATTAAAGTGCCGAAAACAATATAGGCCATACAAAAACACAGGAAACATGGGTCTAGCCCATCATCAGCTCAGTTTGATGTTTACGGCTGAGGATTTTACTATGGGTCTTAGCTTGCCTGAGTGCCACACCCTTGTGAACCCCACACTGCATTATAGTCTGGGGTGGGCTTGAGGTCCTTGCTCTCTCTCTGCCAAATCCCCTTACTTATAAATATCTCCGCTGCACCGCACTGAAAGCTTAAGCTCGGGGGGATCTTAAAGAGGAATTTGGGGTGGCTTGTCACTCTGTTAGGAACAACAAGTGTCTGTCATCGCGTTTAATAAAGCGGAATTCTCAAAGGAATCTACCACAAAAAGAAGGATCAACCTGAACCTTATTGGATTTTAGTGCGGCGGCTATGTAATGGAGTCAGTCTGAAATCTGGCCAGCACTGGAGGTAAAACATAGACAGAGCAGTTGAGGAAGTAGTGGAGTTTCAGAAGCAACTGATGCAAAAATGATTTGAAGTAAAATTGAAGTAAAATTCAACTGCACTTTGATATTGCATGCAATACAAAAAAAGATTTATGGAAATTCAGTTTATGGATATTCAGTTAAATAAATATCCATCTGAGCTCTACTTTTTATGGACGATGCTCATGATTTCAGCAATCTGAGTGATTCCAATAGTCTAGTGTTACACATCTCAGGCTAAAAGGTTACAGAAGCCGTTGGAATGAGTCCCAATGTATCTGCCAAAAGTAAGAGCATTCTTTCTCCTTTAATCCCTCAGTATCTGGCACTTCCTCTCTCCTTTTCATTAGGGCTGCAAAACAGGAATCCAACAAGCTAACAGACCTTAAGTCGGTTTTTGAGAAAGCAGGTGTCATGTAAGCCATAGCAGGAAGTCTAAATCAACACTTGTTTTTGCGAACCAGTGCAATTAGTGCTGCCATGAAAAGAACAACACTGTCAGACACATGCACAGTGCCAAACAATTGGCAATCGTGGAATAGATAAAATAAAACACATATATCTGAAACAATTTATGACCCTGCATATCATGAATGAATGAACCTGTAAAATTCACTTCCAACACTTTGTATTCACTGGCAAAAAAAATGTGTTTTTGTTATTAGCCCCGAACAGTATCAAGAGGGCAAAATGTACGACAACCAAAGCACAAAAAAGAATACATTTTAACAGAGACGGCTAGGCTAGCAATGAAAGAACTGGCAAGGCTGAATGCCTGCCAAGCGAGGCTATCACGGAGCGGCTGAATCAGCCTTTGCTACAGGTGGGAAGCAGGGAGTCCTCCAGCCTCCTACTGGCCTCCCTCGCTCACTCCCTGGCAGAGTGACAGGGGCTCTGCAGTGGGAGTCCATGTCGTGACAGAACCCCCCCTCCTCTCGCTGATCAATGGGCTCTGTTGTTCTAACCCTCCCCTCCCATTTGCAACCCTCTCACCACACACACACACACACACACACACACACACACACACACACACACACACACACACACACACACACGCACACATACACCACAACCACCACCACCACCACCATCAGCCAGCCTCCCGTGTCTCCTTAGACAGCCTCCCTGTAGCACACTGGCCAGTGGGCAATTGTGGTGATGAAAGTGGTGGTGGTGGTGGTGGTGGTGGAGGGGCGTGGGGGTGGTTGGGGTAGAGGTGTTAACTCAAGGGGGGTGGAGAAGGGGGTAGAAAATACACTTCTATCTCTGTCCACCTCACTCTGCCTATGCATCTTTCACAACACTAGCATTCATTTGCCTTCTGTCCACCATCACTCCCTCTTTAGTTTACCTTCTCTTTGTCTACCCATCTCTCTTTCTCTCTCTCTCTCACCCACCTTCTTTTTCTCCTAAACACATACACAAAAAAAACACACACACCCTCTCTCTATCTGTCTTTTTGTCTCTCCTCCTCCTCTCTTTGACAGAGCAGCTTTGCCAGTGTGTGAGCCTGCTGCTGAGTTAGCTCTGTGTTGCCACGGTGAATCATCGCCTCTGCTGGCGTTCTGTTTGCCTACTTACCCTTGAACATCCACGCGGGTGGTGTGGAGCTTCATTTGGCAAAAGCAGAGAGCCGGGGAGCTGACAGCTCTCACTTATTTCCATTTCCAAAAGCCACTATCAGAGACTGTAGACAGTGAGCAAATTTGCGAGGCTGCTGGGCCAATTTGACATGGCTTTTAAGGGAATAATATTATCTTCAGAGACATTGGTCTGGATTCCCTTTTTTTTCTCTGTAGTAACTGGAGTTTGAAATGAGAAATGAAATGCTGATTTGAATTTATTTTGGAAAAAATCATGTAAACACCAACATACACAAGTTCACAGTTAAAATGGCTCTTTGAAGAAAATAAGACTCTGATAAGTGAAGCAGTAGAGAAACTAGTCATCGCACATGTTTGTTCTGGGTGATGTGTATCCTCATACCATTACGTAGTCAGAATAGTCTGACCTTCATGTGTAACATAATAACTATGTCTACAGAGCTGTATGTTTTTGAAAAAAAAAGAAAGAACGTCTTTGTGATTTTGTGTCTGTTTGCACTGTTTGACAGTCAGTGAGCCTGGCTGTGGGTGTGTCCAGGTCCTGCTTATCAGGCGTGATGCATTGTCACACTATGGGCCTGTGATGGGCCTATCTGAGAGGTGCATGATGGGACTGAGCCCTGTAGGGGAGCACATGCCTGTGACAGTGTCAGATGTGTGACAGTCACATCATGGTGTCATCCTGTGTCACCCATGCATGCTTCGTTCTGTCACTCTGCTCACTTTTTATCTATGTCCCATTGCACTGTGCAATGTGTACATTATATTAATATTAAGCCTTTTTTTAGCACGTCAGCATGTTTCAATAGACATCATGTGAATATTCATAACAAGTTGTAGACTCCTGGAGAGTTAACCTTATGATGGTTGTGTTGCCACCTGGTGAGACATAGGATCAGAGTTATCAGCAATGAGTGCATTTGTCACAAGGTATCTTCCATGTGATGAGGACTTACAAACTGTAGCATTTGTAGATTTCCTGAAGGTTAATTTTTAAAGGCAGTATTTATCAACAAGTACATTTCCTGACACAAGTTAGGTCGCCCACTGGTTTTAAATTATCTTGCAGCACAGATTTCTTATTTAAATATCCATTTTGAGTTTTTAAAAGTGACGATGATCACTATTATTTGTGCTACAAGTGAATATTAAGTAGTAAATAACAGTCAATATTTCATGCTCAAACTTTTGGATTTAGGACCCCATTTACATATCTGAAAGTCCAGTTCAACAGGGAGAGTAATTACTCTATTTTCATACAATGTGTATTTTGCTGGTGTTAAAAGAGACCTTTAATTGTACTGTTTCCAGCTAATAAGATAACTATGCACTGCCCTGTCAAGCTGACCCTCACCTGTTGCTCAAGGTCGCTTGGTATGCGTGTGAGAAGAGACGAAGGGGGAGAGGACAAGAAAACCTTGCTGCAATCATTAGTGGTGATGTAATGTCAGTCGCATGCCAGACCCATTGTTTAGACTAGACTGCATATCAGTGATAAATAACCATATCAAATTGCGATAATTACCCCCTTTGTGCAAAAAACGATATGTCTAGCGCCAGGCTTCCTGCTTCTCCGATAGGGTTGGACCGACCACTTCTTTAGAGTCACTGAACCCCACTGGATAAACTCTTGATTACCACAGCAACAGGTCTTTAAAGACTTTTACTTTTTGATAGTGGCACTGTTTTGGTCTTCTCTCGCGTTTGGCACAATGCATTTCCCCAGGCCATGTCCTACAGCTAAACACGTATCAATCATCAGCTAGACAAAGAGGATGATGTATTTTGATTAATGTTTTTTCTTACGTGTTCATTTTTATCTTGGACCAACAGCTGAGATTAAAAAATGCAACAACAAGCCACATGCTTTCTAGAGATTGATTGCAAATGCTGGAAAATGGTCCAACACTGCAACCCATGAAGCAGCTAAACTCATTGCTCATTAATCAAGGATACAAATGGACATAGTACCATTATGTTCTCATTCTCAACACGTTGCTCTCGACTCAAGGGGAAAATAAAGTATTAACACTAAAACAAAAGCGTGCTAATCGTACTCAGCTGGTGGATCTGATGATAATTGATGGGTTTCGATGAAAGACATTGTACAAATCCTCTAATGTTTAAAAGGAGATTTCAATTTAATCAGATCCCATGCGTGAAGTGGCTATGAAAAGGAAGCCACTAAAGTTTCACACCACAGTATAGTTATAATCCGTGATATACATGAAAATGTTTAATCATGCTTTAATATACAGCTCTATATAAACAATGCATTGTGATGATGTTAACAACTGTAGCTATCCAAATGCGCCCTTGGTCACGTGTATTTGTTTCGCAGTCCTTTCTGATATGATTATTAATAGCCTATAGCCCATTGACAGTACATCAACTATTCATACGATTATTAGCGTTTACTGCCTAGGTATATTGCTATCTTCACAAGAGCTGTCCACAGTGCTGAAGAAAACAAACCATGGTTTAGCACATTTAACACACTTAACATATTTAACACATTTAACATTTAACACATTTCCATCAGCAATGGGGTGTGGGGCATTGTTTCTGGACTAATTGGACCTCTGTCTTCTGTTCAGTGTAAAACACTTACTAAACAAGTAACACTTGTTTTAGGAGCACAACATAGCACGCGTCACTAGTTCTATGTTACTTACAATGTAGACGTAAGGGATTTTATAGATTGGTCAAAATGATCAGTAACACAAGATAACTTCCAACAAATGCTTTTCATCTGTGCGCAAAGAGAGCCACCCTTCGTCTAATGAAAGTAAACATTCAAGAAGAGTTTTGCGCGTATTATGACGAGAAAAATTCTACTTCAAATTAACAGAAATATAGCCTAGGTTATCAGGAAAAAATAATTTACTAAGGAAAATTCACATTGAATTCGCATAGCATATTTTATGGACACCTGGCACCTTCGAGTTGCAAAGTTGTGCATAGACTTTCAGTTCTAACGATTTACCTATTTATACGCAGTCACAACCAGTTCAGTCTGCAAAATAACACAACCAACAGACAATGGTCATGCTTCGAAGACGGCGAGAAATGACTGTCACCGCCTGTATTTTTTGACATGCACTTTGCTCGCTAAAGACTCAGATTGCAATTCTCCGCATTCTCTCCACACATCAGGTGCCACCGCTCTGGGGCAGAGGAGAGGCGGAGTGTCCAGAAGCGGCCACACCTCCTTTCATTTCAGAGCGTAGGGAAAAACGCCTTGAGGAGCTGCTGAGTCCGTCACTATATTGCTGGTAAAATATGCACCAGGACAAGAGATCCGTTTACCAACAATTACAAAATCTGAATAGCGATTAACATTACACTGCAGCTGCTTTGCTACTGGGATTTTCTGCCCTGCCATCTATTCGCCGGTTTCATCGGTAGTGTGGACATTTATCGTTGCGCTGGATCTCTCGTGTCAAAAGATGTGTGTGGAGAGCGATGGATGCGAGATAGAAGGCTGCGGCAGTTCGGATGAGGTGCACACGCTGTCTGGTAGTATGAGCCCGACTCTGAAGACGAACCCGGACCTTCATCCTTGTAAGCCTGGGCAAAAATTCAGAGCCGCGTTGCTCAGATGTCGCTCACCGGCTGCCGCCGCCGGGATACTCAGTTTTGGAAACGTGCTCAACTACATGGACAGATACACAGTTGCAGGTAAGGTCCCTCTTTGTGTTAAACGACACCTGACAGCTACGCTTTTACAACACACCTGGAAGAGTATCAGTTTGTGTCATAGTTTCATACAAGAGCTATCGGTGTTTCACTACAGAAAAATTACCAGTGTTGTTTTAAACGACAGTGAAATGTCAATGATTTAGCTTATTTTATCACGTTATTCAGTTGTTGCCAACAAAGCCCCTCTTTGTTAAGGGGCTGTTAAAATGTTTCTGGTTCCTTGGCCACTTAATGCCTCTGATTTAGAAGTAACCTAGTTGACATCTTCTAGAAAATGTTGCCCATGTGTAAAGATTACTGTGGGTCAATACAGAACAAATACATAAGATTGATTAAGCAAAATTCCACAGCAACATGTAGGCTACATTAGGCACCACATCAAGAAACTTCACAATGTCATGAGTAAGATGGATAGCGTTACATGGCAGTGATCCACTAAAAATGAATAAACGTAAATGCAAATATAGTCTGCGTAAACTCACTGTTAGATCACGCAGTAGCCTATGTTTCATGTATTCTTTTAAACTTTAGATTGATCGTAGGCTATGTGCCCGAAGCACACAGTATTCATTGTCTGTTTTTACCATAAATTATCATTAGCCTATTTTGAAAAATATCGGGCAGAAGGGGAGTGGCGCGAGGCGAATGATTTACTGAATAATATGCCTAATTGTTAGCACACTCGTTAGGATATTGCACCTGTAAAAGAAAAACAACGCAGAGAATGAAGGAAGCCTTCAGTTGTAGGGCCCATCTAAAGGCCTTCGTCGGTACTTAAATGGGTGCCCACGTTTCCATAGAAACTAGACCATGGTTAACCAATTAGTTTTCAACCTATGTCTAAAGTTTTCTTCGACTTGATCATTTACTGTCAGAATTGGGCATCGTGGGGTACTTGCTTTTGAACCCTGTTAAATATTAGCAACAAAACAGAAATGTGTACTAACCTAAAACTGAAGTGGCATTGCTTTCAAGCTGTTGCAGGCTACTTGTCATAAACTTCATCGTCATAAACTTCACAGTTACATTATGGTTTAGTAGAATTGCTTGAAGGGCTTTGAATGATTTGAAAGTGGTACATTTATCTTTTAAGCCACTGTGATACAGTTTAAATTTTATTTAATTTGGTACCCATTTGGACTGCTTGTCCAAAAAACATGTTGAATACAACTAGAAACATGGGTTCGATCACACATTAGGTCGACATATCTTTTTTTTAATCCCTGACAACTCTGCTTTAACGGTGAAACGGAGCTTCACATTGTATGCTCGTTTGACAACTGTCATAGCGTGGGTTTTGAAGATTGTGTGCGTTTTTATGTACCAAAAATATTTAAGCACAGCATGCCAAGAATAGTTGAATATGTGTTCATACTGAGGGTGTGTCTGTCCCGATAAACATTATATCCGTTTGGTGTGTATCTGCATGCGTTCTGCTGCCATGCATCAGGACAGAAACACGCGCACAAGGTATTGTCTGAAAAGACATTCAGCCGCGAAACGGTTAAATGTAGTGCCGCAGCAGCACGAGGCTACTGTATAATAGCAAGACCGATTTTCAAAATGCTTCTGTACGAGCAGTTGTCGCAATAGTTTTCAGAACAACCGTTTAGCCAATCCGAATCTTTCAGTAATGTTCTACACATTTGAAGACACGCTATCGGTTGTAATTTCTGATTGTTTTAGGCTGAACTGAGCGTGTAAATGATCGCAGATTGTGATTAAATAAGCATGGAATGATCAGTGTTTTCCTTAAGATCAATTGTGCCACACAACCTACTGCAAAAACCTCACTTCACTTGACTGGAGAGATCAGCGATTGAGCATAGGCGGAACAACATTAATTATCACAATCTGGCGATAGTATTTCTTGGGTATTACTTTTCCAAGTGATACTCGAGGATGATAAAAAAAGAAAGGATTGTAGGAACTCCTTAATAAGCAAGGCTCAGGGTTCAACGTTGCATAACCGATGAGCTTGTCAGTCATTGTGTTCCGAAACCGTGGCGAGATAACGCGGCAATGTCTCCCTTATCTGTTGCCGTGGTTTCTGAAATCACAATCAAGTTACAGTGCAGACCGTTGACAAACATTGATGATCACTGAGTGTTACTGATGATGTAAAAGACCGTGATGATAATACCCCTGTTAGCGCCTTTTGTGATCTGTAGAGTGTTTCCTAGAGCTTTCCTAGAGCTCTTAAACTCGCTGTTATGTCAGATTTTTGTTGCGCATCCTGAGCCTCGCCTTAGAGCCCACTACCTTGCGCCCTAGCCGCACACAGCGTAAAGGGAGAGGGAAGAGAGAAAGAGTAGGTAGGAGTTTGCTTCGGTTGGTGAGATTGCGGCAGTTACGGTTGTGGCAGCAGCCTTAGCAGTAGCAGTACTGGTTGTACAGTCTGTATAGTAGTGTCTGTTCCCCCACGGGGGTTGGCTACCGCCGCAGTAAAGGCTTGTTGAGCAGAGAGGTGCGCAGTGGGATGGGGACCTCCTCTCCAGTTCCTCAGAGTGGGACAGCTGATGCATAATGCATGGGCTTCTGTGGCAGGCTGTGGGAGCACAGGGGTGAGGGATGAGAGAAAGAGAGAGAGAAAGAGAGAGAGAGAGAGAGAGGCTGCAGAGCCTAGTACAGCCACAAAGACATATGGAGAGAGAGGGGGAGAGAGAGAGAGAGAGAGAGAAAGAGAGAGAGAGAGAGAAGGAGGGGTGTGTAGTAACAGTAGGGGTAACGGTAGGGTAGATGTAAGATGGTTGCTGAG
>CM059272.1:12245032-12267532 GCA_030347295.1 Setipinna tenuifilis
TTTCTCAGGCTCATCTTACTCTCCTGTGCCAGCAGCTCCGATGCTAATCACACTTCGGGATGGCCAGCCTAAACAAGAGGCCATGTTTGTTTTTTCAAGTGGGGTGGGTGGGTCGGTAGATGAGTGTGCGTTGTGTGGTGGTGGTGGTGGGGTCTCAGTCTTCTGTGGCCATGGTCTTTTGTGTTTGTTTGACTTGCAGTGACCCTCTCGGTGTAATTGGTGGCTGCTGCCTGGACGTTTAGGGCCTCGGACGTGTTCAAACAGACGTCGGTGGAGGAAGTGCGATAATGACAGGCGCTTGCGGCCCTCTTTGGTGTCAGGTCCTCATGGTCCTCAGAGTCAGTTTGTTTTTTGGATTAAAGGCCCCGTTAAGCCGATAGGGTTGAAAAAAGCTAAGGGCGAGGAGAGAAGAGGAGAGGTGAGGAGAGGAGAGGATGGGTTTGGGTGGGGTGGTGTTGGTTTTTTTAACAAACCACACCTGTGTTTTGCCTGCCCCGCTCTGAGGTATGTGAGAGCCAGGGTTGGGTGTCCGTCCGTCACTCACTCCGATCCCAAAGCCGTCCTCAGGCAACAGGCTCCCACCGGAGAGCCCACAGCCCACTAATGGACCGCTGTCACTTAGGGCCACACTGAAGCATTACGTGGGCGTCTGCCATTATTCCCTCAAGTATGTCAGCACAGCATCATTATCTGTACCTCAGCTGGAATCACATGAGATGGGCTGGGCAAAGGGCCCCGCCGAAAGCCACTACAAAGGTTTAGAGAAAGCCTCGCTTGGAGTGGAAGGGCTCTATGGTGACATTCATGAACCCCAGTACTGTCTGTATGTCTGTCTGTTTTTCTGTCTGTGTGTGTGTGTATGTGTATGTGTGGGCGTGTGTGTGTCATAGAGGCTGTTTCTGTTTCTGAGGGAGAGAAAGAGTATCTGTTTTGTCTGTGTGTGAGTGAGTAACCCCCATAGTAACGAATGTGGAAAAACTCTGGGATCTGCTGCTGGTCTCCACTGGCATCTCTGCACACTCAGCCCTTTTTTTGCTGTCCTCTCTACCCTTGTCTTTTACACACACACACACACACACACACACACACACACACACACACACACACACACACACACACACACACACACACAAACAGGCATGCACACAAGTGCCCCAAATCACATCCATAGAGACTAAAAATGGTATTCTAACCTAGGGGAGTACCAACTATCAGGGGCTCTTGCAAATGCCCCATTAAATGGAGGCTCCCTCATGTGTCCTGCAGGGTGGCCCAAATTTGGCATGTGCGTCACAGGGACTTGACTTGCTCGTGCATCACCCAGTGGAGCGCTCCTGGCACTGAGCATCACCCGACTAGGAGCAACTGTAACGAAGTCCATTCTGAATGAATGGCCCCATGTGAAACGAATGCCAGCTAGCATAGCTCAGCATTAGAACATTAGTAAAATGTCCTTGCCGCCACCTCGCCTGAGGGAATACGCTACTGACTTAGCTGCTAATAGCCTGTCTTTTACCTCACTTGGTAGCCCTGAATCCAACTTCCTCTCAATCCGCAGTGGTTGTGACGTCGTGTGTTCGAGGCCCGGGGCTGGACTCCACTGGGTGACCTCTGTTACATATGCACCCCGACATGCAGGGCTAGAACTTACCAGAACTTACCACAAGAATGAGCGATGCAGCCTAGCATTCCAGTAGAGTCTGACAAAGAAGGGATGTGTGATTTACTTTGGCTTACCAGCCAGCAAAGGAAGTCTCTCAGTTCATCCACCACTGTTGACCTCAATCTTTTCCGTAGAGTTATCTTCTAAGATATTTTTTACTCTCATGTGAGTAGATGAATTATGCAGCGGATTTACCATAAAGATCTATTTTCTCTACATAATGAGTGGCATTTTATATATAGCTATACATGAATGCTAAAAAAATAAATATTATATTGGTTGTTTATGGACTGGCGGCTCAGTTAAAAACAGATACTTTGAGATATTTTGGATCCGTTTAGTTTAGCTAAGTTCAGCTTTTTTCCCCTGAAGGAGCAATAGGAAGTGAGCTACTTTGGATAAAATAATATTTAAACGAGGTTTTACGGCACGGCTGTGTTTACAGAGGATCTTTTTTTTCAAGCAAGTCATCTCATCTCTTCCTCCCATTCACAAGTGATTGAGTAAATAATCAACAGTGTGGATTACACAATGTGCTTATCCCTCCTTCTGTATGGCTTTAGTATCTCTCTTTCTCTCTCTCTCTCTCTCTCATCTCTCTCCCCCCTTCTCTCTCTCTCTCTCTCATCTCTCTCCCCCTTCTCTCTCTCTCTCTCTCTCTCATCTCTCTCCCCCCTTCTCTCTCTCTCTCTCTCATCTCTCTCCCCCCTTCTCTCTCTCTCTCTCTCATCTCTCTCCCCCTTCTCTCTCTCTCTCTCTCTCTCTCTTATTCTGTACATCTCTTCCTCTCTCTTCCTGTCTTAGCATCTCTCTCTGTCTGTGTCTCTCTCTCTCTCTCACTCTTATGTTTATGAGTTTACGGATGTGGCTTGTATGCGTGTGTGTGTGCGTACGTGCGTGTATGTGTGTCCCAAAGGCTTTTTCCGTGGCTAAATCGCAGGTTAATGTCTGATTTGATCCGCTCATCTCCGTGACTGTCCCGCATCATCGCGGCAGGCTGGGCCACTCCTGAGAGCCACTGACCCTCGGAGGACTGCGTCTAAATCAGGCAGCTGACCTCTCGCCAACACTGTGAGCCCTCTGTTAACGAGCAGGTCAGGGGTCAAGCCCCCAACAACAGCTTAGATAAGACAACACAATCCAGTCCAGTCTGCAAAAGCTTCTGTTTCTCAAGCAGAGCGTGTGTGTGTGTGAGTACTTTGTGTACTCTGTAGACCCATTTTTTTAAGAGATATTCTACTCATACAAAGTCTTCCAGCCTTATTGATATTG
The DNA here is from genome assembly GCA_030347295.1 of Setipinna tenuifilis. Lineage (NCBI taxonomy): Eukaryota > Metazoa > Chordata > Actinopteri > Clupeiformes > Engraulidae > Setipinna > Setipinna tenuifilis. The sequence goes on from CM059272.1 coordinate 12,247,968, forward strand.
TATGGGGGTGCTGCTGTAAGGTTTGTTTTCTTAGTTATCAGCTATATGTACAGCACTTGCACAAACAGGTGGGGAGGTTTGCCGTACATACTCGGGGGCACGTTGCATTCCCTTATCAACACTCCTCTGGAGCGGCTCTGCGAATACGCAAATATTTACCACGGCATTTCCTTCCTGCTATATAGATATACATTGAAGAAGACTATCTCTCTCTCACACACACACACACACACACACACACACATACACACACACACACACACACACATACAAACAGGCATACCCGGTCTTATTCACACACGGTTAACATTCTTAACAGAAGCTGGAGCACCATTCCTTGAGGCAGTGTTCCGAGCTCCTTTTGATCTATGTTGCATGATTTTTTTTTCTGGCTGGAAAAATAAAAAAATAAAGCATTAGAAACTACCTAGAAATTCTATGCAACTTTACAGCTGCACATTTCATTTTTTTTTTCACTCTTTATTGCTGTTGAGATTAGGTTTAGTGTTAGCGCTTTATTATTTTGTGAGGGAAACGACTTTATGCAATTATTTTTTTGTAACAGACAGCACAATCCACAACTTACCATCACCTGGAGGATTGCTGGTGTGAAGATAGAGGGGTGTTTGTAATTCATGAGGACAGATTGTGATAAATCCGGGAGAGAATTCCTATGAGAAACTAAAACAAAGTGTTTGTGTTACTGTAAAAAAAAAAAGTAAATAAAAAAAGAGAGAAAAAAAAAAACAGAACAATAAAGCTGCCTTGATCGCAGGGTGTACTATAACCAGAAAGCAGCTATGCAGGGCTTCGAGTCTTTTTAGCAGATTTAAGGGTCATTTATCATAATTATCGCAAACGCAGTGGACAGCCCTGATCAGCCCTCCCCATTTATTACACACACACACTCCCTCTGACCCCAGGGCTGCATTTAGTGTCAAATAATGAGTGTGCTGCAAGCAGAACATTATTCCGTCCAGTAGCCTCAATCACCTCTGCTGCCCTGTTGGTGTGTGTGTGTGTGTGTGTGTGTGTGTGTGTGTGGGTGTGGGTGTGTGTTTGTGTGCTTGCGTGTTTGTGGGGAAGGAATGGTGGAAATGGACTCGATAATGGTAACATTGAAATGTCCTTCTCCTGGGTCCCTCCCTACCCATGGAGCTTCGGGGAAGTGGGTTAAGAGTAAGAGATGTGCTTGCGCATGTGCGGGCACACACGCGCGCACACACACACACACACACACACACACACACACACACACACACATGCACCAAACACCCCCTGGCTACATTCAGGTTTCACTCTAGATGGCGGCTGATAGAGGAAATGTATGCCGAGTGCTCTGGGATCTGTGACAAATCTGTGACTTTTGTTTGCCACCGATAATAAGGAAGTAACTTCGTATGTATTAGCGTATATCCCCAGTGTTCTCAAGCTCCAGCTCCTCCATGTATGGGCTAGCACACACTAGCTGGGAGCTGGTTACAGTGAAGGAAAATGGAGACAGATAGATTCTGGGCAGGGTGCACGGTACAGGGGACTGTTTTTACTGCTGGCCTGCTGGAGTGACAGGCCTAGGCTCATTCCAGCGCTCCTAATTGCCCTCTGTGGGGGTCCAAGGAGGAGTTGAGAAGCAGGCCAGGAGGCATCAAACAAGTTCCCCATGTCTCGCTTCACCCTCCCCAAAGCACCTGCTTGCTTGGCTGATCCGAGAGTAGAAAAGTAATAGAGTCTTCCAGTGCTAATGCTGCACACACATACACACAGACACACAGACACACACACACACACAGAAATACACACACACACACACACGGGTGCCAGCAGGCAAGGAGTCTTTATGGGAACTGCAGCGGATGCGCAAGGCAAGCTAGTACGTTTTTTTTTTTTTTAAAGATTGGCGGCATGGCGGCTTGTGCCTGGCCAGCACAAGCATTTACGACAGGCAAATACTGACCTAAATACAAGCCAACACGCTTCACCAGACCGCTTGCTGTAATTATTAGCCGGCCTCTCCTGATGGGGCCGTTCCAGTGTGTTTCTGGGGAGACGAGGACTGTGGACGAGGAGTGTGGTTGTGCTGGCACAGGCAGTGGTAGGTTTATGGGCAGCGCTGACTGACCGGCACGATTGCAGCTTATTGATGCTAAATTGAGCTGAAAAAAGGAGAGAGAGAGCGAGAGAGAGAGAGAGGGAGAGGGAGAGAGGGGGAGAGAGGGAGAGAGAGAGAGAAAGAGAGGGAGAGAGGCCCAGAGCCTGCTGTGAAACTCACGCCTGCTTTGATTGCTTTCTCTCTGTCTTCCTCTTTTTCTTCTTATCCCTTACTTCTCTCAAGCTACATTTGCTCTCTCTCTCTCTCCTTCTCTCTCTCTTTCTCTCTTTCTCTCTTCCCCCTCTCCTTTCTCATTTACCCATCTCACCATATTTCTTTCTCTTGTGTTACCTCCTTCTGCTTCTCCCTTTCTCTTTGCCTCACGCTGTCATTTGTCTTTCTGTCTTTTTTTCTCTCCTCCTCCTCCCCTTCCTCATCTGTCTGTATTTTCTCCTCTTCCTGCTGCTTGTTGACTTCTGCTGCTGTTGCTGCTGCTGCTGCTGTTGCTGTTGCGGCTGTTGGCCCTCCCTCGCTGCGCTGTTTGATGCGGCATCGATCCGCTGCGCTCGGCTCCCCGCGTCTGCGTCTAAGCAATCAAAGAGAAGCGGCGGATTAAACTCAATCAGGGCTCGCCTGAGCCAGAGATAGCGAGAGTGAGTCTGCGGAGGGTTGCGCTTGCCGCAGTGGCCTGAGACTCAGCTGCCTTAATTCTCCCACTTTTTTGTAGATATTATATTTCAAAAGGTCCTATTTACAAAGACCTCTATGTGATTAGCATACTCAAGAGAGAGAGAGAGAAAGAGGACGGAAGGGAAAGAGAGACTGAGACTGAGAGAGTGAGGAAGAAGAAAAAGAGCGGAACGTTTCCACGCGTGTCAGACTGGCCGCAATTAAGATGGCTGATCAAGCTCTTTTCTTCACTAATTATGAAAGCGAGTCGGGCTCGGATGATCCCCCCCCACCCCCCCTGGTGGATTCCGCCCACCCACGGTGCAGGGGGGTAGAGGCAGAAGATGGAGCACAGAGAACGAGAGAAAGAGAGAGAGAGAGAGAGAGAGAATGTGAGACAGAGACAGATGCAGAGAGAGAGAGAGATGGGTGGGAGGGTTAGAAAATCTCATTAAAAGAAAGGTAGCGGTGCGTAATTGCTGTAATCCTCGGCTGCATTACGCAAAATGTAAAATCACCAGGCAGATACGCTTTATAAAAGTGTGCAAAGAACAGCAGTACCAGCAGCGTATCTTACATCCTGTTAGACTGAACGAGACAGAGTGATCGAGGCTACATTACGGAAGGGGGGGTGGACACAGAGATGGACAGACAGACAGCAGGGAGAGATATACAGATATATAGACAGACAGACAGCAGGGAGAGATATAGAGATGGACAGACAGACACACAGACAGCAGTGAGAGATGGACATAGAGATGGACAGACAGATAGACAGCAGGGCTCGGGGCTGGATGTAGAGATGGACAGACAGACAGATAGGGAGAGATACAGAGGTGGACAGACAGACAGACACACAGACAGCAGGGAGAGATACAGAAATGGACAAACAACACGAATAGACATGGGGAAAGACAGAAAGACTGCAGTGAGAGACAGCAAGTGTCAGGTGAGTGAGTGAGTGAACAGCAGTGGGCTAATGGGCAGTGTGGGGGGGTTCAGTTGTAGGCTGCAGCTCTGGAACCTCTCCCCCCATTCCAGCAGAGGAGAGCTGCTGTCACTCCGCCTGCCTGCTTGCCTGCCTTCCCCAGCTCTCACACACTCGGCACCACCAGCTTAATTACAGATGCCTTTGTGTGTATGTGCGAGTGTGTGTGTGAGTGTGTTTGTGTGTGTGTGTTTGAGTCTCTGTGTAGGAGAGGGTGAGATAGGTGCAGAAAGAGAGTGAGAAACCTGCAGAAGATTACAAGAAGTGCTGTGTGTGTGTGTGTGTGTGTGTGAGCGAAAAGAGACCTGATGTGTGTAAGAGAGTATGTGGTGGTGTGTGTGAAAGTGTGTGTGTGTGTGGGTGTGTGTGTGTGTGAGAAGAGAGAAAGGAGGAATAATAAGTGTGAGAGAGTATGTTGTGCATGTGTATGTGTGTGTGTGTGTGTGTGTGTCCTCTCATGGGCTTGGCAGGCATGCTTAGATAAACCAAAGGGGCAGGAGAGCAACGCAAGTGAGATTAGGAAACACCAGCCACGCTGATTGGGAACACATGCTGTTCACACAGTTAGAGGATTTTCAAAGCCTCTCTCTCTCTCTCTCACACACACACACTCTCTCTCTGTCTCTCTGTCTGTTTCTCTCTCTCACACACACACACTTACACAAACATCCATACACACACACACACACCCATTGCAGACACACACACACACACACACACACACACACACACACACACACACACACACACACACACACACACACATTGCAGACACACACACACACACACACACACACACACACACACACCCACACACAGCCCTTCTCTCAAGTTTGTTTGATATGTGGTGGGAAAAGCCGTTTGCTCTCTCGACTTCAAGCAGCTTTTCTCAGACAAGCTTGAAAGCCATCCGAGATCACAGCTCTTGCACCAGGGGCCCTAGTCCTCCCTCACTGGGCCTTGCCACCAGCCCTGTCACTGCCCCATGCTGGGCCCTGTCCCTGTCCCTGTCACCACCACTGCCACTGCTGCCACTGCTGCTACTGCCACCGCCACCACCAGTCGTGCTCTCGCAATATGCATGACCCCCCCCCCCAATATACCCCCCAAGCACACAGCAGCACATAATGCTGGTGTGAATTATTGATGCGCTATAGGGGGAGTGCTGTCTGTGCAGCAGCATTGTATGATTCCCTCGTCTCCGTTTCCCCTCTCTCTTCCCTGCTTCTCTCTATCTGTCTTTCTTCTTTCGCTGTCTCTCTCTCGCTCTCTCCCTCACTCGCTCACTCACTCGCTCACTCTTCTCCCGTCTATCTCTCTCCTCCCTCTCACCATCTTCTTCTTTTCTGGCTCCTACTGTGTCTCTCACCATCTCTCTCATTTTTTCTTGTCGTTCCTTCTGTTTCTCTCTGTCTTCCTTTCTTCATCACTCTCTCTGTCTCTCTCTCTGTCCACTCTCTCTTTCTCCAATGAAATATTCATTAGCCCTGTGGCTGTCAGAAGGGTGAGGCATAGTTGGTCAAACGGTTGCAGCTCTGTACACACAGCTATTCCTTGCTCATTGTGGTGTGAGAATGCCACAAATACACAGACATACACACACACACACACACACACACACACACACACACACACACAAACAAACACACATAACTCACAATATTTCCGCTGTTGTCTGTGAGTGTGTGTGCATGTGTGTGTGCATGTATGTGTGTGTCTATATATATATGTGTGTGTAGCTATTTGTATATAGGTGTCTATCTGTCTGTACATATACTGTATATACCGTATGTGTCGGTGTGTGGGAGAGAAGCAGCCATAAGCTAACGACTACAATGTCCGCTGAGCTTGAGCTTGTCTCAGTGGTTGAGCATAAAACACATCAGCAGCACAGCAGGCACAAAACTAGTTGGGGAACTCCAGAAGTCCGAGGGCCAAAAAACACCCACGTTTAGTCACGGCCCCCATTGCAGACGTTAGCAGTGGCAGAGGAAGTGCAGTGGAAAAAGCACCCCCCCACCCCCAACCCCAACCCCCACCGCTACCCCTCCTTCCCCTCTACACCCTCCCGCCCCCCCTCCTCCTCTTCTGTTTTTCTGGGCGGAGTGGCGCAGGCCAGCACGAGGACCCCGACGTGCAGGAGCCCGCCGTCAGGCCGCCGACAGGCATATTTGTGGTCAGCCCTGATTTCTGCCACTGGAAGCCGAGCCCAGTCATGGTGGGGAGCACGGGCAAAATGGGATTATGCAGGCACACACACACACAAGCGTGCACACACACACACACACACACACACACACACACACACACACACACACACACACACACACACACACACACACACACAAGCGTGCACACACACATAAGCGTGCACACACACACACAAGCGTGCACACATACACACACACACACACGCACACACATATGGACATACATGCACATGCATGTATGCGCAAACACACCGAGGCACGTGATAAACATGCCCACAAATCATTGCGTGTGTACAACACACACACACATGTACAACACACACACATACACAGTGCCATTGACCGCACACAAATCATTGCACACACACATACAGTCACACACACACACACATACACATATACACACTTGCACACACATGCACACACACGCACACACATACACAAATACACAGGCACACACACACAGTGAGTTGTGAGATTCTGTATTGATCTGCTTTGGAGTGATGGCGGGATGCTCCCTCTCTCCCTGGTGAGAAACAGAGACAGCAGCAGCAGCAGGATCTGCCTCAGTCAGCAACACACCTCCAGCCCACACCCTGCTGCCACCAGAAGAACCAGCGAATGAATGAATAACTTCCACTAGAGAAAGAGAGAGAGAGAGAGAAGCAAGAAGAGAAATAGAGACAGAGAGAGAGAGAAAAAGAAAGAAAGGGAAAGAGAGAGAGAGGTAGCGATACAGGCAAGGAGAGGGAGAGAGAGAGAGGCAAGGAGAGAAAAAGAGACAGAGAGAAACACAGAGAAACACAGAGAAAGGGAAAGAGAGAGAGAGGTAGTGGTAGAGGCAAGGAGAGGGATAGAGAGAGAGAGAGGAAATGTGTTCTTACCGCAGAGAGTAGTGTTTCACGGGATATGGAAATGTGTGCTTGGACACAGGTTCACATACAGTGTGACCTGATGCAGTCATCTCCTCCTTTGTGTTCATCAGTCACTTCTTCCTTCCCACCCTCTCCTTTGCTTGCCTTTCCTTCCTCCCTCCCTCCCTCGCTCCCTCGCTCTCTTCCCCCCCCCCCCCCCCCCTCCCTCTTTTAACACTCCTCTGCTAAATGGGGCAGCAGTTTCTCTCGCTCTGTGCCTCTCGCTCTTTCTCTCCTCATCCCTCTCTTTTTCTCTCCTCTCTCTCCCTCCTCTCTTTTCCTCTCGCCTCTCCTCTCCCTCTCCTCTCCTCTCTCTCCTCATAGCCTACTTTGCCGTGATCCGAAATAGCACTGGGGTGGGGGGCTTCAAATCCCTGTTGAGCATTAGGAAATTAGGTCTGTCCAGCAGAACTATACTTTCTCTTTCTCTTTCTCTCTCCATCTCTCTCTCTCTCTCTTCTCCTCCCTCTCTCTCTCTCTCCTCCACTCCCTCCTTCTGTCTGAGCCAACTAAGGGGTGGTTTGTCTGGCTCCTTAAAAAAAAAAAGTGTGTGTGCGCTTCAGACTGAATGAGGGTCAGTGTGGGTTTTGTGTTTGCCGAGTCAAATAGGATTTTCTTATGGGAGCCATTTGCATCGCTCCCGTTCCTCTTTGAGTTTGAGGGAGGAGGGGGTGGGGGGATAGGCAGGGAAAAACACATCAAAAATAATTAGCGTGTTTGACCATGGCTAAACAAGGCCATGTTTATCACCTGTCACTGGGTTAGCCCATCCAAATGCTGACACTAAAGCAGCTACTATCTGAAGGCCCCATTGGTGTCTGTGTGTGCACCCTGTCCTAGCCTCTGCCTCCGTTTGGGCTTGGGGTGGGGTGGGTGCTTTCAGAAGGTCTTAGGTTTAATGTAGTGGGAAGGAATTATTTCCAAATGTGCCTTTGGAGCATGTTACCACAACCTCTAACAAGACAGATGCTCTGTAAATAACACCAAGGCGGAATATTAAAATAACACCCCTCTCTCTGCATGAGCCAGGGCTATACGGCTGTCTGGCGTTGCCAAAACGCCCACCCCCACCCCTAGGACTGCCCCCCCACCCCACCACCCCTTAGGACTGGCCCCAGAATAACCCAGGCGAAAGTAAATCCCGCGACATGCATCCGTGGGGACACATAAACGCCCACGACACACTTAATAGGCTGTGGCATGCGGGGACTGGCCCAGAGCTGGCCCAGAGCTGGCCCACTGCAACCTCAGACGGCTCCCCTGGAGGAACACTGGGTGTTAGACCCAGACCCCATCCTCAAAGAGCCCATTACCTCTCCCGGTCACTCGGGTCAGTCGTGGAAACAAACGCATGATTTTTGACTTTGGCGCCCCTGGCCCCCCTGCACCCCCCTGCACCCTCCCTCACACAGACCATTCCAACCCCATGTCTAGCCCTAAAACCGTGACCAGGGCTTTGCTCTGTAGGGAGTCCACTATGAGCTGCTTAGGGCTCAGATGGACCTGACTGAGTTTACTGCATGGCACTTACACATGGTCATGTGCTTGCGTGTACGGACACACACACACACACACACACATACACACACACACACAGCATGCCCAAATACACATATGCATGCTTACACACACAGCACAAAAACACACACACATACACGCACACATACACAAACATGTGGACACACATACATAAACACACACACATGCACGCGCATGGACAAACACACACACACCACACAGCATGTCCGAACATACATATGTATGCTGACACACACACATCACAAAAAAAAACACACACACACACACATACAGACACATGTGAACATACACATACATAAACACACACACACGCACACACACACACACACACACACACACGTGTCCCCTGTAGGGCCAGAGCACCTCGCGGTTGCCACCATAATGGCCCCATTTACACGAGGCATGAATGAGGAGCCCTGACTGACCGCACAGGGGGGCCGGGCCACGGGGCCGCGCACGGAGCCGTTTCGCCCAGCGCGGAGACCCTATATCGCATGACAGAAGGCCGTGTCAACAGGCCAGCGCAACACTTCCAGCAGCAAAGAATGCGCGCTGTGTGTTCAAGCACAATAGCCTCTGTCTCCCGTTATCTCGACAGCCTTGAGAAGGCAACGTCTGCCAGGGAAAGGGAAAAAGGGAAAAAAAAAATACAGTCTGTTCACTCGCTCGATCGTTAATTTTTTGTCCGTTATTACTCTTTTTTTGAGCGTTGCCATCCAATTAATTTCTTCCAAGTAATTTCATTTTGAAACAGTGCTTGTTGAGATTTTTTTCTTTTAATTTCTTTTCTGCACCAACACAAGAGGATGTTGCAATCAAATTCTCATTTTCCTTTTTTTTTGTCAGTACAGCTGGCACGTTTCGCTAGCACAGCCCTGTAGGTCTGCTCAAATAAAAACGCCACATAAAAAGGCTCCCATGGCGCGTTTACAGTGAGCCCGCACATCTCGGCTAGTGTTTTTTGAAGAGCCGCTCAGCCCGCTGCAGGCTTCTTTGCTTGCATCCGAAGCCTGCTGTGTGAATGCCGTACATCTTGTACACAGGGGCATGCAGGCAGGCAGGCAGGCAGGTAGGTATACAGGCAGGCAGGTAGGGAGGCTAGCTGGGGGGAATGTGAGCAGGAAGGGTTACATTCTTCTCCACCTGCACGGTCGGCACCTGAGCCCTCAGCTCAGTCATGCTTCACGTCACACCACCACACCACGGCGTACCATCTGCCTCTGGGCCCCCTACAGCCCCACCCGACCCCCCCCCCACACACCACACACACACACACACACACACAGTCCCTGGGGCTGCTGCTTTGGAGAAAGAAGTGTTCAAACCGCTGGGAGCTTGAATGTGTCTGTGGAGCACTCTGAACTGTTGATTTGCCAGTTCTACAAGGTTTTAATGACTCGGGATTGTGGGAGCTGGAATAAGACTCAGGATTAGCGTACGTTGCCACACCGTAGAGACAGCAGCTGCGGTGGTGGTGGTGGTGGTAGACAAGTCAGCAGAATGAGGAAGCTCTCTGTGGGTTTCGATCTTCCCGGTCGGAGGTTTCATGGTCAGTTTTTTACTTCCTCAGACATCGGTTCTACCTTTCGCCTAGACCCCTCAAACGACGTTGTCAAAACAAAACAAAACCAAACAAAATCCCAGACGTGATACATCTCCACCAGTGTGTCAAAGTGAACCAACATCAATTTGTAAAACTTGCCACTTAAAAAATATCTATTGCTCTCAGCAGTGACCTGTCTGGGGGAGGGAGCTCTTCTTGCCAAATGTTTTTAGATGTTTTAGAAGCATAGGGCTGAGAAGGGAGGAATACACAGTGAATGGTTGTGAAATATGAAATTCAGATGAGCAGACATCAGTCACACAGGTGCTTGGACGGGCACTTTTCAATCACACCTGTGAAACTTGGCTACACGCTTACACCCAGCCAGCCCATCTAGATAAGCTGGGTTTGCCCAGCTCACACCTGCACGAGGTGCCTGGAGTGTTTATCTATCGTCGCTCTTTTATCAGACTGGACAGATAGCATAGAGATTTCCCCTTTTCTATTGCTGCCTGAGGCCTGGCCTTTTCATACAGAAGGAAAAACCAGCAGAATGCTCGGATATAGCTATGTGTGCTCGGCTTATCTGAAGTGGTACACCGGTCCCGTCTGGATCATTCACACACACACACACACACACACACACACACACACACACACACACACACACACACACACACACACACACACACACACAGACATGTACACAGCCCACACACACACACATACACACACACATACACACCCACACACACACACACACACAAACACACAAACATAAACACACACAAACATCTTTGAAAGGAGGGACGGGAGTATTTGGCTGGAGGGTTGAGTGCTCTTCCACGATGCTGGCGGGTAAGGTAGAGCCAGGTGGAGAGAGGAGAGGAGCGCTCCACCATCTGGCCCAGGGATCCCCCTCCCAGCAGGGCCTGAGCCGGCCAGCCAAATGACAGCCCTGCCCCAGTAGACCTGTGGAGAGAGGGAGAGAGAGAGAGAGGGAGGGAAAGAGAGAGAGGGGGAGGAAGAGAGGGAGAGAGAGAGGGGGAGATGGGGGGAAAGGAGTGGGTTGAGGAACCATAGAGAGTAAATATGGAGGGAGAGAGAGAATGATGAAATTGTTTGACACTTGTGAAATTCCAAGGTGAGCAGAAGGTTGATTTTTGAAGCAGTTGCGAGCCAAAAGGTTGTCATAAATCAAAAAACATCTCAGTCCCTTTTACAACTCATTTGACTTTGGGTGTTGGTTATGGACAGTCATAATTTGACACCTTGCTCACGCAGGTAAATGATTAGCTCAGAGGCTTAGTCACCGCAGTTCCCTGGCATTGGTGTGACGAAAAGAATGCTCGCTAGGGCCGTGCAGGAATGCGGCAGCTGGTGTTTCTCGTGTGACAGGAATGCCGCATTTGTTGTTACCACGGCCGCAAGCCTGCGCCTGCACCTGCCCCCGCCTTTTAGTTTCTCTCCGTCACCGGACGGACTCTGACTCCATGTTGACAAATAAATGCCGGTGACAACACCTCGGAACTGGCCGGTCAGTCACATCAAAAACATGGCCGCCCCACCCCCCTCCCATCATGGTGGCCTTGCGCACACGGCTCCGCTCTTTACTGCATGCCTTCCGTCTGCCTCACAGTTGTGAGGTCTATTTTTGCAGACTGGAGCGAGGATATAAGAGCGGTTGTCTGTAACTATCAAGGATGTCGCGCGGTTCGCAAAAAATCGATTTTTTTTTTGTACCCAAACAATAGCATTTGATGACTTATATCACCTGTGAAAGTTTGAGTCTGATCAGATAAATATTTTGGGAGAACGAGGGCCCAGAAGTTTTGGGCAGAATCGGACTGTATTTTACGCTAATTTCACCATGCTTGACATTTTGACAAAAATATTAAAATAGAGCAAGAATCTTAAAACCAAAGAGTTCCACAACAAAACTAGAGATATATGTGAGTAATTTCAGGTGTTTTATTAGTTCGTTTGACAAAATCTGAATATTTTAGGGATTTTTACTTTATTGTCATTTTACGCTTAGAGTTTTCAGCGGTCAAATTCGAAGGCTTATAAATCCAAAAGTACCCGGAAATTGTCAAATTTTAAACTTCGCAGTCGAAGAGTAATACTTTTACTTGGTATTCGTGAAATAAAATTTTTGGGCACTGCAAAAACAAATCTCTGGGAAGACCCGATTAAAGTTGCGTTTTGGACGATTTCGGCACTCTAAAAGCTTTGTGGGGTCACGACCCGATCGGACATGGATCTCAAATACTAACTTCCCAAAGACTTACAAACCAGTTCAAATACTTAAAAACACTTTTAATAAGCTACTGTTTCACTTACAAGCCTCATTGTTATTGTTTGTAGAGTTCCCAGGGAATGCTAAGCTCAAAATTGAACTCTGTACCATACAAAGTGTACATGCTTATACCTTCGACACATAAACATTGAAACACGATGGAAAACAGCTACATTTGAAACTAGATAGAGGTAGAAATCAATGCCAAACAATGTCTATACCTTAAAGAGGACTATCAATGGGAAATCTAGCTGTATTGTAGGCCCATTCGTGAGTATTATTGTGCTGATCTCCTGCGTGATGATTTGAATTACAACTGAATGATGGAATCATGTGCCTTGGAGGAATGCGTGACCCTGTCCACACGGTTACCATGCTTTTGGAAAATTCCAGCTAGCATGAAGAAAAAGAAGCTAAAATCCAAATCGAAATCCCAAAACAGTGATTTTCTTTGAATAAATATCAAGCTCGAAATTATTGTGGGTTTCGATTAAAAATAATTGTTAACGACCTGTATCCATGCTGTTGAAACCGGTCTTCACGCGATTCCTCTTTTATAATGGAAATCTCCTGCGAGTACTCAAGGTTTGTCGATGGGCCATGTGGCGCGAGTTCGCGCAATCCTTCCTTGCTAGAGATTGTTTCTATAAGCGACTGCGGCAAGGATATTTCCTCTCACAAAAGGATGCTGAAGATTAGTGATGGAGCTTTGTCTACTGAAGCCGAACTTCTCCTAGCTCGCGCAGGTAAGTTACTGCAAGTTCACTCAGTTTACTTAAAGATACGAGTCCTGGATCATCTACATGCTGTTAATTAATTTCACTAGCTTTTTCTTTTTGTGCGCTCACTTTTGGGCCTTTGATGTGAGGCGTGGGGGTGGGGGCAAATGTACCACAGGCTGAAACACGAGCCTAATTTGTTAGATGTTTATTAATCATTACACTAATTCAATCATACATGTATTTCTCGACTGAAGACGGTGTATAGTTTTATAAAATAATGAGAAAATAAACAAATACTGATAAACCCGAGCCGCCAAAAGCTGCATCAAACCTAATTATTCAGTACAAATTGTGACAGACATGATCACCTGCATAATGCAGTTTTTTTTTTTTTTGCTTAATCCATCAGGTATTTTCAAGAAGGACGAATCCCTGTCACTTAGCGTGTGTCCCAGACATAGGGATGTGAATGGGATTTACTTTCGTTTGGGTTCAAAAAAGTCGTGTGCAGTCCCACAAGAATTCTCCCAACACAAGACAACAACCCCTGTCGGAGATAGAGGGCTAACTGTAGCTCAGTCTGAAATGCTTTTCCTCCAAGGCACATGATTCCATCATTCAGTTGTAATTCAAATCATCACGCAGGAGATCAGCACAATAATACTCACGAATGGGCCTACAATACAGCTAGATTTCCCATTGATAGTCCTCTTTAAGGTATAGACATTGTTTGGCATTGATTTCTACCTCTATCTAGTTTCAAATGTAGCTGTTTTCCATCGTGTTTCAATGTTTATGTGTCGAAGGTATAAGCATGTACACTTTGTTATTGTTTGTAGAGTTCCCAGGGAATGCTAAGCTCAAAATTGAACTCTGTACCATACAATGAGGCTTGTAAGTGAAACAGTAGCTTATTAAAAGTGTTTTTAAGTATTTGAACTGGTTTGTAAGTCTTTGGGAAGTTAGTATTTGAGATCCATGTACGATCGGGTCGTGACCCCACAAAGCTTTTTGAGTGCCGAAATCGTCCAAAACGCAACTTTAATTGGGTCTTCCCAGAGATTTGTTTTTGCAGTGCCCAAAAATTTTATTTCACGAATACCAAGTAAAAGTATTACTCTTCGACTGCGAAGTTTAAAATTTGACAATTTCCGGGTACTTTTGGATTTATAAGCCTTCGAATTTGACCGCTGAAAACTCTAAGCGTAAAATGACAATAAAGTAAAAATCCCTAAAATATTCAGATTTTGTCATACGAACTAATAAAACACCTCAAATTACTCACAAATATCTCTAGTTTTGTTGTGGAACTCTTTGGTTTTAAGATTCTTGCTCTATTTTAATATTTTTGTCAAAATGTCAAGCATGGTGAAATTAGCGTAAAATACAGTCCGATTCTGCCCAAAACTTCTGGGCCCTCGTTCTCCCAAAATATTTATCTGATCAGACTCAAACTTTCACAGGTGATATAAGTCATCAAATGCTATTGTTTGGGTACAAAAAAAAAAATTCGATTTTTTGCGAACCGCGCGACATCCTTGATAGTTACAGACAACCGCTCATAAGTATGACTCAATTAGCAACCGAGTGTCTGTGGTTTAATCAGGACAGTGACAAAGGTCATGTCCCACTTACCTCGGCGGAAGGTGTTTTCACATGCTAAATTTACTGTACACTATCATTGTCAGCTAGGGATGAAAACACACGGCGCCTGCTTTGATAACGGGTGTAAAAACCCAATGCAGTTATTTTTAGGGGTGTTGATAGAAGGGTTTGTTTCATAGCACAGCTGAATAAGGCCTCCTCGCACTCCCTCTGTCAGTATCTCTCTCTCTCTCCCTCTCTCTCTTCATTCCTCTCTCTTTCTTTCACTATCTCTCTCTCTGTCTCTTTCTCTCTCACACACACATTTTTTCTGTTCTGACATGCGCTGACAGAGGCTCTGCTGTTGCACGCTGGAGACGTCTCTCTTGTCCATATTCATCTCTTTCTTTCTCTCTCCATCTCTCTTTCCCCCTCCTCTCTGTCTCTGTCTCTCTCTCTCTCTCTCTCTCTCAATTCAATTCAAGGTTGCTACATTAGCATGACTGTTTCAATACACTCTGCCTCTCAATCCCTTTTCTTTTTTTCCCTCTCCTCTCACTGCCGTCTCTCTTTATCTCTCTCTCTGGGCCTGGCTGTCAAACACAGCTGGCGTGCCTGGGTGCCCCTCGACTAAGACTCTGGCTCTCACACTAGCAGAACCAGAAGTGGCAGTAGTAGCAGCAGCAGCAGCAGCAGCAGCAGTGGCAGAAACAGCAGCCACGGTCGTGGTGGTCTAGCTGATCCTGGCACAGATGGCCTGGACTAGAGCATGGTGCGGAGCGAGGGCTGGTGCTGGGGCCGGTGTGGCCGAGGGGGGAGGGCTGGGAGGACAGGGTGGGTGGGTGGGTGGATGGATGGCTCGGTGTGAGAGGAGAGGAGAGGAGGGAGTGTGTGTGTGTGGCTGGGGAGGAAGTGAATGGGTGTAGGGTGTAAAGTGGATGGAGGCTCACAGGAGAACACAGGCTAGTGGCAGTGTGGAGATGAGAACAGGCTTTGCCTTTGTTGTTACTGCGCGTGCCCTTATTCTCTTTCTCTTTCCCTGCGTCGTCTTTGGTGGGGAATAGTTAGAAAGAGGGAGAAACAAGTCTATTTTCTTGCTTACAAGGAAGTTTCTATCTTTTGTAGTTTCTATCTTTCGCTTTCTTTGTTACATTCAGAGCATTGTGTGCCTCTCAGTTTCTTTTTCTCTCTGTGTCACACAATCAAATACACACACACACACGCACACACACATACACACACACACACACACACACACACACACGCACACACGCACACACACACACACGCACACACACGCACACACACACACACACACAGCTATCTGAAATATAAAACCCCCATGCGAATGTACTGGTGGAAGCAGGTAGCTTTCCTGTGGCATTGGCTGAATGACTGATTGTTTTGTGCGGTAAATATTTAGCCGTTACACTCAAGGTTAATCAATCATCAGCTCTCTTTGAAGTTTGATGTGTGATTGCTCCTGTCTTGGATTCATTTCAAGTATGTCACTGACATTTGACAATAATGACCTGAGCTGTGTGTGTGTGTGTGCAAGCATGCAGCTTTACTACAAGCTAAACAACGTCTCAAGCGAAGTTGCTACATACATACAAGATCTCTTGTTTATGTTCTGTGTCCATTTTGGGAACCCCAAAGAAGACCAAGTACAGGGTAATAATAACGTACATCGGAGACAGAACAAAACCATTCTCATAATTACCCACTTAAAGCAGTGCTATTACCTCATGAACACACGGTCATTACAAGCATCACCACTATACCTGCTCTCTAATTTACAGGAGTGTAAGATACGTTTAGAACCACTCAAATGAAACCCTCTCTTCTTTTCTGTCTCTCCTGTAGGTGTTCTTCTCGACATAAAGCAACATTTTAAAGTATCCGACAGCTATCTTGGCTTGTTGCAAACCGGTAAGTCTCCTTCCTTCAATCCCCTAATTACGGTGTTGCACCCTTCTTGCTTGTGTTACACACATGACTGCAAGCATTTGTGGAAATGCACACACACACACACACACACACACACACACACACGGGCAAAACACACATACACGCACACACACACACACACACGCACACAAGCAAAGACACACACACGTACAAACACACACACAAGCAAAAAACACACACACACACATTAACACTCACTCCCCCTCTCGTGTGTGAGGCAGCCATTAGCCCAAGATGCTAAGCTCCTTGAAGCTTGAGTGATTTGGACAACAAAAGGATATAAAGGAGTGTGCTTGAGGTCCTTCACCTTCCCAAAGGAACCCCCCCCCCCACACACACACAAAACACACCCCTCTCCCCACCACCACCACCACTACCACCACCCTCTCCATCTCCCTAAGCCGGGTAATTGCCTGGGCCTTAAACTACTTGTTTAGCTGCAACAGAAACACGCAGCACTCTGTCACGTATGATGCGGCCATTTTCCAACCCAGCCTTGGCTTAAACACACAGTCTGGTGCTGCATAAGAGCAGAACTAAGGGGAAAGGCAGACAAAGCCACAGAGGCTAGTCTACACTGTGATTATTTCCAAAATACTTTAAAAGACATTAGAGAAAGAGAGCAAGACAGAGAGAGAGAGAGAGAGAGAGAGACAGAGACAGAGAAACAGAGAGAGAGGAGAAATGTGCATGGTGTAATGATGCACAATTGCAAGGTAATGGCTTCTCATGACATTTTCAGATGGTAATTATCCTATAGGCAGGAGACTCCATACACCATTAGGACTTACAGAATTCTGTCTAAATGCAAATAGTGTGTCAACACAGGGTCCTTGTATAATCTGCCACATTTTCTGTCTTAACTGTGCAGTCTACCTACCTACCGAAAAATCCATGCATGCGCTAAGAAAAACAAGGCTGTCATGTTAGCAGCGGACCCAAACAGAAGGGCCTAATCCTGGTAAAGAAATGGAAAAAGAGAGAGGGGACTGTGTGCTCTGTAAGAGGGTCATTCCTGCTCTGAGCTGAAATAGCCGCTCTGTGCTGCTGGAGAGAAAGGTTCCTGTTAGGCAGTTTAGGCCGGGACATGGAATTCTTGGAGTTTTGGGATAGGCTTCCTGTGTAAGAGTCGGCCCAGTGAATCCACCTTTTGTGAGGAAATGTCTTTCACAGCAGCCACGATTAGCCACGGAGGCCCACTGTGCTACTCCTGGACCTCACCGCTGTCAACAGACTAACATACACACACACATACCTACACACACACATACTCACACACACACATTAACATTAAAACTTACCATAAAGACACACACACATACCTACACCCACATACTTAACCACACATTAACATTAAACATTAAACATTAAAATTTACCATAAAGACACACAAAAATACACATGCATGCATGCATGCATACATACATACATACATACATACATACATACATACATACATACATACATACATACATACATAGGCATACACAGCAACACCAAAAAAAGCAAGAGCCAAAACGTTTTATTCATACTGAGTTGCACCCACAAATGCAGAAACATCCTCATACATAAACACGTAGAACCACATTCACAAATAGTTTTGCGGATTCATTGAGTCAGATTTTCTAAAAAAAAAAATGAAAAACGAAAATGAAAAACTAATTTCCATTCCTCCCTGAGTCATTTACTGTAAATAGGAACATTTCAAAATGATCTTATAACCTCTGACTGTAGAAATGCTGAACAAACAGAGTTATTATGCAACTGTCATCCCAGCGCAGCAATTTAGACCTATTTAACACTGAGCTCGTTTGAAGAAAAAAAGAATGTGCTTTTCTGCTTGCCAAAAATGACTCGCCTAACTCAGAAAACCGATTTCATAATCTGCTCCGATTTCATTCCACCCAAAGTAAGTTGTCTTGGATTGCCCCTGTGAGGGTTCCCAAACTAATGTTTAAGGGATAAAAAAAAAACAACAACAACACAACACAACAAGTGCACACTTTAAATTATGTGCCAGAGGCAAGGGAAACCTGAATCCCCTGTCAAAAGTCGCGGTTTGGTTGTGTGGCATGGCAAGACTGTGAGGGACAGGTGAAAAAAAGGCTCCCAGGAATATCTCCTGCTGGAGGGGAAACCGAACTACTTGTCATTCTTTCACATTTCCACCGATGACCTTTTCTTCCCCCTTTGCTTTTGTGCCGCCCGCTGTCAGACAGTAATCTTCCCCAAGCCACTAGGTGTGAAATTAGAGCCTTCTCCTTGTTGCTGTCACTCTCATGTGACTGCAGGCATCTGACTCATGCAGACATACATTGTGCATGTGCATTTAGTGTTTAAATTTGTACATGTAAACAGATAGGTATTACTGTAATTTATACAAAAGTACATACAGTATGCTAATTGATGATTCAGTTGGTAAGGAGTGCTTCTGGTTACCTTGTGTAGTTTTATTTTTTTGTTTTCTGTTTAAAAAACATTGTCTATATTCAATGTTTAAAGTATTAAATAATATATATTAAATGTTTAAATACATGCTTGTATTATGTATTACTCCGTGTTTGTACTGTTACATATTGGTATTCATTTATACAAATCTACATGTACTAAGTAATAATTCTCAGTAGGTTAAAATGTTGCTGTCTTCAACTTGTGGAATTTCACTTTTCTGGTTTTAAACTAGCAGGAAGTGAACAGTAATGTTTCAATATAATGGGTTTCATTTTTTCGTTTTAATGTTAATGTGTGGTACATATCACAACATTGGTTTCTTTCTTTTGGCTGAGTGGAGTGTCTCAGGTTCAGATTCAGAGTCATTCTTTCCAGATTGTTCCCGGGGGCAATGAGGATTTTTTAGCTCCTCTTCTCTTCTCGCGGGTCTGTGTTAGTGTTGCACGAACCCTCTCGCATCCCCCGGGCCCTCGCGCCAAAGACTTGGTGTGTGTGTGTGTGTGTGTGTGTGTATGTGTAGGCATGTGTGTGTGTGTGTGTGTGTGTGTGTGTGTGTGTGTGTGTGCGTGTGTGTGTGTGTGTGAGT
>CM059272.1:12277532-12292532 GCA_030347295.1 Setipinna tenuifilis
CTGACAGATAGTTGGCTGGCTGCTTGATTGCATCTCATTAGAACAGAATGTGCATGCATGTGCACTGATCATGAGAGTGTCAGTGATGGGAGCGTTTTACAGTGATCTCTTAAACGGTCTTGTGATCTCCGCTTTTTTTTTTTGATCTCTTGAAAGCTCCTGTTTTGAAGCCATCCTTGGCCTTCGTGAACTCTAAACTTTAAATATAGACGTTTTACCACAAGCAATTAAGCCTAAGAGACAGTGGACAGATGGATGTTCTTGTTAAAAAGCCTCCACCCAGATTTCTCCACCGTGACTCACATTTCCCTTTCCTCCTGTTCCCCCCTCGCTCCAACAAAACACCTTGATAAGAGACGAGAGGCTGAAAGGTCGAGAGTGGTCCTCCAGTTAGCTGTGATAGCACTGGACGATGTCCAGTTTCCACTGTTGTTATGTAAAGGCAAAGCCCTAACACTTCCATGGTACTGTGGAAACGGTGGTATGTCTGACTTGGGGTGTGTTAGTGATATAGGCTCCCTTACAGATGTCTGTATGCGTTAGCTATGGTGTTCCACAGCACGGCTTCCTGTTGGCACTGCAGCTGGTGAATGACCTCATAGGAGCACTAAGGCCACTGTGCCTTCATTAATCCTTACAGTTCAACACCATTTACCACTGCACCTAAAAGAGGTTTAAAACATATATCAAAACATTGAAATTATACTGAGGTCTATTTCGTGTCCGTTTGTTAGATATGATTGAAACACAGATGTCTTGACAGTAATCCTATTCCTTTGGATATAAATCAGTAGTTGTTGGTATTTCATGTGTACTAACGGTAAATAAAGGGGAAGCTTAGTCAGAATGATTCAGGTGGCTTTAATAAATTTGAAATGCTTTCAAAGCACGTTCAGCACTCAGCCTGACAGGTTGTTTTGGACCTCCAAAGGACCTTCAAAGTTTGCTCTGATTCTAAAGCTTTTATGTTGCAGTTCAAGGAAGAGTTTTAACTTCCCTCCTCTGTTCAAGGTAATCCCAACGCTCAAAACAGAACTTTTAAAATAACCCCCCCTTTTGTTCATGAGCAAAGTGATCTCTTTGCTAATCCTTTTTTTTCTGCTACTATTCATTCCCCCCTCTATCCCTCTCTGTCTGCCCCCTCCCCTCTCTTTTGCTCTCTCTCTCCCTCTCTCTCTCTCTCTCTCTCTCTCTCTATAGTATCTCACACTCACCCCCCCCCCCCCCCTCTCTCTCCCTCTCTGTGAAGGGCTGCTTTAGTGAAAACAAGGCTAGTATCTGCACTGCCACATACAGGGAGCAGAGTAAACATGTGGTTATGGTACAGTACAGGGGCTGTGCATTGTAAGAAGCGCTGCATTGTCTAGTGCTTGGCCCACGTCAGAGCGTTTCCTGTAAATGGCCATTTCCTCCACATCTGCACCTGTGCACCTGTGGGCTCCCATTCATCTGGGTCTGTTTGCATTTTTACGCCACTTCTCACGGCTCCTCGTTCAGAATAAACCGCTCTGCTCTGTTCACCAGAGAAACAAAGCATTTCAAATGCGGTGCACGGCCCACAAATGCTTCGATGACATCTCGCTTTGAGCATTTCTTTAAAAGCTAGGGTTACTCTGGCCTTTTTTTCTTTTCGTTGCTGGTATGCCTCTGCTTGTCATTTGGTCGAGGTTTCCTTCTTAGCTGGTATGCCTTGCATGTCATTCACTCTTGCGGTTGGCTGTTTGACTTGGAGGTGTCTCGTTTCTTTCTCGGTCTAGGTTTCTTGAACGGTATGTGAACCGGTGACCCTTTGGTCAAGCACGTCTCTATAGCAGAGCCTCTCACGCTCTCAGTCCTAAGCTGTGTTTGTGTACCTACGCAAGTCCGTGTTGCTCTAGGAGTGAGTCACATCAGCAGCCTCCAGCATAGTTGTCTTAGTCAGGCATTCAGTAAGAGTCAGGTAGCTCAACTGTTATGGTGCTTCTACTTTACAAAAAAAAGACATTTTTTCCTCTCTTGTAGACCAGCATGAAGGTTTTGGCTCTGAGTCAGATACCTTTTGAAAAATACCTGAAGAACTGCAATGTACTGTCACGCATTGCAGGAGCAGCCTGAGTGTGAAGATTTGAAAGCGCGGGTGATCAAACAGTGACGATGAAAACAACACAGAGGACCTATTTTAGGGAAGAGAATACCTCCTCACACAGATCAAAGCATACAAAACAACTTGCCCTGCCATAGTGGTTTATCCGTCCATGCTCTACACAATAGTTAAAACACACACAAAAAAACCCTGCCATGCCTGATGTGCCTGACAAATCAACAACAGGAACCCAGACAAACAGCTCAAGTTATTAATGTTTTGTAGACCCTGAATTGTTGAGCAAAGTTAAGGTGCACAGCCTATGCAGTGCGGGAGAGAGAAGAGTAATATAGCTGGACAGCAGCACAGCAGGAAAAAGTGAGAAAGAGGGAGAGAAAGGAAGAGAGAGAGAGAGGGAGTGAGGAAATGGAGAGAGATAGGGGGAGAGAGAGAAATGGAAAGAGAGAGAGACAGAGAAAAAAGAAAGAGAGGAATAGATGGAAAGAGAGAAAAAAAGGAGAGGGAAAGAGAGAGAGAAAGAGGGATAGAGAGACACGCTGGGCTTCTGAGCCCATCACCAGACACTCACCCCTCTCCTCACACCCAGCAGGCTGACACCCGGTGTGGGTCTTGGGGCAGCTGCTGAGGCCCTGGGACCCCTGGGGCTGCTGCTGCTGCTGTGGTGCACTAAACTTGAACCAGAACACAATGAGGCTGGCTGGCTGGAGATATGGAGGCAGAGGCAGAGGCAGTGAGCTAGAACTGGAACAGCAGCAGAAATAGTCTACAAAATAGCAGGCAGAAAGCAATGGTGGCCCAGTGGTGGCGGGCAACCTTTGGTAGGCAGAAGAGGGGCAAGGGCTGAACAAAGTTACTAAAAAGCAGGAGCAGTATGGGACTACTACTACTACTAGTAATGAATAGATTTCAGTAGACTGAACATGTACAGTACGTTGCAAGGCAAATGTTTGTGTGCATATGTGTGTGTGTGTGTTTGTGTGTGTGTTTGTAGACTTAATTTCTACACAGGTTAATTAAGAGCTGTTTTGCATACTGTGCAGTAATTGCAAAGGACTGCATTCTAAATGAAATTAACATATGTGCAAACACAACACCCTCCCTCACACACACACTCACAGACAGACAGACAGACAGACATACACAAACACACCCACTGTTTGTATACAGAGGTCAGTTTGGCATGTCATGTTGCTTGTTATAGTCCCGTCGGGTGAGGCTTGGGCATGCTGCAGCTTGCTGCGGGCGTTGAGGTTATTCCTCTATCCGGTGTCAGCACTGACAGCTCTGGGGTGCTGAGGCTGCTGACATCTTTCCCCTGATGCACAGCGGAGGCTGTCATCCTCACAGGATGCCTACTGCTGCTGCTGCCTACTGCCTACTGCTGCTTGCTGCTTAGAGCACAGTCCTCTGCACCAGAATTAGCGGCAGAGGGATTTTGCTTTAGTCGTGCACATGTGCGGCTCTCGTGTCTCTACCCCTCACCCATGTTTTTGGTGTGTGGTGGTTGTACTCTCTCTGTCTATTTCTCTCTCTCTCTCTCTCTCTCTCTCTTTCACACACACACACACATACATGCACACATGCACACACACACACATACACACACACACACACAAACACTCACATTTTCCGTCACAGCAACATGGTAGACAGCTTCCGTCTTGTTGCACCTCACAGCCTTCCACCTGCTATGTGTCTTTCCTGTCATCTTGCGCTCAGGTAGTAATGGAGTCAGCAGGCGCTGTGATTTGGGAGGCGCTGGGCTCAGGGCGCAGGCATGAAATCAATGATTTGAAATTTAAATCATCCCGTGCTCATCCCGTGTGTGTGAGTCATAGCGGAGGTGGGAGTGTGTGACGGCCCTGGGCTCTCCATTTCCTCCTCCGCTCGAGAGACAGACAGGCAGGCAGGCGGAGGGGTGGGTGGGGTGGGTGGGGTGTGTGGGTGCAGATGAGGTACATGCAGGGGGGTGGGGGGTGGTTGGTTATCCCCGACCTCTCCTGGGGATTTCTGAAGACGCCATGATGGAGGGACAGCTGTCCGGGGCTCCTGCTTATGCAGTGCTGATGTAAATGTGGGGGCCTCGTCAGTGTCCCCCCCCCCCCCCACACACACCCCTCCCACCCACCCTTTTTGTTTCTCTTTTAGTCTCTCTTTTCTTTTCTTTTCCTTTCCTCCCCCTCTCATCTCTAATATTCTCTCTTGTCGCTCCATGTTATGGTAATAAAACATTGACACAGCAACTCAACTGTGCCTGGGTACAGTTTCATATTACACAGTGTGAGTGCAGACCAGGGACCAGAGACAACCGTACTTCAGTACAGTACGAGTGAAATGTACCTACTGTGAGTACACCATTACAGTCATCTTCGTCCCCCTCACTAGGAGAGTGTTGCACTCTCAGCTGGGCACTTGGTCCCTTTGAAACCAGTCTCTTTTGCTGAGTTCTAGTTCTAGTAGAGAGACTCAGCTGATGACTGTCACCGTCACCACACATGTACTTGTCTCTTGTTCCCTTCTAACAACAAAATGGCTCCCACAGCAGCATGGAGCCAGGTGAAGGCCAGGTGATGTGTCTACTGTGTGGAGAGATGGCGTCTGATGTTACGTCAGCAACAGAGCGAGTAAGCGAGCAAACAAAGACATGTCAGGATGACAAGAGCCTCTAGTCACGATCCTTTTTTTTTTTTACCGCTGTTCACATCCCACCCACGCTTCTGACAAGCAGGCGTATGATATGAGCGTCTTGTCAGCATGGAGTGCAGTGGTAGCACTTACTCACAAGGGAAGATTGGTGGTTTGGGACGCATTAACGATGTGAAGTACATAAAGTGATTGTCATCCTCGCATAAAAAAACACACTGACTGACACACGAGACAGGAAGCTATTTTTCCATGGTACATTCTTGACGTCTAAAGAGAGATGCACGTAGTTGTCCTAACAGCAGATAATTACACTAATAGCCCTACAGGCCTTAGCAAACAAAAAAAATACAGCCATCTTTGTTGTCTGTATAAAGGTATGTCTGTACAGCGGAATGGTGGTAGTCCTCCTTGGGCTTGGCACTGAAATGATACTGTCACACTTCAAGCATGGGGGAACTCAGGTACAGGATAGAGAGGGGAATGTCTGGCAGGAGTCAAAACATCATTACTGTGTACTTAGTAAATGCTTGACATGGTCCTAAGAATAGCCTTATAATGTACCAGGCGATCCTTTTTAGGACAGGAGAATTACATACAGTATAGAGTTCTAAATTAAGCACCAGAAGGTAAATAAAAGTGTGACTGACGGTATGTCAGCTAAACAACTTCAAAGGTATGGTTTCAGTGAAACTGAAGCCAATGACATACCTGGTCACACCTGTAAAATAACGCCATAAACAGAAATGCAACTGAAACCTGCGTCAGTGGTCTTGAATTATCACCTCAAAGCCTTGTGACTCAGTGAGACAGAGAGGTTGCATAACATCTTGTTTATTTTCAAAGCGTCCCTGATCTAGCCTTAAAAATGAATGGGTGGTATACTGGACGTTTAGGCTTAGTGCTGTTAGTCAAAGGTGTATTGCTCAAACGGAAGCATTTTTTTGGGGTATAGGCTAATGGACACATTATGTAATTTTAATGATAATGCAGAGGGAACCTTTTTTTGTCAGGGAAAACGGTTAGGCGGTTCCTGAACTGTCTTGGCAACTGATTGTCTATTTTAATGGTCTATTTCCTGTACAAAGACAGACACACACCCCCCCACACACACAAACACATACATTAGGAGACAGACACTACTTCATCCATCAAAATGCACAGCCTCCTCCATGACTTTCTTACCCGTGAACCCTGGTCTGAAGCAATCTTTCAGTACGTGGGACAGGGTGGGTAGGGTGGCTGTCTATTTCTGCCTGTCTGCATTTTGTGCTGTATGAAAAGGATAGTAGCATATTAGTCACAGTTCCAGTCTGGCTTATATTTATAGATGGCTAAATTCATACTTGGAGGAACAACAGAAGGCTAAAGTCACATTATATTCCTTCTGTTTTTGGAGAGAAGATGCCAAATTAGGTGACATGTGACCCCCCACAAACATTGACCCAGCCAGGGCTCACTCCAACAATAATCAAAGCTTCCTCTTTTTTTGCTGTTGCAGACTAATGCAGACTAATGCACAAGGGCATACACACACACACACACACATACGTGCACACACCCACACACACACACACACACAGAGGTCAGTAAGGAGACTGCAGGGCATTGTCCTAGAGGACCATGTTACTTCCCCGTCTGTGTTTTACAATGATTGATATAAACATGCAGTGTGCACAACTGAGAATTACTCTAAAAACCTTTGAACCCAGATGGACAGCACATAATACTGCTGCTGCTGAAGGATTTCTGTTCATTTTCCCATGCTTGGGTCAACAAAAGAGGAAGTGTGCTTTGCTTTTACTTTTATTTTACTCTCATAGATACCTAGTGAGTCACACACATGCAGTCCCCCACCTACACAAGCACACACCCAAACACACGCACATACACATACGCACAAACCACGCGCACACACACACGTGCGCATGCACACACACACACACAGACAGACACACACACACAAAGACTCACATTGACATTCAGTTTTTATTGGATGAGATCATGATCAGTATTAGGCTACTATAGATAGGGACTACTGCATTAGTTTTGAGGGAGGAAGCCATGGGCGTCTCTTGATTGGATAGACACAGCAACAGCTGAGCCCCTACTACTCCCTCCATCACTCTCCCTGCTGAGAAGGAGGCTCACAACAGCAGGGGCAGCAACATCATTGTCCAGATTAGCTGTTTTAGTGTTTCCAAACTGTGTGTGTGTGTGTGTGTGAGACAGAGAGTGTGTGTGTGTGTGTGTGTGTGTGTGTGTGTGTGTGTGTGTGTGAGTGTGTGTGTGTATGTGTATGTGTATGTGTATGTTCGTGTGAGTGTGTGTGTGTGTGTATGTGTATGTTCGTGCATGCATGTGATTTGCATCTGTGGAATGATGACTGATAATAAATACACAGAAAACGACGCGGAAGTCATATTAATTAACGATGTGAACTTGTGAACCGGACACTCAGGATAGGCTGCTGAGCAAGGCAGCTGCCTGGTCCCTGGCAGCCATTTAAAAAAAAAAAAAAAAAACAGAAAGATTAATTGCTTTCCGCATAGCAACTGGAGGATGAAGATAGTCAACACACCTAAACACACCTTTTTTTGCTGTACCAACATCCTTTGGTTCGTTCTTACAAAGAAAAATACAATTTACTGATAAGCGGTTAAGGGGTGAAAGGTAGGAAATTGTGAAGTGAAGAAGGAGGTTACTGGAGCAGTCGAGGCCCCAAGTCTCTTGAAAAGAGGGCTGTATCTCTCTCTCTCTATCTCTCTTTCTCTCTCTCTCGACATAAATCTTTAGCACTATTTGACAAGCGAGGCCAAGTTGGCTAGGGCCTACGGTGCACGTCCAAACCCTCAGAAGTTATGTACCAACATTCTTCTCAACAAGCAATTAGGGAGAGAGCTTCAGCTGTGTGACCGTGTCACCTTTAGTTGAGATGGGGCATCTGCTCAGTCCTGGAATGAGGACAAAAGAGAAATCTTTTTTTCTTTTGTGTTGTTGTTTGAAGGAGAAGTGTTGGGAATTCTGGTTTGATTCACATTCCTATTTGCATACAGTCCAAAGAGTGTCATAAATTTAAATCTGTGATGGCTTTGTTTTTTTTTTCTTTCTTTCTTTTTGTCTTGAAGTAACCGCACCTTTGTCACGCTACCTGCGTGACATTGTGTGGTATGCACACAGTCAGTGACAATTAGTGAATGCCACCAGCCTTCTCTGTCTTTACTGTAATGCATTCTTAATCACCGCATCATTAATATTTTAGAGGCCTTTCCGGGTACACATGTTGTGTAATTGTCCACATGTCATCTTGTTGTTGGATGTTTATGTGGGGTGATTTATAAGACATTGTCACGAAGGTCATAATAAAGACTGTATCAGTGCAGTCTCTTCCCTCTAATAGTTGATAATCTTATTGACTAGTATATTTTAAAGTTATTTTATCTTTTATCTTTTATGCTTTTATATTGTCCTTTGCTTTTATTTTTGTTAAGCACATTGAACTGCCTTTGTGTATGAAATGCGCTATACAAATAAATTTGACTTGACTTGACTTGACTAGTACGTACTAGGGGGAAACTGAATTGAAGGTGCGATGTATTTTATTTAAAAAAAAAACGTGTTTTTTTTCCTTAAAATTGTCTATACATCAAAAATTGCTACCAAGAAATTAGATCGTCTAAAAGAAGAATAAAAAATGTTGGCTACATCAATTGTAGCTGCCACAGAGGTGTAAAAACCCGTCCAGTCATTTCCTTCAGAACACCTGAACCCATTCACTTGCCTAACCACAATACGTGATTCCTATTCCATACTCAGCTTCTTAGGAAGGTCGAGGTGGGATTTTTCCGTCTTGCTAGCTTTTCCAAAATTACCTTTCCCGCCTCTCTTTGATTGGTGGAGAGGCAGGACCTGTTCCCGCTGTGTGCTTCTTAAGAACAGACTAAGGAGATTAGTATATCACTGAGGCAGCAAATAAATTGGTATTTGAAGATGTTGATTTATGAATATATATACATGGATATATACTTGGAGAGGGTTATTACAGATCTTTGAAAAAGTTCAACCCTCAGGGAACTTCTGTAATTGTTGGGCGAGGCAAGGTCAGGCCTCAGAGGGAAGAAAAGGTCATCTCTTGTTCTCATTTTGTCATGCCGCTCTGCAAGATTGTGGTTTCGCTTGACTCTAGCCTAACCACCACACTGTTGTGTCTGTGGTCCTCTCACTGAGCACCCCCCCCCCCCCCCCCATTTGCAGGATGGTGGAAAGTGATGACGTGCATTATGGGTAGTTGAGTCAAAAACAGATAAATAGAAATAAATAAAAACAAACAAACTTACATATTGCATTTATATAGCACCTTCCCCACACTTGCTTCACAGACAATGAAAAAAAGAACACATTAGGTAGTAAAGGAGAATAATAAAACAGAAAGGCTATGAGAGAGATGTGCAATCACAGACGGCTTGGGGAAGAAAATTCCAAAGCGGAACACAGCAAATAATTAATCCATTAATCCACCTTTTCACCACTTCAGAGGTGAGAACATGCAGCAGGGCTGCTAATGTACTGACAGGGACCCTTCACCTGGCAGGGCAGATGCATTACTACCCCCACCATCCCCCCACACACACACACACACACACACACATACACACACACACACACACACACACACGCACACACACACACACACACACGCACACGCACACCCATCCTCCCCCCTCGGTTGTCACAACCATCTGCTCACACTGACCGATTCCCCCCTGCTGTCAAATCGATCAGTTATCGGTTGGTCATGGCTGCGAACGTGAGCGGTTCACACACCTGTTCGAGTGAGAGAGCTGAGATGAGATGAGTTCACAATCTCACTCTCGTGTGTGTGTGTGTGTGTGTGTGAGAGAGAGATTCCGACAGAGGTGAGGACAGGAGTGTACAGTATGCTGCAACCTCGCACCCTGCTGTCAAGGTGTGTCAGAGCCATTGTCTTTATGGCAGGGTTAATGTCTCCGAATAAGTAATTCACCCATAAACCCCATCAGTGTAAACAGAGGTGGTGTGTGTTTAAGGTTGGTGTGGCTGGCTGGCATGTCTGCATGTCTGTGGGTTGTCAATCAGAGGCAGCCCTTTGCCTCTATGCGGGAAAGAGTCAGCGGGGGAAGTAACCCCAAACAGAGAGGCAGGTCATCACAAAAACATTTACTTTATACCAGGGTGTGTGTACCACAGTAAAAGCCATTTCATAGGTAATGAATGTGTGTGTGTGTGTGTGTGTATGTCTGTGTGTGTGAGAGAGAGGGAGAGAGAGAAAGAGAAAGAGAGAGAGAGAATGTGTCTTTCCTCAGAAATGAAGGGTGTGATTGGCTTACAAAATATCACTGGAATGTTTTCAAGGGCGATGGGAAATCCATCAAGTCAAACCTGTCTGTGTTTTTTTGGCACCATGACAAAAGAGCTGTGCATTTTTCCTCTCGCAAATGTTTGGCGAATCGTTCCTGCAAAAAGAAAACTGTAGCCAAAATGAAGATAATCTACATATCAGAGCTGATGATAAGAAGTAGTTTCCCAGGGCACTTAGGGAAATTATACAAAATATAATGTGAAATTGCCGGTACTATACGAGAGACAGTGCCCATTTGTTAAAATCCGCTGAGAAGAGCAGATGCTAATTTCCCAGCGGACTGCAAGCGAGCACTCTTCGCTTTCTCTCGTAAATTTCACTGGAGCGGCCCTCAGCAATCTCGCCTTGCTGCACAGAAATGGGAAGTTATTAAAGACCCGAATGTTGGCTATCGCACTGGCTGTTGTGTGCGGTGTAGTGGACACAAGACACAAGCACACACACACACACACACTCAGACACACACACACACACATACAGTTTATAACCAGACTGACCACAGAAACACACACACACACACACACGCACACAGCTTATAACCCAACAGGCCACACAAGTGCATGCACAGAAGCACACACGTTCAGTTTATAACATAATATGACACAGAACCAAGAAGCATAGACACACACACACACACACACACACACACACACACACACACACACACACACACACAGT
The DNA here is from genome assembly GCA_030347295.1 of Setipinna tenuifilis. NCBI lineage: Eukaryota > Metazoa > Chordata > Actinopteri > Clupeiformes > Engraulidae > Setipinna > Setipinna tenuifilis. The sequence goes on from CM059272.1 coordinate 12,288,335, forward strand.
TTATAACCCAATAGCGCACAGAAGCACCTGTGCCTTACTGCAGGTTGTTATTGATACCCCCCAAGCAGCAGTCCTGGTTTCATCCATCACGTGGGGCTGTTTTATACACGCCTCTAATTCCTCCTAATCAAATCACCCCTCCTGTCGCAGTCTAGCCGGGCTCTTAAACAGACAGATGCCCCCACGAGGCTGCATCCCATAGTGTTACCCCACCAGCCTGCATCTACGATGCTGCAAACAAGCTGCTGTGTTATGTAACCTGCCCAACTCCCCCACTACCCTCTCTCTGCACCGAAAGAGCTTGTGTATGCAGATCACACATCCAAATCACTCCTGGAAAGCGATAAGCTGCAAATCCTATTGTCTGTAAGTGACAGATTCCCTCAAGCAGAGTCGCAAGTCGTTGTTGACCCCTACCCATGCAAATACTTGCTTTGACTGCAGTGAAAACTGGAGTCTATTATAAACACTTCATTCTCTCTATAATTGGCTTTCCTGGCCACGATGAAGGTGACAGGTAGTAGTGCTCAAGGTAGTGTACTTTGGAGGTGGTCTGAAGAACAAAAACCACAGGATATCATTTTCTTTTTCTGGTGGACCAAAGTCAGATAGGATGTCATTGTAATCAAACTAGGTCCCTCAGCAATCACAAAATCACTGATATCCCACAAACCCACGCACATGACAAACTCACTGATTGGCTTGACTCGACAAGCAGTGTTTTAGAGGGAAGTGAATATGTAATGGATTTACCGTTAATGTGAAGGATTTCCTGGTTCCAGCGCACCACCACCACAGTCAGACAGACACTGACTCATGCAAGGCCTTATTAACACACTAACCACCAACTTTACTACCAGGGAGTGATTTAGGAGGCGGCCTCGGATTCACTCTTTCTCGGTCATAATAATAAAACCTTCTCTCGGGTCCGTGATCGATTTACTACCAGACGGCCACGTGACTGCAGAAAGGGTAGTGATGTCATGGGGGAATTGCTCATGCCTTGCATCTTAAGGCAGCTACTCAAGGTTAATGAACAAGGTTTAGTGTATGTGTGTGTGTGTCTGTGTTTCTCTCTGTGTTTCTCTCTCTCACACACTCTATGTATGTATGTGTGTGTGTGTGTCTGTATTTCTGTCTTTGTATGTGTATGTACAGTATGTGTAACACAGGTCCAGGTCCTTAAAGGCTATTGGTCCTTCCACAGTTTGTCATAACATCATCAGTTTGTCACGTAATTGTCAGCTGATAGCTTAGCTGATATCACGTCATTATCAGACGATCTTCAAGTAAATGTTAAGAGAGTTGTCAGGACGAACGACCTTGTCATGCTGTGTTCTGTCCCGTGTTGTCATGGCGTTGTCATGGTGAACTGACGTGTGTGTCCCTCTCTCTCACAGTGTTCATCTGCAGCTTCATGATCGCCGCCCCCATCTTCGGCTACCTGGGCGACCGCTTCAACCGCAAGGTCATCCTCAGCTGCGGCATCTTCTTCTGGTCCGCCGTCACCCTGTCCAGCTCTTTCATCTCCAGCGAGGAGGTAGGTGCCAAACACCCTGAACACCATCCCAAGCCTCAGAACCCTCCACCCCTGTCATCTTGAATCTCCTAACTCAACCTCAGGAACTCCACCCCCCCCTAACTCCAACCTCCTACCTCAACCTCACAACCAACCCCCCCCCCCCCCCCAACTTCAACTGTCTACCTAACCTCAAAACCCTTCACCCCCAACAACTGCAACCCCCACCCCAACCTCAGAACCACCCACCCACAACTCCATACTCCCTACCTAACCTCAAAACCCCCAACCTGCCTAACTCTAACCCCAACTTTAAAACTCTGTATTCCCAAACTCCAACCAACCTCAGAACCCTACAACACACACAAACAGCCTTCCCACTCCAGAACAGGCGCACTCATACTTTTGCTTTCCCGTAAACATCCAGCCCCCCCTTTAACGAGGAGACAGGTGCCAAACTCCAGACCCTGCTCTCAAACTCAGAATCCCTCCACCCTCATCCACCCCTGTGTTCTCCAGACCAAAGCCAGAACAGGCGCATCCATACTTTACCCTTCCTGTAAACGCTTAGCCCCCCCTTCAGCGAGGAGACAGGTGCCAAACTCCATACCCTGTCCTCAAACTGAGAATCCCTTAACCCGCCAACCCTTCTCCAGACCAAAAAAACCAGAACAGGCGCATCCATACTTTAGCCTTTCCTGTAAAACCCCACACCCCTCCACTAAATGCTGCTTTCCTGAAGAGGACATTTTGACTTTCACCACTCACCTCTATTTTCAGTGGCCATATTTCACTGGATGTGTAATTACTGTGAGCTGTTTTATGCACGTCTGTGAAACCCGGCTGAAAGGGAAAGAGCCATTTATTTACACAAAGCACATTACACCGACTCAGTGGGTTCTAAATCAGCCTGAGATTCCCTGTTGTCTGGGTGTGTGTGTGTGTGTGCATGTGTGTGTGTGTGTGTGTGTGTTTGTGTGTTTGTGTGTGTCTGTCTGTTTTTTAAGGATGCAGCTCAGTGGCATGTGCAGTCTGAATGTCTGCAGTCCCCCTCCCTTTTCTCTACCTCCATCCTCTCTCTCTCTCTCTCTCTCTCTCTCTCTTTCCACCTACCTACTCTGCAGATGAAGTGCCAGGCGTAGTTTGCCTAGCGTGCACTGAGGAGGAGTCTGAGGAGACTTACCTTACAGCTCTATTGCTCCCTGTCAGCACCTCCAAGTGTCTTTTTTCGCTCTTTCTTCTTTTTCTCTTGCCTCAGCACAGCACAGCACAGCACAGCACACGGTGGTCTTTTTCTTTTTTAGCTTTACCTCTATTTGCCCTAATGAGATGGCTGGAGGAAAATGGCTGCCCTGTCTTTCTTTGTCTCGTGTGAGTCTTTTCCACTAGGCATTTGTGGATTTCCTGGGCTTTCATCATGAGGTTAAAAACAGCAAAGTCAAGTTAATTAAAAAAAAAACTAAAAGCATAGCAAAAAGGTAACCCACAATAGGTAAATTTTGAAAGGGTCAGTGTACATAACAATGTACATATACCAAATGTAAGGTGCGAGAATTCTATATAATAAAATTCATTATTAAGTGTGATAGTGTAGAGTAGAACGTTTTGAGAGAAATAAGGGCCAACTCTGGAAGAGGATGACTGATGTGAGGGAAGTTGTACAAAGGGGGCTGAGGCCATCAAAATTGGCTCGTTCAAGGCTCATCTGTGCACAGCTGAGATGTGACCCTGGGTCCCTTGCATCCCTGCTTAATTACCCTGAAAACGGGGTAGGGGCAAGTCACTAATGACTTAAAGATGAAGCCAGTGCCAGGGGAACAACCCCCCCCACCCCCAGACATTTGATTTCCCCTTTTAATTGATTCCCATTTTCTTCGCCAGTAATGCGCTGTGTCGTGCAAGGCTGTGTGGAGGCACTATGCTGCTACAGCTCTATGCTGTGGTGTGCTGTGGTGCAGTGTAGTGTAGTGTGCTGTGTTGTGGTGTGTTGTGGTGTGGGGTGGTGTGTGTGTGTGGCACCATGCGCCAGTGGGCCAGATGCTCTTTTGGGTGCGCGTGTGTGAGGGCTGAGGATCCGTGGCGGGGAGGCCCCTGGGAGAGAGAGAGCTCCGCCGTACGACTGCTAATTAAAAGGCCACATTAATGCTGAGCTGACAGCAGCAAAGTGACAGGCCGAGCGGGGACTTGAGTGGATGCACTCGCTGCCTGCCTGCCTGCCTGCCGTGGGGGATGGCCATGTAGTGTGGTGTGACACAGGGTCTCTCAAAGGGGGGCAGGAAGATGGCCTGTGTCGTGGAGAGTACTGCACTAATCCTCTGGAGGCTGTGCTACTGCTGACTCAACTCAGCACTGATGGATGGGGTGCGGGGTGAAGGGTGTGGGGAAATGGGGGGTTGGGGTGTGGGTGGGATATGGGGGTGGACACACACGCCAGTCTGCATTTTTTTGGAGTTGGCAACTCTTGACATGTGGCTCTGAGGGCATCCATAGCCGCTAGCTACTTGCCACACACACGCACACACACACGCACACACACACACACACACACACACACACACACACACACACACACACACACACACACACACACACACACACATCCATGTTCCTTCTCTGACAGTGTGACAGCACAGTGGTTTTTGCCATGTTAGTACAGAGACAGAAAGACAGGAAGGCATA